>JAYGXS010000001.1:44389954-44447139 GCA_036362985.1 Ligula intestinalis | reverse complement strand
TCGCCTTTGCCATCAGGAAGGACATCGTGGGATGACTACCCTGTTCACCGCATGGCATCAAAAAACGCCTCATGAGCCTCCGCCTGCATCTCTGGGGTGGCAAATTCGCCACCATCGTTAGTGTTTATGCTCCTCCGATGACCAGATCCGACGAGACAAGGAACAAGTTCTACGAGGATCTGCACGTTTTCCTGGCCTCTGTGCTGAAGGCGGACAAGTTGATAATCCTCGGTGACTTTACTGCCCGCCTCGGCACAAACCACGCCGCCTGGAGCGGAGTGCTCGGACCCCACGGCCTCCGCGGACTCAATGAAATGGCCTACTCCTCCTTCGCACCTGCGCGGTGCACCGTGTCATACTGACTAATGCCTACTTTAGCCAACCGCTGCAGCACAAGGCAACCTGGATGCACCACAGATCTCGTCAGTGGCATCTTCTGGATTATGTTCTCGTGCGGCGGCATGATCAGCAGAACGTGCTGGTGACAAAGGCAATGCCGGGTGCCAACGGTGACACCGAGCATCGTCTCATCATCTCCAAGATGCGGATCCGTCTCTAACCACACAAAAGACCTCAAAGTAAGCAGCCGCCAGGTAAATTGAATACGTCTTTGTTAAACTTGCCTGCCTATCACAAGTAACTGCTGCCGAACAACACCATGGGCCACGATTTATTTGGTGTCGAACGACCACTTGTTTACGAGCTGCCTATAACTTTGCTGTCGCGCCGCCATAGGACTTTTAGACCGTGGGGGGAGGGAAGGTATTTGGGGAGTAGGGGGAGGAAGCAGCAGTACTTATCCTAGTTGCAGTAGTGGTGAAGGTGGCAGTCTCTCCATTTATGATTCTACGCATTCTAGTGCTGCGACATCCGATTGCTGTTAGAGTTACTGCTATGGGTAGTATCGTCACTGATGTTACTAAGGAGACAAGCTCTGCTTGAACTAAGAGTGCTAATCATGACGGTGGAACGACTATATGGGTAGACATCAGTACAATAAAAGTGACTTAGCGTAATGTAATGGAATAGTTTAGGTATGACAGTAGAGACAACATGGGAGGAATAGCAGGTAGAGTAACAGATAACAAATAGCAATAAGAAAAAAATAGTAAGATAAAATAGATGTGGAATTAGGCAACCATAAGCAAAAAGAACAATAGATGCAATGTTAAGACTACCGGATATCGAGTAGATTACGCAAATACGGCAACGTTGCGAGAGTACTGAAATGCGTAAGCTAGTGAGGTTAGCACTGATCGCGAAAGGTTGTAATAATGGTAGTAACAATAAAGCAAATAGAGATAGCATGTGTAGCAAATGGGTAATAAAGAGTTAGGGAAAATAAACGATAAAATAAAAACAGACAATGGTACGGTATAAAGTAAGAAGCTTCCTTCAACCAGTTATGTCTACTAGGGTACTTATCGCTGCAACCCGGGGGCAAACCGGGCGTGGGGACGCACACACCGGAGACCGACACTTGGTTTAGCCCACTGATCGAGGCGGGGAGCCGGGGGGTGGCCGCCAGGCAGAGCCTAACTCCGGGCAGCCACAAGTGAGAGCTGGATGCCAGCTAAGGACGCTAGGCGCAGCCACCACCTGCGCGAGGAAGATGATGCGATCTGCCACAACTTTAACGTTCAGCCCCCAGCTGAACACCCCATAACCCCCAATTGTAGACCCACCTACAAGAACACAAACTGGCGGTTTGAAGAGTGAACTCCAACTCGCAGTTTACAAATAATTTTGGAGAGACTTGTCACACCCTCGATATTCAACGATTCACAACCATAGGCTTAGGCATTTCAAAAGCGGAAGAACTGACACTTAAACTATGGTACTAAGATGCCAAGACCACCAACAGGCCTCTAGACCCTCCCGAGGTTTACAAAATCCTGCGCCATTGCGCCATGACAAGGTCACATTGAATGTTGAAAATGCAGGCGAAAATAGCCCTGTGACGGACCGACCGGAAAGGGAAGCAGAATAACGAGCATCCTTCACTGCCGTCAACATCCGGGGAGGCGACGAACGAGAAAAAAAACGATCAGTTTTAGGTGCGAAAATAAAGTCACACATTAAATTTGCTGATCGGTAATGACAGTGTACGCTTTGAGGAAGGAGTGTCGACTCAGCTCTCCGAAAAGTAATCGAATTAAAAAACCATTCCGCTGAGCATTATTGGCTTCTGAAATGCCTAAACCGGAACAGTTACTTTTGCAAACGATAAATGTGTCAACTTCCAAGGGGATTGGTGTTGGAGTTGCTGTTAAATTTAAGGCTTCCTTAAACTGTTACATTAAGTATAGACTTGGTGTTAGCGTTTAAGCTTATTTTAAGGCAAGTTTGGGATTTGGTTATTGTTTGAGTTCAATCTGTGACATGGCGTATACATATACATATACTGTGCTGGAATTTAGCGCAAATACGCTTGGATTACCAAAAGATCTACATTCCCGTGTTCGACCCGTTATTAGTTCAGAAGACTGACGCAACCTTTTTTAATCCTATTTCTTATTGCATATAACACCAATACCTAGTGACATCGTTTAAATTTGTTCTAGAACACTAAATGAAACACCTAGATCAAATCATTACATGGAATAAACTATTTTACATCAGGTGTTCCTTAGAACTAAAAGGGCAGTTATGGCAGCAAAATTACTTCTGAAGATTATTTTAAGTGCACCATTTGAGCTAGGAAGTTCTATTGCTGCACACACTGACAGTTACCAGGCAACTGGTGACCAGAGATACGTTTTGCCCAGATATACCACCGAATTGCCCAGCACTTACGTTAACCAATGATGCCCTTCCATTGCTGCTCACATGTCCAATATCTGCGTACCTCATTGGACAATTTGCAATTTTCGAGGCATTTATTGAATTTTTAAACGTTCAACAGTCCCAAATAACTACGTTTTATAGTTCTGAGCAGATATGGCCACACGAGTTTAAGATCAGTGTTTTAGGCGAAGGCCATTCCAGTCTCATATTTTCGGGGCTTTTTCTAGTACGCCTCCTGCAAATATGCATAGCAAAATTCATAGCGTATTTGAAATATTATTTAAAAGGGCTTTTTGAACTAATAAGTCACAAAATTAAACCAAAGAAGCTGAGTACGGGTAAGAAATTAAAATTAAGTCAGTCTTTTATCTCGGCGATAGTGCCCGCAAGATAAGCAAAGGCTTTCTAATGCATCATCGAAGCTACTTTCATTTAAGCCAAAGATCCACTGCACATGCATCTAAGATGTTTTTTTATACTAAACTCTGCAAGAGCGGCTAGCCGCATTTCGTAAGCTTTTGGCACCATTTCTTCAGTACCTCAGGCTCCACACAGCGAGTATGCGAAATGCTTAACTTTCAAGCATAACTGAAAGATTATAAATCTGTCGAACTTGCGTTAAAAAACATATGCGTCCTAATGAGTTTCCATATGTTATCTCTATGTCGACCAGCTGACATCTTTTCCTGAGATTTGCGTGCATGACATCTAAATCGAAAAGTTGCTTGAAGTATGATGCGTCCGAGGGCGTACTTTTGAGCGTACAGTGGCAAACGTAGATGGGTGATTATGCCATCTGTCGCAAAGTGAGAAGTGCCAATAGTAAGTCAATCAAAAGTAGAAGTTTGATGTGAAACATTATTCAGTAGAAACGAATCAACTGTTCTGACTTTCAAAAATGTTAAGGCTCATGTTGTACCTTCATTTATTGCGGTCTGCTTAGCCTTGGATTTCCTCACCCTTACCAGCCATCCAAGCGTCCTGCGTTTCCCGCATCCGCTGCTGTGCATACGGTGACTTTGGTAGTAGGCTGCTTTCGTTGCGTCGGGGCGATCGACGTATTTGTCGCGTAGGCGATTCTTCTCAGAGATGAGAGGTGTGATGTCTGCATCATTTTAATCGAAGCATTCTTTGTGTGGGTGGGGCGCAGGCTGAATAACCTCTCAATCACAGAAGGGAACACCTCCGTAGAGACTCGATGTTGTCAACTACGGGACGCTGTTCAATCCACTGCTAAACGCATCCTTGGGCTGACCTCGACCTCCCACCCAACCCTGAAGAGTCCATCAAGGCTTTGCAGCAGCTTTCCGGTAGGAAGGGACCTGGATCCGACGGGATCCCGGTAGATATCTATAAATATGTTGGTCACCAACTCATAACTCAGCTCTCCACCCCGTTTCGAGAGATGTGGCGACAGGGACAAGTTCCTCAGGATTTCAAAGACGCCTACTTCACAAGTGAAAGGGGAATCGTCAAGTCTGCGACAACCATCGGGGAATCTCGGTGTTGAATATCGCCGGTAAAATCTTCGCACGCATTCTCCTCAATCGTCTGAATAGCCATCTGGAAAAAGGGCTCCTTCATGAAAGCCAGTGTGGTTTCCGACGTCATCGCGGTACCACTGACATGATATTTGCCGCGCGTCAGCTTCAGGATAAATATCAAGAGATGCGCACCCACCTCTACACTACTTTCGTAGATCTGACAAAAGCCTTCGACATGGTGAACCAGCCTGGACTTTGCAAGGTTATGCAGAAGTTTGCTGTCCGGAACACTTCACCCACATGGTTTGAAAACTCTATGATGGGATGATGGCACGCGTCACGTACTACGGAACGCTGTCTGAGGCCTTCGCAGTGACCAATGGAGTGAAGCAGAGCTGTGTCCTCGCGCCCATCTTCTTCTGTTTCATGTTCTCTGCCATGCTGATGGACGCCTACTGTGACGAGCGTCCCGGAATCTCCAAAAACTACAGAACTGATGGAATCCTTCTCAAAATTCATCGGATGCAGGCCCACACGCGCGTCTCCACAACCACAGTCCATTATCTGCTGTTTGCGGACGACTGCGCTCTCAACACCACCGCCGAAGCGTACATGCAAAGGAGCATGGACCTCTTTGCAGCAGGTTGTGCCAACTTTGGCCCCACCATCAACACGGACAAGACGATGGTTATGCATCAACCGCCGCCAGGTGTTGACTTCAACCCCGCACGCATCAACGTCAACGGAGCCGAACTGCAGAACGTGGACAACTTCACTTACCTCGGCAGTATGCTTTCCCGCAACACTAAAATAGACGACGAGGTTGCCGGCAGAATCTTCAAAGCTAGCCAAGCCTTCGGTCGGCTCCAAGCCTCCGTATCGAATTGTCATGGTCTTCAATTGTCAACGAAATTGAAGATGAACAAGGCTGTTGTGCTGTCAACACTCTTGTAGGGAGCGGAGCCTTGGAGTGTCTATGCTAGCCAAGCGCGGAAGCTGAACCACTTTCATATCAGCTGTCTACGCCGCATATTGAAGGTGAAGTGACAGGAGAAGATTCTGGACACGGAAATCCTGGAGAGAACGGGAGTTCTCAGCATCCAGGCCATGCTCAGGCAGATACAACTGCGCTGGAGCGGTCACGTGGTACGTATGAACGACGAACGACTACCCAAGCGACTTTTCTATGGCAATATCGCCGTAGGCAATCACCGCAAAGGGGGACAGAAGAGACGTTACAAGGATACCCTGAAGAATTCTCTGAAGCGTCTCCAAATCAACACGACAAACTGGGAGGAGCTAGCACAGGACCGAGCTGTGTGGTGAAGAGCGGTAAAAATGGGCGCCGCAATCTACGAAGCCAGTCTGATAGCCGCCGCCAAGGCAAAACGGAGGGCACGCAAGTCTCACAATCCTCGGACGCACGCTGCCACCACCCAAGCCCTTCCAACGTGTCCGCGTTGTCAACGCACCTTCCGTGCACGCATTGGCTCGGTCGGTCACCTCCGGAAGCCATGCAACCCTCCTCCGACAGCATCCACGTCTACTGCACCAACCACTCCACCAGACACTACTCAACGCTCCACCTCGATGGCAATAATCGACGCAAGAGATGCCTCGCCCTCATCCACCGAATCCAACCTACCCGTAACTTCCTCCAACCCTTCTGACACATCACCGCCCGCCACAACTGGCATCCCCACACCTGATCCCTCCACCAATTCTGAGGGCCTGATATGCCCTCACTACAATCACACATTAACCTTATGCATCGGCCTAGTTGGTCATTTGCGAATCCATCGCACAGAGACTGGTGAACTAGTGCCTGGAGCACCAACGCTGCCCACACTGCCCCCGATCATTCGCTCATCACATAGGCCTACTAGGTCACATGCGCATTCACGACAGCGGCATTGACCGTAATGTCGACACATCCGGCACCTCACACACGTCCACCACCAGCCGTTACCCTACTCACTAACCGCCTCACCACACGAATGCTTCGTTAAGCTTGTTGGGAACCCCAGGTCAGTGCCCCTCAGGTATGCCGAACCTTCCTCTTATGTTCGCCTTACTGCCTTATGTAAGATGTCTCTTGCACCACTACTATTATTACTGTTGCTAGTATCATTAAGCATGGTTCTTCTACTAGCCTCATCAGCACTGGAATTCTTTAATGTCACTAGCAGCTTAGTCCCAGCTCTTCTCAGGTTTATTCGTTCTTACCTGCAGTGCATTCATTTGCACGATCAGCCCTGTCCAAACATTCCTGTTCTCAGAGAAAATTTAGAGTGTGATCTTAATCGTCATTCATATCATTGTATTCGCATCACGCCTATCACAGTCACCACTGTGGTGGATAAATTTGTCAGTCTGCCCCCCCCCCCCCCATTTCGCACCTCTAACGTTGCTATCTTGCCAATTTACACCTTAAATGCCGGCATGGCTGGGTGCGCGGAGGGCAGGGGGGAGGCTTTTCATCGCTCTCGCCAGTTTGTTGACGTAACTCCTAGGGGGAGGAGTGACCGTCACTGACGCTCGACTGACGATCGATATCCATGCCGTGCTTACGGTGACACCGACCGGGGAGCAGGACATGGGCAACTGCGGCTTCTTACGATAATCTAACTTACATAGCATTCACAGCTCGAGGCCGCGCGGCCTGTAGCAGTCAGAGTCAAGGGGAGTACGAGGCTGTCACGCACGCGCGAGCCGGCGCCTCACAGTAACCAAACGATCGGCAGAGCCAACCGGCAGTGACCGGTTAGCTAGCGCTAGGGGCTCAACCCAAACTAACTGGGCTCGTCACGCCGTATCGTGAACTGCCGCTACTAAGTATAGATTATAGCCGTATCAACAACGGTACTCCTTATCAATTCCAACCCGCATCAGCTCTCTAGCAGCCTTAGTCTTGCGAAATGTGACTTCCTCCCTATGCAGCACTGCTAGTCATTCTGTCATTAGCAAAACAAACACTATTAGCCAACACCACAGTCGTTGCAGTCACATCGGTTACTCTGTGACAATCCTCTGATGAAAGGTAAGCTGCGCTCTTGTTCCTGTCCTACCTGTTCTACTTGTTTCTGTTCTCTCTCTTCTCCTTTGTTCGTTTCGCTCTGCTCTATTTTCTCACTTTTTCACTCTTCTCTCTCCTTCTTTCTTACCCCTCACCTGCCTATCTTTGTTATCTTTTGAATTTTTCTCGTTCCTTGCACACTCTCTCACTCTCCCTCCTCTTTCTCTTTTTCCTCTTCTTCTCCTGCCCATCCACGTTGCAAAGTGCACAAGCTCTCTCTATCTTTCCTTTCAGCCCTGCCCACAGACGCCAACCAACAACGGAGCATGGGTAGTACCTTTCAGTCGCTGACTGACTGGTTACCCCTATCAGGAGGGTGTTGGCCCAGGCTTCATGCAGGGCTGCTCTCACCCTTCTGAGATCCAATGGTCTGTATGCACATGCAATGCCAGTCTTCAGCCAACCACAGTCCCTGCGGCCTGGAAGGCGCTGGCACTTTCTCTCACTTCTGATTCCCTGTTGGTGACTGCGCTCGCGCTCCCACTGGGTTTCAGGCCCCACTGCGGGTGCCCGAAAAGCTAGGCGGTCACCAGGCGGTGGGTGAGAGAGTGAGGTCGACCTCGGCGCGTTTCTTTCCTCACTATAACAAATCTGAATGTGTCTGAATCTATCACGGTGCGCTAAAAGCCGTGGCTTGGAGGGTCTGCCAACTGACGGGAAAATTCGGGCCCCCTACGTTGCTGCTCCTCCTGTACGCGAGTGTTTGTGTGTGTGTATGTGAGGAGAGGGAGGACTGAGAGTCAGGCTGCAATGGCTCCCTTTTAATGTGGCCTTTATGGCGCTCCCGCGCAGTCGGGAGCATACCTAGCGAGATGGGTGTGTCAAGTGTGCGCGTGCTGAGTGTTTATCGCGCCAGCCATCTACACCCTCCCTCATCCCCGGTCTTATTGACTTTGTCTTTACACCGGTTATGGAGGTTGGAGTGGCGAGCAAGTGGGTAGATACTGCGCGAGTCTGCTTAAAGTCCTGTTTTCTCTCGTGCCAGTTCTCTGCGTTGCTCCTGCTTACTGTCGCTTTCGTGTTGCTTGCCCAGCTCGCCTCAGTGTCTGTTGCTGCTTTCTTCAGCATTTGCTCCGGCTTGTTGGAGCGCACGGTGCCCATCGTCGAAATTGACGGGGGAACTGTCGTCATCAGGTCTACAATTTTTCCTGGTTTTTCCAATGTTATTTAAGCCCGTATCTTTGCAACATATTTTGCAAACAACTACGGCGGCTTCAGTAGAGGGCAGTCTGTCTTTAAGTTGTATCCCACGACGGCGTATTGTCGCCTGAAGTCAATGGTTTATGCCTACACCAGCGGGTTGGAACAGTCGAGAGACTGTTCAAGAGACACCTTTGATGTTGGAAATGGTCCTTCATACTTTTTGTCGCTGTTCTTTTGGTTGTCGCATATTCACATGAAGCTTGATTTATTTAATAAAGTAGCTTAGGTACCATTAGCTTGGATGAGGTCATGAAGGTGCTGTTGTTCAGCTTATTAGCAAGCTAGTTTGCTGCCCGGCTGCGTGTTAGAGGCCGAGGAGACTTGCTTTTGAAAGGTAGTATTTGCTTTGTGCATGTGGTTATTCTTACTACTGTAATTTGCAGTTGTCCAGTTGGGTACAGGTGCACAAGGACATCAAGGAAGGGAAGTTGGTTATTTTTTTCAGCTTTCGTTGTAAATAAGATGTTCAGGTCAACCGACAAGCTCAGACACACACTAAAATTGCTGATCAATATTAACAATAAACGCTTTGACACAGGAGAGCCATCCTTACTCTCCAAAATATCAGCAGAGACAAAACCTGTTCCAATGAACATCTTCATGGTCTCAGTTAACACATTTTAAGCAGCAATACAAGAATCACTAATCCTGTGCCCATCCGACATGTCGCGTCGTTTTCGGCCACCAATAATAAAAACGTTTTACTGGTTTAATATCAAGTCACACAACCGTACGCATTCAAAAAGCAAAAAAATTAATATGGAAGATTTGAATATACATCAAAAAGCCGTGCGTTTTTGAGGAGTTTTGATTTCCACATTCTTTGAGCTGAATACTTGTGTGGAAAACCGTTCTTTGGAATTCGGTTTTATCGAAGTATCTGCGGAAAAATGATTTTCAATCTTGTCTACGATTTCTGAAGCTTAACTCTTCATAGCAGGCTACCTTTGTAGTCCATTTTGCGTGTTATCACTCTTGTTCACCTGACAAGTAAAGAAATATTGTCATTGGTACGGTTCTTTCACATTTCCTATTATTTGAACAATTGGCAAAAGTAGCTTATGTAGGCCCACTCATATACCCCTAGTTCCAGCACTTTATCCTGAAAAAAACGGTGGTAATGGAGTTGGAGGGCGGGGAAATAGAAGAGACAGAGATGGAAATTTGTAGAAGGTAGTATAAAGTGAGAAATATGCAACCGAAGTTGCCTCCCGCGGCCGCTGGGAGTAAGTTGTAGATTAAAGGTGTGCGCGGCGTTTCGCGCTATGGACTTAACTTATCTAACTCCACAACGGTAGGTTGAACCTCAGGTAAGTTGAAGTAGATGACCTCCTTACTAACATTTTAATTTTTCGAGAAATTCAAGAAACCTGCAATTTGATAATCAGGTATTTCTACAGTAAGTTAAACGATGATACCGGTTAGGAAAATCTAGAGATTTGAATCAAAAACGCTTTAAAATACAGTAAAATGAAAATGTATTCAGCAATTACTAAAGTACATTCTACTGCGTGTCTTAATTCCCCACCCATAAAACCTTATAACCACCGTTTTCGTAGGAAAACATGTAGAGAGTAGAGTAAGCCTACATGAGCTACTGCTGCTGAACAATTATTTTATGAAATTCTTATCTTGCACAAAAGCATTCCAGAATTTCTAACAAAAGGAAAGCGCTCAAAATGTATCCGAACTTGTAAGAGCTTTCCTATGTCCTCTATTAATGCAAAAATTATTAGCTTCTCGGTAAAAAAGGCGTTTCATCTCTACTTCACGTGAGATTGTTACAAAATACTCACAGAATTCGCCTAGGCAGTAAGATTTAACATAGATCCGCCGTGTGCTTTTTGTGACACTAGCGACAGATGTACACATAGCAGGTACTTGACAGTTAATTTGAAACACTTGGTAATTGCAATGCGATAACTTAAAATGTTTTTTATATTTTAAATTGATGAGTTGCTTGCCAAAATAAGGTTAAAAATTAATTCTACGATTATAGAAAATATTCTGGACGTCAATAACCACCGCAACTACTGTCTCTGATGATGTATCCGCGACGGATGTCAAAACGTTAGACGAATAAGCATATTGTCTCAGCAATCGAGTCTTCCTTTTCTCAATCACCGCACCATCTGTCAAAGACGTTGTAGCACTAGCTGAAAGCCCATGCATGTGTTTCGCCGATGCTTCTGCTATTGCAGGACGCAGAAACAAGGTTTCGGCTATTAAGTACGTTTATCAGCGTTCGCTTAATTGTATCATATATACGAACTTCATAAATGATTCAGAAAATCTCATCAGAAATTAGTAACTGTATGACAATCAATTATGTGACCAACATTTTCTGACAGTGAGTAAAGCCATGTCATGCCGTGATTAATTTTGAAATTATTCCCTTGGTTATACTATGCAGTTTATATACTAGAAACCACGTGGAGGACGCTGGAAGACCGATAGAGAAGCCAAAACGTCCATTGCTGTGTCATGCAGCAGCAGAAGAATCGACGAATCAAGTGTCTGGGTTTTTAGCTAGTACTTATGTTGGGATTACGGTATGGCGTCCTTACCATGTATAATCTATACTACCTGTTGTATCGCTTGTCTGTAGAATTGACATTACGTGCTTATTTCACAGTAGTTGGTTGTCTTTGACTTAAATGGTCACTGAGATTTCTGGTTTGACTCTAAAATATATTTTCCACTCACCTAGCTCCATGTTATGCATTCAATGATTTTTTAAATCATGCCCTTGAATGTAACACCGGTTTACTGAACCACTTCAAGCATTTTTGCCGCAGTATGTCGTTGACGCGATTTTTTCCAAACAAACTTATTTTACTTGCTATGTTAAATGCTTTTGAAGGTAGACTGATTAAGCATGTTTAATATCAAAACGCTGTTTTGAAAAAAACATTAGTCGCGGTATGAGCAATATACGTAGATAGTCAAATGAGTACTCCATGTATTAGGAGTTTGTAAAATGATCTAGCTGATTTATGTGTAATCTTGAAAGGTAGCTCAGTTGGAAAAAAGAAGTAAGTGCCAGCATATGCTGATTGTTCTTCTTCGCTCAAAAGGTGCATTTTCAGCCCCCACCCACGCAGTTTTGTGCGCCATAACCTACGATGTACTGCACATAATAAGTAATTAAACTGCCTACTTGCATTGACAATAGACTATACGCAATTCAATCAGGTTGTGTATATTTTCAAGTGAAATACTGCATAAAGGGTAAAAAATAAACAAATGCAGTTGATTCGTTCGACCAAGTTGGCAAAACCCCGATGCTCTTAGTGGGAGTCAAACCCATTAACGCAATAGGAGCATTTTGGTACAGCCAATTCTACAAACCTCTGGGCTACGGGGCCTTATCTCGAATAATTCGCTTAGCTTTTTGGTAACGTGACGGATTCTAGACTGATTGCTTGGAAAATCTTGCTTAAACAGTCAGCTGACTGGGCCAGAATTTAACGATTCCATGCACTTAAGAAGGATGGTATGGTTAATTTATCCAACTGTGATTACACTCATGGCCCACGTTGGGACCTCGTAACTAATGTGCTGAAAGCATTGAAATTGACAGCGGCTCTACCACTTTTGATTACAATATAGGGATGCAAAGTGACTACCAAATCATTAAGTATCCTGCTGCTATGATTTCAAAAATAAGCGATTAAGGGTCCCAATAATGACAATCAGGCGATGCACGTCGTAACCGCTTATTCTGAAAATTATGTCGTGATATAGCAGCTACAACCATTGTACGTTCAAAACCTTAATTGAAGTTTCGAATGAAAACCCTAAAGTTAAGACAAAGGAAATTTCTGATGCAGCGTTTTTATCTCAATTTCCTTATTCATTGAATCTTTCAATATCAAGACAAAATGGACAGCACATTTTGGTCTGAAGTCAAGACGTAAACCACACCCAGGAAACATAATTTTCAGAAAAAGAAGAACCTGCGAGAACTGAAACAAAAGTCTTTTTTCCAGGGATTTCGGATTCCGTCGTATATTCTCGATCATAGGCCATCGTAGAAAAGTCTGAGACATGCGATTACCTATGATTAAGGATTCCCGACGGAATCCGAAACGTCAGGACAATAAAACTTGTTCCAATGATCGCTTCTTCTTCTGAACTGCTTCCTGCAACTCGCATATTCAATTCTTCTAACAACCTTAACATTTTCGATCTTATTCGGCATGAAAATCGGAGTTATCATTGATCATTGACCAGCTGACTCATATTTATATTTTGTGTCTGCAGGCTAGGATTGGGCAATCACTGGCTTATTATGCCAGATAAGCTGGGGTCTCCAGTGATATTTTAGTTAACATCTATTAATTTACCTGAGTGTCATCAAATAAAAGTGTAAAACTTTCAATGCTGCCTATATCTTTGAGGAGTACGCCTTCAGTCTACCTGTTAAATTGGAATCACAATAAGTGAAAAACAACTTTTTTTATTTTGGGCGCCTCTGATGACGGGTTAAAGTAACGGTCCACAATAACAAGCAAATTAACTTTTTTGTTACAGAAACTGCATTTCTTTCTCTCGAAAATTTGTTTTATGGAAGATTGGAGCGTGTAGTTAGTACAATTTAACCTTTTTATTGAATTACTGGCAATAAATTATGTAATTAAAGTTGATATTTTGCGTGACGTAAGTAAGCTTTGGAGCTAAATAAGCATTCCTTACCAAAATATACCGAAATTAATCAGGCCCGGAGATTAATGCAAACTTTGACAGACTAAATTAGGCGTTGCTATCTCTAAATTGCATCAGACAACTGGGTTTTCTCAAAAAAATTTGGATTCAATGATTTTGGTATATTCACTACATGCCAATATGACATGCTGACGAGTCAATTTCTGAGGACCGAAAACACAGTGTTGACACTATCGGCTGTAATCACTTTTTGGAAGTTAGTAATGTTTTAAATATGCACTGTATGCATCGAACTACGGTTATTTTCCCGCATGCCTGAAAGTTGTTCCACTTTTCAAAAGTTGAAAGCTGAGTTAATCACCCATCGTTCTAGCTGAAAGATCTTTGTGTTGACAGCCGAGAATTCAGTTACCGTTAAAGTTTGCTTACCTGAGGCATAGTTCATTTCATTCAATAAAACGCACTTCCAGTTTGATTTTGTTTTAATTCAAACAAAAAGCACGCGCGGGTACGGGTAGCTAGCGTAGAGTATCCATATTTGTTTAATTCTTCCATGAACCCGCTCCTCTTCTTATTGTTATGCAGCAGAATTCCTAAAAATGCAAAAATTGAGCTTATCATGTGCGAGACTTACTTCTGTCAACAGTTGGAAATAAATTTCATCCACAGACCTGAATTGAAGCAAAAAGGTGCAGCGATGCATTTCCTATTATAAATGTGCAGTTGCGAGAAAATATCGGGCTTTTGCATCCTTTGCGATATTCACCTGACACCTGTGCAGCTATCGCACGTTGTTCCGCGGACCGATCTATTTTTATTTTGGACTTTTTACGACTGAAAAGGACATAGGTATGTAGAATGCACAATGGAAAATAGAGAGCACTACAGTCAGCTGTTTTGGACAATGACGTTGTTCGATTTTAAACAGAATGCGAATTCTTATACAGGGTTTCCCAAAAGATTTTACTTTTTTTGCAAAATTGTAAAATTGGTTTTTTCATAATTCATTATTAAAGAAAATGTAAAATTATTAAAAAGTAACATTTAGCTGGTTTTTACATAAATATTTTGAAACTGACGCCCGTTTTAATCATGATACTGCTGACAATGCAAAGCAATGGAATCGCACCAACCATGAAAAAATTCCCTTGGTAGTCGGGTGATTCATTTTCACTGATTTTTCTCAATTCAGCCATTTTTGCCGTAGTCAAAATACAGTGAAAACAAAAAAGCGATACTTTTAAATAGTTTCGCACTTTTAAAATAATAGAATTATACCAAAGCACCAAGTTTACAATAGTTTAAAATGTATATAAATTTTTAGGACACCCTGTAAATGCCCGTTTTACAATGCTCATGCATTCACATAATTAACTGCCGGGTTTATTTGTTTTTTTTATGAATTGTTGCATTTTCCTCTCGACTCAGCTGTGAAGAAGATTTGTTTTTGACCCAAATTACGGTGCAGTTGCATATCAAACATTTTGGAATGCACGCAGTTGCATGTCAGTGAATAAGAAATTTTTTGTTAGAATTCAAGCAAATTAACGGTTATAAACAGCTGCAAGCTACCTAAATACGTGCAAACCTTACAGATATTACTGCAGACATGAAATTATGTTTTCGCCAGCTGCATTATTTAACATTGTGACAGCATGTAAACTATCAAAAAGCCCAGAAACAAGTTTTGCCAACACTATGCGGCCCCACGACAGGACTCATAAGTAGTTTTCTCAGTGGTACACATTTGCATCACATTAAATATGCAAACTTTATCATTTCAGGTTTTACGCCTCCTTCGAAATTAATGCGTTAGCTCAAAGCAAATACATTGTAGACAGGCTTTTAGGCGTTTTGAAGGATTGTGGGAACAGTTGAACCTAAACCGATTAGAAAGGCAGGCAGGTTCGAATCGCGGGTGATCCACACCTGGGAGTGTGTATCACTGGCTGATGACGACTAATAAACCAGAAATGGCCATTCAGGTCTCCGTTTGCTTTATCGGATTTATTTCATCCTTCCCCACTTGTCGCTATGCCACTGCCTGTACGGGCTTTAAAGTGAGCTCCAGGATGCCTCCGGAGCTTTCGGGTGCCTCTCTGGCATTGCGCGAAAAGATAGATAACAGATCCAAATTTATTCCTACCAGAGCTCGTGTGAGAGTTCGAACCGTCGGGCAAATAAACAACTGGTCCCAAGAACGCTTTCCCGTCTTCACGTTCACCTTAATCTGTGTCTAATGACAAACTGGGGCTCCAATTTTGAAACTTCACGCAATAAACTTAATCCTCAATGAACTTCCTTGACTTTAATTTGTATTCATTGGGATGTCTACCTTTCAACTGCCCTTCTAACTGAACCCGTAAATCTACCCGACGTCAACGTCTAAGTTTACATGTGATACGTATGTACGATATTATTAACATGCGAGATATGTAGTTTTAGTAAGAACATTATTGATTGTTAGATTAAATAACCTTTTTAACGGATGATATTCAAAAGTAAACTCTTGAGCGATACCATTGTTTGTCGTGAAGTTGACAACACGAATGGTTACCAAATCAGAAATCTGGAAGACTTTTACTAGAAGCCAAGCTTTTACTACGAGAAGGAATTCGCTGTAAGCAGTCGCTGATCGCAATATCCTCAAGCCAGTTGTGGTTGTGTCCGCTCTTGAGCTTTTATGTCCCGAACACTTGTCCTTTGTCACCTGCCACCAAGTAAGAAAATTGCGCAGTTTGATTGGCTTCGAGTACTCGGAAGGACCAGGTTAAGAATCGCACGGCGTCGGCAAAAAAGCGACCCGTAGCGGGAAAAGGACAAGAAAACAACGTGGGCGAATCCGGCACTGAATTGAACAGGGTCGTGAGGGGAAGATTGGCGTGCAAGTCTTAGGAGGAGAAACAAGAGAAGTCAGTGGCTCTGGCACTGATCGCAAACTCCTACAATAATTGCCCTGAAGTACTTAATAACTCAGAAGAAGAAGAAGAAGAAGAAGAAGATGCGATCAGTGTAACAAAGGCTTTATTTTCCTGACGTTTCGGATTCCCTCGAGAATCCTTAATCATAGGTGATGATGAAGTAGTCGGGATCATGCGCAGATGGTGTGGAGACACGCACAGAAAACATGGTATTTATAGTTCATAGTGGTCATCCGCGTGTGTGTGATAATTGTTCACTTCTTTAGTCACCGCTTGGATCTTATTTGATGCGGTACACTACACGTTCGACTCACTAATTGCCATGTCAGCGTAGGATGCGAGTTTGATAATTGCGCGACAAATATGCCCGCTGTCGTCAGCGTTGTTGATGCAACCGGCCCGGGAAGCATTAGCCCAGCAGCTCGCGGCTCACGCGGTTGTCACCTCTTGCGAGGATTTCGGCCTCGTCAAACTTGAATATATGGCCGGGTGCCGTCGAGTGAGCTGCAACCAGTGAGTTGGCGTCTTTCTTTCTCACCGCCGCTGCATGCTCGGCCATTCGCGTCCGGAGTAATATTCCGGTTTTTTCGACATAGTTGCTTTGTCCACAGTTGCACCAGACCCCGTAAACGACTCCAGCCTTTTGCTGCCGTGGCAGTGGGTCTTTAGGTCTCATGACCCGGCGCCTGATGGTTGCTTCTGGCCTGTGAGTAGGCGGCCGACCGCTTCCGATACATTTTTCACATGCGGAAGAGCTCGCCAGGGCCGGGTGCAGCAACAACTCTGCCGACAGCGGGCATAATTGTCACGCACTTATCAGGCCCGCATTTCACGCTGACATGACAATTGGTGAGTCGAACGCGAAGAGTCAAGCCAGTACCGCATCAATATAAACCCAAACGGTGGCTACAGAAGTGAGCAATTATCACACACACGCAGATGACCAAATTGAACTATAAATATCGTGCAGCCTTTGCATGTCTCCACCCCATTGGCGCATGATCATGACTATGTCATCATCACCTATGATTAAGGATTCCGGAAGGAATCCGAAACATCAGGCAAATAAAACTTTTGTTCCGGTGATAGTATTTTCTTCTTCTAAATTGTTTCCTGGAACTCGCATCTTCTCTACCATTACTTAATGACTGTCTTAATTCGCGGTTGGGTTTGTTCCATAACTGACACAGCTAATTTAAGTAAGTAAATGAATTGATGGATTTAATTTTGAAACTGTGCTGATTTGCAATAAAAATATCAGGTGATTGATAGAGAATGCAAATATGCTATTGAAATAAAAGAACTGTTTTCTTCGAGATGGACTGCATACTGTGGCCACTCGACTTCGTCCTAGTCCACCTCTACGGGCTATTATATTCCCCCCTTTCACACGAGTAAATTGGCCTAGAGTTATTTCCACCATGCAGGGCTGGTCTATTTGTCCTGCAAGACTGCTGTGCCCAATTTGCAACAACTTTTTTTTCTGGTTGGCTGACTTTCGTTGTTCGCGAAATCCACCCAGCCAACTGTTTTCAACCAGACAAATTACATCCTCTGTCAGTGTGCAAAGATATTTGCTGTAAGAGTGTTAATCCTCTGTTTCGGTGCTCTTTGCCTTGTTTCCTCGGTTGTCTTTCTCATTGTAATTATCTCACCTTCGCGCCTAACAAGAAATATGTATCGCAATTCTGCCCACTTGGCAGGCAGAGTTGTGCGAGCTCAACTGAAAACCCGGGAGTTAGTGACTGAAACGTGCATGACAGTCGAAATTGTCTGGCTGTACGAATTTTACATTCCCCACGGTTAACTCTAAGAAGTTTACCAATTTTTCTTTCGCATGCTTCTTGACTTTAGCCCTGTTTGTGTTCCTTTTACTATCAAGTGTCCATTGTTCCACTTTTAGGTTTTTCTTATTTACGGATGTCAACTTAAGGAGATGGCACTGTCAAAGTAGTGATGACGCCGAACAAAGTCTGTGTATCTTTGCATTCACTAACGCAACCTGTTCATGAAATGTATTAACACCTAGGTTTTGATGCTGCGGTACTATCTGGCACAGTGCTTTAATCCAAAAAACAGTCACCTTTTATGAATACTTCTACCATTTAGATAGTTTTCTATAATATCATCTGATCCGATAAAATCATGTTTTGATTCGAATTTGACCCATTTTTTATTCATAAAAACGGAGATATAGTAGTACCTTTCTATAAGTTTATGTAGTCAGCGATTGATTCCTCACTTGGAATTCGACTAATATGCCCTTCTCAATCATTGAGCACATAAAACTCTTTCGTAGGACATGGAACTAGAGACCCTCCGTAAGCCAAGTAACCTTGTACTTAATTCGCTGGAAATCAAGGGTCGGAAAGAGGAATGGGTAATCTTCCTGGAATGTATCGCCATCTTACGTGTTTGGGGGTCGCTATCCCCTTGTCTAACTAACTAAATTGCATTTTACATGGTACTTTTCAATCCACGTTTGTTTGCAGATTCCGAAAGCACAGTCCCCTGGCCATAAACCTTGTTTTTACAGGCAATCTTAATCAGTTGTATTAAAAACGGACCACCTTATGTATAGTAATTACGTTTAAACTGATCGAGTTGCCTTCTTTCTAATTGAGCGCCTCACAAATGCGTGTGCATACTTTCCCAAGGATACTGCCGTCAACGTTGACTTCTAAGTTTATTTATCTAAAATATAACACTATCTCGTTGGCAATTGGTGGTCTACCCTCTGATAGAGTTGTCTAACAAAAAATAAAATAAGTATGATAGTGCAAAACATTGGTGTATGCCACCTTTAAAATCGTGCCATAAGCTATTCACTTAACGCAGTATTTCAAGTTATTTTACATATAACGACTATATAATCACCTATTTCTTTTTATAGCGCCTTGGAAACCATGACTGAGAGTTCGATATGAAGATGTCTGGGCTGAGTACCAGATTAAAATAAACTCCACTGATGCAGACTTATAGAAACCTCATAAACAGACTTTCTGGTCTATAGAAATTGTGCATATTGAGTAGAACTCAACATGTAAAGTAGACCAAAGGATGGCCAGAGGAGTATATCCTATTTGACACCCATTTTCCTTTGGAGGTGGTCTTTTTAGTGAAGCTGTAAGCTTTTGATAAGAAAAACAGACACCAAATGCTACGCTCCGAGAGGAAGTCAGTACGCAATTCAGTAATGTCTGCGCGCAATGTCAGTTGGCGGAACGTGTGTTCGCTAGAGTTCTCCAAAGTTAACTGGGGCGTGTGAATCTACAGTCACGGTTAATGACTGAATTAACCACTTCTCTGTTCATTTTCTCAGAATTTATTAAACTATCTAGAGTGATCGAACCGGGACGTATGTGGGCACGTGCGGAAGGCAGTGCAATCGACCCACTGCCCGCGCTTTAAACTCACTTCTTTTACCAGTTAATAAAAATCTTTCAGTTGCTACAGCCAGCAACGTAAAATTAATTTACGTCGGAGTTGTTTGAAGTATTTCAAATGTCTACTTAGAAAATGGAGTGCCATTCAGGCAAAACAGCGTCTCACTAGCGAACGGTGAAGTATATAGCAGGAGAACATACACGTTTATTGGCATAGAAGGCTTAAAACAGCAGTCTAAAAGACAGTAGGTTCTGAGAATAGTCTTTTTGTCCGCCTCAAAAAAACAAGGGTTTTCCAGTTAACAGAAAGTTAGGTTCTAAGCTTTAACCACTTTCCTAAATACCTACTCAACTGTCCGTATCTCACGTCGAATGAGTCAACATCAAACATGACGTTTCGCACTCTGTCGTTCATACCTCCCTTTCTGCACACACCATATGTCCCCAATTGGCTCTATAGGCAAAATACATTTTCTGTCCGCCAACTTCTTTCAGTTCCCAATGCATTCTTTTATTTTCCGATGTTTGTTTGATTAAATATGCGTGGCTGCCGTACCTACAGTTAGAATACTCGGTTCAGATGGAGAAGGGCGTCCGTTTAATTGCCGCTAGTAGGAGCCCTTTCGTGTGGTACACAAATAAAAGGCTTACAACTTGCGTATAACGACGCTGTTTTTGATGTTATTATTAGAAAACTTCCTTAAGATTAAATTGTTGCTTCTAACAACGCCGACGTCAATTTCTTCAAACCAATGTCACGCAGTTGTGCCATTATCTACCGATAAAAGAATGTGGAATGCCTTGCCTCCCAATGTATTGTATTGATTAAGAATAATTTTGCTTCATCTGTATATTGTGGAAAACGTGTTATAAGCATTGTGCTCATGGTAAACGAAGTTTAAAATTTAAGGCTGACTTGTATGGCCGCATCAACAAGGTAATCGAACAGAAACTGAACATAATATAATGGGAAGCTGCGCCCACTTTGGGAGGAATTTAGTTCAGCGGTTAAGTGAGGATTAGGCATAAGCTTAGGTTGGATTTATGGTCGCGGTTAAGGTCAGACTTGGGGCAAGGTTCAGGAGCATGTTGAGGTAAAGGGTTTGGTTTCATGTTCATTGTAGTGGTTGGGGTTCGGGAAAGCCCAGGGTGAGGATTAAGCTTATAGTTTTGTGTCAGGTTAAGGTTATTTTAGGATCAAGACACGGGAATATTTACCATGCATGAAATCTATCGCAAGGCCACTTATTTTAAGTGGGTAAGGCATTCCTTTACCCGTGTTACGTTTAGGTGGCCATGCAAGACATGTTTATCATAGAAATCTAAACTTGTCAAATGTTGTCATTAGCTATTGGTAAGATTTAATCATTGGCACGAGCGTCTTGAGAGACATGAACCTAGGAACATAATCATGTGAAATAAACTCGTTTTTTTGTATTTGATAGTCTTCCTTGCCACACATTTGGCCAGCTGTATCAAAAATTCCACCTGACCGGAGCTAACATTAACTTCAACGATCAGGTTACATGGAGCTTATTCAACAAACTCTCTCAAAGATGTCTATAATGAAGCTATCTTGACCATAAACTCAAGTGAAAACTGCATGGAAAGATATGTACTGATCACATCAATAACTAAATGAAACAGAATGTTTAGAAATGCTCAGAAGTGCTGTGCTACTTTGGCTACTGCTAAAGGCAGTTGACGATTTTCTCAGAATTCGAACGAGGCAAATTTGGCGTTCAGTACCTTCTCCTATTTTTGGTTCATGAAAGAGACACACTGTCGGAAAACGGACAGATACACCCGCCTTGGTACTGAACTATAGCACAAGACCAGCTATAATAGGCGAATCTTAGATATCAGTGCTTTTTATGTGACAAAGGCATGATTTTGTAAACATAGATAAAGGAAACATTCGTATTTTCATTGGTAACTCGAAATAATGTGTTAAAAAAGTATGTTATCGAAAGATCTTTCGAGGGCGCATATATATGTGCTCCAATTTCTTCTATTTAATGCGTTCTAGGTGGTGTGAAAAAGCATGACAGACGTACTTATTTGACTACTGTGCTTTCGTTTGTCCTTCGTCCGAACGAAAAATCAAACAGTTGAAAAACTTGGCCAAAACCCTTCAGCGAGACTTTCCTCAAAGCAAATCACCTTTGTTAGGCAGAGGCCGACTGAATAGTCCATATTCGTTGTGTATTAAAATGGTAAAAAGAAACATGTTCATGAAATAGATCGCACAGGAATACAGGAATTCACTCAAATTCATTATGAAAGTCTGAAAGAATAGCATCAAGTCATTCTGGATGACACCATCTGTGTCTTAAATGTTGCAATTCTTGCGCCTTAATCTCTGGAAGATAAAAGTAGCATAGAGCAATCTTCCGTTCTTTACTTTCATCCTTTTGCAGAATGGAGTGAGCTTGGGTTCATTTACATGCCACCCCGTAATACAGGAGGAATTTGTGAAATTTCAAGATAACCTCTTCCCCTGTCAGACTTTAGCAATAGCCCTGCCCCACATTTTAACGGTCGCTCTAATCTTCAGCTTAACCATGTCTTCCCTGAAAAGTAATGCACATTTTCTTTCATTTAATGGAGTTGCTTTTTCTCTTTCCTGTCGGAAAACATATATACGGTCCCGATCAAGGAAAGTTTTATAAAGGACTGTATTTTACAATAAAAAACCATATCACCCGACCAAAGTGATTGCAGGAGCACTTATATAAAGCATTTTGCTACAATAAAATCTTAAAATCAAACTTTTTATTAGTATCAGGACTGTTCATAAACAAAAAATTTAAGTGGCTGCACGCCAATATAAAATACATTGCTTATTCTCAGTCAATATTAAAAGTGGATTATTTTCCTCAATTTCCGCAAACGTTACAAAATAGGGAAACATCGCATAACAGGTCGGCCAAATCTAGGACAACACTTTCGCTAATCTCATTTTCACAGGTTCCGCATTTTGGTTTTTTATCGCTATGCTGCACCAACAGCAATCATTCCTTGGTACTCCCCTTAGCTTGTCACACAGCTGGAATGCAGCCACACAAAACAAAGTTCGACAGAATATAATGAAGGAAACGGCAAAAGATCATTGGCCTCTGAGATGAGAAAATTGGCGTGGCACTATCGGGTTGTACTAGCCGCCAGCAAAGAAATTTCCGAAATCAATAGTAAAGCAGACAGTTTGCGTGAACAAAGTACAAATACCCCAAAAGTTGGTGTCATAAACGTTTGTCAGCCTGAGACGGAGTTTGTTTTCTAGTTCCTGATTTTAGGCAGAGCGAACGGTGTGAGTGTGTAACCGTGAGCGGTGTTCTGAGCATTTTAAACACTTCTCCCTCAGATTTGGCAGATATATTTTCGACATATCTTCGCCAGGCCAGTAAATGTACAAAACAATTAAAGTTTAAAAGTTTAGAAAAACCAATAATTGTCTAACATGGGCACCGATTGGCCACTGCGGACTATGTCAGTCTGTGCAAGTAGGCGAGATTGGCGTGTTGGGTGAGTGACTGCCAATAGTGGGAGGAGGTGATGTCTTATCGTCACCTGGCGTTGGCTACGGAAGAGACAGGGCTTGTGTTAGCGCTTTCTGACAACGCAGCACTCGATTATTTAGCCATATAGCCACTTCTTCAGTTGTTGCAAGCAACCCTCGGCGTAGGCGTTTCGAGAAGTTTGTTGGTGTCCAGTATACACATTGAAAGGCTTCATTAGTATCGACAAGGTGTGCGAGAATAGAGCTCGTGGTTGATCTAGCTTCATCTTTACTTCACCGGGCCGGGACGTGTTCATGTCCTATCTTTTCCAGACGCCTCGTTGTCCGGCCAATGTATCCTGCTCCACAGGAGCAAGTGAAAAAGTAGATGCACATATTGAACAGTCACTATAGTCTATGTGCATTGAAAAAGTTCGCGAATTTAATGGATGGCCACCACGTAGAAGGGGTCCATAACTAAATCAAGTAAGTAGGCATGTACATGGGAGCCAAACAATGGCAATTAAAATACAGATGTACCGTATCTGCCAGCCAATCCCGTGGTGTTAGACATCCTTGTTCAGGGCCTACTGCTTCATGGTCATTTACCCCCTCAGTGAGAGCTTCCAGAATCACTGACCTGTAGTCACTGGACTGACTTTTACTTAGACACGCAAGTGCGTCCAGATAGTCGCGACTGCACAAATGCCATTAGAACGCGCTATCCTTTCGGCCGATGCAGCATGGACCATCAGACACGACACCCCCAGGGTAGTGCCGGAATCATCAATTGGAGAGCACTTGAGTCTGCTCCGAAATCTTATCAAGACAACTGCTACCAATCTCTCCCACTTTCTTCGGCATGACTGGACGCAGTCGGCACTAGCCCTGGCTGCTTCACTGGATACTAATTCCTGATACAGCAATTAGGAGTTCTGTGCATAGGGAATCTCTCACTCTGGTACCTTCTGCCTTTTATCTACAGCCTGAGATTAGGCCTGATGATTGTATTGTTCCGAGTACAAGCACTGTCTAGACGCTACAGTACAGGACAAACGAGAGTGACCGCCTGAAAAGGATGGTGTCATTTACCACTGAACAGGTTTGAATTCTCCACATCCCTTCTCCATCGAAACTCCTGTCCGACCTACAAGTGATTGTTTACCTCTTACGAAGGCTGTTCCCTTCTTCCCTCGAATGCTGGTGGTCCTCTCGTGTTTACCTTTTCACTCTATTGCATATGACTGAATACTACCACCAGCCCCCCGGTTCGGTTCCCACGATGCTGTCGACTCCCTTTTGATGCCAGAGACAGTCATTTCGACCCCCGACGATGGAATCTCCTGAAGTTTTTTTTGCTGAAGAGCCAATTGTCCGTCCCCCCCTTCCCCTTCTCGACCCAGTTGCCGCGGCTAGTCCGAGAACCACTCGTCCAGCCACCCCCTGCCACTGACGCTTTCATACTGCCTCTGTTCACGAACCTTCTCCCCCTTTCGCGCTGGTGTTTAACTCCAATCCTGATGCCACATAAATCGTCTCGTGAAATCATATAAAAGCAGAGCCACCCCCTCTCCTATCAATACACGCAAACTTTTCCAAGACTAGTTTTGCCCTGCGTGGCGATTTGGCCAACTCCCTTCGCTCTTGACTTGGTGTATGCATTGTTGAAGTTTGCACACGGTTTATCCTTCATTATTTCTGCTTAATAGTATCATACTGCCTTGATATTTCTTATCATTGGGTTTGACGTACGCGTGACTGATACAGATACGGAGTTAGAAGGCAGGAAGATGAAGCAGACGGGATAGCCTTCTGTTTGCCAAACAACATCGTGAAGTGCCGGGCGTTTTGCTCCACCACGAGAGAAGGAGGAATGGAATAGCTACTCAACTGCTGGGAGGATAACAGATAAGTAGGTTTTTGGACACTGGTGATGCGAAAGAATTTGTCAACGGCCATCCATGCTGACAGGAGCTAAACTTAACCGCAGCCCCAGTCCTGACAGAGCAACAACAATTTTTGCAAAAACCTAATCGACTGAGGTTGATGAGTAAGCCTACGCTCAAGGCGTGTCCGATTCCACCTGGTCAAGAAGGCCTTAAATATCGATCGACGTCACGTGAGCAAGGTATTCAGCTGACAACTTGTGTTACCTGAACCGCGGGCGGCATAACTAATCATAACCAAGATCTTGGCCACGAAAACTGATTGCTGCGGCGACATCTCATCTGAAAGCGCACCTCTCGGTTATAATCATGCCTCCCCCCTTGACTCCTGCTATCATTATGTGGATGCTCAACCTGATAGTGATCAGCGACAGTAGGCTTAAAAAGAACTCGCTTAAAAAGTGAATTTCAGAAACATTCCTAGAGGGAAGAGCAGGCTTATTCAAATAATTATCATGATTCAATTTCCGAAATATCGATTGAATGCTCATATAATTTTCGGAATTTTTTTCCTCATGGAAGTGACATAACGTTGAGGCTAAGGATTTTCATTCTATTCTGAAAGCACAACGAGGTCTAGTTTTACCAACTCCAAATTGCTAGATCAGGCAGTAAAGTGACCAGCATCATTAAAACAGTTCAAGTGGATCTCGGAAGTGTGTGTTTTTTAACATTACATAAGATGAGGCATCCGTTTCTGTCTTGCATATTTCATTTATGACTCTTATTGCCGTTATCTCAGACCTTTTACCATTTAAATTATTTTGCATAGAGAAAGGGCTCACAGGACCAAATATTCTGAATAGTCCAAAATATGCGAGGCCCAGGTAATTCATTAGAAAGGGGAGAGACGTTCTCTGGGACCAATATTTTATTTGCCCGACATTTCGGACTCTCGCTCGAGGCCATTGTCAAGGGATAATAAAATGTACAGCTCACTGTGTATTGAACTTAAATCTGCCGGAACTGACCTTCAGCTCTGCTATCGATTTTTTTGTGCAACGCACCAGCATGAACTCGCCGTGTAGCCGCTTATGCATCCAAGCTAGGGCACAGCTTCGATTTTGAACACGTGCAAATACTGGGTCAGTCAGACGACCGAAACTCACGCCTCTTGCAAGAGGCATGGCACTCGCATGGAGATTCAATTAACAGGCGTATCGATCTTTCTGAAGCCCATCTCGCGTTGCAGAAAAAAATCGATAGCAGAGCTGAAGGTCAGTTACGGCAGATTTGAGTTAAATACACAGAGAGCAGTACATTTTATTATCCCTTGACAATGGCCTCGAGCGAGAGTCCGAAACGTCGGGCAAAAATAATATTGGTCCCAGAGAACGTCTCTCCTCTTTCTAAGGACCAAATATATGAGCGACTAAAGTTTCGGAGGAATTGATTGACGCATCACCATAAATGTGCTAAACGCACGCAGTCTGGTTGATATATAAGTGGGTCAACCAAACAGAAATTGAAGAACCGATTACAAGAGCACAAGTGTTCGCCTCTGAGAGTTGACCTAAACTCTCTACTTGCAGCGTATATTGGAGAACCTGACCTAACTGCCGACCTTCAGGGAGGCAACTCAAAAATAAATCGACTACATTTTGAGATATATTATTCAGAAATCAAATCAATCAAAGAACACCTTAACCTACTTGCAGCTTTTAGAGTTCAGCGTCACTACCTCCATAAGGCAGACATACCACTTAAAAAAGCTGAACAGGCAGGGTTCTGTCCAAAAACTCATTTGGCGAGAAGAAGAAAATGGCTACCAGGCCGGACAATCACCCCCAAAGACTTGACTTTATTTCATCGTAGCTAAGCTATTTATTTTTACCTCATACAGATTGGGAGTGAATACTTTGTTCCAAACTCCTAAAAGCATATGCAGGCCATATTCTTATATACTATTTACTGCTCTTAGTAAGTATGATTACTTTAACTAGCACTTTAGCATAGGCATGTACTTATAGCAGCAGTTTCCTAGTATTTTTAGTCAAAACCTAGTAGAAACGGACATGGCCTGGTGTTGAGAGGACAGAAATCGAGGCAAGCCCTGATTTGCTCAGGGCGTAGGACATGTACTTACGCAAAATAGCATAAACCCAGATTTCTTACTCCTTGTTAAGATCAAGGGAGTATGAGCCCTAGCGTTGACTTTAAATCAGTCCCGGCCTCCCTGAGCCTGTCTTGACACCTACTGAGGGTGAATGAGTGTAGGTATTGCGGTAGTACCCGCGCAAAGTCTACTGCCACTTAAGACTAAGTTAGGCGGAGTTTCTGACCTGTATTGGAGAAAGTGGCAAACGCCGGGTCCCTTTTGGCCTTCCTGATGCTGGACAAATGTGAAGAATGTGGTTGGCGCCAACTACGTGCGCTATCACTACAATCTACCCTCTGAGGCCAGTCACCTTCACTGCACCGACCTGTTGGTGCATATGGTGGACTTCATCGAAATCGATGGTCGAACACACACGTTCCATGGTTGTTATGTCCGAAAGCACACGAACCTAGCAAACCTATCAAACATACACCAAAAAGCCAAGACAGTGAATTAAGAAAACAATTAATAAGCACAAGACTGACTACCTGGAAACGGCACTTCAGTTTCTGCTCGATTTGATGCAGTGACCGTATTGAAGATGGTGAGCCGACAAACCTCACTCAAATATTAAGCAGTCGGTTAAGTCCTTCCTCTTGTTCTTATTATCAGCGCGGATTTCTCAACTTTTTTCACCTGGAGCTCGTTTGCAGCATCGTCTAGAGGCTATCCCGAGAATAAGCTAACACTGTTTGACGCGTTGTACTTTTTTCTACTGACATTCATCAGGACGCGGACGTTTGCTTGAAAATACATGTCTGTATCACAATGCGAGATCGGTTTTGAACTTTTCCTACGGAGAACCCGTCAGCCTAGGTCTATTCGACCTCAGCTAGATGTTCTTCCACTGCGAACAGCGTATTTCGATGAGGTTGCAGTTCTTCTGTTTGATGATCACATAGATGTTTTGACGGGGTACAGGGCTCTTCAAGTGACTTATCACGTAAAGGGTGGATGGAGGCTGAACCGTCCTATTCGAATTGAAATTGTTATCCGTTTAGAGTTTAACGGTTATTGTTGAATTCTCGATAGAGATGTTTGTCGTTGCAAGTGATTTGTGCATCAACTGCGCAAAGTGAGGCACATTTGCATCATATCTGCCTCACTTTCTATTCCCTCCCCCCCCCCCCGTCGTGTTTTATGGGCCAACCAAACCAAAGACCATTAGAGATGGGAATGGACATAATAACGTGGGCCACACCCAGTCTAGCTCTGGACTCCGTGGTTATCATGCTTTAAAGACTATATGGTAGGCTACCTTGTTGTCTGACCCCTCGCTCCGAAGTAGAAGCTGGTAGTATTTTATTTCACATTCACTGGTGCTTTTATCTGCTAATAATGGGGAGACTGGGCGCTGGAGTTGCGCTCGACTGCCCTTTCACTCTACTTTACCCTTGTGTCTGGGGCCTCTTCAATTCCGTCAGCCTGAGAATGGGGTTTAGCAAGGTGGTTGAAGTGTTGCTAGCCTTCGTCTGCAGTAAAATATACATGTAAACCAAAAGTAAGGGAATCGTGTAGACTCATTGCAGTCCCGTCAATGCATACCTTGTGGTAGTGTTGCCTTAAAATTTGTGTACCGCAGTAGCGGTGCAACCGGAGTTTGAAGCTTTCAAATTCATTATTATAAACAGAACTGGTAAGAATAGTTCAGAGGTTTCTGCTATTGTCTATCCTTATGTTGCTGATGAAGAATCAGTGACGGATTTCGAAACGTCAGGTGAGTAAAATTCTCATCCCAGCGATCGCATCATCTTCTCAATAGTTAATAGTTATCACCAAAGTATGCCAAAACCCCGGAACTCTTTTTACTGGACTACTAGAAAAGGAAAGCGTTTAGTTCCGTATGCAGCGAAGGAATATCCATTGAACCACATCCTTGAACAGGAACTGGCCGTTATAATTAATGAAAAGCTTCTTTTATAATACTCATATTCTGTTGTACCTATGTATCTAATATGTTAGTAGTTCCATTTAGTTTTATTTCAATAGTTATAGCGATTGCTTTTTAGTAGACAAGGATGCTATTTTTATTCGATATCAGTTAATTCAAACATATTGTCTGCATTAATTTCGTTCGCATAGCCCGAATTTCTGGTGATGGGTTGTAATAGAGTAGTACTTATAACTAAGAATCATCATAGAAATAAGTGAACACATGAATAATACATATGGTGGAAATATCAGGATAATACGGCCAACGAGCACAAATTTCCCAAATTAGAAGTCAACGGAGATGGCAAAATGTTTTTGATGGAATTCAGAGCTACAGAGTTCGTGTAACTTCTTCAGATGTTGACCGATCTACTGATCGTTGTCTACGGTGGTGCCCGTCGTAAGCGCATATGCTGTCTGCCGTGGTTGCCTGATATTGGAACGAAAAGTACTAGAGAGGAGACCCGCAGTGAGTGGCGTTAAACCTACAGACTGTATGGATAACAACTGCAGTGGTGATGGTGTGCGTGCGGTTTTAGTGGCTCTACTCTGGTTGCTTCTCTCGCGTTCTTGCAGTCCAGTTCTTGGCCAATCACAGCTATACAAATCGATCAATCAGATGCAGGACCCACATAAATATGGCCTTACTGAAGGGTTACCTGCTCTTGCGGTGTCAGATATGAGCCCTCACTGGCTGTCAGGTTTATTCGATCCTTTGGCAAATTACAATGTAAAAAATAAAATTACCTTTGTCTTCTAGCGTCCAACTTGACCTCCTGTTCGTGGGAGCTAGTGGGGGTTTTGATGGCTTGGATCACCCTATAGCCTAATCCATCATGAGAAGGCGACCAGACGAAGCGCGACTCGACACGCCGACACGAGGCCAATGCAAAGTAAGTCAGGAAGGTCACCCAAACGATTGCCATTGGTACGAACACTCAGTGAAGTGAAGATTCAAGGTCAAGGAAAAAGGAAACCGAACCTGCATTAGCAAGCAACTAATCAGGAACCTACAACATGGGTAAAAATTAGCCGTAAATTTGCATGGGTGGTACGCAGTTTCAGTTTATTGCAGACACGGAGAGGCTACGGCTGTCTCTCCTTTCTGCGTCAATTGCCTAAGAACACGAATAGTAATTTGGGCATGGGGGGAACAGAGAAATGCCTTAACTTCAATTGTGGCTTCTTCCATTAACATCGCTATACTATGTGTAATTATTTCATTCAGAACCAAATTTAGTACATAAGAGTAAGATAGGCAGAGCCCTTGGAAATCATATAATCGGATAAATTCTGGCATACAATGTATACACCACAGAGCACTATGGGTGCATACGGGTATCTACCATATATATTGCTCTGATGCTTTACTTTACTATGCCTACCTTACTCTACTACTGCAAGAGCTATTCATATTTTTTGATATCTGCTTACATTGTTTATTTATTGCACAGTATGTTCAGAAGGCAATCAGACAGCACGAGAAGACACTGAATTAAACGCTAGACTTATACCCCGCTTTCTATGTGCGATTTTAGATAGCACTATGGCTAACTATTAGCCCAAAAGATATTCCTCACTTCAATCTCCGCCGGCTACTGATACTGCCATCCGGCTTATCGTCAGTGGTAAGTCGAAAAAAATATAATGATGACTAAGACTGTAGAAAATAATCGAGCATAACTAGGACGCCAAGGCCTCCTACCCTGCAGAGAAGGAAATACGAGCATCAGTTAATATGCTTTCAACGTCCAGGTTAATCTTTTCCCTGCCAACACACGACCTTGGCCTAGGCGGGGTTAGAGTTGGGGCCAGGTGGAGCAATCCGGGGCTAAGGGTGAACTAACTTTATTGTACACATTTATCGAAATCTATTTTTTCTCAATGAAAAAAGTATCAATAAATGTTATTTTGCGTCTTCTTCTTTCATAAGACAATCAGATCATGAGTTAAAACGGGAAAACGGAGATGCACGCTGCGAAGATATTTTCCGAAAGTGGGGCTCCACGGGTTGAATATCCCGTCCTCTGCTCCCGTCCACGTGCCACTTAAGTCGACGGGGCCAGAGGACGAGGAACTCAACCCGTGGAGCCCCGCCTTCGGAAAATATCTTCGCAGCGTGCATCCCCGTTTTCCCGTTTTAACTCACGATCTGATTTTCTTATGAAAGAAGAAGACGCAAAATAACATTTATTAATACTTTTTGACAAAAAAATGGATGTCGAAGACACAACAGTTGGTAGGTAGTTAAAATAACAACAAAAACATGACTACTCGCTAGTCACAATTAGTATAATGTAATATAAATTTGTTATATAGGATTAGTATTACGGTATGATCGGTGCACGTCCGGTCTGTTCTTAAATAAATTAAGACAGGTGGAGAGGACAACCTCTTCGGGAAGAGCGTTCAATGTTGCAACTACTCTGTTGATGAAGAAGAACTTTCGTCCGTCGATTCTTGCTTTTCCGGGGCGCAGTTTAAGGGGATGACCGCGCAATGTTGGCGTATTAGCCTAGGTAAAGTAATCGTCAGGGACGAAGCAACAATCCGGGCTATTCATAAAACGGAAGGTAAGTAAGAGACAACCCTCGAAGTTGTCTGTAGGAAAGAGGCAATAAATCGAGGGTCTTGCTTTCGCTGCGACTTAAATCTGGATAGTGCCACTTCGCGATCATCCACGTTTTCAGACAGCCAAGTTTCTGTCAAAGAGATAATGTCGGGAAAAGACCCTATATCTACACGTTCAGTTATATGATCTTTCCCCCGAAATTATCTCTTTGACAGAAACCTGGCTGTCTATAGGTCCTATACCCACATATTCCATCATAGATCAGGCCCATACAACAATGACACCGCCGAAAAAAGAAACGCCGACGCACTGCTATTTGCACATATGCATAAAAGAAGGTTTGGGAGCCTTTTTCTACAAGATATATTTCAATATATAAGGGCATCAAAATTCAATAAGAAAAATTAACACAACGCAGGTAGGCAGTTTCTTAAGAATATACCTTTTGCAGGCGGTCGGAATGAAGTTGACTTAGCTTGCATGATAATCAATCTTGCAACCGTACTTAAATAGTTTCTTTATATCGAAAGCACAGTTCGGGATTTCAGTCGACATTTTGCGAGAAAGGGGATCTGCGGTACCCCTTAGTATAGTACTGTATACGTGTACCTTGAACCATAAAAATTCACAAGCTAATGTACACTAGAGCATCAACTTCTAAAGGAAAATTTGGTGACCATTTTTGAAAAAATATTTAGTGTCTTACGGATGAAGATAGCTTTTTAAGGCTTTTTATTTCTCTGTTCAGATGTCACACATTTTCAAAATTCGTGGGAGTCCTCGGACCGTAACCCATAAGTGCGTTTGATTTCATGGAAAGAACCAGTAATAGCAAATTTGCTATCAATAAACTCTGTCTGCGAAATCACGACACCTGGTGCAGCTTTGTAACTCGGAAAGCTAGAGCATTGGCTACAATTCAGCCTTCCTCATGCTGTTGTGATTGAGAATCCTACAGAGCCGCCGAAGCTCTCAGAACTGGGTCAAATTAATTCGATAATTTTAGGGAGAAAGTGAATGATTAGTTATGATTTAGGGCATCATTAGACAACTAATCACCTTACCTGGCTAACGAGAAACCTTAGTGTGTAGATGAATAAGAAAAATAAGAAATTTAAGTTATTCAGGGAAACTGGGTCACAAGTATACTTGATGAATTCCGTCGCCATCGAAATGCGGATAAAATCGATTCGGTAGGCAAGGAAAAACTATGAATCAAGAATCTAAGTTCCGCAAATATTCCCATGGTCAATATTAGAAGTCAGTTAATGGCAAACAACTGTTTTCTGCAACTCTTCATCAGAGCAAACGTTTGCAAGGGAAATTAACACTTTACATAACAATTAAAGTTTGAATAGGTAAAAAAATCAATAACTATCTAACACGGGTGCTGATTGGCCAACGCGGACTATGTCAGTTTGCGCATGTAGGCCATGTCAGCGTGTTGGTTGAGGGAATGTTGCCAGTTGGTAGAGGCGAAATTCTATCGCCACCTGGTGTCGGTTTAGTCCATGGAAGTGAAAGAGCTTGTGTCAGAGTCTTCTGACAACACAGCACTGGATTTGCTAGCCTTAGAGCTACTGCTTCGGCTGTGGCAAGCATCCGTTGGCGTAGGCCTTTGGAAAAATTAAATGGTATCCTGTAGACCACCTGAAAGGCTTCGTTAGTATTTACTTGATGGTTCGTATCGACAAGATGTGCGAGACTAACACTCAAGATCGATCTAGTTTTACCTTTAGCCAGGTCGGTATGTGCTCTCGTACCCTCTTTACCAGACGCCTAGTTGTACGGCCGATGTATCCTGCTCCACAGGAGCAAGTGAAAGGCTAAATGCACATTGATGTGGCCTTCAAAGGGAGTCGGTCTTAACCTCCCAATCGCAGGAGGGGAGAGTTCGTGAAGAGCACTCTTAAGTTCGCCGCTGGGAAAGCGTTTGCGATTGCAGTCCTCAAGCGTCGTCTGACCAGCTCGCTGGTTGAATCGCCTATGAAAGGCAGTCTTATAAACACGTCTTTCTTTTCTGCAGTTAAGGTGGCAGACTTTTTTGGCGCATTCGCTAATATTTCTGAGGATGAAAATTTCCGGGTATCCATTTTCAATTAGTGCATGCTGCAGCTATTGGAGTTCTGTTTCGACAGTTTCAGGAGAACAGATCTGTCGTATTCTAGCTGCTTATCCCTGGACCAGATTTCGTTTTACATTGCGGGGGACAAAACTGTGGAAGTGAGTGTATTGTCCTGTTCAGGTTTTCTTTCGGTAAACCCTGCGTAGGATAGATCCATCCTCTTGCCTTTGCAGAAGGACATTGAGGAACGCAATTTCTTCGTCCGCTTCAGCCTCAGTCCTTCAATAAACACGCTGACATGGCCTACATGCGCAAACTTACATAGTCCGCGTTGGCCAATCAGCACCCGTGTTAGATAGTTATTGATTTGTCTACCCATTCAAACTTTAATTGTTATTTTCAGCCTTAATTTACCTTGCAAACGTTTGTTCTGATGAAGAGTTGCTGAAAAAATTGTTTGCCATAAACTGACTTCGAAGAATCAAGAATCCTCCAGCAAGCTGAAGACAAACACAAAATTGTATTCAGCTTCATTAATAGCCGAATAAAAAACAGGGACTTAAGGATGATAATAACGTAAACGTCGTTGAGAATTATGATAAAGAAGGGTACTGTGGCCACTTATTTGCCTCGGTATTCACTACGGAAAGCAGCTCCAATCTCATAATGCCAGCAGTGCTATTGTTAAAGCTGGTCCAGTGCTTGAATCTCTTTTATTTCCAACATCTGTAGTTGAAATAGAGCTGCAAAGTCTCAAAGTCCTAATACTATACCAGCCAAGTCCCTGAAGGAACTGGCAAGCGAGCTCTCAAAACACTTAACACATATTTTTCATTCTGCATTTGAATTAGGGAAACTGTCCTCCGAATGGAAGACGGCTGATATATATATCCGATATATAAGGGTGGGACCCGAACGAAAGCCGAAAAATTATGGTCCTGTCAGCTTAATTTGCATTTGTTGTAAGGTTATGGAAACGATAATTATGAAGGTAATGATGAAGTTCCTGGAGGGGGAAAACTTTCGCTCAGGGCTTCAGCATGGCTTCAGACAGAACCACTCTTGTCTTTTCAACCTACGGCTCTCGTCTGAGCAGTGGACTCACGCACTGGACGAATATGTAAGGTTGATGTCATCTATCCTTTTTTCAAGAAGGCGTGTGACAGTGGCCCACATGAAGGTCTAATGCAGAAAATATTGGAAATCGGAATAATAGAAAACCTGCTGATTCGTTCACAGATCGCAAAATACGTGCATTGGTGACTAGAAGTGAACTCCTATCCCTGTTTTAAGTGGTGTCTCCTAAAGCTCCGTCTTAAGGCCATTACTCTTCCCAATCTATGTCAACGGCTGTGCCGACGACCTGGGTTGCAGCGCTATCATGTTTGCTGAGGGCATCAAACAGTGGAAAGCCATCAGGTCTAAAGCCGAAAGACAGGCGCTTCAAGCGAATTTCGTAGATGTATAAGCCACTAGTGTGTGCAGAGCACTACAATTATCACTCCAGAACCGTAAAAAGAGAGAAGGAATAAGACCAGTAGGAGTTGTAGATTGTATACAGAAACTCAATGGTGGTCGGAAGCCCCCACACGCGGCAGGACCAAGGCCTGCGTGTGCATCCGTCTGGCAGCATGCTATGGGCGTGAATGCATAAAGGTCCTGCGAGAGGGACTCACTAGCCGCTTGTTCAACTTCTTGGCCAATAGGATCCTACGGTACTTGTGACTGCCTGTCTCAGAAGCAGATAGAGGAGCACAGCAACGTGACGGGTTGCGAGCTTGGCGCCGGCGCCTATGCTACAGTCTCAACCAACTTAACAGCTGGTCTGTACGTTGGCTCTTAATTTTCTACGTTACGAAGTGCTTGGTTTAAGATCTCCGTTCCAGAAGGATCAATGCGAAGGATGACTCCTTCTACTACCTCCTCGATTGGCAACACCTTCCAAATGTTGCCGAAAAGGAGGACCTCAGTGCTCCAATAAACTCCTAACTTTAATCATCTTCGAAATGTCTAAAGGCAACTAAACGCGCGAAACAGGGGCTATTTGCAATTAACCGGGGATTCGTTTTACATCGACAAGGCACTCTTCAGAAAAACTGAGGGAGCTTTTGTTCTTTCCCACTTTGAGTATGCCATCCAGGCTTTGCGTTGGTAGTTTAAAAAGGATTATCTGCACCTGGAACGAATGCAGGTGAGTGCTACGAAGATGGTCAATAATATTGGTCACCTGCCTTGCGAAGACAGCTAGACGGAACGTAATTTATTTCCTCTCAATTCCAGGCAACTACGATGTGATCTTATTCGCACACACCGAATCGTCAGAGGCCGTGAGTGCACCCTAGAATTTGATGGCTTCCTCGAATTGGCTCTGAGGACCATTTTCCTGCAGGTTCCTCTCTTTAAACTGCAGAGGAAGCCGGCCAACATGGACGTTCGACGGAACGCGTTCTCGCAGAGGATCATGAGAACGTAGAACATACTCCCTGACGATGTGGTATCTTCAGAAACCGTTCAGATATTAGACGCAAACTGGATTTTCATTTTCTGGGCAACCATTGCTCATACAGTGAACACTGTGTCATTAGTGGCAGTTCTCAACTGACTCGCACATATCGCTGATGTTAACGCTACATTTTCCTAATGCACTATTGCTAAAGTAAATGTGTGTGTGATTTTTAGATATGAGTAGGCAACTCAAGATCGAAAACCTTTTTCTTTTAATAAAGTAACTTAACATGATTTATCTGATTTCATTTCAAACCAACCGAATACGCTTACCACAAACAGAATTCCTCGTACACTTTGTAGCATCGACATTTCCCTGCCAGTACAGGCGATGGAGAAAAACGGGGGTAAAAGAGGATTTCAATCCGTCATCCGCCAGCCGGAAAAGCGTTTGCGTGGTGAGACGCCACTTTTTTCTCATTCTTAAGCCTCCAAATTGATAAGTATGTTAAAGAATACAGTTAGTAATGATTTATTGGCAAAAAAGTAATTTCTATGACCGCGTTCTCTCGAAAAATGTATTTAAGCAAAAAATTTCATCCCCATTTACCCCCGTTTTCCCCCGTCGCCTGTGCTGGCAGGGTGGCGACTAGAAGAGGACTCTGTATAAGCAGCCGAAAATCCCACACCTCCTTTCATATCAACTTAACAATTACAAATGCGACGCATGATCCCACTTTTAGTTAACACTCCTTACTAGAGTGACGGATTATTGTTTCGTGTTAGAGTCTATTAGAGTTTCGTTCAGAGTCTATAGTATTCTGCTAATTACTTACGTTGGTGAATTCTAATTTTGGCAATTGGTGGAACTGACTGCGGAGGCTGGTCGTTTGCTGGGACATCAGTTGCTTGAATAAATTTGCCTCGGTTACCTCTGCGATTTGACGGATGAAATACCCTGCTAGCACGCGGTCCAGAAGGCAGCAGAATGACTTAGCCCCGTTAATTTTTAAATGCATGAAAACAAGTTATTTTATCTACAACATATCACCATCCCAATATTTGTCAAATGCGGCCAATCTGTCGCATATTAAATTCACCAACAACATGGATCGTAGCAGACAATTTGCAATAATAATACTACTTCCAATTTTTCAATAGTATTAATTTTTATATCCATTCACGTTTGCTATTGATAACGCCCTCCCACGCATAGCCTCATGCGAAGGTCTCCGCGGTCTACCCTACTTGGCTATCTGCGTATCGTGATTACCCGCTGGCGATCTTAGCAGCCAGACCTGATGGCCTGAACATTCACCCTTGGTTCGACCCAAAGCGGACTGTCGACGATCTGGACGGATGCCTCTGTTTTTCCAGTGCCGTTGGCGGACTCTGCAATCAGCAAGGAAGAATCAGGACGTGGCTTCCACACGGTGATGATCCTGGGAACCTTTGCAATGCCCCCATCCCAGTGGGAACCCCCATTTTTTCTCCTAAATCCCACGCATTACCCTCACAAGGGCGACAGTTTTTCTCCTAAAAATCCCTGAGGAGTTTTTTCACTGTCTGCTCCTATTTTCATCCTATGACACAGAACAACTGGCCTCGCCAACAGTATAAGCAACATTTTTTGCTACCACTGCACATATGTACAAATAGAGCACTCAAAGGAATTTTTCCTACATACCCTCAATATACTGATACTGATACCAACATCGACAATTCTCCGTAGGATGACAACACGAAGAAAAAAGCGTGTGAAGAAGCGGAAATGGAGAAGTTGAAAGCCGTTCTGTCTCCATAGTTGACTTGTGAGTATTACATGACCTTTTACATTTGTACTTTTAAAATGACCCTTTATTTACCTGTCCATCTGCTCTCCGTGAATGGAGCCATTTTTGCTGAAAATTCAGGTTTGTAAAATCCTCAATATAGCATTCTTCTTCTTAATAATAATCTTAATAATCATTGCAGAGGCAATGTTAGTTGTGATTTAGAAGGGATGAAGGAAGATAATCAAACTTCAATTCAGGATATTTACTTGATAAAATTACTTTTGTAGTCTACTTGAGTGGTCGCCTTCATTAGAAGGGTACAGAAGGGAGAGTGGTATGCAAGCGTGCACCCTGAAGATTCTTTCACGCCTGGAAGCATATTTGGACGGGACCAAGACTGCTGGAGGGGCAGTATAATGCGTCCAGACGTGTACTGTAAGGGTCATTGAGGCAAAGTAAAGACGTATAGCATTTTTAGCATATGCATACCCTTTAAGCTTTAATGAGTGGGCCTCGAGCGAGCTGAATAGAGCTTTTGATTTAAATAGGTGAATGGGTAGCCATTTGTATCGATATTGTGTCCTTGATGACCGGTACGCGTTCTGCCGCAACCTAGGAAAGCTGAACAATTGCTTTTATTCTGCTGGTTAATTCGAGCCACTTTGATGTATTTTATGAGAATGTATGAATCTATGTGTTAAATTTCATATTTAAAGATACGCAAGAACAAGTTCAATCTGACTCCCTATATTTTGATGCGGGGCTTTTTGGACGAACGTTTGGAAAATTTGTTCGGCCGATGTTAGAATATTGCAAGATTACGCAGCGCTGGAGAAAATTCGAAAAAGGGTGACTAAATTAGTCAGCAGCTTCGGAGGTCTACCATATGAAGGTCAACTAGAAAGGCTCAAGCTTTTTCCTCTCGTGAATAGGCCATGCATGGATATGATCATGGTTTTCAAACTCATCGGAGGAGTAGACCGTATTATACACGTGGAAAAAACGGCACAGCTCCGAGGCCATCCATAGAAACTGAAGAAACACCATGGCAAACTAGAAGAGTGGGCTAACTTCTATTATATCCGGGTCAGAGAAGACTAGAAAACATTTCCTTCTTCAGTTGTTCATGCTGAAAGCTTCGAAACATTTTAAAGATGATTCGATCATAATTAAGTTGATGGTCATATATTTGGTAGCCAACAATGATTTTTTTGATGAGCATCTATGGCTTTGAAATATTTAGGTGATGTGAAATGATCTCTCTGTAAATAGAGTTTTCGGAGGCTCTGCCTATCTCGTCTTTAAATACCGAATTATACTGAATAATAATAGCTGAATGCTTTCTTTTTAGCCGACTGAATGCAGAATCGGGAGAAGTACCGGAAAGAATTGGGTTCTGGCGTCTGGTTAAGGATGCAAGTGACCATACATATCTGGGACTTGAATTTGGTCTTCCCGAACAGCTGCTATGTCCGCCGACATTAAATCCGTAAACTCGTGTCCGGCTGCATATAGGTGAAATTCACCAATGGGACATGCCAGTCCGATAAGTGAAAGCTCGTCATAGTTAGTACAAATGTGACAGGAAATTCCACCCAACTTCACAATTACTTAGTAATTACTTAATAATGTGACAGATGCATCCTCGGTAAGGGCATAGGAAGGATCATGAAAAGCGAATAGGTTCAATTCCTAGAGCCCAACAACCGGTTATCAAATTGTCAACAAGCATGCCGAAAATAAAGATACTGCACGACAAATCTGCAGCAAAGTCTCCAGTTCTGGACTCGCAAACTTGAGAAAAATCAGGTGGGCCGCATCACCCTCAATGACTTTCAGAGGACCTCCATCACTTTATCATACCAGAAGCTGTTGTACAAACTAGAGTAGTCGCCGGTTATTAAGCCAAACTCGGGCCCAGACCAAATTTGGCTTATTAAGCGGTTGGGCCTATTAACCGTGGGCTTAATAACCAGCGACAACTACATACTGAATAGAAATCAGAGGTAACTTACCCAATGAATCAACCATTTCCTTTAGGATCGGCACCAGGTTGCGTGCATCTGCCAGGAGTGATCGAGTTCTGCTGCGATTGAGAGTGGAGTTCCTCAGGGTTCAGTGCTGGAGCCCATCCTCGTCCTATTATAAGTGAAAAATTGCATCCAATATTTTGACTGTAACAGAGCTATATGTGTGGCGACATGAAAATCTGTAGTGTAATCTTGTGGCCTGCCGACGAAGATAGGCAACAGATCAAATTAAATAGATTGGAAGAGTGTATGAACTGTCAGATTCTGAATTTTAACGTCGATAAAGGTATAACACTACGCCAAGGCCATTCAGTCAAATCCTAAGAGTATAAACTATTTTTGCAGAACGTGGAAACCCCATGGATTGTGCAAAGCAGTCATCTAATTGCTCGTGAATAGTTAGGAGTGCTATGTACGCGTTGCACGCCATCATGACAGCCTTTGGAATTTTTATGAAGATCACTTCCCAAAGACTTTCAAAACATTTTTGAGGCCGCATTTAGAAAATTCTTCAAAATCCTGCAGACTCTGGACAGTCCAAGACCAGAATTAACCTGGAAGAGTTAAGATGGGAACCATCAAAATGTTTGAGTTAAAGCTCCTTCCTCTAAACAACCAGGTTAAAAACCCTACTCTGTTTCTTTTGAATTATAGACTTATTCACCGAGATCTCGTATGAGCGGTCCGTATTGTGGCGGTGGATTATATTGCTGCTTCGCGTCTGGGTAGTTTTTTGAAATTGCTGCTATGTCCAATATAATATGATAATATATGTTTATTATGCCAGTTTACAGGCAATTGTAAAGAGTTGGTAATGCACCTCTTGTGCGCCTTCCAACACCTCGAAGACCGGAAAAAACTTAAAACAAACTTCCTATGTTGCAGCCAGTATTGGTTTTGTTTCAGGTTTTTTGTTTTGTGAATACTGGGCGAGATAGGGAGTGTGTTTCAAATGAAAAAAACCTGTCTTCAAAGGTATGATGCAAACGGAATAAATGTACAGTTGTAAGCTGAGTTGACTCATCAGCAATAGAAATGTTTCATATCGTTTAAGGACATTAGTTCCAGACGGAGAGGGTTGGCACAAGAACACAGTGTTCTCAGTCTTCCTTCAATGGTTGTCGGCAAAAGTTGCGCCCTATCGGCTGAAGCGTTAGCAGACTGCGGGCTGCTGCTTCAGCAGCAGTATCTTCAGCATGAAGCCTGGCGGGGTTCAAAGTCCACGAACGCCATCAGAGTGAAAGAGAGATTCCACCGAGTCTGCACCCAAAATTCGTGAAAGTTGGCCTGAATGTAGAAAACTAGTTATAGCTCTCTTAAACATAGGGTAGTTTTGCTGGGTTTTAATACTTTTGGACAGCTTATTCCAGATTGATATGGCATTTACTGAAAATAACTGCCGGTACTTAACTGTACGTGCCATAGGAAGAAATAAAAATACGTCCCGATGACTGGCGCGTCGAGAGTGCTCAAGCTGCCTTATTGTACTAAGAGGATTAAAGGTTTGACCATTCAAAAGTTTAAACAGTCAAAATAGACCCTTCTGCAATCGACGAAGCCACAGGGGATCCAGCTTTATAAGTTCGCACCTTTGTTGGTAGGTTAAGTTACGGTGTTCTGTAGTGAAAACTCTTCAAGTGAAGAAGTGCTGCACCGATTCTATTTTCTTCCGTTCACTAGTGCGCAGAAGACGGGAAAGGGGCAATCAGCATTCAAGACTAGGTCTCACGTACATATTATAAAGGCTAGTTCTAACCTGGATAGTCTTAAAATTTCTAAGGATAAATCCGGTGGTTCGGCGTGCTTTCGAGACTATCAGGGCACATTGCTCTGACAAATTGAGACTATTAGAGTAGGATATGCCCAAATCCTTGATAACTCCTGGGACATTTAGTTCGTGGCCGTCAATGCTTAATTTCGGTTGATGATCGTCGCCAACAACCATAACGGAACATTTGTGCCATGAAAGGGTGAGGCGCCATGTGCAACACCACTGGGCGAAGGCCTGAAGATCCTTTTTTATCAGCTCGAGCACGATGTTGTGATCTGCCGGTTTATATCGATAAGCGACTTTTAAATCATCAGCGTACATGAAGGGTCTGCCATACTGAAAACAATCTGAAACGTCGTTGACAAACAGGCAAAATGGGAGCGGACCCAGTACACTTCCCTATATAACTCCACTCCTCACATGCGTGGGGTTGGTGATAACATTGGAAATTTTTACTCGTTGTGTGCGAGCATCCAAATAGGAAGATATGAAGTTCAGAGGCTTGATACCCATGCCGAAGGAGGCCAGATTCAGTAGAAGGAGTTTATGATCGACCCGATCAAAGGCCTTAGTAAAATAAAAATAGACGCTATAAGTGGCAAAACCGCTGTCTATAGATTGCAGCACATAATCAAAGAAAGAGAGCTGACAGGTGTCACAAGATCGTTTCTCGAGAAAGCCATGTTGAGCTGTATTGAGCAGGTTGTTCTCTGTCAAGTGACGCATAATCTTTTCTTTGATTAAGGTCTCCAAGATCTTCGAGGCTGCGGGAAATGTATTTATTGGCCTAAAGTTGTCGAATGACCTCGATCGGCCATGCTTGCGAAGAGGCATTATGTGCGATTCCTTCCACAACGAAGGAAAGGTTTCGCTTTTAAGAGCAAGATTAAATACCTTACAAAGAATAGACGGCAAGATATCATTCACTTCAGCTTTTGGAAGGCTAACTGGGACGCCATCTGGTCCTGGACCATAAGTTTGCCGATAACGACGAATGGCTACAGTTACATCCCAGCGGGTAAAACTTATGGTTTCGAGTACGGCACCCGTCCAAGCCTGGAAAGCTGGAGGTGCAGCAAACGAGCTCTCACCAAACGTTTTGGATAGGAACGCATTGAAGCTATCAGCGGTTAACTTAGCGTCAGCTATGGGGTTTCCTAAGGCATCTTGAAGTATGGGGTGTTGCGTTTTCCTCTGCGCTTTTACTGTACGCGAAAAGAGTTTCGCAACATTAAGGGAAGGATTTTCAGCGAAGTAAGCTTATCAGCCTGCTCAAAGATCAGTGTGATCAAGGGCAGAATGGAAGTGTCGTTTTGCCGATGCAAATGACGAGAGAGTTTACGCAGCCTACGACGGAAAGACAGAGGAAGGTACACTTCATCCTTGACATGTATTATTTTCTTACGGGGGACAAAGTGGAAGATGAGTGGATCTAACAAAAATTTACATCCAAACATTGGAAATATTCAGACATGTCGAGAGCATTTAGATGTGCCAGTAGGACCACCGTGATAGCTGATCGGAAGTCATGATAAAGACTATACTTTTGGGAAAATGTTTTATCCGCCTCCAGTTCTAGTTCACTAACAACTGTAAGATGATCTGAACTCCCAAGTGCGTCTAAGGATGACACTGAAAGTCGCTCGCATACCCTACAAAAAATTAGGTCGAGTATGTTTGCTCCTCGAGTGGGAAAATCGACTACCTGATCCCACATGCCGATGTCTATTGCCTCCAGTAAGTTCTCGAACTTTGAAGGACCGGATGTTGGAAACCATTGCACTTCAGGAAGGTTAAAATCACCTGCAATCAAGCAATACTTAAGATTCAAGTCAGCTGTGGCATGAAATGCCTGTGAGAGACAAAGATCGTAGTGTGCATTGGCATTAGGTGGGCGATAAACACAGCCAACAAGTAAGGAGCATTTGTTTTTTAGAACAACTCGTAGCCAGCAGCTCTCCTTCGGTGCTGTGAATTGTGGATAGTCCAGCGGGAGAAATGCAAGTGGCTGCTTTATAAAGATGCAGCTTTCTCCACCATGGCCATTTTTTGATCGTTCCGAACGCATGCATAGCCTAGAACAGAGAGTTCTGAGTCAGCTACACAGGCCGATGTCCATGTCTCAGTTACCATAACGATGTCTGGGCGGTTGACGAAAACCATAGTCTGGAGCAGAGGCATTTATTAATCAGTGATCTGGCATTTAAAACGACCAATTTAAGAGGGCATGTCTTAGGTTTCGGTGGCGGGACAGCTTGGCCGTCACTGTTACCAGCATCGAACAGAGCGATGTCCTTTTGATCTGAACTATTTGTCCTCCCGTATTTTGATATTTGTTTCGCCATTGGTTCTCCGTTTCTCCAGCTCTATTATTAGCTGTCTCATCTTTCTCCGTTCTTTCCACTCGTAGTCCAGCTAAAAACAAACTTGCGAATGCAGACTCCGTAACGATGGTATGCGCTCTAGCAAGAGTTTCGCCTGTGCTTCAGTTTCTAAAATAACTTTTAGAGGTCGTGGCCGCGAAATTGGTTCTGGAGCTGTTGGAGCCTTCCCTATTCGAAATGCCTTAAGAATGCGGAAAGATTCGCCTGGTTTTCGCAACGGTTTGGTGTAAACTCGCATAAGACCCACGTCATAGTCAATTCTTTCTTGTGTAATTGACGACTCTGACTCAGGGGCCCCCTTTACAACTATTTTCTGCTTGCTACTCAATGGGGCATATGTTGCAAGCTCACGTGTTTCGGCCGAGGGAGCAATTTTATCCGGCACACGCGGTTCTGATGTACTGGATATTGGGTAAGCTGAATGCAAACCCGTGAACCGTTTGGCTTTCTTAGGCTTATGCCTCTTTTGAGTTATGATCTTGTCAACCTCTTGGTCATCGCTTTCTTGTGCAGGGTTGAGCAACGATGTGGTGCTAGGATGCAAATCCCGATAATTGCTAGTGTCGCTTAAGCCGAGTGACGATGGTATAGCCCGTGGGCTTGACACATGATCCGATATGCAGGTTTCAGGCGTGTCGACAGACATGTCCAAATCCAAGTCCATATCAGCGCAACTCGTTCTCGTGCAATTATTGACGCTAACTCTGGAGCCCCTTTTACAACTATATTCTGCTTGTGACTCACTGGTGGATCTGTAGCGAGCTCACGAGTTACGACCAAGTGGGCATCTGTATCCAGTACTTTAGGTTTGATGGGTCCTGATGCGCCGGTTTTTGGGTTAGCTGACTGCGCATTCTTGGACCATTTAGACTTTGGAGCCTTTCTAGCCCTATGCTTTCTTGTTTTAATGATCGTAGCAACCTCTGCATCATCGCTTTCTAGTAAAGAATCGAGCAACGATGTGACGCTAGGACGCAAATGCAGATCATTGCTAGTGCTGCCTGATCTGAGTAACGATGGCGTAGACTGCGGATTTATTTAAGTTTCTTTGCGATCGAGTGAGACGCCCGCTGGTTTACTTGGTTCGGCAGATGATATGCGAGTTTCAGGTTTACCGGCCGAGGCTATCTGAGCATATGTACTTTTATTTACCCCCGGTTTTTGGCCGGCAAGGGCTGTTTTAACCGCTGTATAAGAAATATGCGTTTTTAGATATGCTATCTCTTGTTTCAGTTTATTTATCTCGTGGTCAAGTTCCCGCTTCATCTGCGAAAACTCCTGGCGGAGGACGAAGTCCTCACAGTCTTACTTCGGTAAACGTAGTAGAAATCTTGGCCGTTTGGCGGGAGGTGGAGAATTTATAAAATTATCTATGTGGTCATATCGGCAGTAACTTTCTGGTCGTATCTTAACATGGTAATCAAGGGCCCGTGTCAAATTGGCCGGGCTGCCTGAGTTGCTAACACCGCTAATAACCAGATTTGGCGATCCGGGTTCGAGATCCGGCGGAGGCGAAACGTTTCGTGCTAACGGACTTGTAGCATCTAAACTCTCCATGCTATGTAAGATTTTTTTGTGTTCCGCCCTGCGTGTGATACTGCCAATTAAGTCCGAGGCCAAACCAAACTTCGCGCACTCTAGGGGTCTACGAAGTCACCATTTTCTAACTGCGCATTCAACAGGAAGGGCTAGATGCCTGCAAGTCCACGCTCTCTGTCAAGCTAGAAAAAATTTTTCCTTGTAGATAATGTGACTCCATCGTCAGTGGAATGCTTTAAGAGTACGTTTGGCATGTATTTGTTCGAAAATGAATCGCGTCAACGATAAATTTAACTTCCCCTTGATACTGTAGTACCGTTTGAACTTTTGCAGCAAAAAGGATTTCACTCTGCATTTCAATAAATTTTGGGCTGCAAATAGGCTACTGAAAGACCCATGACGTTTTCAATCAACAAACTAAACGCATGTGACAAAGCTGTATTGCTTTGAATATGTTCATATCAACGCGCCTTATTTAGAGCGCAATCAGCTGATGCCTCTCGGATTTGTTCGGGTTTCCTCAGCATCCCGTACAACAGATCGTTTCATTTGTATGCTGTTTATCATTTCGTTATTATATTCTGTGGTTATCATCCCTTCCTCATATGTTATTTCTCCCTTTTATTTTCTAGCTTATGTTGTGACGTGTTCTTTGCGTATCCATACCCCCAATTAGTCCAAATAATCACGTAGAGCGTTTCACTTGCTTTGTTTTATTTGGTAGACCCAATGGGTTCCTCTCTAACACATTTGATGGGACGTATTCTGTTGTTATGTCACTTCATCCATCATTGTAAAAGTCCATTAACTGTTATTTTACTCTATCCCTTTATCAATGAATTATTAAGAGTATTATATATACTATTTAGATGTGCTTATTTATCCTTTAGTGCAACCTGGAGAGCACTCTTTAAGGTACACGTCTAACTCCTTAAAATGAGTGGGGATTTAGTAAATGCCAATGCTGTAACTCAGACCTCTTGTTCTTGTGCGGGCAAGTAACCAATAACTTTCTCATCTCCTTAGTTTCCCATTTGCGTTTTTATTACCAAATACAGTTCGGATCAACTACTCTTGTCTCTATGCTTAAATGGAGTGCATTTTACTAGTGTGTGGAAATTATAAGTGGTCCCAATGTGATTTGTGTGCGGTCCTTCTTTTTTGTCTATGCCCTCAGCTACCCATTCTAGCGACATTTCCGTTCTGTAAACGCCAAAGGAGTTGATAGCAGGCCGTTTGATTTCACGCTACATTGAAGGTTTCAAATAAAATATAGCGTTTTGGTATATAATGGACGTCTGAAATGGATAATACACCCCAATGGTTGCTTTCGTAGACTTTGGTATAGAGTTCAACTTAGATGTAACATCCCGAATGTTTTTGAATGTACTAGGTTTCTTCTCACAATCTACACCTTATATGACCGTAGGCAATAGTATAGCTGATGCAGTCATCCATTTCAAGGGTTTTCAGTTGTTTTCCTGTTCATTCTATCGCGTGTTACACAGGAAATTTGAGTGTTCTAACTTAATGGTGTGTGTGTCGTAGCCCGTAGTTGTATCAGGAATCCCCGCCGGAATCCAAACTGGGAGTATTTGGGAGACAGAGAAAAGCCGCGACCTCACCGGCTTGAGCCACAGGTCCGCGGGAGTGAGGTGCGTGCCTGGCCGAGAACTGCAGGCGAACAGATGATGGCAGTCATGCGGCGAGACGCCGCAGTCGGGACAGCAGTCGGGTATAGATGGGTCGAGCCGGTGTTGGTACTGGCGAAGGAGCATGCAGTAGCCACTGCGTAGCTGCGCCAGGGTACAGCAAGTGACCCTCGGGAGATGTCGTTCCGAGGCCGCAATTGGAGGTGGATAGCCACCCAAAAGGACCGGGGGACGGTAACCTCGTTTCTCCTCGACAACGACTCTCTGGTGGAGGCGCTGGAAGCCTGTCTTGGTGGCAGAGCTATCAACAGGTAGATCCGCGAGAGACAAGGCAACAGCTTCCTTGTGGAGTGCTCGAATAGACGGCCGGACGTTGTGGCAGAGCTCGGGAGCGGTGCAACGGTGATGATTGGCATGGGCGGGTTGCGAACAACTCCACCAGAACTGCTGGCTAAGGAGAGTGTTGTGATGGGCGACCCGTAGAACAGAAGCCTCCGCATGACGATGATCTATAGGCGACATTTTATAGCAACCCGTGATCGTGCGGAGGGCAGCGTTCTGTGCTGACTGGAGGCAGCGGAGGCTGGAAGAGCTCATCGTAGGAGACCAGATTGATGCCGCATAAGTGAGGTGCGGCTTGGCCAGCGCCTTGAAAGCAGTCGACAAAGTCTCTTTCGCGCAGCCCCAGGATGTGCCTGCAAGAGCCTTGAGGACCTTGGTGCAGCGGCTTACTTTGCTTGCGGTCTCCCTGGCATGGTCTGCGAACGTGAAGAGCGGATCAAAACGCACACTAAGGAGTTTGGGCTTGCGGACGAGCGGTAAGGACGCCCCATTGACTGTGATGACCGGGTGATGATTAAACTCCTTCGGATCAAGCGTTAAAACAGTTACGGACGACTTGGCTGCCGAGATCGTCATTCCGCGCTGGGTGAGGAAGTTTTCGACAACAGGCATGAACTCCGTGAGGAGCTATGCAGCCTGATCGATGTCATGGTGCCGGCAAAAGAACGTAACATCGTCCGCATAGGATACCACTTGCACAGGTGCCCGGGGGAGTGGGAGCTCTCGCATGTAGATGTTAAAGAGCGTCGGGCTGAGCACAGAGCCTTGAGGGACGCTACAGGTCTGCTTACGGGGCTTAGAGAGAGCGCCCCGGAAAAGGACACGATCGTGACGGCCACGAATGTAAGCCGCCAACCATCGGACCAGGCCAGTCGGAGCATTCAGCGCGACCAAGTTCTGCAGGAGCTGATCGTGGCGGACGCAGTCAAAGGCTCGTGAGAGGTCAATTGAGACTGTCATGGTCCGCGAAGCGGGCTTCTGTTGACTGAAGCCCTCGAGGATAGCTTCGCTGAGCTCGAAAAGCGCCGTTGTAGTCCCACGACCTGATCGGAAACCATGTTGGTGGCAAAATAGTTCCGCCACAGACGTCAGAATTGGGTAGACTTAATGGTCGCGTTCATGGTGTTTTGCTCTGCGTATCCAGGATAAAAATGCTAACATTATTTTTCGAAATTCAGGATTATTTTGTTTTTCCCTCGCTTAAACCTAAATACCGACGGTTTTCTGCAACAAGGCGATAATCGTGGCGTCCTAATTGTTTTAGGCGTTGGAACCAGTTAATTTACCGTTCGTCTTCAATTTTTTGCTAGTAATGATTTGTATGCATGAATTTCGTAAACGCATCTTAATCATGCACAAAGTAAATAACGGCGATCATGTTTGGCATCAGGAGACGCTGTTTCAAGCCACTAATGCAGCTCAGCAGTGTAATGTAAGCATCTGGTACTTGGTCTAACCGATCGAGACTGAGAAAGATTACTGCAGACGTTAATGTCTGGGAAAATATCGACGTGTCTAAAGTCCTATTAACTGCTTTATTTTTCCATTATGGCTAGCCCTCACTTCTTATTCAAACTACCCCACCTAGGGGTAGGTGGTTCAGGCAAACCGGCGACTTATTAGAACAGTATCTAAAGATCCTGGCTTGGTCTTGTCTTTTGCCGCACTATTCTCACTAATAGGCATTGTTGCTCTGCTCTGAAAACCCTGATTTTCATCCCTTTGTTACAGTTGCTTCATAAACATAGAACTACTAAGTGATGCACTCAATTATAATCAAATGCTTCCGGAACGCCTACGATCCTTCATTAATAAGTAGATGATTCTCGGAGTCACTATAGTTTGTCCGACTTAACCTGTGTTATGTTCCTTTCCGGTAGTACAAAAACAGGAAATCCTAATGTTTTTGCTATGAGACCAATCCGATGTTGAAAGAGAACTTATACCTCGGGGGATTTTTGCTCACGCTCACAATCTTGTAGTTTACAATCTCCATACAATTTCGCTTTCTTTATCCACATTCAGCTCCCAATTATATTTTCCCAGAAATAATCATGTCTGCAGTCGATCCAACCTAATTCTGAGTATTTTAGGGGTGGCTCTGAAAAGTCTTTTCCTGGCTCCGATTGGAGAAGTTGGATTAAAAGGCCTCTTCTTAAGTGTTCTCATAAATTACAGGCTGTCAAAACGCGTAAATTGATGCGAAGAACCACTTCACTCCAATAGCCGTACAGCAAGGATCTGATTACGAGCTGATGTTAAAACATGCCATCCGAAGTTTAACTCAGAAAATATTTGACTTGGCCGTCCATATGTCCGCCGGTTCCTCAGTCCATGACCATGGTTTTCAGATTCCGCAACCAAATGTAGGTGAAGCTAGATCAGTTGATTTCTAATCAATTAGCTTATAAGAGCAAGGAGATTTCCTGATCTCTTGCCGCCACTTTCATGCAAGAAATTTTGCATTTCGATGATAAGAAAACCATCTGTTCGTACGTGAAAGTAAATGTGAAATTTCCGTCGTCTCTTCGCAAGATTAAAATGTTGGAGTTGAGGATTTCAGCCGTGACCGTAGTTTATCACACATATTGTTCCCCAGAGCAATCATAGTGGCATCTCTGCGCACCATATTGACATAAATACACGAAACTAATGGCTATGTTATAATACACTTTTCCCAAATATTATTTAAAATATTAGGATTATTTCGTCGTTTCAGCGAGTGGTAAAGGCTCAACATAAAATATAAAGTATTATCGCCCTAAAAAACTCCACTTACGAAGCTATCAATATGATCTTCCAAACTGTCGCAACTGCTAAACCGCGATCCATAGGCCAACTGCTTCCCGCATTAGCTTTTAATTTACTTGTATTACTTGTCTTCTTCTAGGTCCTAATTAAACCTGACTTGTTGGACTTGCAATTCTATGAATTGCTCTTTTCAATCGATGATAAATCTTCAATGCACTTATTTAAGTGAACCAGACTCTAAGAAATCACAGATTACTACCAACATTAGACGACTGAACGCTGAACGACTGTATTCCATCCTAAAATCATGCCACTAATAAGTGTTTTTAAAAAAATATTTCAGTGATTACGGTATTGGTCCAAGTTAATGGGCGATTACCGGGTCAGTTTTTTTATAGACATACTTATGCCGCGTATAATAGTCTGTAATTTGAAAAAAACATGCAATTTGTTTTTTATAGGCCATTGTGAGGACCAGAGCATTCGGATTACTGCCTCTGACCCGCCTAGCTGAGATACCAATGCATTTTTTTCTGTCCGGGGAAAGTTATCAGACCGATTCATTTTCTTCGTATTCGAGTAATGGATTGCAATGTTAATGTTTCAGATTGATGCAGTGCCTCAAGTGGAGACTTTCAGCCTTTTTCCTTACTTAACGTAAAAAGTGCGCCTACCTTTTTGGCAAATATTACCTGAAATGCCAGACGTTTCTGTAAATACCCCTAAAACTACACCTTTAAGGATGTGTTTGCCTTCATTCATGGTTCTCTTAAGAGTTGATGTTAATTGTTTCGTCGTTTCGTCCACAGTAACTTAAGGCATTTAACGCAATTCTTTAAAACTATTCACCTAATTGTTTTTGTAGATTAGTTCAATAGCTTGGTTTAAATACTTCTTTCTCAATCGATAGAAATTTATCGAGCCAGGAACACCCGCTTTCGTATTTTATGCATCATAGTCTGTATTATAGAATTATGTACTCCTTTTTACTATCAGTTGTTCCGTTACACCATCTCTGTTAATTAATTTCAGACACCTTTTGATTGAAATCCACGTCCCCTTACGTCGCCCCTTCTACTCATGAACATATAAATTAACCGTTCGTTTGGTCTCATAACCAATTATGCAGCCCCTTTATTCAGTATCGCCAGACAAATATAGGTAAGCGAGATCTTCATTTGTGCTTAGTTATCCTACTCAGTGAAAAAAATCTTATAAATAGCGTCCGTGATATATTTTCGGATTGCTTTCCCACCGTGGTTGCTGGAGTTGCAGGTGAGGCTGCAGAGGAGCTCGTAACGTGGGCAAAATTCGAAACCCTATGCCTAACTCCCAAGTCTGTTCACAATGAAACCCTTGTCCTCTTATTGGGAACGAACCGGGGCATGTCCATTTGGTCATTTGCTGTGAGTTTTTATTCCGTACTTCTCATTTTCATTAGAATAATGGCGTTGCCTCGCTTCTGTATGCTCGCGTAAGCCCTTTCATTATCTCCGCAAAATTGCTTCCGGAGCCATCAAGTAAGATTTTTTTCATGCGACTCTAAATCATGCTTCTCAGACTGCCTAGTTGACTACTTTGACGAGGCACGCCCTCTCATCGCCACCTCTCAGGAACAAGCGTACGTTAAAACTGTAAATTCCGAATCCCTTCTTCTAGTCACTGTCAATGGGTAATTCACTTTGCTTCACTGGCTACGGGTGCCACGGAAGTATGCTATGCTACAAATTCCTGTGTCTCTTCCTTAGAGGCCAACCAGAGGTATGCCCTTTTGTCGCCTTACGTCTTTTTTTAGATTTGTTTTGGTCTGTCGTGTAGATGCAATCACGGTTCTCTCAGCACACACTTTGCTTGAGCTGTTTACCGTAGGAAGTAAGTAAACTCACACGTGTGCTGTGCCTGTGCTCTTCTCTGCTCGTTTTCTTTACTTACCCTGCCTATAACGGATTTTATTGCAAGTGACTACTTATCGAAGAGTCCTGCACGTACATCTATGGGGACTGCCTACTTTTCAGCTATAAAACAGCCCCACTTCTCGCAAATTGTCCTTCTCATTGAAGATATATTAAACTGTGCTCTGACTTTATTTTTAAATATAACAAAAAGGCCCTTTCCCATATCACTCAGCCTACTTCCTCTTCGTCCAGCCGCCAGTCATGTTACTAACGCATTTTCATGAGTCCTCAGTCAAGTCTAGCATAAACGAAAAATACGGAGAAACTATCATCCTCATAGGTATCCTTTATTTGTTATGAGTGTGGGCACTGACCTGTCATGGCGACATAGGCGTCTCGAGCAAATAAAACTTTACAAAATCTATCTCCCGAAATCTTTTGTTATTTTCCTGAAGTCACAATTGTCGCATTGATCTACAAGTTCTCGCCAAATATTTTTCCAAGGAGCAAATGCTTTTAGGAGTTCCCTCCTTGATAAGTACAGTATGGACCAAGTCTCATGAAACATAGCATGTCGTTTTTAAATTTGTCCTCAAGTAGAGTTTACTACTAAGATGCTGAGTGGAATAGCAACTGTCGTGAGACATAGGTTCGTGTTACTTCATATGCCATAGTATTACACTTATCGAGACTGATCGTTCAGTTTGATAGCGGCACTTTTATTACTGGTTACCATGCTGTTTGGAAACCTTAATCGGTAATGGAAGTTTTTATACCTTCCGTACGCTCTGTAGGTTACATGATCGTGGATGTCTTTCTAATGAAGCGATCTAGATAGTTGAACCTTAAGAATATGCTTTTAAATTCCTTGGCGCAGTCTTCTTCCTAGAAGTGTTAAACTCTATTCTCTCCAGGAGGGGAGAGGGAGTAACACAAAACCTCTTTGGAATCGAATGTGGACACTGACGACTTCAATGTGACTGTAGATTAACTCGTGTTTTTAAAGCCAGTCGCCCTAATGTTTATCATCTGTTTGCCTCATGGCCTTGGAAATTCGAACCCTTCTCTCTATTTCTTTTATTGATAACGTGAACGTGTGTAGCTCTACTTATCTTCTAATTCGACATGTTCATTGCCCTCTAGCCTACATTAGACCTATTATTGGACAAGTAACAGCCACATTTCTTTACCTTCTCCCTCTTACTGTTCTAATATTTTTGCCGGATATTTTTCCTAGACGTCAAGTCGGTGTCAAAACCACTACCAACAAATTCCCTTCCGGTTGCCCTGGGTGATCGGTGGCTCGCCTTTCCGGACTGTAAGGTGAGAGAAGTTTATCCTGGTATCTCACGTCGACTTATCCTCACCTCGGACCTTTTGTGTGCATAGGCATATGTACGCGAGTAAATACTGGTGATGCATACTGAGGCGGTAGGCTTCGCTTCAATCATCATCATACGCATCTAATTGTCCTAATTTAGTCTGCACTTGTCAGTACGTGTGTGCACATTCATGTGCGATCTTAGTGAACAAGAGTGCCTGTCCGGCTTTCAGGGCAGCTGGGTATTTTTCGGCTTGTGATCCCTCCCAACAACCATACTGACCCATAGGAACCTCCACCACACTTTGATGGGACTGTAAATTGTCGGATCGACGCTGGGGTCACATAGTTAGTTCGCTTTTGCGCCTGTATAGTCTTTGGGCTCGTTTTTACTATTTGCTCGTGAAAGTACGAAGTCTTTTCGCTATCGTGCGTTGATACCACCCGTTATTGACCTAGTTGGGGCTACTACCAGCCCTGTGAATTTCCCTGCCTTTGAATTGTGACTCCTTTATCTGCCCTTGTTTTTGCACAGGTGGTAGTACGATCTCCACGGGATCGCATCTTTGATTTTGGTCGTATTTTTGACGAGCAGTTTGCACGTGTCGCTTACTACAAATTACTGTCTTTGGCATGATCTTGCAGATTGACGTATAATAAAAAGTGAATTTGTGCCCAGTGCGTAGACAATGGCCGAAAAGTTGTCGGCGGGATTTCTGTCAGTAGCTCTACCCCATTATTCTATCGTCTCATGTATCCACTTCTCAAAAGATGCACTTGAAGAGGAATTTTGCATCCGCCGTTCATTCTTGATGAATAGCTTCAGTGTGAATAGCTTCGGTGTGAATTCGTAAGCAGTCAGACCCTCAAATCCACTGCCATTTAACTGACGCCCCACCGCAGGTGTTTAAGGAGTGTTTGCGACATCAAGTTCCGGTTAGCGGGGTGTTAGATAAGTCAGGTGACCAGATTGTTATCGGTTAGATGCACTTGCTCGTTCTGATAAGTGAATTTCGATTTTCTGCATCCTTGGCTATAAACAAAGGCCAACGTTGCAAAAATATGCAACATGTTTACTCGTGGCTCATCAAAGTGCTAATAAATTTGCAGGGCGCCTTCAAAGCTATAGCTAATTGACTACTAGAAGGTGATTTTCCCTGACAGGTATCAGTTTCGCAGTCTTCCAAGTGTTTTGAGAAGGTACCTTATAGCGGCATATTGTATGTGTTCGACCATCGATTTCGATGAAGTCCACAAAGTGCACCAAAAGGTTGGTACAGAAGGTGACGGTCTCAGGAGGGGGGTAGATTATAGTGCTAGCGGACGTAGTTGGCGTCAACCCTCACCCTTCACCTTCGCCCGGGGTCAAGAAAACCAAACGAGACCCAACGTTGGCCGCCTTCTTCAGTGCAAGCCAGAAACACCACCTACCGTAGCCTTGAGTTACAGTAAACTTTGCGCGGGCACTACCGCACTATTTACGCTCACTCATCTTCAGTAGGTGTCAAGACAGGCTCGAGAAGGCCGAAACGGATACGGTTACTCGTATTTCTACTACTAACTAGCAATGCAGCTGCGCGTTAGTAGTACTGGTACTAACACTGACGCTAGCATTTGTCAGAGGTGAAGTTGACTAAAGCCAGCTTTGGGGCTCATTCCCCTTGATCTCAACAAGGAGTTTGAATTTGGGTTTCAACTATTCCGAGTAAGTACATGTTTGACGCCCTGAGCACGGCAGAGCTTGCCTTGGTTTTTCCTCCCCCTCCCCTCAACTCTATTCACCAGGCGGTGTCCGCTTCTACTAGGTTCGGACTACGATATTACTGGTAGAAGTACGTGTCTGTAATCATGCTTATTAAGGCCAGTAATTAGTTAACTATAATACGGCCTATGTGTGCTTTTTAAGAAGTCGGCACCCAATATGCACTCCCAATGTGTATGAGGTAGAGTGATTAGCTTATGAGTTGAATAAAGCGTTATTGAAAAATAGCAGAAGTCCAACCATGCCTTTATGTCGTAAAATTTGCCGCCCATAGACTACCTATAGGCCTACTTTGATATCTAGCTGTAACTTGGACTTAGCAGAACGTCTACTCATATCCCCCTCGATCTCAGCAGGGACTGTGAACCTGGGTTTATGGTATTCCGAGTAACTATATATTTGAGGCCTGGAGCACATCAGGGCTTTCCTTGGTTTCCGCCCTCTCACCTCTCTCTACCAAAAACGGTGTCACATTTGACTAAGTTTGGGCTGGAATACTGCTGTTAGAGGTAATGTATCTGTGGTAAGAGTGCTAATTCTATTAATCATGCTTCTATGACCAGTTGGTAGTGTATTCTAGTAATATATTCCTATAACTGTATCCATAGCTGACATGCATCCTATTATTACAAAAAGCATAACAGATGGGAATATGAGCTTAGGCGCGTCCTAAACTTCATTTGGGCTGATTTTTAGGACACCCGGGATAGCCTTCACGTCCGGTAGGTAAGTAAGCGGCATGTTCTGACACCATTCTGTCTCGCTCACTTCCGTCCTCGTATGACCCCATTTCGTCTGGCTACTTGGATTTCGGGTATGTGAAGGCGAGGCACCGGACCGGATGGTGTGATAACATTGATGGTGGTACGTAAGCATATGGAGGGATAGGACACATTGGCGGCACAGTCCTGGCCGAATTGGTTCGAATATTTACACGAACACCCTGACATAGTCGTTTGTTTATACATTGCTTTTGTGATGGTTTTGTTCTATTCTACCTTCTTTCACATGTCTTGAGAAAATGCTCAGCGCTACTGATGGGATAATACTTTGTAAAACAAATGTCTTTTTGAGCCATAAGCACAGTTACATTGAACAGATTTAAGTTGTATGAAGGCTTAGCTTGTCCTGTGAGCTTTGCCTGTCAATTTTAATCGTTCTCCTTCGTGCAGAGGTTTCCTGCTTAGGATCGTAGGTCACGTATACCGGAAATTTAATTTGACACAGTAGTCAAGGGAGTCGATTTGTCCTTCTCTGGCTTGTTTTTTCGTGTAGGAACGTTGGTAAGTCCAGCTGTCAGAGCTTAATGGCACCACTCATAGCGTTTCACTTTTACTCCCTTTAAAAGTAACAACATTCTTACTGTCAGACCCAGCTTTCCAATAAATGTCAACGTCGAAGCCTTCTCATTTCACTACATCCCGCTTTATACATCAATACTTTTGAGGTATTTAATTTCTTCCGAGGTAATTTAGTTGTTTTAACGTAGTGTCTTCACTCTTAACCTTGCTGTAGCATGGGCATTGAACTTTCTCAACTTGATAAGTTTATATCTGTCATTTTTACTTGACTTTTTCTAACCAAATGCACCCCAAACAAGGTGGAAAGTTAATAATTTATGTCTTCCTCACTCAATTTAAATTTCCTTCCTAGCCCGTATACCACCATATGTCTAGGTGTGGAGACGCTAGTGATGACTCCTCGCGGCCCGTCGCCACAACTGTGCTTAATGTCAACAAGGTAAAGTGACCTGTCTAACAACTGACCTGTATTTTATGCTTATTTTGCTTGTTTGATATTCGTTTTGGTGACACTCATATGCCGATGTCCTTTGATATATATATATATATATATATATATATATATATATATATATATATA
>JAYGXS010000001.1:44363339-44389554 GCA_036362985.1 Ligula intestinalis | reverse complement strand
CATACCCCCCTTACTGCTATTATGACTTGGCCGGAATCGGCCTGGCAGGCGGTCACCTGTTGGGGACCTCTGACCACCACATGAATTTTGTTTAGTTCGGAAACCTATTCGATCGGTGTTCGCACATTCCTGAATGAATATGTATATATATATATATATATGTAGTTTAGTAGGCGTATATATACTATATGCAGTATAGTAGGCGTAGTTATGCTTATTACTGCACTTAAAAACTCGGAAATCTTTAGCTTCTGTGGGCACTTTTAGTTTTTTTAGTTTTAGTCTAGTGTTTTACTTTAATTTTAGTCATAGTTTTAGTGAACTTAATCTTTAATTCAATTTAGTTATTTTAGCAAACTACGATTGCATGTCGGCTTATCGTACTACAATATCTCCCTAACTGCATGAGAGGCTATTGTGGGGTTTAAAAATAGGGAAAGCCTATCTCTAAATTTCTATATGGAGTCGATATTCGTTTGTAACCCGTTTGCAGGCACTTTTGCGCAGATATTTTTTCCTAGTGGTTGAATTTTTTCGTTTTAATTATCGCGCACAAAATTTTTGTTATTTTAAGTAATTATTTTCGATTGTTTTCTGCTCCTGTACGCAACATTTTTTATTTTTTTCCTGTGATATGACTCCACCGTAAAATCCTGATTAGAACCGCTCCCGTAAGACAGATGTCTGAGTACCTAAGACACAGGATAATGTTGCCTCATTTTTCTAGTTATTGTACCCATTTACTTATCGCTAGTTAGGTTCCTGACTAAAACTCCAACTGGTAACCACTAATCACTGAAAAAGATAATGAAGGCTAGTTTTTTCACTGCCTCTCAGCCAACGTCTGCTGCACCCTAATTAGCGGGCCCCAGTAGCCTCCTGTCGGACTTTTGATGCATCTTCTGCTGGGTAGGGGACTTGTCATTTTTCGTCTGCACCTAGGCTTGCAATGTCGCGAGACTTTTCCTCTTTCTTTAATAACATTTTTTCAGTCTGGTTCTTCTGCGCACTTGAGCATACTATCCTCTGGGGGTTTTCGTAGGAACCTCCTCCACGGCAAGACCTATGTAAACCTACCAGCCGTCTGCGAGCTAGTTTTTTTACCGTTATTATTTCAAATAACGCCAAACATCACTGCAGTAACCAATCGTAAGTGTTCGGTTAGTTTTCAGTTTAACTTACAGTTGCTCGCTGTTTTATTGGAATGTGAACAAACTGCACCATCTGAACTTGAAGATTCGGTTTCTGGGAGCAGTAATTTGTTCATCTAAACGTTTGAGCAATTTCTGCGTATTATCTTCAAAGATATGAAGGGATCAAGGAAACGAATAATTTTACATGTGAATTGGCCATTCAAAAGGGTGTCGTGGCAGTGTAGCTATATGTGGCTGGATTCACAATGCAGTTCCTGTATATTTAACATTTCACGACTCTATTTCCACGCCTCAACTACCCTTTGCGGCCTTGTTGACGTTTTTTTCGACCATCGATATGACGATGAATTTGCAGGTTTGATTTTTCTCTAGTTAGCACCCAAGAGCCCTTTCAGTGAAGTAACGCACGCCGCATCGGGAGTTGTTTTCAGTTGGGTTCCTACCGTTAATGCCTGTTTTAATTCGCCACTTATTTGTCAATTGTCTACACCAGTGAAAATGTAATCCGCTGACTTGGGTAGGGTCCTGTTCCCTTGGCTTCGCCCGCTCGCATTTATTGATCAATTATCACATGCAGCTAATTCCGGGTCAAGTTATCCGCGGGACACGTGACTAGTTAGAACTACGCACGTCGGTTCTCACGTGCCCTGAGAATTGATTGCTATCAAACTTTTAGCCTCAGTAATACTTCTAGTTGCCTGGGTTGGTCGCTTCTTTGATTCATTTTCAGCCAAGTACGAAGCTATATTCTTCTGACCAATCTTTATGGTCTCTTACCACTCAATCTTGACTACAAGGCCACTAAGACCGCCCCTTACACACTTTCTGTCAATTCGGCTTAAAATGAATAAAAGCTAATTAATTAATTAATCGCTGGTTGTACTTCTGGCCACTGAAGCTGTGATATTGCTTTTCGAGCAACAGACTCCCAAAATATTGCAGTCATGCCGGAATACGGTCTTTTGAATACACTTCTTTTTGGGCGTCCTCAGATATCACACTTGATTACGCTATGCCTACATAAGATGTATGCGTTTAGTGTTGATTTTCGATGCTCTTTTAAATTCAAACATATCTTATAGAAAAAATGCTTAAAATATTTGAAGCATTTGTTCCCGGGTACAAATGTAAAACAAGCCTATACGGCAGGATTTATTGAATTCAATACATTTTGTGACAGCTTCTCAACTCGTCTTCTAAAGTCCTACTTAGAGCCTTTCAGTAAAACGGGCAAAGGATGCCTTGCTGTTGCACGCCACTTAAAATTTATGAATTTACATGCACTTGTAAAAGCAGGTACATTAGGCGTACGCCAAGGCAACTGGCAGCCAAGGCCGCTGAGCACTTGCCTAACTGGCTTTACAGGCAAGTACCACGGTCTTCATTTACTAAGCATGTGCTAGACAGCGGTCATGCCGTCGACGCCAAAACAGCTTTTCGAGTATTGTTCGGGCGCTACTTGAAAGCGGCCTACATACGACGGGAGCAACCCAACCTATGCAAGCAGCTTGCCCATGCGGTCAACCTCCACTTACCCTTGTAATTGGACACTTAGTTTTAATCCCCACGTCATTTTCGTTAACTTCGCTCCCCCTCCCCCCCTTTCTTTCCTATACGCTGATTTAACGCAGTGTCCTTTATCTGATCATTATCTACACTGAACTATGACCCTTGTTGTTATGCCATGTAATTCTGTGAAAATTCAAACTGTTGTATGTTCTATTCCTTATTAAATTCATGCAACGACAGGATGCAGTTGAGAAGCTGTCGTGAAATTGATTGAATTCAATAAATCCTTCTGTGTACGCTTTAAAATATATCTTTTTGTATCCATCTGGTAGTAAATCACATGTTATTTGAATTTTATATCCAAAGAAGGAGTATCTTTTGATTTTAATAAGTGCCTACTTATGCGATATTTTAAGATTGTGGAATTTCTGTTCAGATATCATCATATTTTGGGGCCTAACATTAGAAGAAGGTGTAAGCAACTACCAGCTGAGTACAAGAAACTGACTGGAAAACGAGCCCTTGATGCAGTGGTTAGAGCGTTAGGCTTCTAACTAACAAGGTTCCGGGTTCGAACCCTGGGTGGGGCACCACTTAAGGTTAGGTATGGTTGGCTAATGACGGCTAATAAAGCGGAAATGACGACCTACGTCTCCCTTGTTTTTGTCTCTGATGTCATTCTCCAAGAAATTATGTTTGAGGATAGTTTTTTATAAAATACATGCGAATGTATAATGACCTCATAAATCATTGGCTGAAACCCATATTACTTACCCAGTCATTTTTTCCGGACACTTCCAGACATTGGTCCAAGGTGTGGCAAAAAGAATGGCTGAGTTTGTTTGAAAAACGGTTATTGTTTTCGAAGAGTACTCCTTGTGTTTGCTTTTGGGCTTATAGTCTCAACGCATGTCAATTTGATAAGGGCTTTTAAGCAGATCTATTGATTGAACTTGCCTTCTGTGTAATGGCATTTTATGTTTCTGTTATGAAAATTTTTGCAGAAGGTGTTACCTCCAATTCCATAATGGTCAACATTTTGCTGTAGACCACGCATATTTGTTTGGGTGGATCCGTTGCGATCGGTAAGGGCAGAAATCCGCCAATCAAAATAAACCAAAAAATATCCACTTCCCAAGTGGGCTATTGTGCGTAGCCTTGTTTCATTACACTATCAGGTGTTTGTTTTTTTTAACTTGGAGCATGATCCTAGCCGATTTTTTTATGACTACGTTTCTACCACGTGTTTGTCCCAGTTAGAATACAGCAGTTCGGCACATGTTTGCTTGATGTGTTGTGTACACAACAGCGGAATAGTGTGCTTGCTGTTAACCGAGGCCAATCAGTCCACCTGCGATCGAGTGACACGTTGTAGTGAACTCAACTACTTACTTTATCGTAGTCCAGCCCATTTGCATGTCACTGTGCCGTGGAAGGAGGGGAGTGGAGGTGGGTGTCCGCTCAAGCGCAGTTTGTACCCTTCATTGACCTTGACGGACAGGCCGACTGACGTGAGGGGGTGGCTGAGGAATGCAAAGTCGACATAAATACATTACGGAGGTAAATTGAGGCGGCCATTTTTGACTGGTGGTTACTACCGCCGATCGAGTTTGAGCCTGAAAGCACAACAGAACGGGCATGTCCTATAACGCGATCGGTGAGTGCCCTTTTACGAAAGGTAAAGTCTCCTTTGTAATCCTAATCGAGGGAACCTCGAACTTTCGTTTTTCTTGAAGAGATTACAATTGAGTCGTTTTTGCCTTATCCATACAAGGGTAAAACTGTTTTGATGCACGAAACTGCTCGTTTTGATAACTAAAATAGAATCCACCTTGTTTTTCCATGCTGCTGAATGATGATATCCGTCATCAACAGGAAATGAAGTTGCCGCATTAAGTAAATAATAATTATTCCTACAGTTTTTGTTTGTTTTGGACCATGATGAGTTGCTATTTACTTTGGAGACCTTCTGTGCACCGATCAGGTTACGGACGTGTTAGGGGTTCCAGATAGAGCTGAAAGGCGCAGCCGAACGCACATGCCGCGTAACCTGATCGGTAAACGCACTTCCAACATTCTAATAAATCCTGATTGCAACCAACAGGGCAACGCGCCCGTGGCTCAAATGTACAGCGTTGAACTTAGTAATGTTCAATTAGCAAAGAACGTGGGTTGGGATCTTAGGATCCAAAAGCCTGTGGTTGGAAGGGCTGCCTGACTGCGTCTAATAAGCCAGAAATGGTCATCCTGGGTCTCCCTTGACTTTGTTGATAGCCCGTCCCTCTCCCCTTCTTCATAGATTTTTTACTGAAAAGTGTGAACATCTTGAAATTGAATGTCCGATGTAAAAATACGTCATCTGACAAAAAATCATTCACAGTTGCCTCACGCCCCTTGTGTTCGTCGGTTCGTATTTTCTGCCCTGTGTATTGTTTTATTTCTCTCTTTGTTTGCGCTCGCGGGCCTTGATTTCCTCTTCTCAGGCACAAGCCTTCTCCTTATCCCCTTGTCTTTGATCGGCAAAGCAACCACAATGAATGTGCCGTCGTACTATTTTACAGTCAGCCTTATTCTTTCACCCTTTGCGTTCTCTCCACTTGCATTTTTTACTCTCCTGACAAAAAATAAGCAAGACTGGGTAGTCTATTTCTTGTCCGTAGTAATACCTTGTTCTTTTTCCCGACCTAGCGCATCTGGGACAGTCTTTCGGCTTTGGCAAGTTCCGTTTCCATTGGCAACCAACCCATCAGTGCACATGGTCGCTACCCAGTGCTCCGCGTTGATCCCGAGGCACCGAAGCTCGGCCCTGTCTCACCCTCCGCCTCCGTTGGCGCAAACGTGCCGTCCTCTGCTGTCCCCAGCTCCGAAGTTGCCTCAGATGCGGGCTATGTTACGCTTGTCGACGTTGACACTCTGGCTGAGTCCTATTCGGCGTTCGAAAACCAACAGCTGTTGGAGACTCCAGCCACTAGCTCTGCCACAGCCAGTACGAGTTTCGTCTGCTGTCAGGAGCATCAGCTGCAGATGGCGCAACCAAAACCTCCGGTCCTTCAGTGCCGCATCTGCCATCAGCGCCAACCGGCCACCGCACTACTTGAGCCTGTAAACGCACTCTCACCGCGAAAGAATTGGATTGACTGTCACGATTTTGCCGACAATGGTGCCCTAGTTGCTCACTTTCTGGTGAGCTGGCCACCTGGCGCTTCTTCTTATAGGCATCTTACTGTGCCTTCTATTGCCTTTACATTCACAGATAATTTTTTGGTAAGGATGACGTATATGGCCGCCGAAATAGGCCATGGGAGCAGGAACCGTGCACAATCCAAGTTGCTTTACGCTAAATTCTTGGAAAATAATGTTTCGAATGAAGGTTAAGGCTAGGGTTCGGTTTAAGGCGGAGATTAAGGTCAAGGTGAGGGTTTGCGGCAGGATTGCGTTAAGGGTTTTTGTTTATGGTTTATTTTTATGTTGCAGTCAAAACATGGGAATATTTACCCTTCCTGAAATTTGTCGCAAGGCCGCCTATTTGGAGTGAGCGGGGTGTTTCTATTTCTGTTCATATGGCCCTACAAGTCATCCCTACCAGACTTTTAACATGGTTATCATTTGTAAACTAGGACGGTGCTGTAGAAACCAACATAAATAATTCATTGTGACACATGCTAGGTTGCGTTTTTCTATGGTTAAATAAACGGTGTGATTAAATGCTACAATGAGAGCGTAGAAGTCGGGCAAATTTGACTATTTTGTCAACTGTAGCCACTACTTGTGAATTTCTTGTTCAGTGGAGCATGCTTGTTTCACCAGCTTTTATTGCATTTTGCCGTGATTCCAGGTTAACTCTCTACCCTCATCCCTTTCCCTCTGCACTCCGTGCGTAGGCACACCGCTGGGCCAACGTTGGTTATCTGACATTTAACTCTTCCGGCTCTCTTCTCTTCACGGCTTGCATCCAAGGCCATTCCTTTCACATATTCCGCATCGCCAATCATCCGAAGGACTCTCGACAAACGGCCGTGCACCATCTTTATATTCTTGACCGTGGTTCAACACCATGTGAGGTAAACTGCATTGTGGGTTAACTTTATGTTTCAAATTAGCTGGTATTTGTCTTTACTACAGCACACTTTTCTTTTGTCTACTTCTTCAACTTTTTCTTGGTGCATTAGATGCACTACTTGTGCTAACCTGCATTTCGGAGGGCTTTTTGATTTCCATTAGGCAGGAAACGCAGGTATTCCCATCACCACGCAGAACATATGAACAAGAATCGCCAATATTCTGAGAACTTAAAGTCGCTCGCCGGGACAAATTTTGATTCATGTTGACCTTGATCCCAAATGAGTGAGGCTCGAGACATTGTATCTGGATGCCAACTCTGTCAGCCGACATCTAAACTCTCCTGTGGCCTATGAAACCCTGTGCCATTGCGTGCTCAAAGCTTAGGACAAGGTTACACGAGACTTAAGAAATGCAAGCGAAGGTAGCCCGATGATGAACCCACTAAATAAGGAAGCAGACTCACCAGCACCCTCCACTGTGGTGATGAATTGCAACACTAGCGGCCGTCGAGCTACACAAACATCCATATGAGAGCCGAGGCAGTAAACGAGAAGACGATCGATTAGTCCAAGACTGACCAATTCGGTCTGTTTTTCAAATTTCTGATCGATAGTCACGGTAGACACTTTGAAAATGGAGAGTCGGCCAAGCTTTAATAAAAACCGGCTCAGATGCGCTACTTCAAGTTCTCGGATTTTTTGCGAATCTGGACAAATGATATTGCCGTAAATTCCAGGAAATTTAAGGTTAGAAGTAGGATTAGAGTTACAATTTAGATTTGTTTTAAGGTTGATAAACGGCAATATTCACCCTTTCTGAAAGTTAGCTAAGGCCATTTGTATTCCAGCAGGGGGGGGGGGGGTGGAGAGGCATTCCGACTCGATCACCAAAGCGCTCTCCCCTGCCTTCCTCTAACACGTTCACATGCAGCCTATTTGGATCTCTTTCTCCAATGCCACTGCTACACACTCCCTTTCGCTCGCAAATACTATTTGTCGTCTAACCTACATATCTTTCCACCTCTTACTTCCATTCGCCACTCCCGTCTGTCAAAATCTGGTGAGCAAAACAAAAACATGCAAGCAAAGGATGCGTCTGCATTTCCCTTCAAAATGTTTGCGCCTAAAATCAATCCCCTAGGCCCTTGTGTGTCCAAGCAGACCCGCCTGGCTACGCACTAATAACCCTCTCAATGTGAACTAAGATATAAAATGTGCCACCAGTAAAGGCCTGCTTTCAACCCCCTTCACGCCGCTGACTTTGGCTTTTAGAGGTTGCATGCGTGACCGTAACACAACTAACGTGGACATTTATCGTCCCTAGGCATCTTCTGTCGGGAAAATGTTGTTCCTCAATACGACCATAGAGATGCATGCACGCATATGTCGGTGGCCAATGCTAGTCTGTGTGTCAATTAGGCAAAGAAACCACTGAGGAATGCTGACGTAACAAACGATGTGCTCTGTTGACTGCTCGATAATCTAACTGCGTACCTAAGCTCTGATCACTGAACTGTCGAAATTTTCTTATATGCCATTCCCAGCAGGGCATGGAAATGGGAACGCCCCTCCCCACCTAATAAAATTGACTTTGCGCTAGGTTTCAGGATGGACAAATGTTTCCAAACCCTAGCCCTAAACATAACCCTAATCACCCTAAAGCCACCTGTATTACGGGCGGTATTTACTCTTATGTTCTACTGGAGGCGGGGATGGGGAAATATGACCAATTCCTCTTTAATAAACATCGAAGGAAACTGATCAGGGTACTGCTAAATGATGATGAAAAATGCCAAAAAAGGCCCTATGGGGATGAAAGAAAGCAACACCCAGTGTATAATGCTGTACCTTCCGGTTGCTTGTCATATCTAGCCCATACTAGCCTCAGAATTAGATCTTATGCTAGCGGTCAGTCTTCACTGCCTTTCCACACCGCCGTTAGGTTTTGCTAGCAAGAATTGAGGCTGTACACAAACTTAGAAACTCATGTGCTTGGTTGTATAGTCTGTGCCTTTGGACACATACTCTCCGGAAGGGCTTTGTCGGTGTTAATGTCCACTGATGTTGCCCACCAAAACCGCAAATTTGGTATCGTGTACTGATGTACTCGCAATCAGGCCCAACCGGTACGTTAGTCTGACGTACGTGTGAGCAATTTCTGTCTTCCGCATGGTCCAGCCAGTCAGTCAGTGGAGATAGTCCTCTTCTAATTGCCTATATCTGATGTCTATCAAGCCGGACAGGTCGGGGGAGGGTGGAGTCGTCACGTGGTTTTAGCCTACCTCGTGCGTCCGACGCCCCCCCCCCCCCGTTCCGTTACTTGAGACACAAACATTTAAATTTAACGAGCTCACCGTCGCTGTCTAGCCCTTAAGATGATCTCGTGTGCTAGAGTTTCGGATTGCATACCTTTTGCGTTTGTTCATATGCTCGTAAACGTCGACAGAAAGGGGTGGAGTGGGTTAGCTCGTCTCGGTCTAGATTGCTCGGAGTAACCTGCCTTCTATATGGTATGGTAAGAGTACGTGCTGGCCAGGCACGTGTTTCAGCCTGTCTGGCATAGAAACGGTGACAAGATGTCATTTTATGTGTTATGTCCCTCACAACGCGCTCTTAGGCATGTGTTACACAGGCCCGATGCAACCTGGATGGTGCAAGTAAGTATGTGACACATTGAAGGTGTAACTTCTTTCCAGTCTTCGTGTGCGTTTGCATATTTGCGCGCTGTGTGTGTGAACTTCCTAAATATTTTCAAAGGGCTCTTGTAAATTCAGCAAATCAAAGACGTGATTTAGGGAACCCGAAACGGGGACGGGCTGCCATTTCAGTGCCCAGCACGAAGTCGCGACAATAACTTGGTCGGTAAGACGCGCCTTCCTGTCTCCGAAACCGCATGCGCGTAACTTTCTGAGATTACGCGTGACTGGTAGGGTCGCTGTTTAGTCTATGCTTTGTCTAATCTAGTAAACCCTTCTTGCTACCTTGAATCGTCAAGTCTCCGCGTGGTTTTTGTGTCTATTCAGTCCTTTTATTTCTATTTTTTAGCATATGCCAGTTGTACCATGCGACATGTGTCATTGTTATCTAGGCAGTCAACTATTTATAATGTTCGTCAAAAACTATAAATTTTGAAGTTAACAGTGTTTTTAATTTCTCTTTGCAGGAGTTAGCGTTTTTTACTTTTATGATGCGTTTACTTGCGGGTTTGATATTTTTTGAGCTGTAAATAACCACAGACTCTATGAATATTCACTTGCCTCTATTCAGATTTCCTTAGGATTTTTTTCTATCCTATTAGTTCTACTTTCTCTGTTAATTTACAAATCCATGGTGAGCTGCGTTATTATTTACCATAATGAGCCAATCTGATCAATTGCGCGTATCTGTCTTGTGGAGGATGCGAGCGGCGCATAACGGCATGGAAACTACGTCCTATAAATACGGCCCTCCTTGTGGCCTCATCAATTTTATCTTCATGTTCCAGCGATTGAAAATCGCATCTTGCAAGTCTGTATAGTTGACCTTGTACCATGCTGACCAACCAACTAACGTGCTATGGTGAAGTAGCTGCAACCAAGTCAAGGGTGACTAAGAATTGACATTGCTGGCTTATTTATTCTCGGTGGCCAACCAGTCGTACCACCATCCGAAGTCGGGGAGACCTTGAATGTAAACAGCTACCATTTTTGATCATTGAGCGTAACCTTCTATCGATTCAGCTTTAAATTAGCATCCGAATTGGGGATACTGCTTTATTTTTATACAGAGCAAATTGGTTCTAGAGTTGCAGGTGGAAAAGTTGCACTGCCTTGGAATGAGACTAGCTTGCTGAGGCTTACACGGCTTTTTAATATTCCCGATCGTAGCCTACAGGACATGAACACGTGACTCAAGTGGTAGGGCACGTGAGCAGTTGACCCGAATTCAGAGTCTCCTGCCAAAAGATTAGAGCACGACCGAAGGACGGCTCAAACGAGTCGGAAATGGTCATTATTGTCGCTTGCAGTTAGTGAAACTACTTATTCGTTCTTGATTGCTAAAAAAATATGATCACTTGCAAAAACACTATATCGGAGCTCTGGTCCAAAATTGTATTATATCTCGTAATCTGGCCAACTCAGTGCACATTACTGTCACGGAACTTACTATTCCTACCATACGAAAGTATGTTACTGCATGTCCCTAGACTAACCTTTACAGGTTAAATTGCCCGGGAAATGTGTCTTCATGATTAGGGGTTGGTCTTCAAGAAGCTTCTCCTGCACCTAATTTTTATTTTGCTCAGATAATTCTAGAACTGTCTACTAAAGAGCTTAGCTTTTGAATGCCAATTCTCACTATGTATGTGTCTGTTGTTAGCTGTCGATATTATCCTGTATGTCATTAGTTGTCTTCGCACTCCTATTATTGTTGAATGCGCAATAAACGATTAAGCAGTCAGCCATTAGGGGGCATTCTGGTAACTATTGCAAATTGATGTAGATTCCATTTAACTAGCCCATTAGTTGCTGGCCTACTTCGGTCAGCTGTTGTGACTTGTAAATCCAAGCGTCCATTTGCTGGCAAAAATGGTAGTGGAATGTTTATGGGCTTTCGCAACAGCAGGTCCTGTCTTTGACCTCTCACCTGCCAATGGAAAGGATAAGGATGGCAGTGGCTGGAAGGTGTTGCATGTGGATGACGACGTCGTTGGAGTATATGTATTGAAGTGGATTGCTGCTAAAAGTGACGTTCCTTAGGTTACGTTTTCAGGATGCTCCTTTTCTTGCAGTATCACTAACGTGCTGGACAAGATCTGGTTCAACGTACTACGTTTTGTAGCTTATCGCGAAACCCGCACTTTTATTTGGGGCAAAGCCAACCAGATATTTTCTTGAAAAGAAATATTTTCCTACGTGGATTGCAAATTTGTCCATTAAATTCGACGTTTCTATGCGCGTGACGACGTATGCGAACATTGTATGTGTCCTCAGCCGACCTCCTTCGAGGACTTTCAAATTAAGAGTGAATGTTAGTCTTATGACGTCCGACAACCAAAGCAGCGAAGCACTATCCTCAGACGACATTAAGAGCCATAAGTTGTACGGCTGTCAACGTGGACGTAAATTTCTCTGGCTAAATGTTTCCTTGCCTTCGTCTAGCTGCATCTCGAGGTCGCTGTGCAAAATTTGAGGATCTGAGACGTATCCAAAAACTTTCCCCTAGTAAAAACCTCTTCCCATACTTCGAACTGTTGTCCGCGTTATATTCGTTTCCTCTTTTTTACGGAAGTCTTACAACTTAGATTACAGTATTGATCAGAAGCAATTTATCCTGCTGGCGCCGGGATCGATTTTCGAGAACCCAGCTCGATGTTAAGCGGGTAATAAGACCAGCAAACCAGCGCGACGAAGCCCTCTTTTGTTGGATGGCGTTAAAACGAAACGCTCGCTGCATCGCAGTCTTTGCGAGGGAGGCCGTCATAGGCCTTGGGCAACACCTCGAAGGAAACTGCTTTGTTACGTATGGTGTTCGAATCAGCAGACTTCTCAATCCTTTTTGCTACATAACACCCTACTCAAATCGTTATAGTAACACTTACGACTTTATGTCCATATTCTTTGTGTAGCTTGACGCTCCATGTGCAAGTTAATTTGCACATTTGCTCTACCGCTAAACTATCCTAAATGCAAAATGACGTCATCGCGCTTCCTAGTCCATCGATGTAACGATGCAGTCTCCTAACTCTTTTATGCATTTCTTCGCGATCATCAAGACTTTGCAAAGGCTATCAAGTCAGTTGACTTCGTCACAGCTAAACACAGACGTTGCAACCCTATTTTCGGAAGTCACAGCTACTGGGCCGCTGGTTGAAGCACTTCATCAATGTCTCCAACCACTTATCTACAGTCAATGAGTAAGCCCACTGGTCATTTCAAACTGCACGCAAGTGCACAGAAGACAATCAGAACGATGCAACACTTGTCCAAAAAAAGCCGCGGGTACCAACTCAATTCCTGCTGAAATTGTCAAATGTCATAGCCCTAAACTCATACACAGGCTTGCCTCTTGGTTCCAGGGGCTTTGACGATCTGTTGGTTAGAAATATGATGCATTAGTCATTTAGCCACGGGTTCTTTATTTTGCCGGTTTCGATCTGGAATGTTAACATTGGTGGATGGACGTCTTTCCATTGGTTAGTGAGCTCAATCAACCAGTTCTGCCTAAGGACAGGGTTCACGGCCCCTAATTAGCGCAGGATTTTGCGCCAAGTTGAGTAACCATAGAGGACGTGTAGTTGGGGGGGGGCGTTGCCCCTTTTGCTTCGAACTACTTAACCTTTGAACTGACCACTAGTATGGTGAAGGCAGTATTTGCGTACCAACTGGCGTCAACTGGTGAGTGCGATGGACGTAACACAATTGTCGACTAAATTCACTTCACATCCATGAAGCGCATAATTTCGGGAAATATTGAAGTTAACTAAGTGATGGCCATTTGGATAAACAAGGCCAACCGGACCTTTGACATGCTGCAAATTTCTGTGTGGAATAGCCGCGGCATTCACCGCAACTGCCTCTATATAATACTTAAGAAATGTCATACTAAAAATTGTCATAATCAGCTGCAGTTTTTGTCCCTAAGCAACGCAATTCAAGGCACCAAAGCTCGTCAGTCGAGAGTGACAAAATTCATTACGGTTCAAGAGAGCACACGATGGCGAAGCCGACTTGCCGAGTACGCACCTCAATCCCTCTTCCTATACTAACCATTTTCCGGTTGTAACAGAGCATATCATATTTGGACCCAGGTTTCGCAATTTGTGCGTGGGTACCATAAAAGTCGCATTCGTTAGGCTGGGTGGTGCAGTCTACCCAGCACTGAACGCGAAGACTCATTCTGGTGGCAGTATGGATGACTGACGGTTCTGATGTGTCTTATGATGGCTGTGAAAATCCTCAACTAGGGCTGTCAGGGGCTTGACGTATTGGGTGTCTTTAAAACGATAAATGATGTCCGAAGATGGTAGCTCACGTATTTGATTAAAATGAAGTTAAAAATGTTTTTGCGGTCCTTATTCCAATGCCCGTTTGTTTCGGGCCTTGATTACACAGTGCAACCTTACTCTCGTCCCAACTGTTTCTTCAGCTTTCGATTCTTTTGCAGCAAGCTTGAAGCGTTTTTCCTCGGTCATGCATCTACATAAAATATAAACAGCCTCTCAGTACAATTACCTTGCTCTTGTCAGCCCTTGAAAATTTAAGCCACGTTGGCAGCATGTGATAGGTTCAAGCTCTTCGGATTGATTGTGGTAAGGTGAACACCTATTCTGAGGAGAGATTCCTGCTTATGACCGGTTTCACTCCCCTTCCCCTTTCAAATGCATCAGATTCTTGTTTGAGCCTAGCAATCGAATTCAACTGAGTTTCGGCTGACGTATTGTCAGCCTCTACCCAAACTGAGCTGCAGGCAGGTACGGCAATATTAGGGTATTTGTGCAGACCCGTCGTTCCCAATGTTTCCTTTGATAATCCCATCCTCGCAGTTCATTTCTGTTCGCAGGCGTAGCGAATTTATCGTAATTTTTTATGGACGGACATTCGTTATCCTTTACGAGCAAAAATGCATTTATGTGGTTGCACACCGAACACTTCCTTCATATGCAATGATCCGGCCCACTCACCGTTAATGTTATCTGTCAACCAGGACAGTAAAGATAGAAAGTTAACAGTAACAGTAACGTTCACTTTTATTTAAATCAGATTGAATGTTAGGGGAGACGGGTGGGGGTGTTATGAAAGAAAGCGTACTTCCATCAGACGAGGAAGAATTTACTCTTCTTGTGAACTAGACAATAGGGATTGAGTACATTCAATAAATTCAAACAGGAAAAAAACGAATAACTTTGACCGTCTGCTTACATGTAAACGTTTAATGTAGCCTGTGCAGAACATTTCCATGTTTGAGAAACACGCGTAGACTACTGATTCTTCCTCGTCGTAACTTGCTTCTAAGTATTTTGTAACGTTTTATCGCTTGCATTCGCAAGCTTTCTGATATATATGTATTCTCTGGATTCTTAGGATCCTTACAAGAAATGTGTACGGAAGTTGCGTTCAGTGCTGTATCTACCTACCAGGTTCCTCCTTTGTCCTCTCTTTATATGATAGGTCACACACGCCTGTTTCTCCCGGGATTCACGTTGGCTCGCTGCGTGCAGTAACCATGGTACTACTCACGTATTTCCAATCACCCCCTACGGGGGTCCTGTGTCAGTGCGTACCCACACACATTCCCACGTAGTGAACCGCACCTCTAAGTACCAGCGCTCATCGGGTCTGGAGGAACACCACTTGACCAAACCGCAACCCACACGGGCAGTTGGTATCGGGGAATCGACCACTGGTGCACAGGCAACCACTGCTGTAGCTGCAGGCGACCAAAGTGGTGGTCGCTTCCCCTCCACTTGCAAGGTTGCTTCCGCCGTATTAGCCGCTCAGCCTGCCGAACATCTTCAACTGCCAGTTTGTCCGCACATAGGACTGACTGTTGGTTCTGTGCGGGATCGCTTCGTTGCCTCAACAGCAGGTTGGTAATTGCATTTTTTAGGTCGGCGTGTTTTGTGCTTCTTTATCGTTTACTCTTGAAAATCTATCGTTTCAGTCAAACTTGTTTGGTATTGTGTATGCCCATCGGGTGTCTTTGTCTTCTTACCCTATCCTGCGTGAAATTGGGTGACTTTCCAGACTAGGCAGTTGTAAACTTTTTCAAATGCCGGTCAGGTTTCGATAATAACGCAAGATTACGATTGCATGAACTGAACTGACCCGACACCCGCCTCTCTGCTTCCATCACGCTGCCTAATCCCCGAAATAAATTGCAGCAAATTTTGTTCACTCGAATGTCAAATCAGTAAAAGGCACTAAACTAAGTAGAAGATTCTGCGGCTTGCCTATCATTCTGAAAACCACGTCACGCAGTCAGCCGACAACTTTTCAAATCATGATTTAGGGTGTCCTAGTAGCTTAAAATGTGTACAAAAAATGCTTGTAGTGCACCGAAACCGTCAGCGCAAGACGCATCTCATTTTCTCATTCCACAGACACCAAACTCAGATTGCTAGGCAGTTGCGAGACGACCGAACTTAGGCGTGTGGCAATAATTGACTAGGCTGGATCCACGTCGACGCACACCGTGTGTCCGCTGGTCTCCAAGAGCACACGAAACAGACTGCGCGATAGAGGTGTCCAATCATTCCTCAATGGCATTTCCCCTAGGAGTCACATTAAGAAGAGATCATTACGTACTTACTCTCCTCGTAGGAGGGTACCGTTATCCGCTTAGTCGGCGATCTTCAAGATCGCCGTGTCTAGGGCCTTGACGTGGCTTAAAGACACGCCCGGCTTATGGTTAGGTGACTGAACACTAGATAGTCGTGAGGCAAGCTGCCTTAGGATCGACCTCTTTGTTATACGCTTCCATAATTCCTCAAACTAAGTCCGCGTCAAGCCAACTAACAGTAAAATAGAGTGTAATGGCTCCTGCGCCAAATACCTGTTTGGCCACCTTTCAGATTTAACGTAACTGCCAAGTCCGTGTTGGGGGCTAGGACCTTCCGTTCTAATCACGATGACCGTCTTCACCAAACTGTGCATAGTTTGGATGACTAGTAGAAGCCTCGCCTGGTCAGTGATAAGTGGACGTGGACCCGTTTCACATTCTTAGACTTAGATCCAACGTTGGAGGAGAGATGTTTTTATCAGTTGGCAAATATTTTTTATCCTGACGAGGGGGCACTAGCGTTTGTTTTCTATCTATCTTATAATGTATTAACGGCTTTGTTTTTATCTCCACGTCTCTAGTATTTACGTCTGTAACATAAGGCTGCAGTGGCTGACATCGACAAGTCCAGTCTACGCCGAGGGCTAGTAATTTCACACGGACTTAACTGCCTGAATTTTAAGTCTGCCTTGTTGTGCTTACAAATCGGTAACGAACTGGCACACATGCTGATCGAGGCAAGACGCCCGTTTGAACAGTATTCGATCTCCTCTTCAAACCTCTTGCCACTTCCTACCACTGCAGTTTCAGGCGTGTGAAGGCAGTCCGGATTGAAGGGAGTTGCCTTATGAATCATCCCATCTAGATAACAGTGGAATTTATCGGAATAATTATATGCTGTGGTTGTGCACATATCAAACTGTCGTATATCGAAATACGCCTCTATCTTGGTCAGAGGGGAGGTCGGACAGTGGTCACACTGCCGGACCCGCTATCTTAGACGCGTTAACGGCACACGGACAGGCAGCGGATGACACACACAGGCGCCAGCCACCCACAAGGGAGATGCCGCAGCCAATCCACGGAGAGCACGAAGTTCAGAGCTCGTGCGTCAGCCATCGCTACAACACCAGATGGGCGGCGCGGCATTCCAAGTCTCGGCACGCAGGAACACACAACTCACCACTCTGATGATGGAAAATAGTGTATTTCCGAAACGTCAGCACAATTACAGTGTGGTCCACGACAGCGCCTTGTTTTCTTCTTCGTCTTCTTTGGAGGATGATGATCGGGATAATTTATCTGGACCTCGTATCTTCACCCATGTTAATATGTATATGCTCGCGTTCATCGTCTCCGAAGGAAGAGAAAGAGGAAGAGGGGTGGGTTCGTGAGCGTGAAGCCGGCAGGGCTGCGAACGAAAACCAACGACCGATCGATCGACCACCTGGCGAGGAGAAGGACGGCACTGCGGCAACCACGATGGTGGCGCAAGGAAGAAAAGAGATGCGGACCCGCCATTGTTCGGCAGAAAACACGTCGGAACCAACCGGCGGCCAGCAGGCAGGCGAATGCACGTGCAGGGAACATGGGTACAAAACAAGATTGGCGGCAAGGCGATTTCACTCAGGACCCACGGGAGAGTAGGCAGGGTACTCTGACGACGGTAGCAAATGTGCTTTTAAAAAGTCAGTCCAAATATAATTTGGTCAACGGACCCGCGCCGTCTTCCTCTTCTTTGGGAGACGATGAACGCGATAACATATCTGGACCCCGAATCTATAGGCATATCAATATATCTGTGCATATTTTACCTCCCTTGTAGGCAACATGTTCCAATGCGCATGCCCACCAAATGCCAATTACAATACAACGAATTCTCGTCTCCCACCGTTTCCGGAACCCTGTTCAATCCAGCCAGAGGCACGTCTCCGACCGCGCCTGCCCTCGTCCGCCACCTCTAACGTCCACGCAGGCTACGCCGCGGCGGCCTTGAGCGCTGCCACCGGAGCGGCCTTGGAAGTGGCTTCTGCGGTCGCACCACAGACGCCGCAGCTCGTATCCGGACGACATCTGTCCGCCGCTACCGGGCTCCGCATGGCCGTCTGTTTTCACACGCCGCTCTGTTTCCTGCCCTCCCATCAGTCCTGCGACTCCGCTCACCATCGGCCAACGCGCGAAGGCCGAGGTATAATTCACTGGTTTAGTCTTTTATTGTGCTCCGGGCATTTGGCCATATTTCCACAATGGACATTTTCCCGCCTTTCATGCCCCAGGTTACGATCATGTGCTTGTAAATTGCAAGAATTGAGTCTTCCACTTACCACACTCCCTGATTTCTTCCCCCATCGGGCCCTTTTTGTCATCACCTTTACTGCGTACTTGCATTTACCGCGGCCGGTAATCGTCTGAAGGCACTTAAGTAGCAGGTAATAGCTGGTAATTCGGCCCACGGGTTCAGTTATCACAAATAGCACATAGTTTTTCATTTACTCGCTCCTCATCTTCCAGTAGGCAACTGCATAATTACCACGGCAATGCGAGGTTGATCACATGATCCAGCTGCTTACAGAGTTCTGGTTTTCCTCTGCGTATTGCAGTGGCCTCGACAAATCGTAGGAGGCGTCCGGTCGCCGTCCGAAGTACGACCTTAAACGCGGTCACATGACCAAAGACACCTTTTCATTTGTAGACGAGCTGAAGAACCAAAGTTTATGTAATAAGCACATGATGTCACTCGACGTGCAAAGTCTTTTCACAAACGTGCCACTGGACAAAACCATTGACATCATTTGTGGGCATGTGGCTGAAACATGTCTGGAAGCAAGCCAACTACGGGAACTATTAAAGATATGCACTAAGAATGTGCAGTCCCTGTTCAATGAACAGCTGTATCGACAGCTCGACAGTGTAGCTATGAGCAGCCCACTAGGACCAGTCCTATCGGATATTTTCATGTCAAACCTTGAACGAAAAGTTGCAAAACACATAAAAAAGACTGCTTTTTATCGACGATACGTGGATGACATTTTTGTCATAGTCGAAAACCCTGAAGAAGGAGAACTGCTACTTAAAGCCATGAACGAAGCACATGCAAAGATCAAATTTACGATCGAGCATGAGAAGGACGACGCACTGGCTTTCCTAGACGTGCTTCTACGCAGGCGGGCAGCTGGTTCCATTCAAAGGTCCATCTACCGGAAAACCACATGGTAAGGGCAATGCATGCACTTTTTAGTTTCGTTCCAATCCAGAGGAAACGAAACTTGGTATTTTACCTTTTCAATAGAGCTGCTAGAATCTGTTCTACGGATACGATCGATGAAGAGATGCGTTTTCTCAAGAAAGCGTTTCTTGGAAATGGCTATCCTGAGAAATTAATCGATAAGTATAGCAAACGCAGACAAGAAAATTATGCTAAAATATCCTTGATAAAATAAGCCACTGAGCATCTTACTTCCTTTCAAGAGCGAAACTGTGTCCAACATGATCAAGCGAAGGCTTAGATGCACGATTGAAGGAACTTACCCCGCCTCCAAATTGTTGTACGTAAGCACAACAACTACTATTCCAGTAAGACCAACCAAAGACACTCTGCCGATGCACGCCACCTCAAACTGCGTTTACGAGTTTACGTGTAGTTGCGGACGCAAATACATCAGGCGCACGCAAAGGCAGTTGGCAACACGGTCAGCTGAACATATGCCGAAGTGGTTGCTCAGGGCGGAAAATAAAATACCTAAGAGCTCAATTATTGAGCATTTAGTGGATACTGGCCATACAGTTGACCAAAAGACCGCGTTTAAAGTCGTACTTCGGGCGGCGACCGAACGTCTCCTACGATTTTCCGAGGCCGCTCCAATACGCAGAAGAAAACCAGAACCCGCATAGTTATCTTGCCCACTTTCAGTCAGGGGTACAAAGTAGGGCACGGGAATAGCAACATCCAGTAATGCAGTTTGCATGTTCTAGATCGCAGCAACAGACCCCATATATTTCCGTGCCTTAACCCTTATTTTCCTAGAATTTCACGCCTCCTCTCCCCTCCCTGCATTGTGGGGGAAGAAATTTACTATTCCTTTGTCTCCCTGGAATCGAGATAACTGCAGAAAAAGCGATAGGAAAAGTCATTATTAATGCTGCGCAGTTGCAGCTTAATAGGGACTAACCTTTCGATTCCTTATGATCATTCGATTTCCCTTTCGAGCTTTAGCCTCCAAGCTTCGCATCAATCTGGGTTTGGTTATCCCAATTTATATAGTTGGCTGTTCATTTCATCCACCTATGTTCTTCATAAGACTTCTCTGTGTGTAAATGACACGCCCGCCCTTTCCAAAATTCATTCCGTAACGCGAATGCCCCTCACCCCGTTTCAGGATCGCCGTATAACAGACGAGGTTCATCTTTCATTGAACTGATTTTTTTGCAATTTTGTCGTTGTCCCCGAATTCGGAAATTATTATTGTTCTTCTTCGTATTTGTAGTAAAACAAGATGTGTCAGTCTCTTCTTGATCATTATCATTATCTTTCCTCTGCAAAGTTGCACCCTTCACCTCTTCTATCTTTTTGTGACGTTTTGCCTTTAATTTTCCCTTGGTCCTTTCGTAAATTTAGCAGTTTTAAGTCTTCTTCTGTCCGCTAATAAAGTCTCTGCTTTTCCTTTTATGAGGAAATCAAATGTAACCAAGACTTTGGAAAACAAATGACACCAAAGATATAATTTGGATTTGTTCCAAAACAGTACGGAAGATTGTGCCCGCCCTGGAATTTCAAATTTGCGTCTCTTTACCAGGATCTCAGTCTTCTTCGTGGAATATGCCCGTTTCCTTTCTACTCGTCGTATTTTTGTTACTCGAAAGTCGGCTGAAACCCGCTTCACGCAGTCCGTCTCTTTGTGGGACCATAACTCGCTGCCAGGGCTACGTAGTCTCCTTCCTTTTGGCATTTCGTCATGCCGTTAACCCATCCCCCCGCCCACCCTTATTATTGGCGTGTTCTTATTTTCCTGATCCGTCTGCGCGCAAGCTGCTCTGGCCATTTCCCCACTTCTTTCGGGTCACGTGGTCATGACCCCAGCTCGTCACCTGACTTGTGGGCGTGTCTCTGTGGCGCGTCGCTGCCCGCAGAGCGCGCGCGCACTTCAGTGCGCTAGTCACGGCATTTTCGTAAGCCCTGCTGTTCCGCTGCTCGCATGGGATGCGGGAAGGTGACGTCGTCTATGGGTTTTTGCGCAAATCTCATGATCCTCCTCTAACTGGGAGGAGAAGAAGCAGTAAGGGAAGAATGGTAAACCAGTGCGCACACTGATCACGTTACTTGCCGCCGCATCGCTCGCTGCTCTTTGCCTACAACTGCTCTCAGGCTTTCGTTGTCCTCTGATGTCGGCACCTGATGAATATGAACCCTAGAGTATCGTATCAGCTTGTCCCGAAGGCCATCACAACTGCATCACGCTCCATTTAATTTTACCGTGCCAACATTTCCTTTATCTTTTATGAGCTGGGAGGTGTATCTGGTGGCCAAGAGGTGGGGGATGGCTAAAATATATTCCTTTCTTCTTGAACCACCGTATACAGCAGTCGCTGGTTACTAAGCTCACCACGGGCCCAGACCAAATTGGGTTTAATAAGCGGCGGGCGAACTTACCGGTGAGTCCTAGTTCTTGATTAGCAAACGCAGGATAGGCACTATACATTACATGCGTACTGTATTATGTGTAGAGCACGTAGAGAGATGAGAATCTCACTCTATCCCGGTGGCAAACTGGGCTTTGTAGCCGGCGAATTTTGCTATGTAAAATTCCGTCCCAAGCTGATTTGGACTTAATACGCGGTTGGGCCTATTAACCGGCGACTACTGTAGTACTACGCGGAACAAGTTTCTCTATCCTCAAATAATTTTATATAGTCCTCTACATAGTGTGTACATAATTTTTTTCCCACGAAGGGCCGCTTTCCCGTGTCTTCTTCATGGCTTTAACTTGATTTGTCCGGAAGTTTGTGTGTGTGTGTTTTTCACGCAGTTGATTTTTATAAGGCTATTTTTGCATGACCTTTGGTTCCCTGTAGGTGTTTTGAGGGTTTATACTAGGAAGCCTGTGACAGTTGTGCCTTTTAAACAATTCTTCTAATAACCTCAGTGGCCACCCTATTGCCGACTCGGTCTAACTACAGGCACACCTTTTCAACGCCCTGATGTATTCATAATTCTGCCAGCATCTGATCCCGTAGTATTCTTTGACTTCATGGCAACCTTGGAAGAGAGTGACATGATGGCTCATATCTGATGTTTAATTAATTTCGCACAGTATGGTGAGCGTATGACGTTGACCTGCCCAAGAACTGGATTAACGCAATACCAGACTTGTGCAGCATCTTCTACACCCCCTCTTCTCCCACCCACCTGGGTTCTGTAGCAAGGCGGGGTCAGAACGATGAGGCGGGATCGATTCCACAGGCTAGCGAAACTAAACTAGCCGTCTACCTGTACCGCACACGATCTGGTCCGTGTACACTGGACCAGGTTAACATGGAAACAAGAAGGAGCGATCCGGCTTCCCTTCGAGTGAGGCTGTTCTAGAGACCAGCTTAGAAGGAGTCTTTGAAGTTTGATTCTCCATCTTGAAAGAACCCAGCTACCAGCTTTTCGGGTGACTACTTTTAGCGCGTCAAACGCGTATACTGAGGAGTGCTCTAATGTGCCGTTAAGTTGGCTCCTGAAGTGTGGACCTTACTGTATTTTAGTTGACCCGATTTTTCGAGATTCACCGCCTCGGTGGGAATCAAATCCGCACAGCAAGTAAGAGTTTTGCGCAGCCAACGTTCTAGCATTGAGCTAAGAGACTCACCGGCGCCATCGGCAAGGGCAGTCTTTCTGTCATTCTGTTGAACATGTATTTTCGAGAGCATACTCTCTGCTTTTTTGTGTACAATTTATCACTGTTTGTCTCGGTTTTTTGCTTCTAGTTGGATCCTTCAACTACATGTTTCAGTGTTGTTGTTGTCCTGTCATTATGTCAATGTTTCCTGCTTACCTTTTGCAGGTCCCACAGCACGCTGCACGGAGTCACTCTATGTGATGACTTGGGACATGTATCTTGTTCAATTTGATCTCTCTGTCAGTGCCGCGGACCCAAACCTCTCGAGCGATAAAATATATCAGGTACTTTGCCGTTTTTCACTTTAAGCATTTCCTTTCGCCTCTCTCTAGTGTGCCTCTGTCTTTTTTTATTGATGAAAATCATGCAATTTAAATGCAATCCTTTACACCGTTGGTCGGTTTCAATAAACGACAGAACCGTGCTGCTCTCCCGGGGTCTGTACCTGTTGTGACCTAACTTACTACGGTATCGGAGTGTGTTTCCTGGCTTCGTCCTACTCAGCTAGCAAAGGGTAGGTTCTACCACAGGAATAACTCTTCTTTGGCGCTTGGGAGCCCGCCAAGGCTAATTTACTCGTCTTTAATACACGGCTAATGAGGTGTGTGTGTGTGTGTGTGTGTCGTAGCCCATAGTTGGATCAGGAATCCCCGCCGGAATCCAAACTGGGAGTAGTTGGGAGACGGAGAAAAGCCGCGACCTCGACCGGCTTGAGCCACAGGTCCGCGGGAGTGAGGTGGGTGCCTGGCCGAGAACTGCAGGCGAACAAATGACGGCAGTCATGCGGCTGAGCACAGAGCCTTGAGGGACGCTACAGGTCTGCTTACGGGGCTTAGAGAGAGCGCCCCGGAAGAGGACACAATCGTGACGGCCACGGATGTAAGCCGCCAACCATCGGACCAGGCCAGTCGGGACGTTCAACGAGACCAAGTCCTGCAGGAGCTGATCGTGGCGGACGCAGTCAAAGGCTCGTGACAGGTCAATTGAGACTGCCACGGTCCGCGAAGCGGGCTGCTGTTGATTGAAGCCCTCGAGGATAGCGTCGCTGAGCTCGAAGAGCGCCGTTGTAGTTCCACGACCCGATCGGAAACCATGTTGGTGGCAAGATAGGTCCGCCACAGACGTCAGAATTGGGTGGATGAGCCGTTCCAGGATCTTAGCCAATGGACTGAGGAGGGCAATTGGACGATAAGAGGTCGCTAGGCAGGGGTCCTTACCCGCTTTGACCAGGGGGATAATGATCGACTGGCGCCAGCAATCAGAGATGATATAAGTTCCCAGTGAAAGGTTGAAGAGGGCGGTGAGGTAGGCAGCCACCTTTGGGCCGATGTGGCGCACATGGATAGGTGCCCGACCATCTGGTCCTAAGGCTTTCGAAGCTCTCATTTTCTTGACGGCGGTGAGGATGGCATCAGCCGAAAAGGAAATGTCTGGGGGCGGGGCTTTATGGAGGAGACGAAGAAGGGGGCGCTGGCTTTTGGGACTGGGCGCCGAGCGGGGCGAGAACAGCTTGCTCATCTTCGCGGCGATCTTACCGTTGTTGGAAATGAACTTGCCGTCCCCAAAGCTAATAGACTGGTTTGATGTATCAGCCCGGGGTTTGGTCACTAATGAGGTCACTTCATGTGGCGTAGGTAGTCGCCGTTTAACCAGTCTTGGCTGGCGTCCCTGGGACAGTAGAGAGATTTCTCTGCTCACTGTTAAGCGGGCTGTTAACGTACATTAAACTGTTCCGATATAATCTGGCCCCAGCTTCTTTGACGAATCTCGCCACATCTTCCATTTTTTACGGTGTGCTGGGTTTTCTGAAGACACTAATCTTCTCTTCTGTGTTCTCGCCATCCTTCCGATGCCTATGTAAACCCAAATGTGAGCTGCATTCCTCTCAGCGTTCGTTTATTTTGTTTGGCTAAGTTGTTCCCCCCGTTTTACTATAAGTATCGTCAACTTCGATTGAATCATGCTGCCAGTTGTCGCTGTTTCAAGGGTCTGAAACCTTACGGCAGAACACATGTGGTAGAAATTAGCTGGCCCATTAATTTAAAATAGCATTAGAGAACTTCTGTCTTTTCAGACCCAACAACGGTTTCTAGTATTCTGACCTTTGCTACGCCGCTAAATGCTACTTCGGTTCTTAATTGTTGCTTTCTTTACCTGATTTGCCATACGCCTTCTTCTTAGAAAAGTCTTCAATATGGGCAATTTAAATTCTGGATGAATACAAACTGCCAAGGTTCACCTTCCCCGAAAACTGTATACTAGTCATACTAACAGTAGTGCTGTTTCTGCTGCGTAATAACCGTTAAAATATGTGCATATGAAGAAGCTTGTCAATCAGTCGCCCATCTAGGCGTCTGCGAAACAGGCGGCAAAGGAATTCAGTCTTTATAACTTACTCCAGTCTTGCAGCATTCGCTTCTCTTCGTCGACATCGACGTCCTTAAATGGCTAAATTTGAAGTCCGTACGAAGGAACAGAGCCTGGTTTGAAAGCCCTTCACTGCTTCTAATGTAGACGGTACATGTGACAGACTGTTTCGAATCATTTAGTAACATGCTATTACAATGGCTCTACACTACCCACTTCCCTTTGGTCGTTTACAGTCGTAAATGCCTTTCACGTGTGTTTTGCATGGGATATTTTTTGCAATTAGGAACGAATGAAAGGCGGGTACTAATTGCCCACTTGTATAGCTGTGGTCTACAACGCCACACAACTTTGTCTTCTGCTTTTGTAGGACAGTCCCATCAAACTCAAGTGCCTGCCTATGGGTCAGTGGCACCTGCGTGCGGACTCCTTCCTGCCTCCCTTTTCCTCCAACCACCCACTCTTGGCCTGCCGACGACAGGACAGCGCAAAATCATCGTCCGCAGCCGCGACAACACCCTCTACCGTGGACACCACCGCCAATACCACCATCTCTCATGCGGAGGCACACGAGTCCACCTGGGATTCAAGAGCCGGTAGGTGCAGCTTCAAAGTGTAGACGTTATTTTATCCTCTGTTCCTCTCCGAGGAACACTATTCTGTCCCTGGTCAGGAAACTGATTGACTACGGGGAGTCTTATGGTTTATTTACTCATACATTAACATTAAGTTCCCTCGGTAGTTCCACTATTGCGCAATGATAAAATTCGCATGTCTGTGGTAAGGTATTTTCTGATTGTATGTGTTTCGGCGATCCAGTAGAGAAACAATTAAGTTCTGCATTGCCCAGAAGCTCGCAACGCAAACCCGCCAGACCGTCACATAGTGACCAAGATGATATGATGAAGTGGAACTTAATTGTTCCTCTACTAGATCGGCGAAACACATGCATTCATCATATTCCCGATCTCAACCGACAAAGCAA
>JAYGXS010000001.1:44288726-44336629 GCA_036362985.1 Ligula intestinalis | reverse complement strand
CACACGGGGTCTGACACCAGCGCAAGCTGCATTCGCACGCGGTCAGCCGCCGCAGCCGCAGCCAACGTGCTTATTCCGACGCGGTCAGCCATTACACGGTCAGCCACCACATGGTCAGCCGCCGCCGCCACAGCCGCGGCCAACGTGCTTATTCCGAGCACCAGTCATGGTGTCAAAAAGAGCCACGGGACGAACACACAAGAGGGTGACACTGTGACAGGCAGGTGACCAAGTGACGATGAGACTGAGGACACAGCCAGAGACGCACAGAGTGGCTCGAACATAATTGGTAGATTAGGCACACGCAAAAAAGACGGCATAAAGATGAGGACGTTGAGCCAATGTGTCCATTTTCTGAAGATGGGTAGACGAGAGCATTACCCGAAACGTCAGGCTTATAATAAACCCCTCCCGGTGAACGCTCCTTCTTCTTCTGATCTTCCACCCGGGGATCGAATTATCAGCACAATCACATGTTTCAGGTATTTTGGCAAAAATGTAGTATGCGTGCAGTCAAGTAACGCTTCAGGACCGCAATCGCAAGCATATTCCCCGCAGCGAACTAACGAGTGTTCTTCACCAACTCTCTCCTCCTACGATTGGGTGATAAAGACCGAATCCCGTTAAAGGCCACGTCCATGTACATTTTATCTTTAACTTGCTCCCGGGGAGCAGGATACGCTGACTGACGAACGAGGCACCTAGAAAAGAGGGTACATGAGCACATACCAGCCTGTTTAAGTAAAGGTGAAACTAGATCGATCTTGGTTTCTATTCTAGGACATTTTGTCGATACGAATCATCAAGTCGATACTAACGAAGCCTTTCGGGTTGTCTACCGTACACCAGCTGCCTCTTACAAGGGTCTGCACTAACGGGTGCTTGCAACAGGTAAAGTGGTGGCTATACGACTAGCGAATCCAATGCTTAGTTGTCAGAGGACGCTGACGCAAACCCTTGCTCTTTCTACGCTGACCGTAACGACAGATGACAATCGCATTTCGCTTCGAACCTCCAGTGAGGGTCACTCGCTTCGTTCAAATATCAGCAATTATCACTCCGTGCATCTGACCGCTGATCAACACCCGTGGCCGAACTTTGACGCTTGCTTACGTTGGTAAGCCCAGAATGCTAGATAGAGCTGACAGTCTCTTCTTTCCTTGGTCTTTTCTTAATGCTTCATGGTAAAGTTTCTTTGGTACCGCACGTAGGCGCAAGTCTCTCTCTACTGATCCAACATATAGGAACTATGCATGCCGTTCACATTGCTACAGCAAGCATAGGTGGAATACATTACTTAAGGGTTTGCCTATATGGAATGGCCCCGTTTGTGTGGGTAAGAATATCACATTCTGTATGTCTAATGCACCACCGAAATTTTTGAGGAGTTTGTTCCATTTCATCGAGCGAGTCTTCGGAAAATTTGTTCAGCCAATGTTCTAGTACTGCGTCCAGGCGTGGTGCCCTTGGATGAAGAAAGATTACGCAATGCTCGACAAAGTTCAAAGAAGGGTGAACAAGCTAGTCAGCAGCTTAAGAGGTCTCCCATATGAAGGTCGTCTAGTTAGGCTCTATCTTTTTCCTCTCTATTATAGGCAATACAGAGGAGATATGATCATGGTGCTTAAAATCGTCAGGGGAGTAGACTGTTCTCTTCAGACGATCGACCGCTTTGAATTTGGACAAACAATACATCTACGCGGTAATCCGTACAAATTGAAGAAACACCACGCCAAACTAGAAGTGCGGGCTCACTTCTTCTCCCAGCGGGTCATTGAAGAATGGAATAAACTTCCTTCCTCGGTTGTTCTTGCTGAAAGCGTCGACGCATTCAAAAGAAGGCTTGATCTTACTTTGCTTGCTGGTCATACATTTGGAAGACAACAACAATTTATATAGTGAACAATATGCATGATCAGACAGAATCTATTTGTAAATAGGGTTTTCAAAGGCTTTGCCTCTCTCCCTTATATATACTGAACTAAACTGAAAAAATAGGCGTTAAAAGGGATAAAATACTGGTTTCCCTGTGATATGTGTCTCGTAGATTTCGCAGTGAGTGGTTAAGTTCCATAACCCAGCGTGGAACTTTTAGCCATCTTGCAATACTGCTGGCGTGGAATACCTGTTTGAACTAGCTTAGCCGAACTTCTCTCCCTTCAGTCGGTCCCTTCCATTGAGAGGTGATTTTAAAGCTGCGAATAGATCTATACGTTGTTGGCTATCCTTGTACCAGAATAAATTTTGACCAACTGCAGCCATAAGCAGTCCATATATTACCAATTATATTTCAGCAAATTGTAGACCACAGAAATCTTGCTTTCCGCCTTTTGTTGCTCCCATGCCACTTCCCTTTCCGCCACCAAGTTCTCCTTTTTTATAAATGCTGATGAGCGTAACCTGCATCTCAGGGATACACTCAGTATAGTTTCTCTGAATGCGAGATCAGCTGTAAATAAAATTACAGAGCTCAGAACAGTAGCTTTTGAGCTTGATCCAGATGTTATTTGTATCACTGAATCTTCGGCTCACTCTCTTATCGCTGACTCAACGCTCGCTATAGATAATTTTAGTTTGTACCGACAAGACTGCATTGAAAAACTTGGTGATGGTTGCCTTCTTTATATCAAATCATCTTTTGTACATTTCCCGTTTCATCTGAGCATTTCGTCGTTTTCGTGAGATGTTTGCTTCATTTTCGTCATCCTCCTGCACAATAAAAAGCTGCAATTGGCTGCGTCTATAATTTACCATGTTATTCTGGTAATGAAAGTGCGCACTGCGAACTGTTTGCAAAAGTTGCAGAAGCTGAAGTTGATGTCAAATTAATCATAGGTGATTTTAATCTGCCAGACGTTGACCGGGAGGCAAATACTTGTCCGCCAAAATTTCAGAAATTGGTAGAAACTATTAACTTTGCAAACATGTCACAACTGGTCAGTTCAGTGACTAGAAATGAGAGCAAATTAGATTGAAGTTTTACAAATGTCCTCCACCCTCTCTTTATTAATTTTCATCGTGATCTCTTCACAAGTGACCACGCATTAATTCAGTGTTGTTTTTCAGTCTCCCTTTCTGCAAAGTCTGAGGTAAAATGCAATAACCTCGATTTTGAACTCATGAATGACTTCGTAAGTACTCTAGATTGACATACTATTTTTTCAACTAATGATCCAATCTTTTTCAATGAACTTTTACAAAACCTTACAGAAAAAATTCAGACTTAAGCCTATTAAATCAAATTCAGCTTCCTCTACCGTTCCACATTTTCGCCAAAATAGACTTAAAAAATTACGGGAGCAACTTAAGGATCCGTCTAATAGCTCTTTGCCGGTGCACTTAAGGATAACGCAAATACTTGAACTAGCGCTAAAAATAAGGCTTGCACCAGATTGACGTAGAGAGTCCCTGGCACTTAATGATGCTAACTCTTCCGAATCCGTTGCTCAAGTCTTCCGCTTTCGGTCATCCGCTAAGCTTTAGAAAGTCATTCCGCCTTTACTCGATAGTAGTAATCAGTTTGTTACAGAGGATTTGGCCGAAGCAGAAATGTTTAATTCCTTCTTCGCCAAGTTCTTTACAATTGAGATTACTCCAACACCCGAAATACATCTGATGTGTGATGCAAATCTCACTACAATTGATTTCTCACCTACAAGTATTCATAAAGAAATAGCTCGTCTCAACAATTCACATTCAGTTGGGACGGATAAAATTGCAAACGCATTTATTAAGCAATTAAGAGATTTTCCTCCTTTACTGAGCAAATTATTGACAATATTTCTCGAAAACGTTTTTTTTTCCTGATTCTTGGAAAACTTCTATTGTAATTCCAGTTTTTAAATCTGGTTCCAGATCTGAAATTAAAAATTATCGCGGTGTTCATAAAACACCTTCTCTAGCTAAACTGTTTGAAAAATTAATCGCCAATAAAATTACAGATTTTTGCATAAGCAATCAAATAGTAAATATATCTCACCATGTTTTTTTACCGGACCAATCTTTTGAAACATGTCACATGTCTTTTCTCAATCTACTCACTTCTCTTCGTAACGATCATTTATCTGTGTAGTCATCTATTTTGATCTTAGTAAGGCATTTATAAAGTACCACATAGGAGACTTCTAGCCAAACTATAGGCTATAGGATTTTGTAGTTCTCGTATTGACTTTATTAGATCATATCTTTCTAATCGAAAACAACAGGTCTTAGTGGGATCCTCATACTCTACCCCTACCGCTATTTTAAGCGGTGTCCTTCAAGGTACCGTTCTGGGCCCCCTGTTGTTCTTGATATTTCAACAACAGTTAAACAGTTAAACACTCTCAATCTCTCTCAATCGTTTATATATGCAGACGACTTGAAATGTGTATACTCCTTCTCTAATTCCACGGCTGAGCGATGCTTAGAATGCATTCATTTGGATCTGGACGCTCTATATGCGTGGAGCTCCACGTGGCAGATGGAGTTCTCGCCTTCTAACTGCCAGTTCATGTGTTTTGGGCCTGAAAGGCTGCCACAGGGGTTTTGTCTCCTGTTTCGCCTTAATAATAGTTCAAATCTCCCCAAGATTTCTGCCCTTACTCCCGTTACTCGCCATTACAACCTAAGAAATTCAACGTTGATTATGCCTCCTCCTGCTGTTTCCACTTCTAAACGATCTCTATTTTTTGCTTCTAGGTATAGCTATCTTTGGAATAATTTGCCGATTGATATTCGGGCGTTGACTAGTCTATGTGCATTCAAGCGAAGACTGCACATTTATCTTAACACTGAATCTATTAACCGTTTGTTTTCCTCATCTTTTCCGGGCAGCTTTTTCCACGATCCTGAGAAAGGACCATCGGGAGTTTAGGATCCCTTCTTGAAACTACTTTCCTCTGACTCGTGTCCCCGGGAATCAGGAAGCAGTCTTGACGGCTCTCGTTTCGCTGGTCATCAATCATCATCAGGGCCTTATATTTGGTCGCATCTCAGACATCCCAAACGATGGTCTTGTAGATTTGACGGACTTTTGGATCTCATATGGCGGTGCCCATCACGATCATAAACTGGTGGGTGCTCTATGTTCTATTATGCCGCACCGGTTTGGGAACCCGAGTGTAGTGCCGGGAACCTGTCTAAACCAGTAACGTTTCGTTAACACCTATTATTCTGCCCCACGCTTAGCTTCGACTGAGTTTGCTTCAAACCCCCCCCCCCCTACTAACAGAGGAAGTGGGTATCAGAATACATTGTCAGAATATAGATAAAGATATGGCTCATCTGTGCGTGCCCTTGAATTTCACTTTCCGCATGAGACTGGTGTATTCATTTTTTTCGAATCTAAAAAATTCGCTTCTAAACAGTTATACTCGTCTTATAGCTAGAGACTACGGATACTGTTTGTTAAACCAATTATTTCTAGTACTTCGTGGTATCGAATTTTTGGTTTAATGATATGGCCCATTTGGCCTGAAATATACAACTTATGATTCTTATATATGTGGGTGATGAAATGATTCTCCAATGAGCCGGACAAACTCTTAGATGCCATGTCAAGTTGTCAAGATTTCTCGGCATTAAGTTTAGATGCCAAATACTGATAGGCATTAGTCAGGCCGTCCGCATCGTCATCCTTATCTAGGGTTGACTCCCAATATGTATATTTCTGTGCTGGTTAGATAAAATGCGGTAAAAGTTGCCTATGGACTTTAAGAACTAAAATCCCTAGTATCATTAGCCTAATTAATATTGCACTATTCCTGCTGCACTGTTCAGTCAAAATGTTGTTATCTGGTACCGTACTCGTAGCACCCCTAGTTATAAATATGATGGTTCTAAAATCTGAGCTAGAACAATGTAATTTAGAAGGTCAAAGGTAGCCTGGAAAAGCGTCCAATGCCTCCTTGTTACGACCTAAATACATGGTAGTTCTTCAGCTATTATCAAATACACGTTTCTATAAGCCTTCAGTTTGCTAAAATGTTTGTATAAGCTACGAATGCTTACTAAATTAAAAATTTTGACTTGGAAAACTGCCCCAGACAGGCATTGTCAAACACGCGGTAATAGTGCGGAGAAATTACTCCGATTCTCTGGTTCAAAATTTTCGACCTCAAAGGAATTTTCTAGTCTCGAGATTTCGCTCTACTGGACACTCTGGCAGACTTCAGTTATTAAGCATTGAATTCTACTCGAGACTCTATTCATCCTCATGAGCTTTTAGCAGGACACAAGTGGAAAAGACCTATGTCCTCCTGAACTTTTCTTGCCAGCAGCCCTATGAAATTTTTCAACATACAAACTGTTGCTTCGTTTAGCTGTTTTATTCACACACTTTTTCTGTTTAAATCTTCGTGTCATACCTTTATCAGTGTTTATCATTAGCAATCTCTAATGGTCTTAGCTTTAACCACCAGTGAACTAACTCTGTGTCATTGGGCCGTCGCCCAAACCACTGACACCGACACTGCCAACATTTATTATCATCAGCTCAATGGTCAACATTGGCATATAAATAATAACCTACGCAGGCCTTCTGGAGCTGCCAGACGCCTTCGGAACCCCCGGGCACACCTCTAAATTAAAAATGAACTGTTCTTAGCGGTCTCGTCTCAGAGCGCAATTTGCCTCTTTCTGCAACACTTGCCCGACATGTGCCAGTTTTAAAGGCCCTATAGTGGTCTCTGCCGTCCGACTTGCTCCATTGCTTTGTCCGGCGTCACTGCTCAAGGCCAACTGCTTAAGATGCACTGACCTGCAGAGACTTGACCTACTTCCACTCGGACACACACATGAGTCTGGGTTCTCACGGCTGCCAAGCAACACTCAAACGTGTCCCTTTTTTCTCCCCCTCGGTCCCCAGACTTCGCTTAGGACCACGGCTTTTCAGCGGAATGACGTGTGCTCTGAAGTCTTACTTCTTTCCATCTATTCTCCGTTCCTTTGTGTACGCATGAAATTAGTCCTTCTACCCTGGCTTCCATCGACTTCTTCTCTACTTAGTTACCACGGTCTGAAGCTCGCAGCTCCTAGGATTCAACTTACTTAACCCCCTACGATTGCTCTATTCCACGCCCCCGAGCACCACTCCAAACTTTGACCACCGGATTATCGAAAGAGCGTATGACTATTGACGCGGTTGGCCTCTTACCCATCACTATCAGTGGTGACGGCTAAATACTGGTAATGGTTGATTATTTCACGAAGTTGGCGGAGGCTGTTCCTCTCTTGCGCCTCGGTAGATAACGCAGCCCTCGTCTATTGGGTTTGTCTTTTCGGTGCCCCGGTATCATTTCATTTTGACTGTGGTGTAAAATTTGAGAGCAGGCTAGTCCATGGCGTCAGTGATCTCCTACAAATCTATAAGACTCGAACGACCCTAGTTCACCCAGAAGGCAAAGGACAGACTGAAAGTACAAATCTCACTATCATCAATTTGCTAAAAGCCTTTGCGGAAACCCACAATCTCCCTCATTGGGATACTAGGCTTCCATACGCCATGATGGATTACCGACGCACCGTTCGTGCCCTCACTGGCTATGCCCCCTTTATTCCTGCTCACGGGCCAGAATATTTGATTAACATTCGATTCCTGCCTCTCACTCCCAAAACCCACCCCATATTCTCCAGACTCCGTATTACAATTGCAGGAAACTCTACGCCTTACCCACAATCTGGCACAAAATTACCTCGAGTTGTCATCTACATGACGGGAGACCTACTTCGAGCAGCATGTCAGTGGCGCTCCACATTAGCCCGGTGATCTTCTCCTCCGTTTCTAACTCACAAAGCCGGTGAGGACATACTCCAAGTTCTTCCACACACGGGAAGGTCCGTTCTTTGTCGTTGACTTGCTTCAGTCTTCGACCTTTATTATCCGCAATGCACTGGCCATACATTTTCCGTCCACGTCGGCAAATTGAAACTTTACAAGGGACGACTACCTTTAGCTAAACCCGACTCCCTACCCATTTATATCCTTAACCAGTGCCAACGCTTCATATGAGAAGGAGATATCTGACAATAGCCCAACTACGGCTATGAGCACAGATTACCATCTTGAGAGGCATGTAGCAGGCCAAAACAGGCCTTTTTTGTTAAGTTTTTATAAATGTTTAAATTGCGCTAACACTCGCAATTTTAGTAACCGTGATCGATGTCGGTCCGGAAGCTGGTATAAAGAGTTCTTAGCCTGAGGGATTGGAAAAGAATGTAGATGAATCCCGATGATTCGACCGACAATATAACATTTTTAAGGCATCTCAGACGACTGACCAAGTTGATCATCAGACCGAGGGGATTTCAGAAGGACTGAGTATCACTTCTGGTAATGGAACCATGAAAATATAGATACGGCCTGTTCGTTACAGCAGCATACTGTGCTTTTCTCTCGCGCAAAATCCAGTTTGGATCGGGTAACTGGCAGAAAATGCGGTTGTGTACCTTTAAATAGTGTAATGTTTGGCAAAAAAAACAGCGCAATATATAAAATATGCAATTGTAACGATCCAAGAAACTGGCTGGTTATTTAACTTCATCAGGGTTGGAACTTTTGGCGTGGACCCAGGATAGGGGTAATGTCACCAAGTGTCGGTGAGGAAGCCGGCGCCCCTTCTCCCTCGAGGCCGCTGACCCTCGACCCGCCGTCGTCGTTGTTCGTATCGTTCCCCCGCCCCTGCAATTGTCCCTAGCATTGTATTCCCTTCCGGCAACTGATTGGGCATAAGAGAAAATCCACCATTCCAGAAGGGGCCTTCATCATTGTAACTCTTTCACTTACTATAAATTATTTGCTTTCCGTGTATGTATACATTTTTACACAGTAGACTAGTTCCTGACCCTTCCTTAGATCATTCAACACGACATTCCCGTTCGTCTGCTTGGCCTGGCGATTATCCGTCCTATTCAGTGCTCAAGTTGGCTTTAACGTTTCAATGCCTCTCATCCGTTCGTGTGTGCGCCCACCACAGCGTCCTCGGCAACTATGATGTTGGTAGTGGTGGGATGCGAAGGAATACACACCTTCCTTCCGGCCGATCATCATATTCCACAGCACTGGGGACAGTGCTTGAACTCAAGAGAAGTCTGTGTACCACTCCAGGAAACTAAATGGGGTTGCTTGCGCGAGGTGGGACTTTTTATGCGCAGATCTGGGATGGAGGTGGTGTTACTGGCGTGTCGTTGAAATTAGCTGGTACCCCTTCCCTTCGATTGGCGACCCCCTTCCCGCAACTCAACTCTTTCACACTATGTCGGCGCATTCTACATCCCTCTCCTGCAGTTGCACGCAGCGCTGTATTCCCCACCAGTCATGCAGCTGACATGGCATCAGCGCCCTTCATCCAGCCAGATTATCCAACGCCGTTACTCACCCTTTTTTACACCGTTCTATTTCTATTTCTATTCATTCCATTCATATTCATATGTATTATATGCTTTTACCTTTCCAGATTCTTATCCTCTTCTACCGCATGGATGTGCGAATTTCCGAGAGTAAAGTAAAGTGACCCAAAATAATAAAATAAAACGGCATAATAAATCCAAAACTTAACTGCAAACTAAGCGAAAACTAAAGCAAACTATCGAAAACATCTAAACTGAAGTAAGCTAAATGAACTAAACTGAGAACTATTTAAGCTAAATTAAAGTCAACTAACTAAAGAAATGAAGACATAACATGTAACATAATCGAAATTGAGTAGACTAAAAATCAATCTAAAACTAAAATAAAATTAACAAAACATAATAATTATTAATGAACTAAAAACTGAACTAAATATGAAAAAGTGAAATAAAAATACCTAACTAAACTAAGGTATAGTAAATTGATAAAGATGTTTACTCAAAAGGCAACCACGTGTGGCTAATAAATCTAAAACTGAACTAAACAATAAACGAACACCTACCTAAAGTAAATAAATCAAGGTTACTTAGAAATCAAAACTATCTTCACCGAAAATACCGTAAAACTGAAACAGAACTAAAAAACTTTTCAGTAAAAAAATTAACAGAAAAATCAAATAAGCTATAAGTGGTAGTCATTCTGGTGGAGTTTAGATGATTGCTCAGAAAATCCTACTTGGACAGTCAGCTTGCTGTTCCAAATTGGTGGATTTCGTAGGAGCGGTAAAGTTGGGCGGGTAAAAGTTGACTTAAGTGGGATCCAATTCGTGGCGCAAGGTAGGACGTTTGTAGCTCAGGTGGTTATAGCGATGGCTTCCGATAAAAGCCTTCTTTACTGGGCGACTTCGAATCCCACCGAACGCTTCGAGTTTTTCACAATTGGTTCAACTCAAATTAAACAAATCGGTCAAACCTCCTAATACACTATAACTATAAATAAAGTATTTATGGCGTGCATTTTTTGCCAAATATTAGATTATTCAAACAGAACTGCAACCTACATTAGACTTCCACGGCAATTTGAAGTGCAAGTTGGCTTCTAGACCGGTGGCTACCCAAATAAACATACGCACATTCTTAATGGTATATTTTGGCGAGCAAAGATGATACACACATGAAACAGACGAAAGCGTACGTAAAATATGAAGACTACAGTTTTTACTATTATACAAAGTAATAGATAAATAGCGTCTAAGTGGTCCACTCAATAAAGAACCCTGCAACTTACATCTCGACATATTTCTTACGTCTAATACTATATGAGGCTTCCAGATATTTTTTAGGTTAATTACTACATACGTTGGTAAGCACAGAATTTACTTATGTAAAATTGTTCATTGTAAAAACTGAAATGCTTCCCAATAATTTTTAAACTTGCACATATCCACGGCCGGGTCTTGATTCGCCCGGCCACACCAACCAGCAGGGTCAGATGTTGGCAAGGGCGTAAAACATGACTATAAACAATCAAGAAGAAAGAGTTGCGTCCACAGGAGCAAAAACTATTCGCCTAGCGATTTGGATTCTCCATTGAACAAGGTCCACGAGCGTTCTCTCAATAGTAAGTGTTTAAACTTCGAAAAGTCATTAACAGTTGCCCCACTGAGAAAATAACGATGCGCATGACCTCCGAGGTTAGTGTCAGCGATTCAAATTATCGGATATTTTAAGCGCAAATAACTATAAACGTTGACATAATTTACCCAGTTATGTGCTCAAGCTACCACCGCACTGAGTAAGATCGTCAACAGTGTCGACGGAAGCTGTTAATTTTGAGTGATATTGGGACTTATGGCAATAGAATCCTGTAAACACTGCATCTCTTGTGCGTACATCCTTCGCATCAGCGTCAGTCTCTGAAGATGGGTAGGTATCAGAACCTGCAGACATATAAACTTCCTATTTCATTGATCACATATTCTTCTTTGAAACGACTTCCTGGAACACCCATTTCGCTGTTCTCTGTAATCTGTATACTTAATAAACGTGATGACTCTCTCTGTCTGCATCTCCGTTATCATAGGTTGTAGGGGTCAGATTGAAACGACTTCTGCGCCTTCGACTCGCGTGGGTCCGTACCACGCTCATTTTGTAGGCGTGCGCACTGGCATGCACGTGTTTGTGTTTCTTTACTGTCCTATCGCCTGACTGCTTTCATTGTTTGGAAGGAAGCCAGCCTAACCGTAAATCACTTAACCACACGACAGTTCCCCCGCCGATTTTGACTATGGGCAGCACGTGCTCCGACAGCCGCAGCAAACGCTGAAGCAAGCCGCAACAGACACTGAGGCGAGCTGGGTAAGCGACACGAAAGCTAGAACAAGCAGAGGCAACGCATAGAATTAGCACGAGAGAGAACAGAAGCTTAGGCAGACTCGCGCATCATCTACCCACTTGCTCGCTACTCCCACCGTTTTCGATGTAAAGACAAAGTCAATAAGACCGGGGATGAGGGAGGGTGTATATGGCTGGCGCGGTAAGTACTCAACACACGCATAATTGACACAGCCATCTTGCTAGGTATGCTCCCGCCTGCGCGGGAGCAACATAAAGGCACATTAAGAGGGAGCCATTGTAGCCTGCAGTTCTTCTTCTTTTCCCATACGCTCACACAAAACACACGCATACAAGAGGACTAACGTTGGACAGCAACGTAGGGGGCCCGAGTTTTCCCGTCAGTTGGCAAACCCTCCAAGCCATGGCTTTTAGCGCACCATGATAGGTTCAAGCGCATTCAAATTTATTATAGTGGGGAGAGGAATGCGCCGAGGGTCAACCTCACTCTCTCCTCCACGCGCGTTGAAGGTGCAGAAGGCGTTTCGAGCTGACTTTGGCGACCAATGATAACGGAGACGCACACAGAGACAGTCATCACTTTTATTAAGTGGCTTTTAGCGCACCGTGATAGATTCAAGCGCATTTAGATTTATTATAGTGAAGAGAGAAACGAGCCGAGGTTCGACCTCGCTCTCTCCCCCACCGCATAGTGACCGCCTAGCTGCTCGGACACCTGAATTGGGGCCTGAAACCCAGTGAGAGCGCGAACGCATTCACCAACAGGGAGTTAGAACTGAGAAAAAGTGCCAGCGCCTACCAGGCCGCAGGGACCGTGGTTGGCTGAAGACTGGCATTGCATATGCATGCAGACCATTCGATCTCAGAAAGGTGAGAGCGGACCATGCATGAAGCCTGGGCCAACCCCCCCCCCAATCAGTCATCGACTGAAAGGGAAATCACTTGACCTACTACCACTTACACCCCCATACTTATGTCCAGGTAGTCGCGGTCACTTGAAACACCACCTCCCCGCAAGGTTGGTGCACCGATTATGCTAATGAGAAATCTCGATGCACGATGGCCATGAAATGACACTAGGCTAACTGTCAAGCGGCTGATGTCATATTTGATAGATGGCTCAATTATGACCTTCTGATAATACGTTTAATTTCCGACGGCTTCAATTTCCACTGAAGGTTTGCTTTGCTATGTCCATCAACAAGTCCCAAGCTCAAAACTTCAAGATGGCTGGAATTCACCTGTAAGAAGCGTGTTTTTCCCACGAATTTCATCAAGCATGGCTTAGTCATTGTAAATATCATGATTATCATGAATAGCCTATATTTACTTTTAGTTGATTGCGCAGACTTCGGACTTTCACATTACGGTTTTTCATCGCTACGTCCTCCACAATTACTCCTTTCGAGCATACACCTATTGTACATCAAGGCAAAGTGAGCTATTCACCTTATACTTCATGATTTTAAGAGTTTCCCATATACAGCACACATGCAGTTAGCCTACATAAGGGACGGTAATGGGCAAGGGAGCCTCAAGGCGAAGCCGGAATCTTGTGCATTCAAAACTAGACTTATTGAAAATGCCCAAGGAGTTTTTTTTTACTGTCTTCCTCTATCCAACGCAGTTCCATTTCTGGCAGCGCCACATATTCTGCATCATAGCCATGTACGAAGAGGGAGTTTGAATGTATTTACCTATGAATTTCCCTAATAAAGCTGAACTTAACTGAACATAATCATTTTACGAGGTTCTCACATACGGTTTGCCTACCTAAGGGTCAAAATCATGTAAGGAAGCCCAAGGCGAGGCCAGGCTTCCGCGCTAGTCAGAAATAATTTTCCGGTTATGGAAGGATAGTGATTAATCAGATAAAATTTATATTATTTTCAATAACTTTCAAAAAGGATATTGAAAGCCCTTTCCAGTGGGGGAAGGTGTCTCGTTCGGCCATGTGATGGTTCTTATCATTGGTTAAGTAGGAACAGTAAAATAATGGCAAAGATGACCGTATTTTAGGCAAAGAAGCCTCGTAGATTGTTTTCATCTCTCGAGATAACCAGTAAGCTTAATTCCAAATTTGTTTTGGGGTTAGATTAAAGTGTCTGGCATTATTTATTCCTTTACTTGACATCCATTGTGTATGCTCGATGTTCCGCTTCTATCAAGGTTTTCTTGGCTTAATACGGTACTCTACGGTGGACGTTAACATTCATAAAACCTAAGGGAGAGTAACTTTATTTAAAATCCCGTTTCATTAATCGTATAAATATGGACAAAAATCAAAGGTCTATCACGAATGAGCTCCATATCAATCACTGCACATGTGGAACCCTGAGCGCTTGAAGCATACTAAATGCTTTATCTACAGTTAGCTAAGTACGCAGCTTCTGACAAATAAGAAGTGGTAGTCCGAGTCTATGTGGCATGTACATGGCAGAGGGTTACGTTAACAGGAATGACCCTTGTCGCTGCAATCTTTAGGCCCTGTTACCTGAGGGGGAAGATATGAAGAGAGGTGCCGGATTGAAGGAATAGAGCATTCTGTACAGAGGTAGCGAAGAATTGCTTAGAGGAATTTGACTGCCGGATGAGCCTGCATCCGTTTGCGAGAGGGGCCGCGTCCGCAGTGTGTAAGCTAGGTGGTCATTTCAATGTCCACAGAGTGGTCTTCGTTTGAGTCATCCTTGAAGTTGATTGGCCAGGCCAGAGGAAGCATATACTAATGCACGCGCGCTTGCTAGCAGCCGTGGGAAACAAGCGTTGCGCGCAGTTTGCGGCGGTCGCAGAGGCGTGCCAAGAACTGCAATCACGCGATCTAATGCATGGCGTGGCGCAAGGGGTGGAAGGCGCTACAGGGCTAATATATATGTATTGGGAAATTTGTGCGTAACCATACTAGCAGTATGTTGAGGCAATTTCATCTTTCATATTAATTCACATGCAACGCGATTAGTTACACACCGACAGGTATGTAGTGGTCGCTGCTGCCCGACGCCCTCCTAACTCCTGCCGTCACAGACAAGGCCAGTCTGAGCAGGACCTTGCGTGAATGCACTTTTCGGCGTGCCTCTGACCAGACACAAACTGGCGCGCGAGACACGGACCCCCCCCCACGCCAGTGTTTACCCTCGCGCCTTCCAACCAATCACCAAAGAGACAAAGAGAGCTTTCGGTGGCCGCGCGGGATTACTGCTGCTAGAATACACTTGGGATTCCGTCCCTCGAGGGACGGACGCGACGGCGACACGCTCTCTCACGATTGAACGCCATGCCCGACTGAGTGGCAATTTTTCTCCTAACTATTCTGTAAACAATATATTTTTCCTACTACTTTGGCCTTTCCAAGACTTCTTCCATCCTCTAAGGAACCGGACCTGGAAGATCGCAGCCGTAAGGGCTAAACCTGAATAGCCTTATCACCACGCGATAGGTAGACGGATAAAAACAGCAGAGTTGGTTTTTTGAGAGCAACAAATTTATTGAAGACCTAAAGAAACCTTGGATTTCCTAGCTCTTCAGCTCTGGATTATTTATTGGATTCTAGTGGTTCTCGAACACTCCGGCCAATGGCATGCAATGAGCGCTCTGGAACATCATGGCCTATGGCGTGCCACCCGCTGATTTGACGTTCTCCATGCTACAATGCCCTTGTGGAACTTCTGGAATATTTTGACCGTACGCGTGAGCAAAAGGCATTGCGCGTGCTCGAAGTAACGGCGCACGCTAATTGGCTGTCTGGTTTTCCATGTACATTAATTAGCTGGGTTAGCATATTGCGTCGCCTGTTGTCTCGTGTTCTATTCACCTTAGGCTGCGAGTCGATTGCGTTACCCGTCTCCGTAACACCCTCGCATCCACAGCGCCACTACCCACGCTGCGCGAATCGACCTGTTTGGCATCTTCAAACGCAATGCAGACACAATTCGACAACATTACCTTCTATATCCACGAACAGCACTACTGTCGACCCTGTCTCTAACTCCGTGGTATCCACGACGATGACAACCCCGACCACAGATAAGCAAACTGTTGATGCCTCCCCACCCTTGTTCGCCGAAAAAATTCTCTCTGCAAAGGTGACTACTACCGATGCCCATTTCCCCATTCTCACTTACGCTGAGACCACCTCCGCCGTCCCATCGTCTGCTACCTTAACCAACACTAACGACACAGAAAAGGATAACTTTATTTAAACTTGTCTTCGTTGCGAGTGCATATTTACTTCACATACTGGTCTGGCCGTCCACTGGCGAATCCATCGCACTGTGACTGGCGCCTAGAGCACCGACAAACACTCACCGCACCCGCTTTCATTACCTGCGCTACCCACGCACTTCCACTCACTATTTGGGACTATCCGGTCACATCTACAGAAGCGGGGTTCACTGCCATACTGAAACTCCAAACATGCCCTACATACGCGATAGCTCTCGCCAGCTCTTATAACCAGCGCGAAAACCACAACTAGCCTCACCACTTTAAACTACGACACAGTGCCCGGTCTTTCCTGCTCTCACGGCCACTGCAAATACACATAGCGCATCGGCCTGGTTGTTCACCTGTAAATCCATCGAATAGAGGCTGGCACATCGGTGCCAGGAGCACCATCATAAATCTACCTCAGCTGTCTACATTGTTCACGCACAGTCACACACTGCATGAGCCTATGAGGATATTTATGCTTCCTCAAACCCTGTGGTAGAACGCCGCGGGCTCTACCATACCATCGCTCATCTACTCACCGACCGTTCCACTGTCGATTGCAACGATGTTCACCGTGTGTGCCTCAGTCTGCAGGCGCACAAATGGGTTCGTTTTAAGTGATAGTAGGCTTGCGGTGCATCTACCGCAATCGCTCTTTTGTAAGTCGCCCGAGTCCGCTGTCAGGACAGAGTCAAGAAGACAGGAGGGTGGGGTCATCGGTCGCAGGTGGCGGTACATCTACTGACCAGCGCCCATATTACACAGGACTACCTCCAACCTCACGCAACGCATGTTTGCAGATGGCACCCCCAACGGAAGGAGAAAGTATGATCATGCGTCGTTTTGATCCCCTGCTGAATGTGCGATCTAAGTCGGAGACCATTACGGTGCACCATGTTCACTGGCTTTGAACGCTGACAACTGGACTCAGACTTCGCAGTCAGCCCAGTGTGTGTTTGCGTGCAATGGCCAACTAGTGATCTGACAGTCTGCAATGTCTCCCTTTTAACTTGACCTCTGATACTCGCACATACGTGAGTTATGAGCCCTCAACCTCTTCTGTGCAAAATACTGGGCCAAACCGCGTACGTAATACACCCAGGCGAAGCCATTAGGTATGCCAGCAGCAGCTGCGCCCATTACCTGCATCAGAAAACGGACCGACTCAGACAGTGGCTGTGGCTTGTGCAAAGGAACAGAGAATGAGGCCAATAGATCAGCGAATTTTGCTCATCATAAACAAACTGCCGCCCTTGGAGCTATCGTAGTGTGCTAAAAGCCGCGGTTTGGAAGATTGCCAACTGACGGGATAACTCGGACCACTCGGCCAGCCCAGTGTGTGATTGTGTGGAGGGCAGACTGAGATTCAGGCTGCCATTACTCCTCTATAATGTGGCCTTTATGGCACTCCTCCTCCGTGGGATCCGAGCCAGGTGTGGCGGCAGGCCTAGCGGCAACTCCACCCACCTCAGACACCGGTTCTTTTTCCTACCTCCGATTTTCTTGACTTGGTCATGACACCGGGCTCAGATGGGGGTGGGTAGAGAGTGTGGTCGATGTAGCATAAGTGTAATGCCCCTATAATCTATTTCACGCGCAAGTCAGCGTACCTGCGCCACCTTGCTGTGGTGCACACAGCGGACCTCATCTGATACGTCACACACCACGTGTTTATCGAAATGTCGGGTTCGACCCTGAAAAGTCATGCCTGATCACGTTATGGAACTCGAGTTCGGAAAAAGATCACATGGTATTTTGTTGGTACACCAATCTGTTTCTCAGAATGTACCCATCCTGGATTGATGCTTTGCGGCAATTTTAGCGGCTACACTACAGTTGGCTGTCCGTAGCTGACGAGGGCTAGCAGCTCGAAATAGCTAAACTGTGGTTTGCCTATCTTGCCGGAATGCTTAAAAACATAAGATCACATGGTTTCTCGAAAATTTAACATTTGCGGTTGGTGCATCATGGTTTCGGAAGGCCTGGAGCTAATAATCACGTACAACGGCAGGAAATGCATGCGTTAAAATAAATGGACAAAAGAGGCTGCGCAATACGACTTTTCATTTCCGGAAGTGCATTGTTGGTGGAATTCTCAGGTAAAAAATAACAGTGTGAAAGCCTGTCCTTTTGTCAAGCGTGAGATACAAAGCTCATCAAGGCCCGCAAGAATTATACGATTAGTTATAAGCTCACCTTTTTTCTGCCATCGGTCATAGAGCATTTCATCGGCAAATTACTCATGTAATTTGACACCGCTTATCGAGGCGACGAATAGTACGTGACACTAAACAGTAACAGAAGGCTGTATAATAAACTTGAGTTTGTTGTAAACTTTATATGTCCTTCTATTACTTACTACTATTGCAGCATGCAGAAGTGTTTGCATTAGGTATTCCTTGCGTGGTATGCTAAATACTAATATGCTACCTACTTAATCTGATCTGCGGCTGCAAAATCGGATAAATGTTCGCCCGGAACTCTGCGATTAACATGATTATCTAGCAAGTCAGGCGATCTCCCGACAACGGTGCTTTTGGGGTGCAACCGAACCGCGAAAATGATAGCTTCTCCCATTTTTACTAGCCCTGTCTCCTTTTGCATAGTAGGATCTCTTTGTAGTAGAGAACGATGGGGACTAAAATGTACATCCAAATGTACCGTAGGCTAACTGCCGCTGAAATATGCAGTCGGATTGCCAGAGGTAAAATGAGTTACGAGTTCCCAACAGGAGCCAACTTCGAACAGAAATCTGAGGTGCGTTTGAGAACTAGCCTTTTTAAAATAAATTTCAATGACATCTAACCGAAAAATGTCTCAAAATATTGCTATGTTCCATATTATGGCACCTACGAGGAAAAACGGGTTCCGCTGGTGCGGTCCCGCTGGTGTGGATGAATAATATGCGGTTTGGACTAGCTTCTAGGAAATGGGCACCAGGAACTGGACGTTAAAGTGCGTTGACGTCTCTCGTGTTTGTTATCCAAAGCGTAACAGAAGGTCATTTTCATCAGAACAGCGCGTAGGTTTGCTGTTCATTTAAAGTCTGAATCGCCTATCTAAACGCTTAAACACAATTCTATCGAAGAAAGCGACCCATATGGCTCCTCTGGGCGACACAATGGCGATCGGCCTGACGACAGGCGAACCGATGTCCTGATCCTTGGGTGACTATTAATGAGGCTAGCTTATGTACAACCAAATTAGAACTTTACTAATGTAGTTGGAATTTCTGCTTACATCCTAATATCATCTATCAACCAGTACCGCAGAAAAGTTGGCCTGTGGAAGCTAGGCCTAGTGAAAAGACCCGCACACCGTGAACTGCCGATTTGTGTTGGCGAGCCGAATGACTGGACTAGGGCAAATAATCCTCATCAGACGCATTCGGCTTGGTTCTCGATTAAAAACGGGGAAAAAATGATAAGCTTCACCCACCGCAACCAATTATTCTTCACCCAAACTGGCTCCAGCACAGATGCAAGCATACGCGGAAGAGGCGCCCAAATGACAGTAATACAACCACTTAGACTGACATCATTCTAGACAGCTCAAGGTTTTGTAACTAGGACTATGACTGCAAATTAATGCGTGTTGTTGTCGAAACTTTTAAAAACTATCAGCCAGGGCACATTTTCGTCTTCACGCGCCTGAAAGTTGACCTTTCGTCCGCATCCAAATTGTCACCTGCATGACGTCTTGGTGGGGTATGGGGTGTTCAGTCAAGGGTCCAACGTGAAGATCGTGGCAGATCACACCAGCTTCCTCGTGCAGGTGGTGGATACGTCTAGCTTCCTTAGCTGGGAACCAGCTCTCACTTATGACTCCCCAGAGTTAGGTACTGCCTAGCAGTCATCCCCGAGAACCGCGTCGATTGGCGAGCGAAACCAAGCGAGGGTCTCCAGTGTGTGTCGTCCCCAACACTCGGTATGCCTCGGGCAGTAGTAGTAATTATCATAGTAGAAACAGTAGGTGGTAGCTACACAGCGGGTAGACACTCTAAGAACAATGGAAACAGTTTTCGTATTCCCGTAATCATTGCAGTAATGCTAGAAGCTGCAGTAGCAGTGCCATTATTAGAATACCTTGCGCAGTGTTTTTAATTAACCCCACCCCCTTAATCCCTTGACTATTAACCATATCATTAGAAGGTGCAGTACCGTTATAACCATCGACACTACTAGGGTTCGTGATACTAGTTGAAATTATTTTTATCATTGTTTGTTACTCGAACTTACTATCGATAGTATTACTACTATGATTGATTTTACTATTGTAACTAGTTTTAACGGTAAAAAACTGCAGTGCCCTAATTGAATCACCAAGAAATAACACAAGAACAAGGGCGTAAAATTGGAAGCCACCCGAATGAGACTTTTGTGTGTATAGAAGCCGCAGTTGTTGTCTTGAGTGGCAGTGGCCGCGAAGCAAAGCCCGGGCTGATGTGGACTGCGTCCAGTCACGCCTGACAGTGTCTGCAAATCTTTGTCAGTCGGATGCAAATCCCCATATGACTTGTGACAGTTGCTTATAAGGGATTGTGAAGCCAGTTCAAGTGCTGCATGACACATGACCTAGAGGCCGATCCCACTGAGCAATAAACCATTGTTGGCTGTCGGCCGAAGGATCGATTCGTCAAGACAACCTGCAGGGTTCCACGAGCAGTCAGTGAGGCTGGTTTCCTACAAAGTATCATTACACCATTCCCGTAGAATTGTATTTATTACTATTATTACTGATATCATCATTCATATTAACAATATTATCAGTAGGTGCAGCATTGCTATCAATATTAATGCTACTAGTTTTTGTACTACTAGACTTTCCGTACTAGACTTATCATCGCTAGAAGTGCTACTATCAGTATCACCAGTATTACACTATTCCTGTAGCATTGTATTAATTGTTCTATTGCCCTACTGTATCTGCTTGACATTTGTTGTTGTAACCTTATCTTTAATATCTTTTTTGTATTTGTTGCTGACCTATTGCCTTTACTATCGTTTTTTCCTGGATTATCTATTCACATCACTTTTATCATTCCTATGATACTAGAACCCGTAGTCTTCCATTATCAGTGTAAGCAGTAATAATACTGCCGTTCCTAGTACTGTCAGCTAAGCAGCTTTATTATCTTTAGCAACACTAATGAAAATAGGAGCCACAGAAGTAATACTAGTAGTCGCCCTAGTACTCGAATGGGTAGCAGTAATTTTGGAAATGCGGCCTTACCGCCATTACTGCTACTGCGATAAGTACTGCTGCTCCCACCCCACCCCCAATCCATTTCCCCAATGTCGAAAAATCCTGCGGCGAGAGTGACGTGCAATCACGTGGGCGAATCTCCCACTTAACCCATAATTATGGCCCTTAGTGGAGTCCAGAAGCTGTTCGATGCGACGAAGCAGCCCTATGTAGGGGAAGCACTGCTTTTTTTCCTGCTAGGAGGAATGTCCTAGAAAAGGTGCCCGAAACGAATTCTGGGTCAAAACTTCTGCCAGCGGACCGTGGCTGTCAGACTGCTAAAAACTGCGGCCGAAAAACATTAAACACAAATCAAATTCTTTCTAGACCCCATCCCCTTTCCTACCCTCTTCCATCTCAAAGGACAGTCCTATTACACTAGCAGCCTCGAATATCCGCCCCCTTTTCGATAACTCGAAAAGCAACCAACCGGAGCGGAGAAAAGCGCTAATCGCCCGAGAACTGGTGGGTTTCAAGATCGAAATCGCCGCGCTCAGTGAAACTCGCTGCTCTGACCAAGGCTATGTGGAGGAGGTGGGTGCCGGTTACCCTTCTTCTGGGGGTGGCCCTCAGCAGACAGAGCAACGCAATACCGGCATCGACTGATATCGTGGGACGTTTACCCAGTTTGTTGAGGGCCATCAGGCCTAATTGGCCTCCATCTACCTCCACGGCATGGCAAATTCGCCACCATCGTCAGCGTCTACGCCCCCCTCACTGATGACCAGCTCTGACGAGACAAAAAGCAAGGTTCTACGAGGATCTGCACGTCCTCCTGACGACTGTGCCGAAGACGGACGTGTTGATTTTCCTTGGTGACCTCAACTTTCGCGTCTGCACAGACCGCACAGCCTGGAGCAGAGAGCTTGGTCCCCACCGTCTCCGCGCATTCAGTGACAATGGCTTGCTCGTCCTCCAAACTTGCGCAGAGCACCGCCTCATCCTGACCAACACCTATTGCCGCGTTCCGCTGCAACATAAGACAACTTGGATGCATCCACGCTTCCGGCAGTGGCATCTCCTGGCCTATGTCCTCATCCGGCGACGTGATCAGCAGGAAGTGTGCGTCGGCAATGCCGCGTGCCGACGGGTGGACCGATCACCGTCTCGTCAGCGCCAGGACGAGGATCCGCCTTGAACCACGTAGGAGACCTCCAGGTAAGTGACTCCCAGGTAAACTGAATACTGTTTTGCTTACTTTGCCTGCAAACCATCTGCATTTCAGCAACAAGCTGGCTCAACGGCTAAACAATCTTCCAGTCGCAGAGGAGAACGTCTCTGTGGAAAGCCAATGGTGCCAACTACCGGAAACTGTTCAATCCACTGCCCGAAGTCTCCTTGGCCGGACACGTCATCAACGTCAGGACCGGTTCGACGAAAATTATACAGTCATAAGTAATCTGCTTGCCGAGGAGAACCACCTACACAAAGACTATGGTGACCGCCTTACCGACGCCACCAAAGCAGTCATCTACCAAAGTCGCCGTCTGGTACGACGGCGCCTGCGGGAAAGGCAGAATACGTTAATGGTTCGCAAGGGTGAGCAAAGCTAAGGTTACGCGGACCGCCATGAATGGAAGAACTCATTCGCTGCAATCAAACTACCAACAGTCCTGCAGACAACGGCATAACTTCTCTTTACAGCGCTGACTAAACAACCCTACTTACTGAGAACCAGATTCTGCAACGCTGGACTGAACATTTCCAAAGCGTACTCAACAATCCCTCCACCATTTCCAATTCCGCCATCGACCGTCTGCCCCAGGTGGAAATCAATGCTGTCATCGACCTCCCATCCACCCTCAAGGAAACCATCAAGGCTATGCAGCAACGCTCTAGCGGGAAGCAACCGCATCTGATGTAATCCCTGCGGATATTTCCATGTACGGCAGCCACAAATTTATATCCCACCTCCCCAACCATCCAACAATTTACTAGTTAATTTTAGGCTCTCTGCAATGAGTTGTTTAGCTAATTGAATAGCAGTTATATTTATGATACCTCGCTCTAGGTCTGTCGTCCACTGTGGACATGAGGATCTTCAATAAAATGGGCAGTTACCATAATTATTATTCCCTGCATCACTCGTTAACACAAAATAATCACACCCAAACTGTTTTTCCTGCCATCGAAACCCAGAGCATGGGACATCTATGCCATATGTACGCATATTATTCGCAGAAAAAACACCTAGAGTGCAGTCACGCCCACCTAGCGATAAACTACTGAGTTTACAATCACCTTATTTGTTTTTAAATTTGTTCATCATGACAGTCTTAGAAAAAAATATGACTTCACTGTTATGTACTACTCTTCTGGCGAACGTGACTGACTCCCCGGTTGCTATTCTGATAGCAAAAATTACTCCAAAGTCGGGACTCCTTATTGTAGAACCTCGACACTCATTACTCTTCGCTGAGCAGCACGAGCAACTGTTAAGGCAGTATTAGAAGAACTACTTATATCGTATTAGTAAGTGGTGTATTACTATTGATATTTCTGAGAAACTACATCGTAAATGGTGGGAAAAGCGCCCGAGTGGAAAGCCGTACAGGCCGATGCATTAAATCAACTACACTTCAGTAAACCATTAAGAAATTCCATGATGCTTCAATCACAGAAACCTACCATCAAAAGTATGCAAAACCAAGCTTTAAGACCCGCATTTCAGAAACCAGTAAGGCCATATTCTGCCCGTATATCATCAGCAAAGCATCACTACCAGCCATCGGTTGAATTTATTTAATAGTTTTTTGACATAATAAGTAGACTTTAAAAGAGTGAGTTTACACAGACCGAAAACGTTTACGGCACCGGATAAAACCGCCGGCTTGCCCCGCCCCCTCGTGCTTCATCCGGAAAAAAGGGAGCTGTGCTTACTAATTGCGTAAATTAAGGCATATTTATTTCATTCCCAAAAAGAGAGTACTCTTTATCGAATTTTCAAAGTAAGTAGCTGGTGATAAGCAGAGCTTTCACGGCAGATTGGTTCGGAACTATTTTTGCCAAGCACGACTTTCTACATGGTTGAGTAATACTGTCCCCTGATTATTACTTTATCGACACATCACAGGAAGAAAGAACAGCCAAAGGAGTGCATAAATAAATCATACATTATAGGTTCAGGATGGGAGAAATTAAAAGACAGGGGATACGCAGTATAAGTTTGAAAAATCATGAAGTTTACAGAAAGCACCAGAAGAATCGCATCGCCGGTACTGACTACCGTTTCTCTTGTTGTTATCTTTGCGTAATAAAATGAGGGCAGTAATCACAGACGTGCGCAGACATTATGCTCTAGAGTAAAATTAGAGAATGTGGGCTGGAACCCTCACAGACACGTGGTCATGCAAGGAACAATGACAGGCAAAGGACAACGTTCTGAAGTGGAACTGGAGGGGGGGGGTCAAACGTGCGGCCAGTGTGCACATGGCGGTGGCGCACTTACAAGGGGGTTTTGGGACGAGAAAAGACGCCGTCTTCGAGAGAAAGAGAGGAGGGGATAAAGATGGAATCAGCCAATACAGAAGCCAGTTAAAAGCATTGAGCAAAACCTAAAGAGCTTGGAGGTGACATGGCTCCGGACACGACGTAGGCTGAAATGTCGCGGCAGGATATTAATTACCGGTTCTGACACTTTGCTGAAGTCAGATTCTCCACCTGCCTTTCCAAAACTTCCAAAGCTCTTTGCATCTACAAATTGAAAAAAACAGGGGCGGAAACTAAACGGTGGGACAAAAAGGCCAGAGACCGACACATTCAACAGAGTAACTGACAGGTTAGGAAGGAACAGCATGGAGAAGCATGGAAATAATCGTAAAAAACCGACCCAGACACAAGTGAGAAGGTAAATTTGAGGTGGGGACCTGCCCAACCGAAAAAAATTACCGGCGGTTTCAGATATTTACCTACCTCAAAAAATTGAGGATTTTTGGCTTATGTTGAGTAAACCACACAAATTCAGACAGTTCTGATCGATACACCCAAACCGACATTTTGTTGCAAGGCTAGTAGACTTTAAAGGAACTTTCTTGATCACAACCGGCAGTCCAAATTTATTGTTTCTGGTAACAAATGCATTTGCTGGACATAGACGGACCGACTTCAGCGGCAGAATAGTGCTCTTTTGCACTTTACAGACAACCTCCACTAATCAATGGAAACTTTGCTGAGACACCTGATTACTGAAACTACAGCCACAAGTCATGCGTTTACCGAGTTGGCGTGGTCCAGATGATTAGCATTAGTGTTTTCGCACACGATACCGCGCGAACTTGAGAAAGCGTGATTCGCAAGTAAAATCTAACTAGGTGTTAGGAAAGGATAAGAAATCAACCACCCTTTTCCGATAAAAAAAGGGTGCCTAAATAACAGATGTGTATACAAACTAACCTACTAAGCAAAAGAGTCTATGGATTTCAAAAGCAGTAACTCCAACAAACACCAGAACGAAACAACTGTTACTTACTGAGAGCAACGATTTTCTGTTAAGCGCACCCTAAAGCAGAACAACCTACGAGACAGGAGTCGGCCCATGATTGTGAATGGCTGTGGGAAAAGTGCTATCGCATAGTGCAAATGGACTGCCCCCACAATCGGCAGCAAGCGGTGACCTTGGAGGGGGTGGTGTTAGAAAACCGTTCCGTAACTACAAGCACCTGCACTTGACACTCAAAAGCTGAGGATGTAGAGGCGTGAACAGGAACGCCCTTAAGTACTTTTCTTGTGGTAGACGATCGCAGAGATGGAGGGTTCCTGGTGAACACCGACGACAGGGGAAGGATTTGGAGGTTATGATACCATGGTACATGAGAACCGAATAACGCGATTACGAAACACGCTGTCCGTACTCAATTTAGTGGTCCCCAATGCGGACAGTTAGACCAAATTTATACAGACTCAGAGGATTCTGAGGTAGCTAAAGTTTCAGAAGCTTAATATTCACACAGTAACCACAAAAAAAACTTTGCGAAGCACCAGCTTCTATCGTCCTTACTCCATCAAGGCACGGGCTAAATAGGTACTAATGTCGATCATCGTACGACATAATCACATAATATTTAAGACAGGTCAGGCTGTCGGCTTTTTAATGCACGTCTTTTTGGCCCTCTGCAGAACTACGAGGACTACTTAAATAGGATGCCTATTCTTTATTGATTTTAAATGCCCTCATAAATGCCAATATATTTTATGAAAAAATGCTTACAACAGCGCTTATTCTACTCATTTAATAGCCACTTAAATATTCTCCGAATTTCACACTCGAACAAAGGCTATCTCTTGGTTTTAAACAGTTTCTTATTATGACATTCCCCAAGACCACACACGGTCTATTCACCAAGGATCCTATTTGTATATTTGTTAATGCCACTGGTTAGGCATACAACATGGTCTACTTCCATTACAGATTTTTATGAAAGCTATATATTTTTGTGCGGATCGTAGAGAGAAACGCATGATTTTCCTTGCACCTAAAAGAATATAGCCTGAAAGACTGAAGACCCTCAACATAAATACACCAGAGTGGGCTCAAGAATATTCGGAAATCGAAAACATTGAAAAGCATAAATATGCGCTTCCCTTCACTTTAACATTTTGTAAAGATGTAATTGGATACCAAATAAGTACAGGGCAGAAGAGTTTGATTCTGTTTTCTATAAAGTCAATCAAGCCCATCCTTCCATAAAGTTCACGTTGGAGATGGAAACAGCAGGTTCTCTCCCCTTCTTGGACGTCCTCCTTAGTCGTAGACCCGACGGTAGCGTCCGAAGGAGCGTGTATAGAAAGAAAACCTGGTCTGGACAATATACGAACTTTAACAGTTTCGTACCTCTCCAACAGAAGCGAAATCTAGTTCGTTGCTTAACGCAAAGAGCTAGGAAAATTTGCTCTGAAGACACTATTGAAGAGGAACTCTAGAAAATCCAGGACTTACTCCGTGAGAACGGATATCCTGAAAAATTCATCACCAAGAATATGGCTACTAAAGAAAGGAAATCCACAACACTCACTGTGGAGAAGAAAACATTATTTCTCAAAGTGCCCTTTCGAGGAGACGCGACAGGTGAACTCCTGAAAAGACGCCTTGAGGATGCCGTGTCACGAACTTTCCCAGCAGCGAGAGTTCGGGTACTATTCTCAACTAACCCAGTCTTCCATGGGGAAGGTAAGGACAGGTTACCGACTCAGACCACCTCCATGTGTATCTACTCCTTTGCTTGCTCCTGTGGAGCAAGTTATATTGGTCGCACGAGTCGGCGCCTATCCAAAAGAATAAAGGAACACCTCCCACAATGGCTAAGGGTGATTTCAATACCAACAGAACCATTAACAGCTCTATCCTAGCGCATATGGTGGATTCCGGACATCAGGTGGACCCCAACGAAGCCTTCAGAGTGATCTACAAGGTCCCACCAAGCTACCCTAAGTCACTGAGCCAGCGACTGTTGGCAACAGCAGAAGCAACTGCTATCCGGTTGAGGAAGCCAATTTTATGCGCGCAGAAGAACCTGCTGCAAGCCCCAAGCTTAGCATGGCCAACGGCCGCCTAGCTACCGGCATTTCCCCAAGCCTCCTCTCCTCTTCCACCACCCCCCCCTTCTCCCTAACCTTATCGCTTAATTAGCCGCCTGTTACTACCCCACCCCCTACTCTATCCCCCGGACTAATTTGCCTGTAACGTTGAACGTAATTTGCCTATAATTTTACCTTTTACGCTTTACCCCCTCCCATATAAATGTAATGGCCTGATGAGAATTTATTGAAAGTATACGTATGCTCGCCAAATACTCTTCGTAGTTTTTAATTTATAGAGGCGTGTCTAAAATATTTTGGCATTATTTTGCCGGGTAGCTAATATCGCCACATCATTCAATTAATCATTCTTAATTGAAAACACATTTCAGAATTTTGGTTAACATTCCAGGAGGTACATTATATGTTTTCTATTTGACGGAATCCCTCCTTCGTAAGCTCTAAATCTTCGGTATAATGCTAAATGCTAGATTCTCTGAGATGCTACTGCTCACTGGGTTTCTCGGGACACAGATAAACTTACTGAAGAATGGTGATGTGACAAAAATGCACCCTAACGCGGATTGCAAGCCGTGTTGCAATATGCGAAACCAAAAAAGGCAATATTTACTGCAGTTGCCTTTCCAGGAGGTGAGCGTAGCATCTCTGAAGGGAATAACAATTTGCATCTCAGCTGCCAAGTTTTTTGATGATTGATGATGATGATGAGAACTTTATTTTGATGGTAATATCAAACTTTAGGCAAAAAATGGCTCCATTCACGGAGAGCAAGAATTAAAGCAATGGAACGGCGACCGCCCCCGCCACCTAGGTGTCATGTGGCCTGTGTGGGTCAGAAAGCTGACGCCAAATGACCCTGAAAGTGGCACGATCAGCGCGTGATACGAGGATGGCGCTTAGTAAACCGGGAAGGGATAGCGAAGACGCCATGTGTAACAGTCACGCAAATATGTAGAATTTATGCACAGTAAGTCAGTAAAAGCATGTAGAAAGTGTCAGTAGATAAATGCAAGCCATAAGCAGGATCTTCTTGTTTAGGAAAACCTTACGATTGGGTTAGCATGGGAAATTTACGTTATGCAAACAAGGAATATCAGTGATTACAGCTGCAGTTTTTAACGGGAAATCAGTTTTTGCTTGGTGTAGTTTATGTTCTACGAAGAATCAAAAAGGCCAAAGTCCGCGAGCTTTGCCATTTGCTAGTTGGTGCACAGTCCTGGTCAGATCGCCATATATTCCGAAGGCGGAAGTATCGATTTCGTAGAGGCTACATTCTGATGACCACCGCTGAGTATTGCGTTGCCGAGCAGAGGAAAATACGCGTCGAAAGAAGGCAAAATGAACTGTCAGTTACCAGCAGAATAGGGTCAAGTGCGAGCCGGAAAATTGAATAAAAAACCGTATCTCCCTCATCGCTGTCATCCGATCCACAATCATCCCCGTCGCCATCAACAGCACCAGAAGCATATATTTATCCCCTTACCTCATTACCTTAAATCCATTATCTCGGGACTCGCATCTGTATGCTCACGCGTTATATCCTACGCACATGAACTGGTCATATATTAGATAAAGACCCAAATTATTACAATGAAAGTGCATATGCGATCAACCGCAAGGGATATGCAACAGGATGGTACATAAAACTGGGGTCAGACAGGACAGTCGCCTAGTTCTGGCAGCAAAAGTTGAATTCAGTTCAAAAATCAGAGATTTAAAATTAAACAGCAAGGAAACCGCTTGATAACTTGTTTTTGCTGAGCGATCCTGTTGAGTTTTTAATTTATGAGTGACATCCAGCAACTGCTGGTCTGGCTACATGCAGGAGAATCGCAGCGTACCTGATCCATAACTTGAGAAACAGATTTGACTAATAAACGAAGCGACTCCACTTCCTCCGAACAAATTGACTGTCCTTCTGGGGCCGCAGGGCTGCGAAGTGGCTGACAGAAAGAGGCTGCGGTCGGAGGTCGGCGATTCGCAAACTCTATACGGTAAGCCCATTGCTCCAGTTGGAGGAAACGATTGTACACCACGGAGAGACATACACATAAGATGAGGCTCCTGCAAAGGAGAAAAACATTAAAGTAGAAGGAAGAAACACTGATAGCAAATGACATAGGTGAAGAAAGGAGTGCGGAAAACAGACATAATGAACAAAAAAGCATGGACGGAATTTTCATATGATGGGCAGTTGCTAGAACTTTAAAATACTACACGTAATGTTATTTATGTCCTTGGCGAACAAAACACCCTTAACAGAATGCGGCTAGGAATATGCAATTAATTCACATATCGTTATACTGTCCGCAACAGACAGATCTTCCAAAAAAACCTTAAGTGTTACGCCAAAGCAGCACTAATTAAATCGCCTTTACCTATGTAAGATCTATACGATCAAACGAAAATGGCAATGGAACTTGCTGTGGGTGTTCTCTGGAAGGGGAAAAAGTAGATAATGCAGACATGGAATTTGAGGGCATCGAGTTGGTCTCAACATAGCTTCCCGTGTCAGTTATAAGGTCCTACTAAACTACCCTCAGGCCACTGGGTAGGCGTCTGCTAGCGAAATCGGAAGCGACTGTCATCAGGTTGACGAAGCCCGCCTTGTACGTACAAAATAAAGTCCTGCAAGCCGCTTAATGCCTGCACTCCTCACCCCCCCCCCATTCCACCTGGAACTGGTCCACCTAACCCCCACTTCCGTCCAACCCAGTGTCTCTTACTATCTCTATTCACATGCCACATTTGTGAAAAAATACGAACGTTATTGATCACATGCTGAATCCTTTTATGGGACTTTTCGTAACTATAAAATTAAGTGTTAAGGTGAGTATGCCGGTGAAAAGGAGACACAATTGGAGTTATAGGTCCCAACACTATAGGAGCATTAGGAAAGTGAATACATGAACGTATGTAAACTCTTACAGGTAAACTCGAATGATGATTAGGATATTTGATGTTATACGTGAAATTAAAAACAGGACACGACCTCGCATCTCACCGGCTAAACTTTAGATAACTGCTTAAAGAGCTAGAGCCAGGATGCCAGGTAGTTCAGGTCTTTCACTGGAGTATGTCCGACTGACGACCGAAAATGAACGAGAAACGACTACAACTTTGTTTGCAGAACTAAGCCCAGAAGTGAACCAAACATTCTGCTACAGTCAGTTGCCTTGGGATTGTTAATAATTTTCGAGAGAGCAGTCAGCAGACAACGGAGCAAAAGACAGAGTGATTGAGGTCTACACCGCAATATGTTGGGAAACTTTATAAGCAGCACTGATTAGAGCGCAAACAACTCTCTTCAACCAACTAAACTGAAAAAAAAGGCGTCTACCTCGTGTAACCCCTTCCAGATCTCGCTAGCTAGAGGAAATCTCAGAAGAGAGGACAATTTAACAGAGAAGCCAAAAGCCTCGACAATCAAAAGGAGAGATGAGATACACGCATATTAACTCTCACATTGCAATAACAAACAGCCAGCTCCTGTCTGAATGGTCCGGTGTACCCGGAAAGGCGAAGGCGTTGGGTACAGCCGGACCGCCGGTCACCTGCACATGTTGAGGAAACCCATCGGTCAAGGCCTTTTTCCCCATCGACGACGCCACCGCCGGCTGGGGATCGCCTATCCCACCACCAGCAGTCGGGCCTGTAGAGGGTCCGGTTGTGGCCGTGTAGCGACAAGCAACAGCATCAGCAGCGCAGACAGTGGCCGTACTCTCCTGATACTCGTAGTGTTTTTTCTGGGTGTCTTGGGGCGCAACTAGAGGCCCACCTGTTAGACGTTGCTCGTCCGTGAGATGTGAGGCCGCGAGGGACAGTTGGTTCACGAGGTCGGAGAAGTTATCGGTCAGACTGCTTTTGCAGGTGCTTTCGATAATGTTCTTAGCGCCAAAGAAGACAGGTTTGTCGTAGACAACTTCCGAGCATATCTTCAGTTGACTCACAGTGGTACTCTTTCGCAACAAGCAATAACGGCTGACTACGTGGAAGCAGTTACACAGTGGAACGGCCTCGTTGGTAACTTTGGCGTCCACTACATAGCGCACGCCAGGGATAGTCTCTCGCAGAAGTAAAGTCTGAAACGAAACAGGGAATGCATCCTTGAATAGTACTAATGATAATAGGGACGCTTACAGAAAGAAAGCTCCATCAGTGTGCTAAGACGGACCAATCGACTGGAAGCAAACATACGGAAGTGCGATGTAATAATAACGAGTGCTTGGTCGTTTTTTAACCCAAAATAAATTAAACTTAGGAGTCAGGCATGTAGAACTGAACTGAACTGACAACGTGCGCAATAGCGAGGAAACAGGCACGAACTTTCCACTGCTTATACAGTCAAAACTCGAACATTTAGCGCTAAACACTCGGGTTTGGTAGTTCGGTAAAAGAGTAGATAATACGTCTCATCCATTTCAAATAACCTCAAATGTACTGCTCTGCCGTAGTTTCTTTCCACCAAAGAAAAGACCCGGTGAGACAATTATTAGCGTATAAACAACTCGGGTTCAGTTTATGATTCTTTAACATTACATCAAGAAAAACTCAGATAGGTCAAATTTTTCAGATAGACTAACGGTAAGCGTGACAAATATCTCAAAAGTGGTGTCGTTTTAGAGTGTAGTTGTCTCGTCACTTAAAGCATTGCAACTTTTTAACAAAACAAGCAAATCCAAATTTTATGTGAGTTTTTAGTGAAAATGCGTCCTTGACAAGTGATGTCATGAACTAGGGCATGACCTCAATTTAGGGGTAGGGAATGATAAGAAGTCACCAACCTAACTTAAATGGATGGCCCAGGTATGCGTACATTTTGGAACGCAGGGAAATAGTCGAATTGTAGAAAGTCAGATTTTGGAACTGTCAAGGTCAGGCCTGGTGTGTAAGTGCAGATAGTTCCAATAAATTTCCTAGACATACACAATATTGTTATTTAACCAAACGAAATCAACACGGTCGCTAGACGTCTAGTCACCACGTCCAAAAAGACAACAACCGCTAACTCATGCACAACAAAAGGCTAGGATGGCGGGCAATGCACGAGCTTCAGACTAGCTGTGCAAGGTTTAAACAAAACGCAGTATATTCCGGACACGTCTGATTCAGTCACACACTGATAGCCATCGGTAAATTCGAATTCAGTTTGACCAGACTGTCTGAAGGTTGGCGCGTAAAATTTACTATAGGCAACAGGAGGTTGTTGATTGACAACAGTCAACAGGTTCATCCGAAATACTCCGGGTGCGAAAATTACGGAGACGAGGACAGTTAATTGACAAGTAAGTGGAATAAGGGGGCAGACGATTGACAATTCACGGTGAAGTCGGTCGGAAAAAAGGCATTGTGGTGTTACTGCATCTAAATAAACGTGGCAAACATCCTCCTACAAAAATTTTAATCGCTCACTTGCCTAACTATTGGACCGCAACCACCCCTCGGCAATCAGTCCATGCTTCCTCAATACAGAACTTCCAAAACAACGCCAGGTTCTTCGCCGATGATACCAGGCTTTAGAAGGTTGAATAATCGTACCTTCGGAGAGAAGGGAAGCAGACAAGCAAAAACGCACAGCCACCAATTGATCAGTTGGCCAATTGGCTCAGAGTTCAGTTCCTCTTAAAAGTACAGTTGTTTGCCATCGTGAGGGGTTTAGCGGTTAATAAGAATGAACAACGAACCCACCTCCATGTACTGGGGGGGCTAATAGACAGTTCTTTTCGTTAAATTTAAAGAGCGGTAACGGATAAACAGAAAGGCGCAAAGTGGCGACTCGATTTGAAAAGCCCACCTAAAAAGGGCGCATCGAATAAACTCGTATCCACATTGTGCTTCCGGTCTGAACAAAGTCGAAGCCGCAAAGAAACCGAGGAGGAGGGGGGGGAGTTATCTCAACAGAAGCTGCCAAATACAGTCCATAAACTACTAGAAATCAAAGAGGTGTTCATTGACGAACGACTCACCCATTTCCTGATGCTACTTAAGGACTGCCATTTGACTACTAAGAAAAGTAAATAAGTGACAACGGCTCTAGGCAATGAAAGCAAGCAAATCAGAGTTTACTTTTGAAACAGGAACCATGCAAACAAGGTTTTTTTAAGTCACTCACTTGTTGTTCTAGTGCGGAACAGGTGCGGGGACCGAACCGCTGCTTTAGGGACAGGGTGTAGCTGATGGTGCGCCTGACAAAAGCCGCATCTTCGTCGCCCTCCTCCGCCTCCTCCGACGGCGGCGGTCGCGGCCAGGGTTTTGGTGGCCAATCGCTTTGCAACACGTCGAAGGTGCCGCGGTGCTTGCAAAACTTGGCAAAGAACTGTGAGTCCGTGAAGAGGCAGGCAAAGAGGGCGTCCACGTTCAGGTTGATTGCAGTGTCAGCGTAGGCTCGACCGTTATGTGCGTGACTTCTGCCACAACTCGCAGGCCCACGGTTATCCTTTGCGGCCAGACCGGAGCAACCGGACCGTGTGCGTCGCTTTGGCCGATGAGTGTGCTCGACGGCTACCATAGGGAGCGTTGGAGAGATGGAGCGTTTCTCTGCCTCCTCCTCCTCCTCTTCAAATTTGAAAACTACTTCTCCCGCGTTAGCCGGGGTCCAACAGGCGGGGGCGGTAGGGGTATCTTCAACACCATCGGTGGTGTCAATTTCACTGAGTTCCCCGCTAGAGAGGCTGGTTTGATTGTCTTCGGCTTCCGGAGCAGATCCGCCAGTTTGTTCGTAACTTCCAGACGAGTAGTCCATAACTCCAAGGTCAGAAAAAGCGCTCGTTCTAGCACCTGCATGTTTGGGCATAGTTATAGCGGCAGTCTCGGTAAGGGTGCAGGGGTGTTCTTCGATTGGGTGGCGAGGAGACAACTGGACACAGCTGTCAAGACTGGCACAACGGCTGAATCCTAAGGGAGTGTGAAGGGAACTTTTTGAGAGACTGACATCTTGTGCGGCAGGTGGTTGTGGCGGTGGTGCCGACCACATCTTATTTTTTTTCCTCTTCAAATTGCGCTGCCGGTTTCGCCTACGCCGGTAACTCTGGCGGTGGTGGAGGCCACCGACACAACCAGGTAACATCAATTCAGACTGCAGGTCACATTCGGACGAGGACGGGTAGCTTTCAAATTGCTGCAAACAGAGAAAAGAATAAAAGATAATTTCTAATCCTATCATTACCGTCAACTAAGGGTGTGGCCCATGCACCAAAGTGATTTCATAAAAGTCAAAAGTAGCTGCGCCAAAATTAATGGCGTATGAAAATGGCCGTCGTGAACACAGAGGGCTACAAAATCGAAGGACTAAGAAGAGTGCCCGCAAATTGCTCTAAGGGATTAAAACCAGGGATAAGTGGAAACAAGGCATATCAACTAACCACAAAGTCGTGAATTCGAATTGGAATTAAACTCACTGAGAACCCAGAAACTACGCCTCCCCGCCCAAGAAAGAAACTGCAGTGGCTAAAACAAATTAACTGGCACATCGACCGTTTAGGTAATTAAAGTTTATGCCCCCTACAACCATGAAAAGACCGAGTAAAAGCAATAATTATTGGTCGTCAGACTGTAACACCAGTTCGCTTCGCAGTAAACATTTTTTTCTCCTGGAGTATGAAGGATTTTAAACCATAGTGTGTTCACTGGGTGATGGAAGAACTTAAATTAAGTTTTATTTCGCGATTGCCATTGATCTGAACACATATGGGTAGGTTCCATTTTCATGGAGGGTAAAAGAAGCCGGAGCAGTCACTGCAAAGTCTATGATTACTGCGGCTACCAGAAGACCGAACAGAGACCAGGCAATTAGGGTCTGATGAAGTTTATCTTGTTCTGGCACATGACCTTAGAGCTCATACGGTTTAGTAGTGACGCGAATGCCAGTATATCTTGAACGTGGGTTCGGAATTTCGTGTAATTCGGTCATGCAGGTTATGTGATTAAAGTTCACCGTTGTGACTGTGGCTACTTAGGTAGAAACTGGTGTGGGCATAAGTCGTTGAAATAAAGCGCACCTAGAAGGTAAACTGCATACTAACCTAAAGCAATGAAGATAACAGAAAAAATCATATGCGACAAACAAGGACAAATGGTCTATGACCAGCAACTTTGGCTATGAAACCTAGGCAGCTAAACGACAACAAAAAATTTGTCACTGTCTTATCCGGACGAATCAAGCAGATTGCAAGCGCCCACTTATGAACAACTAACTCGCAAAGTGCTAGCTACTTATCTAACTGACCTGAATAGTAGGAATTATTAAAATTTTCGAAAAAAAAACAACGGAAAGATAGGCGCAACAAAACGTACGGTATTGTACAAGCCGTGTTCGTCGAAAGCTGCGCAGTCAAGAACAGCTAGACTCTCGTCTCCGTAGACGTCCTGAACCTGGCAGAGTATCTCCTCCATATTACTGACCTGTGGGTTAAGAGGTAAGGTCAATCCTCATTATTCAGTTAAACTACAAATGGAGGTTTCAAGTCTCAAGCAGCACGCTGTTCCGTAAGACGTGGCCTCGACGGCTCAATTCGACAGTTCAGTAGATGTACAGTAAGCCAGACTGGTCAAAAAGCAAAGCGAGTGCGAAGCCGAATCACCAGTGCGACAGAAGTTTGGGTGGAAAGGTGCGAATGATGTGAACAGTCATGACTTCAATCTCCGACAGAGAGTTAACAGGGAAGAACACATGGAATTAATTAACACCAAAACCAATCCAGGAAAGATGAGAATAATGCACTAATGTAGGAATCCGTCACCCAAAGCAACTGCGCTAACTCGTGCTGTCTTTCGTGCGCTGAGCTTCGCTCGCTGCCCACTACAGTGGAGTCCAGTTAATGTGGACAACCGCTTAATGTGGACAACCGGTTAATATGGACAGTTGGCCTGGAACGGAGGTGTCCACATTAACCGGACTCCACTGTATTGCCCTTTTGTTCGCTTGATGTCAACTCACCGCGTTTACGCTTGTAGGTAATCAATATTCCTGCCTCATTTGAGTGGCGCCAGCCGATTTATTACTCATTTCACAGCCTCAACTTGTCACATCCCCACTTTTGCACCTGCAAGACTGGCTATTGTACGCGGCACCACTGTACAGCTTTTTGAGCAGTAAAGTTGTTCGAGTTCAATCAGTCTTGCCAGACTTGTTATTTGGTGATCCTTCTCGTTTTGAGATAGCAACTAGCTTTCAATACTAACAGTACTAAAAGAAGAACCCAACACCCAGCAATCAAACCCGATAAGAACAGGGCCGTTGTTCCCGTCGATGTTCGCGAATATTAGCCTGTCTCTATCACGTTTGTTAACTCTCACAGCATGACCTAGCATACAGAGCAATCCTACATGGAACAGTCAACGTCTTGTTGCGTTCTAATAGGAAAGTAGATGCGTTTGTCCAGCAAACCTGAAATTTCAAATTCAGCAACAAAGGATACTTAATTTGTTAATTGATAGGGCGTATGCTTCTGTAAAAAAGTCAGTTGGTCGAAAACGCATAGAACAAGATGGTGTGGCCCAGCCAGTCCTTTGCAAAAGGACAGAAATTGAGAAGGGAAGCTGTTTATTGAAAATCCTGATATCAGTTTTGCTTCCTGTGGCGGCTACAATGGAGACTGTCGTTTGATGAAGAAAACAGAAACCCGGAACACAAGGGAAGCTAAAACTAACACCATGGCCCCCTATACTGAGACCATAGCCACACGTGCTTCGAGGCGTTCAGGTATAACATCAGACTTGCTCTGGTGTGGAAAGACGGGCATGGCCACTGTTTTGACCTTTAGCACTTACTACCAGCGCACAGCGAACGTTGGTTTGGAAGCACGGAAGATGCCAAAAGCTTAATAAGCGTACTCACTCAAATGAGTCGCCAAGAGGAAAGTTAACCACAGCAGATATGAGGCCAAAATGCTTTTTTTAGTGTTAAAAGTGGCACTATCTGCAACACAAACACCGACGCCTTAAAAATTTACAAGGGTTGCAGACGTTGGTGAGCTAAAACTGAAGACCACATATTAAACTGCTTCCACTCTCGTAGTAAAATGGCATTTAGAGCTACAGTTTTAGTGGCAGTTATCCACCAAAGAGACGTCCTCGTTAGTTGAAAATTGCCCACACCAGTTCCCTAAAATTCTGCGCTGCAGCTGTATTGATGATCAAGTGTCTGTGGCATAAGCTGGTCTATTGATGTTAACCAGGACAAAATAGGCATCACCAAAACTTCGAACAACAGGACGCAGCCTTTCTCCGGTCTCAGCCACACTCAATCGGACATGCGTTTAACCGTTTTCTGTCCCATGAAATTCATTCACTTATGGAGTAGGTAAAGTGGCAGTATAACAAGCGCCATGCAGAATTCAACTTCGCTGAATTGCGCTTTAGACAGGGAGCAGGTCGGCAAAGGCCGCAACACATAGACGCGCTGAGGGCGGGAACAGACTTAGAGGGAGGTCTTGCAACCAATCGATTAAGGGAACTTAATGATATTAAGAGGGATTAAGAGAGCCATTGGTGGCAAGTAACTTCAAGATGCCGTCCGATAAGTACAGAGAGCGAAAAAAGATGTGCAGACATGGCAAATCATACATGGACATGCGCAGCCGAGAGAAACCGCGAGGTGCACAGTGAAAAGAGCCTGCGATCCAAGACAAAGCGATCGCACGACAAGGAAAGGAGCACGATAAACATTCAGTGGCAAAGAGCTAGCAACAAGCTCGCAGGTTGATAATCGGTAGAGGGAAATTTAAAAATGCTGGCAGAAAAGACGGGAAGGAGAGGGGGGGACAAAAATCGAGGACAAAACCCAGCATTGCCTAAACAACAGGGACATACCTCGCTTTCAGAAGGCAGCAAGCGCTAACGGAAAAGTAGAACAGATCAGAAACAGCAAGATAGAACAGGAATAGATGATGTTCGTGAAAAATTCATGAGAGAAAGTCTGAGAAAACTTACCCCGCCACCATGGCAGTTTTGGCAGACCTTTTTCAGGATGGCATACGTCCGTTCTCGAGCAGCAAACGAAGTGAAGAAGTAGCGTTCCAGTTTGGGCTCGGAGACTGTGATTTGTATGGCATTGGGAATGACTCGGGCGGTTTTCGCCTTGGTCACGAGGATAACGTCCTTCACAGCAAGAAATATCTGAGGGGTAAAAGCGCAGAAGACTAAGTTGAAAGTCAACGAACTGCAAACCAGTGTTCCGTCCAGCAGAAAAGATGAGGCAACAGAGCTCGCACATAAGTGCGCCTTCAAAGGACATCCTTCGCATAGGAAACGGATTCGGACTGCCGGATGGTGTAAATGCTGTCAGAATGTGACAAACAGTTCCCGTTAAAGTTCAATGATCAATTGATTTCCGAAGTTAAATGCACTGCATGAGAATTATTTCTGCCCTATTTGAATGAGTTGGATACAGTATATAAAGCCGTAGATAGCGGAGCTACTAAAGATGTATTCAAATGATTTAAATAGGACACAAATAGCTTAAATAGTTCAATCGATCATTTAACTATCCGTGAAACCGCTGTCTCAGTCCAACAACATTAACACTGTTCTGTGAGTTAAGCGAAGATATGTGCCAACGGCGTCTGCGTGGAACAGAGAGATATTTCTAGGAAATTGAAGTCAGCGTGGCATTTTCCACAATAAGACTAGACGTTGCACATTTTGCACGAAGTTTCCAAAAGACAAGTGCTCCATTCTTAAGGTGTTGGTTATTGGTTTAAGGAAGTTATTTATTTAAGCAGTTGACAAATACTACTTGGAAGGTCTTAGTTTAGCTATTGATATAGCGTTTTGCTGTCATCTATTTGATGCTTTAAGGCTTCTAAAACAGGTTACGGACAAAAAGGAGTGCGTTACAACCGAACTAGGAGCGGACGTCCACTTGCACATTGCAGTCCCAAAAATTCCAAATATTGGCCAATAGTTGCCCTCATGGTGATCACTCATCGCGTCTGCTTTTCCATATTTTAAAAACCGGTGTAATTTGCGGAACGAAAGTGTAACCGAGTGGGAGATGCGAAGCAAACGATCAAACAGTGCTCAATGTGACTCACCTTTTGTTCATAAATGATCTTTGAGTAGAAACAAATCCAGTGTTCGGTAATGTACATGCGGCCCTGCAGAAGGAGGCCGTTGCTGCTTTTTGAAAGAGCGCAAGAGTAGTCTAGACCAAAAGAATAAATGAAGAAAGAACTTTAGGGCATGTCAGGCCGTTCTGATGAGGTCATATTTCTCCATATACTCCCAATTCGTTTGCCACGTGGTAGCGAAAAAAATGGTAAAGGCAATTTGCACAACAGCAGACCAACATAGGACAAAGTGTGGAGTTTACACACACTGCCATCACATGCCTAAGTTTGTCATAAAAATGTTGGCAGCTAATGACGCATTTGTGGGTGATTAACATTGAATTAAATTCATTTTATAAGTCTCGCGGTGTAACCTTCCCATCTGGGCTAAGACCAAACGTCTTTAAAAACATAGTTAGCTGGAAGCAAGCGCGCTGACTTGCGCGTGAATTAGTTTACAGTGAGAGTAGACTTGCGTTGCATCTACCGCGCTCTCTCCTCCATTCCACGTGGAAGAAGTGTCATAACCAAGTCTAGAAGACCGGAGGCGAGACAGGGTGCGGTCGGAGACACCACTAAACGTGCCGTCACCACACCTGACTCAGATCCCACGGAGGAGGAGTGCCATAAAGGCCACAGTAAGAAGGAGCCTGACTGTCAGTTCGTCGGTCAATCACTCTACACACTGGGCTGGCCGAGTGGTCCGAGTTATCCCGTCAGTTGGCAACCTTGCAAGCCACGGCTTTTAGTGCACTGCGATATATGTAAGCACGTCAGACTATTGATCGTGAGGAAAATGCGCTGAGCTGTCGATCTCACTCTTTATTCCCATTCCCAGGCCCCAGTCACCATTCGAACCGGTCCATGGACTGATGTGGACAATGGGTGCAGCTGTTGATATACTTTATCGACTTTTCTAAGCGTACTACGTACACGACCTGCCCTCACCCCTAAAGCGAGCACCAGTATTTCACACAATGTGGGGTTGAGGGACTTATATCGTATGTGTATGAGAGTGTCAGGAGTAACGGGGATCCATTTAGCAAACTCGTCATGTTTTCGTATTACAGGAAAATGTGCGTCCAAAATACGTGAATTTGTCCACAGTCTTGAGCTAGTTGCTGTCAAAACTGATTCGAGGAACGTTGTATGCCGCGCTGGGTGGCGGTTGGTGCATGACCACTGTTTTGTCCGTGTTGATTGATAGTCAGTCCGAAATTGGCGCAGTCGGCGCTAAAGGCCCATGCTCCTTTGAATTTATGGTAGGCAGACAGCGAGATAGGCACGCGAAGACAAAAAACGACCAGATTGTGCTGTCACAGGGCTGAAGGACGTGTCCGCGACCAACGCAGACACCAGCGTATTTAAGCCGCAAACGCGAAGCGATGGGTGGCAAAATAAAAGCAAATCAAATGGAAGGCACGGACCATAACGTTACGTGTTACTGACTGGCCTTGGCTCACTTGCTTGTACTTGTTACGGTTGTGATCAGGCCTGATCTAGCCGACCCCAATGATGTCACGGACGGTACCTCTTCATGCGTGGCGATTGGTGGCAGCGGATCTGCAGAGCTCCACCCAGTCTCTTCTCCAGCGACGTAGACTGAAGATAGGAATCCAGCTACCACCCTCCCGGTCCTTCTGGGTGGCTATCCACCTCCGATTGCGGCCTCGGAACGACATCTCCCAAGGGTGACTGGCTGTACCCTGGCGCAGATACGCAGTAGCTACTGCATGCTCCTTCACCAGTACCAACACCGGCTCGACCTGTCCATACCCGACTGCTGTCCCGACTGCGGCGTCTCGCCGCATGACTGCCGTCATCTTTTCGCCTGAAGTTCCCGGCCAGGCACCCAACTCACCCCTGAGGATCTTTGGCTCAAGCTGGTCGAGGTCGCGGCTTTTCTCCGTCTCCCAACTGCACCCAGTTTGGACTCCGGTGGGAAACCCTGATCTAACAAGGGCTAACAACCAACCAACCGAAGATAGGTCGAAGGATTGCTTCTATGTCTTGACGGACGGTGTCGAACCAAGTCTTCAGTTGCCCTTCTCGTCGACGTTTCTAGGTGGGCTCCGGTGCTGGGTCGAGGACAGTATAGCTTAGCTCATGGGGCGGACGACAGACGTGTCCGAACCACCTTAATCGTCTTTGCTGAATGGCCTGAGATATCCTCGCGATACGATCGCAGCGGGTGCGGAGGGTCTCATTCGAGATAAAGTCACTATAATTAATTCGCAGGATGGTCCTCAGGCATCGGTGGTCAAAGACCTCCAGGCTTCGCTCATCCTCAGCGCGCACAGCCCAGCATTCACATCCATACAGAAAAACTGACCGGATGGATGCACTGTATACACGAATCTTCGTGGCGATGGAGAGAGACAATGTCGTTCTTGCTCTGCCCATTCTGTAGCAGCCTCGCCCCGAGGTATTCAAAGTTGTCTACTTCTTCAAGTTGATGACGATTAATCCCCAGGGGTGCTTTCTCCTGGCCAGGGATGCAGCTCGAGAATAACTTCGCCTTTCCGGAATTTATGGACACGCTAACCGACATAGCGATCTCATTCACCCGCAACACTACAGACTGCAGACCACAAAAGCTTGAGGATAACAGCACAATATCATCGGCGTAGTCAAGATCAGTTAGCTGGCGTCCGGCTGCAAGCTCAACATTTTCCTCTTCATGTAGGGCCTTTCCGAGAATCCAGTCAATGACGTAGTTAAACAGTATGGCCGACAGGACGCAGCCCTGTCGGACACTAGACCAGATATCAAACGGCTGAGACTAGCCTTGACGTAGACTAGGTTAAACAATCAGGAGTTGATGAACGTAGATAAGATCTCAAGGCCGATCAAATACATGATCGCATGGTAGTTGGGAGTGTGGACTGCCATTTCAGGTGCCGTTTCTGAAGGCTGATCACATGATACACCAAAACCATTCTTGCAGGCTTCTAAGTGACACAAAAGACCGAGAGTCTTTAGGAAAAATTAGTCGAGAGGTTAGTGTAAAAACGTAAACAGGTGACTGGATAATGATGAGGAAAGCAACGAGGAGTATCGACTGATTGGGTTCCTACCACACCGCACAACTTCCTTTTTAATTTGGCTTTGTTACGCTTGCACCTATGATAGGAGTTTCGATTTTGCAGTATGTAGGGGAGCAGGTTGAATGTAGCTAACGCGGACAAGTGATTAAATTTGGCTGACCCGATCGTCTCTAATTCATTAAAGGTGCCGAGCGGTCCAATGAGGATAGGACGAGGTAGACGCAGGGCAATGCTGTTTTTCTTACAAAAAAGCACGTACGTAAGTCAGTTGCTGAGTGTACCTTGTGGATTAGCGGTTAGCGGCATCGCCGTTTGCTACGGTCAAATTATCACGAGCGAAAAATAGTCAACTGAGCTCAACGTTCGTCATGCTGAAGATTAAAAACTTACGTTCTTTCACTTCAGTACTCAGTTCAATTCCATTTTACCCAACCTGGCTGAATGTTCAGTCTTCTAATTAAATAATAATAGTTTCTCAGTACTCATAAACACGAAGTGGTGAAGAGCCACCGCAGTTAAAGAAATAGACTCTTATAAAGATGTTGTAAACGGACGCAACATTTAGCAGCCATTCCATTAGAGCCAATTATTCCAGGGTCTGTCTTTCCGTCCTCTATCTGGGTAGCACTGCCTTACTATGATGATAATTTCAAAGCATTGTACAAATCACGTTGGGTGGTATATGGAGACTGATTTATTTCAAATAACAAAAATAACGAAGGCACGGTAAAGAGACGAGCAAATCAGGCTCGATTGGAGTCAACTACGAAATTTGAGCAAAGTCAAAATCCAAACGTTTGCTAGACGCCTTAGGGAACTTTAACAATCAAAATGAAGTCATGTCGTCGTATTCCTTGCAATTTTTTATGACATTACAACAATAATAGTTCTGGTGAATAGCAATACTCAGATGCTTTCAGAAAACGTCGCATTCAACTAGAAAAATTTTGAACTTAAAGGCACGCTCAATGGCTGTGGGCACCGGTGTGATAAGAAATGGCGGACTAATTTCACTGGCTTTTAAGTCCTAACAACATGCATGAATCATACTAGTTAAATAAACAAACGCGAAAAAATTAACCCTGGTTTGAAACAAACTCAACAACTTACCAACGAGGAGACGGTTGGTGTCAACAGGCGTGTTTTTGAATATGCGCTGAAACTGGTGAACTTTTGCTCTGTAAGACCGTGCAAGAGATTGCTAAAAGTTTTGATTAAAAATGTTGCTTTAAAATATGAAACAATACCGGAAGACTTGCAAGAAAATCAACTGAATACGCAAAATAGATTACCTGGTACCAGGACGAAATTTTTTTGTTAGGTGGACGAGGCGAGGGGGTTCGAGAGTTTTTATTGTCATCAGGAACTGCAATAGCTACCTTATAAGCTTCTTGCAATGCATCTTCATTGTAATACTTTGGGGAGGTAGTTGTGTAGCTTTCATCAGTTGAAGATCCGTTGAGGAGGGACGAAGAAAATATGTCAGATGAGTCCGAATTATCTGGCAAGCTGGGTTGGCCAACAGCCTCTTCGGCGGTTGTCTTTCGTTTCAAACTGACAAACGAGTCGCTAGGCAGCCCACTTTCATGAGAGGAGATAGTATGAAGGTTAGGACTGAGATTTTGAGTGTCGATGACAACTTCCTCTTCGCCTCGGCACTTATCGAAGTCATGGGGCTCACAAGGGATGGGCACGGGCGAGGAGGGGCGGATGCCACGGTTCATGCTGCTGGTTTCTTTGGGATATTGTTCATCACTAGGAGGTACATACATGCCAGGTCGGTCAGTCAGGGTGACACCAAAGTTTCCTGAGTATGAATGAGAGTTCGGTGGTAAAAAGGAACTGTGGTTCGCCGAGGTGTTGAGAGGAGCTGATGAACTGATGTACCACAAGGCTTTGGTGGAAGGTACATCGACGGACTGGGGAGAATGATCCGTCTAAAAAATTGAGTAAGTAAATACACTTTACAATATGATACCTACGTATGTAACGCTGAAATAAAGTGGCAATAAATAAAAGAGCATAACCACGTTAATATTTTGAAAAGTTTGAAATCTCATGTGCCTATGAGTAGCCCAAGCCGTTTGCTAGAGTACTAAGTCCCAAGAAGGAAAATGTTCACGGGCTGAGGATAAATGACCAAAAATATACACTGAAAAAGCCTGTGCATTGACGAACAACGTGCACTATAGATGGGCTATAAATGGTGGATAAGTGTAATGATACGTTGTCCGGTTGGGAAGGTGGGCCGATATTTGGCAATTATCCTTTATATGCTTCTTGAGAAGACAATAATTTTGGCGAGGCAAGGGTGGCCAAGCATGCAGAAGAAAATGACATAAAACTCCGTGAGCCCCTGTTTATGGTGATGATGAGAAGGAGCAGAAGGAGAAGGAGCAAGAAAAAACTAAACTGTCAGGCTCACCTCAGAAGAAATATGTGCACATTCTATGTTGCGACTGACGCTAGCCATGGTTGATCCAATGGAATTCAAATAAAATAGGATTGTAACTTATCAAAAATATTCGAGACAAGCTGATTGACAGGTCATACGCAGCAATGCAGTTGGATTCGAAGAAATCACTGAAATGTGAAAAATATGTTCTTAATTTAGAAGAACAGGCTGCAAAGAACTCTTGTGAACAAAGCAAACGAGACAACCGACCAATTTAGTAATCTGTGGGCATAATCAACGCTCTTATTCTAATGCCGTGCCCTGCATCGATTGCTTTTGGTGTCGAGGACATGCAAGGTGTAAACAAATAGCAAAACGTCGCGCGATTACATAATGTGTTTTTGGTGAACAGAAAAGGCCGCAGTCCCCCGAATTAAGTGCATTACAACATCCGCTAGTTTAAACCGACTTAAATTTTTGAAACGTTTTAGGAGACTGTGGTGTCATTTTCCGCATCTTTTTTTAACCAAGTTATCGGACCACACAATAAGTATGTTAGTTAAAACCTGAGGACAAGTGAAAATTAAGGCATGGGGAAACATAAAAAACTGTACGGAGTTGCTACCATATATGGTTGCATACGAATATATATGTAAATAAACTCTGAATGGTAAAAAATATGAAAGGTCCGGGTAGTTGAATAAAAGACGGAAAAGCGTCCTCTGAGGCCAGTTTTTTATTTGCCCAACGTTTCGAACGCTCACGCGAGCCCTTGTCAAGGGATAAGAGTATACAGCTCACCGCATATTTCGCTCAGCTCTGCCGGGAGTGAACTTGAGCTCTGCTATCTATTTGTTTGGGCAACGCCACATAGGCATCCGGAAGATCGATATGCCCATTAATGGAACCCGCCTGCAAATGTCATGCCTCCTGCAGCAGGCGTGAAATTCGGTCGTGCGACTGACTCGAAGAATCCGCTCGACTAGTCAGTGAATTCGGAATTGGAGTCGCTAACAGACCGGAAGCGACAAGCTGCAGGCAATTCATGCAACCTAAAGACCCAATACCCGTTAACCGAAATCCGGTGTAATTTACCGCATCGGTTATCTCTGTGGTCAAGCCAAATATGTTGGTGAAACCGACAAACTGATTTTCACGAGACTGCACGAGCGCAAACTCGTCGTGCGATGGAAGGACAAGCTTTCCTCGGTAGCCCCTTACGCATCCACGCTAGCACGCGGCTTTGACTTCGAAAACGTGAGGATACTAGGTCCGTCGGAAGACCAAATCACCCGCCTTAATAATGAGCTCGCGAGAGGGTTCCAAAAGCCAGGCAACTAAAAAACTGGTCACAGATAACTCTTTCCCGTCTTCATATTGCCGATAGAAGGAAAGATGCGAGTTCCAGGGCATAAATGAGAAGAAAGAGCGATTTATAAGTACTGTGAGGCGCGGTACGACACTTACCTCCGACGACGGAAACTTGTCTGTATTTGAAACGTCAGGAAATTAAAAATATGGTTCCCGAGATCGCTCTTTCTTCTCATATATACATATATATATCGAGTGTATCGTCTCCCAAAGAAGAGGAAGAAGAAGAAGGGGCGGGTTCGTGGACCAAATTGTATTTGGACTGACGTTTCAAAAGCACACTCGCTTCCATCGTCAGAGTATCGCGCTTACTTTTCCGCGGGCCTTGAGTGAAATCGCCTCGCCACCGATCTTGTGAAGTAAACGTGTTCCCTCCACGTGCGTTCGCCGCTGGTTGGCTCCGACTTGTTTGCTGCTGACCAATGGCGGGTCCGCATCTCCTTGCTGCGGCGCCGTCCTCCTCTCCGCCATCTGTTCGATCGATTGGCCGTTGATATTTGGTGGCAGCTCTGCCGGCCTCAAGTTCGGGTGCGTGGGAAAGCACGCCGTGCTGGTCACATAATTCGCTGTCGCCGCCGCCATCGCCGCCGCCTTCCTCCCCCGTGGGTGTTAGCTGTTGGCCCTGCGTGGCTTGGTCTTCGGCCCTCCTCTCGTTAGGCCGTGGATCGATCGGCCGTTGGCGTTCGCTTGTAGCGCTGTCAGCTCCACGGGTGGCTCTGTTGCGCCAGTCACGCGACTCCTGATCGCTGCCGCTTCCTTCCTCCGTGGGTGTTGGTTGCCGGCCCTGTGTAACGTCTTTCGGTTTGTTCTGAGCGGGTTTGAGCCTTGTTCGGAGCCCTTGGTAGACGGGATTTAAATCGATGGCTCGGTTTATTGTGCCCGTCGAGGACCAACTTTCCAGCACCAATCTGGCCATTTTGTCATTGGCCCTGCCGATCACCCTCGCATTCTCAAAGGCGAACTTGTGCTTCAGCTGCCGCATGTGACCATAGATCAAAGACAGCTTTTCTTGGCGATCGATTGCAAGTTGGTGTTCGTGCAATCTTGTGCCCAGGCGTTTGCCCGTTTCCCCAACATACCTCGCATCGCAATTTTTACATGGTATGCTGTAGACCACGGCTGATTGCTCGGTTGTTGGCAGCGGATCTTTGGGCTTCATGATTTGCTGTCTGATTGTGAAACCTGGTTTATGCGCCACTCCGATCCCAAAGGGTTCTAAGATTCGTGCAGTTGCCTCTGAAACGTTCTTTACGTAGGGGATGGTCAGCCAGAATTTTGGCTTTTCTTCGCTCGACCGAGTAACGTGAGGTTTCTTCAGGCATTTGCGGACGAAGGACTTCGGGTACCCGTTGGCCTTGAAAAGGGCGTGTAAGTAAT
>JAYGXS010000001.1:44273086-44284742 GCA_036362985.1 Ligula intestinalis | reverse complement strand
CAAGGGTTGTTTTAACCACTGGATAAGAAATATGCGTTTTTAGATAGGCTATCTCTTGTTTCAGTTTATTTAGCTCGTGGTAAAGTTCCTGCTTCATCTCCGAAAACTCCTGGCGGAGGACGAAGAATTAATAACATTATCTAAGTGGCCATATCGGCAGTTACTTTCTGGTCGTATCTTGATATGGTTGTCAAGGGCCCGTGTCGAAGTGGCCGGGCTGCCTGCGGTGCTAACACCACTAGTAACCAGATTTGGTGACCCGGGTTCGAGATCCGGCGGTGACGGACTTGCAGCACCTGAACTCTCCATGCTGTGTAAGATTTTTTGTGTTATGACCTGCATCTGATACTGCCAATTAAGTCGGAAGCCAAACCCAAGAGCCCGTAAGAGTGAGGCGGAGAGAAGATCGTTTGGCCAGATAGTGCAATTTTACTGAGACAAGCAGGTTACAGCAAGTCGGAGTAAAATATTGAGTTCCTGACAGATACAATGAAAAATGTTTGGTTATAAAATTGCCTTATGAATAACGTGAGAGTCACTTTTATCCTAAATATTATGACAATATTAGGATAAGGGTATACAACAACACAGTGATATAACGACTCAGCTTCGGCGTGAAATTCGGAGATGTGCAGATTTTTGTGGCGCAGAGGAGTTTTTCACAAAATCCACACGTGCAATAAGCGATTTCCAAACTTTGGAAATAATTCCCCTAATAGCAATTTGTAGACCTGTGTACTCGTCAGCTCATACACACACAATATCTCAAATCTAATTGGCTAAAATATCAGCTAAATTATTGGTCAGAACGCCTCAATCTGAATGCACGCAATTTGATTGGCTACTTTAACTGCTGTGTCTGGTGGCGAGTTTGGACGGCATTTCGTCATGTCGCACGTGAGCCGCTGAACGCGTAAGTGGGCTGTGATTGTGGTGGCTTTAATTGCTGCTAAAATTATAACATTCTGAAATTTTTTAATAGTATGTGGAAGCCGAAATCAAGGACTACCCTTTGGAGAGAAGCAAAACGCGATTATCATGCGTTGCTTCGTAAAGTTGAGGAGGCAGACAGGAAAGCTTGGCCGACGACATCGGATTCTGATGAAGATTCCTCGTTTAAAGAATCTTCCAGCTGTTCTTCATGCGGGACGTCAGATTACGGAACAGACTTCATCCAGGAGTCAAACTGTCTGAATTTTCCAACGTTTGATTTTCCATTCGAAGGACCAAGTATGCAACAGGCCGTTCAGGAGCCAACTCTACGAGATGCACTGAAGATGTGGGCAGCTAAATGTGACCCACCAACAAGCCATCTCACGGAACTGCTGAGACACTACGGATCCTACCAACACGCATGCCGTCATTTTTTCGCGGGTATCGAACCTGCTGGAATACGACGGCCTACTGTTTTGCCTGTCAGACGTAGAATTCCGACGCCAGTTGGTATGTCATGATTTTCTTCTGACCTGCCTTCACAGACAAGTCACCTACTTTAGTTAGGCGGTAAAAGCTTAGAAGACTTTGTGGACAGGGTTTTCAAAGCCCTGTTTTCCGACAGCATTACCGCCGAGGTGAGCTTAACCGGTGCGTATGTTGACAGCCCAAAGAGGGCTTTTGAAAAAACAACGTTGCATCAGCTTCTGACAGGTAAATTTTCATGCATTCTGCTTTATCTGTTAACAACGCAGAAGGGGCAACGGTGTGGTGCTTATCACACAACCAAGATCGGGCAGAAATTAGAAGAGCCTTCATAAAGGCCTTCAAGAAGGCATACAAAAGACTGAACAGGGGCAAATATATCACCCCGAAACGTTCACGCTTTTACGGTGAGTTCCTTTAGCACTTCTACTTACATCAGTTAACTTACTGCATACAGTAATACCTACAGAACTGATACGTACTTAACTAAATTAAATAATTTTATTTATTTGCAGAAGACCACGGCCCCAGCGATAACGGCCCCGGCTCATCTAGAGCAGTGACTGGCCAATCACTACCGCCCACAAGCACATCTGTGATATGTATATAACATTTACAAGACCGCTGTAATCACAGCAAAGATATTTTTCAGACCAACCGGATTGAGATTTCCACGTAGAAAATGCAAAAGTTTGGAAATATATAGTCAATTCTTGAATAATTTCCAAGAAGCGTGTCTTCTTTACTGAGATAGAGACTAAAAACACGTAAGCTCGAGAGACTTGAAATTCGCAAACAATTTCAAACTTAGCGCTCGACTAAAGAATTAATTTAAATATTTTTTTAAGTTTTAAACTTAAGTCACTTTAAGTCACTTTATTAAGGGAAGAAGGCTTTCGCCCTTGGGCTCCCTATTCATAACCAAAATCGCATAATAGGTCCACCGTAACAATAGTACATGATACAAATGAACAAATGTAGGCTTAACATCAGCGATAAGTGTGAGCCAGTTGCAAGGTGCTGCTACTGACACTTTGTTCATTATATCTGCCACAGTTTCTCAGCAAATGAGAATCAAGTTTGTGTTTAAAAATGTCAACAGTATCTGAGAGGACCACATCTTCCGGGAGTCCGTTCCACGCTCCAATGACGCTCTGAGAGAAGGCATTTCGTCGAACGTCGATACGGGCCAGTTTCCTCTGTAGTTTAAAAGGATGACTTCGCAGATGGTCAGTCCGAGCCAATTCGAAGAAATCTTCAAATTCTAGGGCGCAGTCTTGGCCTCTAACAATTCGGTAGGTTTGTATGAGGTCCCCGCGGAGTTGCCTATAACTGAGAGGGAAAAGATCAAGTTCGGTCAGTCTGTCTTCATAAGGCAGATGACCAAGATTCTTGACCATCTTCGTAGCCCTCGCCTGCACTCGTTCCAGGTGCAGGTAATCCTGAAGAGCTCCTTGTCAATGTTGACGAATCCCCGCCTAATCGCAAACAGCACCTGTGTCGCGCGTTTAGCTGCCTTTACACACTGAGTAGATGGTTTAAGTGAGGAATTTATTAGAACACCGAGATCCTTTTGTTCGTTCACATTTGAAAGCGGGTGCCCACCGAGGAGGTATTGGAAGGAATCGTTCTCCTCATCAGTCCTTCTAGTACGGAGTCTTAAAACCACACACTTACTAATGTTGAAGTTTAAAAGCCATTGAGCAGACCAGCAGCTAAGTCGATTGAGACTCTCTTGAAGCGCTTTGCTATCGGCGTCAGACCTGATGGCTCTCCAGAGTTGGTACCATAATAACTTGCCTTTCAGCAAAATATTTTGTATACTTGAGAATGAATACATATGTAGTTACTGCTATATTCATGGATCACTGTACCAACCCTAGTAGCAATCTACGTCTATGGAGGGTCCACGGAATCTCTATACATAGAGATTCTAATATCTATTCGAGATCTATTTTGAACCCCTTTATAGATATCTATCTAACATCTATTTAAAGAGATACATAGCGATCGGCCATAAAGGTGGCTTTCGCTTTGCAGTGGAACCCCTTTCGTGGCAGAACGACCAATTTATTACGTTTATACCCCCTTTATTTGTAATAATCATAAGTCGGAAGACGTTTAGTAATATTATTAGGAAAGTTTATTCAAATATTATAAAAATGAAAATGTACATGGACTCTTGGCCTCAGTTTTGACGTCTTGATATTATTGTCCTGGCTGGTCTTCGACTTCCCCCGAAGGGCCAGCCGTTATTTCTAGAAGTTATTTAAACGTTAAGTATGTATAAGTAGACTTACCATTTGGTGCAGAGCGCTTTTTACGGCGTGTCTAACATCACTTTCAGACGCCGCTTGACGGCGTCCTCCAGTTCCGACACCTTAAGTTTCCTTTTGCCATTCCAGGCGCCGAAGAGGTCTAAGTATAAACTGTGGCGATGATATTAGGAGACTTACCCATGATCAAATTGTAAAATGCAGATTTTTCTAGGGACAGTTTACACTTTTTGCCCTTAAAATTAAGGTGTAAACTAATTTCATTATCAAAAACTGCGGCGAAAATCCGCTTGACGAAATCATCAAGCTTACTTCCACCCAGTCCATTCAGATAGGTAATCTAAGGAATGTAAATTTAACCAAATGTGCTGCTTACCAAGTATTTTTTGAATTTATCATCCGTTAACTGGGCATTTAGTTTCCGGAAGTCGGCAGCGGTCCGGAGCGGTTTGTTGATGGAATTCTGAATGACGGCTTCATTCGCATCCGTGGTAGGCGTTCACATTCTTAATCTGCTTAACGAAAGCTCGCGCGGGGGCGTCACATATGACAGCTTTCACGTTCACCCGCGTACTTTGCAAGCCATCGTCGCTTACAATTCCGTTGCTCTGTAGAGCAACTAACTCATCAACTACTAGCTTACAGTACTCATGAACGTCAGAAGGCTTACTGCCTCCATAGTAAATACCTACCGGAAACAAATCACTCCGGAAGGTTCGAATTACCCTACCTAAGATGGGCCACATGTGAGTTTTCACTTTCTTATAAATAAGCACCCCATCTATTGCCAACTGCACGTCAACGTTCTCAGGCACAGATTCTGCAGTACTCAGCAGAAGTTGGCGCAGTTTTCGTTCTTACCTATGTGAACGTACTCACAGCTGCCTATCGGTACAACCTTTAAGTCGTACGTTGCCTTCAACAGCCTCTTTTCGTTGGTTGGCAAGTCCGGTATGAGTGGCCTAATTATGTCCACTTATTCGCGCAAAGGAGCGTGTTTTATGTGGTTTTGCACGGCCCATTCTCGCAACAACTGAACATAGCTATTCTGCTCCGTTTCCGTGCTAACAGCCTTCTCGATCACTTCCTCGTCCTTCTCCTCTGCGTCTCCTGTAAGAACCCAATCATCATCACTTACTGTGGACAACGACTCCGGAATATCATCACTTAATTCACTATCAAAGACGTTTGGACTCTCTAGTTCTGCAATTACGACCATATAGTCGGCTTCCGCTCTGTTCTTCATGGCCTCTTCCGCAGCTAACATTTCCTCCTCAAAATACTTCTTCAAACGGCGTTTTCGCGTACTCCTGGATTCACTCTTAAAAATTGTTAACAAAAACCATAAAGATAAGAAATTGTAATGGGCGCACCTGGTTTCTTTTTATTCCCTTACACTGGTGGCAGCCCAGACGGCGGACCCCACCCCTTATTGTCCCAACCCATTTCCCCCTTCTTTCCGCCCTTATGATGGTCGTCAAGACTTCACTAGCTGGCTGGAACTCTGTAAATTCTATCTCAACCGTGTCTCAGCAAGCCAACTGAGCGAATGCCTCCTTTCGCATCTCGCAGAGGACCAACTGTTGAAGGCACTCAGGAGGGGCTATAGCTCGACCACACCGTTCGATTTCCTATGTGACCAGCTCGGTAGACTTTTCGAACCCCCATTGGAAATTGAAGAGGCCGTCCATCAATTAATCCACCGTCGCCGACGTCCAGGAGATGATTAAAATGATGTTGGAAAATCGCGTCATCCGTCCGTCTCACTCACCATGGGCCTCTCCGGTTACGCTAGTACCCAAGAAAGATGGTAAACTACGTCTATGCATAAACTACCGCCGCCTTAACGCACTCACAATCCGAGACTCATTCCCACTACCCCGCATTGACGTCACTCTGACGTGCTGGCAGGGGCGCGTTGGTTTACCACCCTAGATCTGAAGTCGGGTTACTGGCAAGTGGAGGTGGAACCCAAAGATAGAGCCAAAACGGCTTTCATCATCCCACCACTGTCACCAGTGTAATAGGCGCACCTGGTTTCTCCTTATTCCCCGCGACTGTCTCGCCCTCTGTCTTCACTGGTGTTTCCGTTGACAATCCTTGTAACTGAGTTGTTTCTACCGTCGGGCTTGGTGCCTGGGAACCTTCAGAGTCAGAAGTCTGATGAGTCATGGTTATATATATATATATATATATATATATGTATATATATATAGCCGTCCACAAGCGATCAAATACACAGCGCGAAGGTATCCGTACAGTTTGAACGTTTATTTAATTACGACAAGAATACTAATCATTAATGTTCCTCTGAAGACGAAAAGAGCTGGTGCTCATCAGACACGTTCTTCAAGGCTCCGGACTGGCTGTCGTCAGGCACTGTCTCACGCGTCGTCTCCACGACCGCCACTAAAATTGAAAATTACAAATGTGTATTTAAACAAAAGGGCGGTTGGTCCCTTGCAAAATATTAAAGGGAATAACAACAGAAATATTATGGAATAGCAGTAAAATAGCAGTGGATTAGTCAGGTAGTAGTTGCAGTACGTTTACCCGTTGCACGCCACGCACGTCAAATAATGCGGTTACGCGCGCGGACGGATGTCGCAATGCGCTTAAAGTGGCCAACCAATCGGATGTCAGATTGCATTATTGCGGCAACCAATTACGTTACAACATCGCGTATATCTAGCACTAGCCTGTGAACGTGCATCTATTAGATATCTAGTAGCTACTAGGGAATTGTCCGTTTATTCGACCCTTATGCCAAAACTTTTTAAGTTAGATAGAAAAAAGCAGCATTTACCGAAAAAATGAGCTTTTGGATATTAATGCCCACGGAAATGGCCATGTTGGTCAAATGTCGAACTGATTCAAAAGAGCAAACCACATTTTTGAGCAAAGAACATGTGTGCTAGATACCATGCATATTGTTATTCCTTAGATTAATAAAAAAAGTTTCAATAATAGGTAACTTATTTTCAAAGTGTCTTTAGTGTACGTTTAGCTGATGAACTTCTGTGTATATTAACATTTTTCAAGGTGATGTCACAGTGCACTAAAAGACTTTTGACAATTTCCTGAATTTACCTGAAAAAAAACGATATAATTTGACTAGAGATGAACGAACATACCTTTCTCTTTATAACGGATTATTTTTTGCTTAAGGAGATTTATAAAAAGATCTGTGATAAACATCTGCATGCAAAAAAACAGGCCACGTAAATGACCATTGTTTGCGAAGTTTATTATTCTTCTGTCTGTTACGTTTCTAAATAACGCTTGAGCGGAACCTAGTGTTTGCAGAAAATTATACTTCTACATGACTTACATCAAGAAAGGCTTTGTATTGGCTGTCTGCGCAGATGCATGTAGAAACTTTGTTTGCGCGTACGACGAGCTATGCAGCAAAAAAAATATTCTACCAAGAACTTTTTGCTGCATTTTTTGCAAAGAAACTTCACAGAATAGCTAAGTGTAATTTTTTAAACTTGCATTGATGCTTGTTAATGAAAATAATTGTGATTCCTTAAACTTCGCTTTTCTTCCATTGGATCAAATTCACACAAAATTTTACGGTACTGGAAGGATTATTATTCCACCTTTTTTTACTAATTATGGAATTCTACCACAGCAAAATGCATATTAGAAGAAAGTTTCGTCCTGTATTTTCTTATAGCATATGGAATTTCTTTTATATAAACATAGCCATGATATAGCAAATGTGAGAGCCTATTTACCCCTATAACTTTAAAAAGGAGGGCATTTTTCCAAACCAAAGTCTTTCTTGTTATAAAATCTACTCAGTTGATCAAAATAACCTATCCAGCTAAACTCTAAATGACCTGATTAAATTTCGATCTGAATTTTGTTTGCAGCACTCTTACTCCCTTTGCTTTGTCACTATTTGACGGTCATTGAGGGTTTGCGTTGCGAGCTCCTTGGCAAAGCGGAACATAATTGTTCCTAGACTAGATTGATGAAACACCTGCATTCATTAATACATAGATATGTGCCAAATAATCCCCAGAGTTGAATATGCTAACACAATTTCCGGATTACTTTAAAGGAGGACAGTGGTTCCCGGCTGATACACAGTAGACGGTTGCTTGTATTCTCTCGTTTAGGCAGGATACTTAAATCAATGATCATCTCAACCAACGAACGGACCAGAGTCCATTATATCTTCACTATTTTCTGCAAAGTAATTGTCCATGGGATTGCTGAGAATTATGTTCGTTTGCTGAAGGAATCTCATTTGTAGATGTTTCTTTCCAATTGTTAATGGATGCAGGCTGGGATAAAGCAAAATACCCGAAGAGCACTACAGCAAGTTTACTAGTGCTTATTAACGGGGACTCTTACATATCCAACACACTCCTTAACTCTTCACGAATTAAACATTGCCATTCCCTAACGCATGTTCCTAACATTTGGTAAATTCTGAAAGAGAATTATCTCCGCTGCCACCTGAAGCAAATAGTGGTCGAATGCATCCGGTAAAATCAAAGCAGTCCAATTGTGTCAGCCGATATTTCGAACGTTAGAGTCTCCGACGATAGGGACATCCTTGTTCAAGCAGGTATTTTTTAAATCTGTAAGGCGAAGGACATCTAACTCGACAATCTGGTTTGGTGGGCGGAATGCAACTGCAAATACCAGGGACTACGCACAGGTAGAGGAGACAGTAAAAAAATTTAAATTTCTGCTGGTGTGGGGGCGTGGCTTGCGAACAGCAGTTATATTACAGCTAACAAAAACACCGGTACTTCCTACTCGGCATTTCTTGGCTCTTATAAATTGCTTATAATCATAGAGCGATACCTCGTGGACTTCAATAGTTTCAGAATGTTATGTTTATTTCAGAAGGATGACGCAGGTGTGTACTGCTCATTAAAATTCCAGAGTTTGCTCGTTTTATTAAGCAGGCGCTGTAGCTTTGAGTTTATCACTTTTAATTGTCGTCTTCGCTGTGGGGACCAGCCTAAGTATATGAAAAGTCAGCCAGAGGAAAGATCTCTTGATTTGTAGCATTTTCCATTAACTTATTTACAATCATTTTCAACTTCCATCACTTTCTTCTATTCCATCGTGAGCTCCTTTTGTCGTGTCTTTCTGTGACTTCTTAGTTTCGCTGGAAAAATTCCTACGTGTTTTATGGAGACCATCCGTCATTCTATAGTGTCCGAAGCCTGAACTTCATTTTCTGCAATGATGTTAAGATATCTTGGCGATTATAGTTCGCGCAGAGCCTTTGCTTTTCATAGACGGAAGGCTTTTTGAATGGTTACATTCTCCATCCTGAGAAAGGCATTGCGAACATGCTCGGTACAAACTAAGGTCGTGTTCAGCCCTGTCATTTGCAATCAGAGGAGGGGACTCATTGGATTTCCAGGGTAAATAAAAGTACATATGCTCAGATAGCCTCGGCCGGTAAACCTGAAACTCGCTTATAATCTGCCGAACCAAGTAAACCAGCGCGCGTCTCACTCGATCGCAAAGAAACTAAAATAAATCCGCAGTTTTCGCCATCGTTACTCTGCTCAGGCAGCACTAACAATGATCTGCATCTGCGTCCTAGCGTCACATCGTTGCTTGATGCTGCACTCAAAAACAGTGATACAGAGGTCGATAAGATCATGAAGCCAAAAAAGCATAGGGCTAGAAATGCTCGAAAGTCTAAATGGGCCAGGAGTGCGCAGTCAGCTAACCCAAAAACCGGCACATCAGGACCCATCAAACCTTTAGTACCGGATACAGATGGCCGCTTGGTCGGAACTCGTGATCTCGCAACAGATGCACCAGTGAGTCACAAGCAGAATATAATTGTAAAAGGGGCTCCAGAGATAGCGTCAACAATTGCACAAAAACGAGTTGAGGCTGATATTGACTTGGATTTGGACATGTCTGTCGACACGCCTGAAACCTGCATATCGGATCATGTGTCAAGCCCACGGGCTATACCATCGTCACTCAGCATAAGCGACACTATCAATTATCGGGATTTGCATCCTAGCACCCCATCGTTGCTCGACTCTGCACAAGAAAGCGATGACCAAGAGTTTGACAAGATCATAATTCAAAAGAGGCATAAGCCTAAGAAAGCCAAACGGTTCACGGGTTTGCATTCAGCTTACCCAATAGCCAGTACATCAGAACCGCGTGTACCGGATACAATTGCTCCCTCGGCTGAAACACGTGCGCTTGCAACATATGCCCCATTGAGTCGCAAGCAGAAAATAGTTGTAAAGGTGGCCCCAGAGTCAGAGTCATCAATTGCACAAGAACGAATTGACCATGACGTGGGTCTTATGCGAGTGTACGCCAAACCGTTGCTAAAACCAGGCGAGTCTTTCCGCATTCTTAAAGCATTTCGAATAGGGAAGGCTCCAACAGCTCCAGAATAAAATTCTCGGCCACGACCCCTTAAAGTTATTTTAGAAACTGAAGCACAGGCGAAACTCTTGCTAGAGCGCAAACCATACTTATGGAGTCTGCATTTGCAAGTTTTTTTTTCAGCCAGATTACGAGTTGAAAGGGCGGAGAAAGATGACACAGCTAATAATAGAGCTGGAAAAACATAGAACCAATGGCAAGACAAATCTCAAAATAAGAGAGGGAAAAATAGTTCAGGTCAAAAGGAGATCGCTCTGGTTGAAGCCAGTAACAGTGACGGCCTAGCTGTCCCGCCACCGAAACCTCAGACATGCCCTCTTTAATTGGTCGTTTTAAATGCCAGATCACTGATTAATAAAATGCCTCTGCTCCAGGCTTTCGTTTTTATAAACCACCCAGACATTGTTATGGTAACTGAGACATGGGCGTCAGCTTGCGTAAGTGATTCTCAACTCTCTGTTCTAGGCTATGCATGCGTTCCGAACGATCGAAAAAATGGCCGTGGCGGAGGAAGCTGCATCTTTATAAAGCAGCCACTTGCATTTCTCCCGTTGGATTAGCCACAATTCACGGCGGTGGAGGAGAGCTGCTGGCTACGAGTTGTTCTAAAAAACAAATACTCCTTACTTGTTGGCTGTGTTTATCGCCCACCTAATGCCAATGCAGACTACGATCTTTGTCTCTCGCAGGCATTTCATGCCGCAGCCGACTTGAATCTGAAGTATTGATTGATTTCAGGTGACTTTAATCTTCCTGACGTGCTTTGGTTTCCATTTTCCGGTCCTTTGAAGTTCAATAACTTACTTGAGGCAATAGATATCGGCATGTGAGATCAGGTAGTCGATTTTCCCATTCGAGGAGCACATAAAATCGACCTTATTTTTTTGTAGGGGATGCGAAACACTTTTGGTGCCATTCTTAGACACACTTGGGAGTTCAGGCCATTTTACAGTTGTTAGTGAACCAGAACTGGAGGCGGTTGAAACATTTTCCCAAAAGTAAAGTTTTTATCATGACTTTCGATCAGCAAACACGTCGGACCTACTGGCACATCTAAACGCTCTCGACTGGTCTGAATTTTTCCAATGTATGGATGTAAATGTTTGTACCGATGCACAGTACAAAGTGCTGGATCCACACATCCTCCACTTTTTCCCCCGTAAGAAAGTAATGCAAGTCAAGGATGAAGTGTACCTTCGTCTGCCTTTTCGTCGTAGGCTGCGTAGGTTCTCTCCTCATTTGCATCGGCAGAACGACACGTCCGTTCTGCCCTTGATCACACTGATCTTTGAGCAGGCTAAGAAGCTCTCCGAAGAAAAGCAGATAGCCGATGAGGCCAACTTTGATAAAAATCCTTCCCTTAATGTTGCAAAACTCTTTGCGCGCACATTAAAAGCGCAGAGGAAAACGCAACACCCCATACTTCAAGAGCCTCATAGCTGACGCTAAGTTGACCGCCGATAGCTTCAATGCGTTCCTATCCAACACGTTTAGTGAAAGCTCGTTCGCTGCACCTCCAGCTATCCGGGCTTGGACGGGTGCCGTACTCGAAACCATAAGTTTTA
>JAYGXS010000001.1:44253730-44273076 GCA_036362985.1 Ligula intestinalis | reverse complement strand
CACTCTCGACGCGCCAGTCATCGAGACGTATTTTTATTTCTTCCTATGGCACGTGCAGTTAAGTACCGGCAATTATTTTCAGTAAATGCCATATCAATCTGGAATAAGCTGCCCAAAAGTATTAAAACCCAGCAAAACTACCCTATGTTTAAGAGAGCTATAACTACGTTTCTACATTCAGGACAAATTTTACGAATTTTGGGTGCTGACTCGGTGGAATCTCTCTTTCACTCTGATGGTGTTCGTGGACTTTGAACCCCGCCAGGCTTCATGCTGAAGATAATGCTGCTGAAGCAGCAGCCCGCAGTCTGCTAAGCGTTCAGCCGATAGCGCGCAACTTTTGCCGACAACCATTAAAGGAAGACTGAGAACACTGTGATTTTGTGCCAACCCTCCCCGTCTGGAACTAATGTTTTTAAACGATATTAAACAGTTCTCCTGCTGATGAGTAAACTCAGCTAACAACTGTACATTTATTCCGTTTGTATCATACCTTTGAAAGCAGGTTTTTTTAACTTGAAACACACTCCCTATCTCGCCCAGTATTGACAAAACAAAAAACCTGAAACAAAACCATTACTGGCTGCAACATAGGGAGTTTTTTTAAGGTTTTTTTCCGGTCTTCGAGGTGTTGGAAGGCGCCCAAGAGGTGCAGTACCAACTCTTTACAATTGCCTGTAAACTGGCAGAATAAAATATTATAATTATATGTCTGTTTGCTGACTTGGCGCTCCAGCTCTTTGCTGGATCTTCGATACCAGGAATAGTTTATATTCTCGTAGATTTTGCTATTTTAATACATAATTTAACGATTCCTAAACAATCTGCCTGAAAAAATACATGCAGCTATTTTTCGTGTCTGTCGTAAGCTGTTAGAAGTATACATTATTTGTGGAAGGGGATGTATCGTAGTGCCCTCCAATAACAAAAGTCTCCTTGCCTAAGTTTTGGGTTTGCCGCGATGCCCACGATGAGTCAACGCACTCAACGGCGTCGCAAGGGCCGCTTTCTGTGAGCCAGTCGGATGATGTCTCTCGCGTTCCCTTTAAAGTACATGCACCCTGTGTCTGACTGGGCTTGTACTGACGTACCGTAAAGGGCTTTGTTTGAGTAAACTCTCTTTGTGGCCGACTGGTCTTCTCTCTCTCACAGGTTCCTGGGAACCAGTTCGTGCTGATTAAAAGTACCAGGCATGGGTCTTAAAATGTAGCGACGCAGTTATTTACTCTACGATGTAGGAATCGTGAGCGGACTTGAAGCTGATGTTGCAACTGCAACTGAAGCTGACGAAAAACCTTCGCAACCAAGCCAACCACCTCCTTAACAAGCTAATCGAGTTCTGATGATGACTCAAAATCCATCGATTCCATCACCAGCAGCATTATGGAATTATTGTATGACCCACAGGCCAAAGTAACATTTGACTCCTAATACTAACGATACGATGATTTATTCTCTGTCGATCTAGCTGCCCAGAAAGACGAATGGAAGGTAAGATTCATATTTCGCAAACTGTGTCTTGCCGAGCACGAACACGATGCCAACTTCATATTGCCCAAGAATCCACTGGACATTTCTTTCGTGGACACGCTGAAGACGCTGCCACACATTTTCGGTGAAAAGTCATCGCCGTTCAACACATGATTCCAGTGCCTCCAGCTATGCAAACAGGAATCCGACGAATTCACCACGTACGCTGGCATTGGGAATTACGAGTGTTGGCGGTTTTAACTCGGTTTAAATGCAAAATCTTCATCAGCGGCCTCCAGTCCCCCAATGATGCCGACATCCGGACACGTCTTCTGTCCCACGTGCAAAAGAGCAGCTTAGTTACCCTCCAAGAACTGGCTGCTGAATGTCAAGCACTTATCAATCTCTAGCACGATTCGGCCATGGTTCAGGGCACTTCTACTGCTGGCTGAGTTAATGCGGTCACCGCAGCTAAGCCAACTCTGGTTAGGTGGCCCAAGCAAGCTTTTAAGGCGAAATCCTCGCTCTCTCCTTGTCGGCACTGTGGTACGTGGCATATCCATCGAGACTGCACATTTCGGCAATATCGCTGACAGAAGTGTAGCCAGGTGGGGCACCATGATGGGTTCTGCGACCCTTATCTTGCGCAGACAAATCTGCCCCCGCCAATTCCAACTTCAAGCGCCGTCCCAAGCCAAAAAGCAAGTCCCAAACCTCAGTCTCCTGGCAATTCTCTGAGTGTGTCGTTCACATTTCAGACTAATGCAACTGCTCGCCGGAAGTTCGTTGTCCTATCTCTCAACGAGCATGCTGTTCGTCTACAACTGGACACTGCGTCAGATATCACAATCATCTCTAAGAAACTCGGGCACTCACTTGGTACCCTCACAATGCAGCAGACTTCTCAGTTCACCAAAGGGCCTGCGATGGCCCTGTCTAGTTAATGGGGCAACTGCAGTGCGGTGTTTCCTTCCACGGCACTAGCATCACTGCAACTTGCTACGTCACCAAATCCAACCTCAATGTCCTTGAGCTTGATTCGGTTGAAAACTGGGCTTGGTTGATTTGCAGCTCAGCCTTGTTTGCAATCAAGTGCATATTCCGGCTTTATTTGCAGACCCCGTCAACGACATTCCCGAGGCTGCCAAACTGCTTGCACCTCAACTGCCAAATCCATGGCAAACTCCGGATGGGCCTTGGTCCCGAGTGCACGTCCATTTTGCTGGCCCACTAGACGGTGTCACTAACCTAGTGGTGGTTGACGCCTACTCAAAGTGGCCCGAGATTGCATTGCTGCATCCAGCAACCGCCTCTGTCACCATCGCTTTCTTACGGCGCACCTTCAGCTAACATGGCCTATTCTGGTGTCAGATAATAACTCGCAATTTACATCAGATACCTTGGAGTATTTTAACTGCCAAAACCACATCCAGCATCTGCGCTCCCCGCCCTACCATCCCCAATCGAACGGTCAGGCGGAACGTTTTGTTAACACCTTCAAACGAGCTCTTTTGAAAGCTCGTGGGGAGAGGTCTGCTAACGAGATACTCTAGACTTTCCTGTCTTCCTACATGACCACCTCTAACGCGGCGTCTCCTGGTGGTATCTCCCCTGCCGAAGCCTTAATGGGCCGGAAACTTTGAACGAAGTTTCATGCGCTGCTGCCTGCTAATCTGCCGTCCTAACACTCCCTTCCACCTGTTCCTCGTGACATGCTCTCCGTCTGAACACCTGTCTTTGTTCGTGACTACCGAGCAGGGCTCCCAGACTGGATTGAAGGGATGATAACAGCGCACTAAGGCAGCGGGCTATTTGATGTCTCTGCCGGTGATGACACCTGGGTTGGTCACCACAATCAGATCCGACGGCGGCAATGCAGTGAACCAAAAGGACCTGAATCACTCCCTTTCGACATCCTGATGGACACCTTTGCCATTCCAGCGGACCAATCAGTCCCCGAACTGACTCCTGTAGCTCCTTCGGATGTACGTCTTCGGAAGCAGTTCTTGGCCCCACAGTAGTAGATCTGAAACCGCCACAACACGCCGGACCAACCGTGCTCGTCAAAGTCCGCAGCGCCTACGGGTCAATCTATGCTATAAGCGGTACTGGCAGACTTGAAGGGGATGTTTTGGGAATGCGGCGATGCCCAAAATTGGTCAACGCACTCAACGGCTTCGCGAGAGCCGCTTGCCATGAGCCAGTCTTTTCTGCTCAATCCTGATTTGCCCATTATCGCACGATGTCTCTCGCGTTCCCTTTAAAGTACATGCACTCTGTCTGATTGGACTTGTACTGACGTACGCAATTGTGCTTTGTCTGAGTAAACTCCCTCTCTCAGGCTGACTGGTCTTCTCTCTGTCTCTCTCTACTGCTAGACGTTCACACTCGAGAAACGGCACCGCCAGCCAGTAATGGCGACGCCTGGTGCTGGCCACTCGCGACACAGTCGCCTGTTTTACGTGACCGAAAAGTTCACAGGGTTCCGTTTCTTGATCGATACAGGTGCAGAGCTTAGCGTTTTACCGCCCCCTCGTCGTCATCATCTCCAGCCATCGCAGTTTACACTGCAGGCTGCGAACAACACTTCTATCGCCACGTTCGGTCAACGGTCCCTAACTTTAGACCTCGGGCTTCGTCGCCGCTTCCAATGGGTCTTCGTCCAGGCCGACGTCCATTCGCCTATCATTGGAGCGGATTTCCTGTCACACTTTGACCTCACAGTTGACCTTAAACATCAGAAGTTGCTAGATCCTACCACTCAGCTGTTTACTGTCGGGGTAGTTTCGCGTGAGCCTTCCGCTGGCATTCACTTGGCCGTGCCAAGCCCGCCATTTTCTGACATCTTGAGGGATTATCCTTCCCTTTCTAAGCCCTGTCAGTTCACGGAGCAGGTTTAAGACGCCTTTTGTCACCATATCACTACTACCGACAGACCGGTCCATGCTCATCCGCGTAGGCTTCATACTGAGAAGCTGCAAATCGCGAAGAATGAATTCGAGCACATGTTGAATTTGGGGATTATCCGTCCTTCGTCCAGTCCATGGGCTTCACCACTGCCCATGGTTCCCAAGAAGTCATCCGATAATTGGCGGCCATGTGGTGATTATCGCGCTCCCAATCGAGCTACAGTCCAGGACCGGTACCCGATTCCCAATATTCATGACTTTTCCCACATGTTGGCTGGAAAGACGATTATTTCCAAGATTGACCTCGTGCGAGCATAGCACCAAATACCGGTCACCGAGGAGAACATCCCTTAAACCACCGTCACAACCCCATGCGGCCTGTTTGAATTCCTTCGCATGCCTTTTGGTTTGCGGAACGTGGCCCAAACGTTTCAGCGTTTTAAGGATGACATTTTACGAGGTCTCTCCTTCACGTTTGTGTACATCGACGAGATCCTTGTCGCGAGCTCGTCACCCGAGGAACACGTTGAACACTTACGCTAAGTTTTCGATCGTTTTCAACAAAATGGTCTACAGCTAGACGTCAATAAGTGTCTTTTTGGCGTCACTTCTCTGGATTTTCTTGGCCATCATCTTGAACAAAATGGGATCACACCCCTCCCAGAGAAGGTGCACAGCGTGTTGTCTTTTCCAGCCTCGAAGTCCATAACTCAGCTCTGCCGTTTCATCGGCCTAATCAACTACTACCGGCGTTTCATACCAAATTGCGCCGCCACCCTAGCACCTTCGATGGATCTTTTGAAGTCAAAGACCAAGTCGCTTTAACTTTCACCCAGTGCTCTTGAAGCATTCGAGGCAGCCAAGAAAGCACTCGCGGATGTCACCCTGCTTCATCATCTGAGCACCGATGCTGATACACAGCTTATTCTGACTACCGATGTCTCAAGCATTGCCGTCGGCGCATTTCTACAGCAACAGGTCTACGGGCAGTTGCAGCCGCTAGCCTTCTTCTGCCAGAAGCTTCAGCCGGCGCAGACTCACTGTAGTACTTTCTCGCGTGAACTTCTCGCCATTTACCTGGCCATCCGACATTTTCACCACCTGCTCGAGGAGAGAGATTTGCAGGTCAACACGGATCACAAACCCCTCACTTACGCCCTCAAAGCTAAGCCAGATCGATATTCGCCGCGTGAAGTACGTCACCTTGACTACATCTATCAGTTCACCTCAGACATACGCTATGTCCGCGGTAACGAGAATGTCGTTGCTGATGCCTTGTCCCGTCCAGAGATAAACGCTCTCATCACCACGTTAGACCTGGCGAAGCTTGCGGAAGCGCAGGCGCTTGATGACTCCATCATTTCAATGCTTGCGTCTTCTGTGCTTCAGCTGCGTGAGGCTCCCCTCTCTGCGGCACCAGGCTCTATCGTGTGTGATTTTTCTACAGGTACCCCTCGTCCTGTAGTATCCCAATCCTACCGGAAGGTTGTTTTCGACCACTTCCACTCGCTATCTCACCCAGGTGTTCGTGCTGGCCGCAAACTCATCGCAGCCCGTTTCGTCTGGTCAAAGATGAACACCGACATTGCTACCTGGACCAGGCAGTGCTTAGCCTGTCAAAAGAATAAGGTCCAACGACACACCGTTTCACTTCCCAGCACGTTCGCGGTTCCCGACGCCCATTTTCACCACGTCCACTTGGATTTAATCAGACCTCTACCCCCATCGCGCGGTTTCACGTACATTCTGACTGCTGTTGATCGTTTCACACGATGGCCCATCGCCATTTCCATCTTGGATGCCTCGGCAGAGAATATTGCCATGGTTTTCCTTACGCACTGGATAGCCAACTTCAGTGTTCCAGCTACCCTCACCACTGACCGTGGAAGTCAGTTTACATCTGCTGTAAAGCGTCCTTTCTTTCATATTTATATGTATAATATGCTTATGTCTCGCAAGATTCGTATCCCCTTCTATCGTATAGCTGTGTGTTGATGACTTAGCAGCTCTTTTCAACTTTTTCTTAGTCCGAATATATCCTCTGCGTCTGACGTTTTTCGGTGTATGCTAGCATGTTTGCCAGAGGCAGCTGGTTCGTAGAAAAAAAGAACTCCGTTTATTGGGGTAAACTGGTGAAAGAAATAACAAGTAATAAAATGATCCCTTTATTAATATATCTTAGCTGCAGCTAACGGGTATTGAAAAATACGTGCATAAAAATATGTTTTTGTCGAATGTAAACCTAGTCCCATATGGAATAAAAGAACATACAAATAGGTGAATTACAGAGTTGGATTAACGAACATGTTTTCATCGTCAGGTCCATACACTGACACGGGGAATGAAACCATTGGTTCTGTATGGGCAAATCAAGTTAATTAAAGGAAATATAGGCAAACGCCTTTGAACTCCCTTTTGGTACACAGAATTTAAGAAAAGCATCGGCACAGCTGAACATTCCAAAGAATTCGTTGACACAATTGTAGACGAATACTCGCTTGTTTCAAGTAATACACTCACACGCAGTTCACACGAGCCAGCAGTGTAACTGAGCGAAAATAGCAGACAGTGAAAAAGCTCCTAAGGCTGGCTCATAATTCAAAATGAAATGTCATTTGTGGTTTTTAGGAGAAAAACTCTCGCTCGTGGGGAAATGTTTGTGAATGCGAATGATAGGAGCATGATGCTTCTGTGAATGTTGGCGGCAGTCATGGCGTCCATGGCGAGTAATATTGACATCCGAAGGACCATGCAAGGAGGAGACCTCGGAGTCACGAATACGTCCCGAAGAACCGGAGATGCGTCCATGATACGCCTTTGCTGTGAGAGAAGAGGAGCCCTCCACGTCGTCAGCAGTCGGTTGATCCGAGAAAGGTCGTGACAAGGCCGCGTAGCCTAGGACCATAGGTGCGGTAGATGCGACCTCAGACGCGATCAGCGCAGTTCGCATATTGAGCAGAGAAGTCATAGCTAGATAATGGCTTAAAATCATTTGTTTAACTAACAATAATAATACTACTTAAAAATTAATATTAATATAGGTTTATAGCATTTCAGTCCTTGGATTCAGAAACTCAATTTCTGCGGTTCTCCTTAAAGCATTCCACGTGGTTAAAGCCGTCAAGTTTTGTTTTAAATACGTCTACGGATTGGGAAATGACAATGTCCGCAGGAAGGGCATTCCACGCCTGGATTAACCTCTTAGAGAAAAAGAATTTTCTTGAGTCAAGTCTTGCCCCAGTCGCACGTAATTTGAGGGAGTGTCCTCGCAGCTTAGTGGTGGTGACCTGCTCAAAGAAGTCATTTGTTTGATGGCAGTAATCCTGACCACGCAGCATGCGAAATGCCTGGATTAGGTCTCCGCGTAGCTGTCTGTAATCCAGTGGAAACAAGTCAAGATTTACCAATTGCGTCTCATAAGGGAGGTTCCGATGGCCTCGTACTAATTTTTTTGCGCTTCTTTGTACCCTTTCGAGGGTTTTTCGGTCTTTGGCTGTCCAAGGTCTCCAGGCTTGGATGGCAAATTCCAGTTGGGGTCGTACGAACGTGCCGAAGACCTAGCAAAATACAACTTTATCAACATTTATAAAGGTGCCCTTGATTAGATACAAGCTCGACATTGCGGATTTAGCCACTTTCAGGCAGTGGAGTGATGGCTTCAGTGAAGGCATGAACCACACCCCCAAATCTTTCTGAGCCTCTAACTCTGGCAGCGGCGTGTGATTCAGGTAATACACCCTTCGTGGTGTTTATATAGTCGGTCTCACAATCTACTCTGCATACCTACCCGCTCCCATCACTCCATATAAACACTGTAAATAATTGACGATTTCATTTTCCATTTCAGTGCATGGGCCTGACGATGCATGACCCTAAACAATTTTTTAAACCGAGCTTTACAATCGTAACATGGGTGCATTAGGATAAATCTGGAATACAGTTGATCTAAGCAGGTGCTAAAAGGTATCGAACAAATCAGCAATAATAAGCGTCCCTCAAGTAATATATAGATCCGGCTAAAAGAGCATTCTTAAGACAGGAAAATAATCCAAAGATAAACGCTAAGAAAACATTTCTGCCTCATGCGTATAAAGGTTTTATATTAAAATATTGAGAGCGGCGTATGTCCAGCTAAACTGGGTGGTACTCCAGATTGTATCATCGGCTCTCCAGCCCCCAGCTTTTGTTGTGTGCATTCAGCAACAACAGTTCTAGAACAAAGAAAATAATTCAGTAACAAAAAATGTTAAATAATGAAGTTTGGGAATGATAATACCAGCCAAGGTCCGAATTCCAGTCCATCCCACGAATCAGTAAATGGTAGGATAAACTCTTCACTCCGATAATCCCGTTTACACATGTTAACTTCTTCCCTGTGACACGCGTTCATTTGACTTCGAACAAAGGCATTGAGCGTATGGTTAATATAAGATAACATTAAAAACGCTTGTCCTGCCATTTAAATAACGTCCGTATGTATGAGTACTTATTCCTTCCTTCTTTATTAGGAGGATTTGGTAGATTTGAATAATTCAGTTGACCAAATTGTGAAAAATGTGTGGCCTCGGTGGAAGTGGATCCCTCAAAGCAGGGAAGGCTTTTGTGTAGTCAACGCTCTATTATTGAGCTACGAGGCTCACGATGCTCACTTTACCCGTTCAGCCTACTTTTATATGGAATCCACCATTATGGATGCAGTAAACTGACTACCTAGGCAGGATTTCCTATGCAATCATCTAGAATCCACCAAAATTACTACTAGGCTAACTTAAATACTAGGATGATTTTCAGGTTTAAGAATTCAGTTGACCCAATGGTGAAAAATTCGTGAGCGGATAAATCGATCCAAGTGTGACGATCCCAGATCGCCCTTAACATCTGATAACAGTTGATAACGCCGCGTACTTAGCAACGATTTTCACTGCCTGTGTGTGTGTTTGACCATCGATTTCGATTTAGTCCACCAACTGAACAAACAGGTTGGTACAGAAGGTTACGGTCTCAGGGGTTAGTTTTAAGTGATAGAGGACGTAGTTAGCAGCTCCACACTCTTCACCTTCTCCCATGAGTCTCAAAGAGACTAGACGGGTCAGGCGTGGGCTGCTGTATCAAATGCAAGCCGATACACCGCCTAACCTACTCTTAACGGACAGTAGCCTTTTGCGAGGGTACTACTGTACTATCTACCCTCACTCACCCTTAGTAGGTGTGAAAACAGGCCCAAGGAGGCCGAGACTTACACATCTACTACTGCGTCTATTACAACTGGCTAACGATGTAGCCGAATCTCAGAATCAGTACTATCTGTGACGCTACAATTTGTCAGAAGTGACGCTGGTTTGAGTAAGTTCTGGGGCGCATGCCCCTTTTCACAGCATAAAGTGTAACTCTGGGTTAAAACTATTTCATGTAAGCATATGCATTGACCCTGAGCAGAAGAGCGTTTGCCTTAGTTTCCGCCCTCTCAACTCTATCCACCAGGCTGTGTCGTCTTAGATACTGAGATACTGCTGCTATAGGTACGTGCCTATACTACGAGTGCTAGTTTCTATTTCTCATGTTTTGTAAGGCCAATAGATAGTTTACTATGTTTTTTTGTGTGTTTTTTTTTAAGAAGTCGTGCCCAATATGCACTCGAAATTGGTGTTAGGTAATACTGATTAACATTTGGATAATAATAGGGCGTTTGTAAAGTAATGTACCATTTCTACCACGCACTTAAGTCATGCAGTTTGCCGTCTACAGTTCAACTACAGCCCTACCACAGTATCCATCTATAGCTTGGACTTTTCAGAACCTCTGCTCGTATCTTGTTGATCCCAGCACGTTGTGCGAATGGGGGTTTAAGGTTTTTAGAGTAGAAACCCAACTTCAGTAACTGTCAAACCAGAGTACTGCTACTAATATTTCTAATACTAGTAAGTCGTGGTGCAGCTGATTGGTAGCATTTCTGGTATTATTTTTGACTGCATAAAGTTATAGCCAGCCAGACTTTTAAGTGAGCTAGATTTGAATTTGGTGTAACTAATAAGGCAATTTAACTGCTGCTGTCACATTTTACAAAGCTTGGACAAAGATACTGCTGCTAGAGGTAATATGCCACTGCTAAGAGTGTTGATTCTAGTAAGCAAAGAATTCAGGGGGAGAAGTAGCCTTGACATTTGATGATTTCATTCTTGAAGATTTCTACCAGCCGAAGGCATATGGCATCAGGAACGGTTCCTCCTTATTCCCCAGCCTTCCAATAGAGTTTGCAAGTGATAGTGCGGTGGCTATAATGTTGCCGTCTGTCGTCGAGGTTAGGCCCTCGGTCAATATAGGAGCCACTGTGAAGACCTGAAAGAAGAGTTGTGTCGCTTGTATCGACCGACAGGACAAATTTACGAGTTCGTTTCTGATAGTGGACTCGTACATCGGAGCTAAACGTTAGCGTCCTGTGGAATGGCACATTATACCAATTTCACTGTCATGCGTTACAAGTCAACGGGTAATGAAGATATGTTGAATGCTGAACAAGTATGTAGTAAGCCCCTAGCACAGTTCGAGACATTTGCATTACTATTTGAAGAGGACGGCTCCCAACTGGAAGAGGAAGTGGAAGCACTTTTTCGAAGCTAGACCAACGAGAACACGAGCGTTACGTAAAATTTGTACTACCAATGAAGCCAGTTTTTATATTTGATTTAAAGGACTCAATTAAGAATTTTCATCCTTTCCTCGGTTTCTTGAAGTCATTATGCAACAGAAGTTGATATTGAAAATAGAAAGGCAGCCATTCAATTACCTTTTTGGCAGAATAACTGACGTGGTCAGAAGTAGAAGATGCGATCCCTGGAACAAGGTGTTTTTTTTGCCTGACGTTTTGGATTCTGGCTCTAGCCCCATTCTGCGGTTATCTCTGATGGAGGGTTCAAACCAGAATCCGTAACATCAGGCAAATGAAATCCTGGCTCCAGGGATCACATCTTCTACTGCAAAACTGCTTCCTGGGACTCGTTTTTTCCTTTCAATCATAAAGAATGTGCATAGTTTGAAGCAGACCTAGAAAAGACCACCAGCCCGCAGCTACAGACTAATCTTTTTATTAAAGTCCTGACACTGTCAGGGGAGACTGACATTCGCGTGAATCTTTTTTGCTCAACTACATCAGCAAACGGAGCTGACAATGCAACACTAGCAAACGAGCACGTTTGAGTATCAAAAGCGGTACTACGCTGATCAGTTACAAGCAGGCAACTAGTATGCGTGGATGAAACAAAATTTGAGGTAGAACTGTAGTTCTCCAAGGAAACCAAAGGCAGTCTGTTCACAGTATGGAGGATGGTTTTTCGTGTCATGTTCCCTGATCACAGCAGAAGTCAATACAGTTGTTGCCAGCTTTTTCATAAAGCGATATACTGTTGTCTCTGCGCTTGGCTTGCGATAGTCAGCGCATAGCCGTAGGGTGCCATCATTCTTTATGATAAGGACGCCCGGAGACGACTGACAGATACTAAATGGCTGGATACTCTTTCAAGTAAGCATTTCATCTATCATCAACTTTAGTTGTGGCTGTTAGAACTCGTGTAAACGTCAAGTCTGGATCTAAGTTGGCCTAACCTTGTCCGTATCTATTTCATGTTGCGCAAACTTGTTTGGCCGAGCGAAAGGCCGTTCCAGTCGGTGCAGTAGAAAGAGCCCCATAATTAGTGCCGTGCTACTGATACAGTTACCACTAATTCGGCTGCTACCACCATTTGGGAATATGTGCTTACCAGCTTCCTTATCTTCCTCTGAGGTTATTGTTTAAGGTGCATTGTCTCGTTCGAAAGGTAAGACGGTCAGCGAACCTCGCATAGGGCAGACAAATGCCCACACTAGTCAGTAGGGATGCCTAAAACCACTCATGACTAAGCAGTTAAGTGACCAAATATTCACGTTCGCTGCGGGTCGAACCGAAGAAGAACGTTTAGGGGCCGCGTGGACTATGGCTGCAAGGTTCGGCAGATGCGGTCGCTGACGGGATCCACGCGGTTCGCTTATGATCAAGTAGGGAAAACCAAGGCTACCGTCGTGGACGACATGAACGTGTGTGTTAATGTTTTTTTCTCAATGAAGACGCTTTGCAGCACACGTTACACAAAAATTATATCCATTCGTTGTGGATTCAATTTCGACTTCTGAGTGAAGGCTCTCCCACACACGTCACACGCAAAGTCTCGCCGTTCTTTGTGCACTACATCAGCGTGCTGCTTAAGGTTGGACTTCCTTACAAATCACCTACCCTAAGGCTTAAACACCAAGGCTTGCGGATACCCCCGACAGTTTTGTCCAGATTGAGAGACCTGCCTATACGTCGCATCGGAAAAGGAGCGGCTGCTGTTATCCGTATTCATACACATCCACACAAAATACAAAAAATTAGTAGCGATTAACACGATCGAGTACTTGTGATATTTAAAAATCTCCGTAGATCTTACACTGATTAAAATTGCATTGGCTGTATCTACTGGCGATTAAAAAAGCGAGAAAAGTCACGTTTGATCAAATTTTATAAACTAAGATAAAACAAACTTCGAATACAAGAATTAAAATGTGCATATCAATCGTAAATGAGGAGAGGCGTCGAATAAAGAATCAATGTTTAAAAATATATTCCTAGTCGTCCTTACTTAACAAATGAATTGCAAACTTTCAATGAGTATGCGCTTTTAGTCATCCCGAACGAAATTAATCATACAAGTGACTTGCCAGTTGCGTCTGTGAATGCCGCCGAAAACTTGTTTGAATAATGATAAAATTAAACGCTTCATACCGACGCTCGTCTGAAATCCTAAACTGCAATAATATGGCCGGTCGGTGTGGTAACTAAGAAACTTCAGTTCAAATATTCTTATTGAATTTCGGGTCGAGTTTAGAAAAGTTTGGTCCAGGTGGACTTGAACCATGTTTGATATTGATTTCTGACAAGGTTCTGCTTGAAAAGCTTGCGGCCAAATGCAACTTTTTCTGAGTATTAGCCACTATTGACTTACATCACGATTCCTAAGAGTGCCCGGCTCTTTGCGTTGTTAAACTCATCTTAAATTAGTCAGATGATTGTATCTATTTTTATTATATTAACTCTGCTGGTGCACTTTTCGATGCTCATGTCTACCAAACTAATTAATTTGTCCAAACACTATTGCATGGATCTCCCCCCTCCAAGACAATATGCTTAGGAAGCAGCATTTTCCTCATAACGCGCACCGGGGAATGTAGCACGCACTTGCATTTCAACCATCCATATTTTTCTGTCTTGTTTTAGCGTATAAATCGTAAATTGCTATCGTTGCGTGCCTAATTGTCTTCTTCATGCTATAGTTACAAACTTCATGCGTGCTTTCGCGTAAATTTGTGAATATCCATCATACGCAGGTTAGACTGACATCAGAAATACTCTTTGTGCATGATCGACTTACCGTTTAAATGTAAGTTAATATTTAATTTTCGTGTGTGTTAGCTGCCGTTCGTCGCAAACATGACAACGGAGGTCTTTCAGAGGTCAAGGTCGGCGGCATCATAGTGACCTGAATTAAAAACCACTACTCCATTCCGAACGGCGTCAGTCGACACTTGGCTCTTGTTGCTCGATCTGCAATGGAGATCTAGCATTGCACAAAACGGCTTACTCGTCATGGAAACGAACGAAAATGCACCAGCTAATAAAGCAAGTACTGACACGACGCGGGAAATGAATGATAAAGTACAGCGACGCTCAGCAAAGGCGCCAAAAGCCGCGCAACGTCTGTTCCAGGGTCCCATAACCAAAATCCTGCCTAGCCAGGTGCGAAATGATGGATTTGATAAATGCCAGAAACTCAAATTGGAATTGACAAGACAGAATGCTTCCGAAGATTCTCAAGTGTATGTTTTCTACCTCAAAACTGGAGCTGGACGCGTTCTGGGGCCTTTTATATTCTCTTGCCATGCTTGTAAGTTAAAACGAAGTGCACTTTATGATAAAACAGTCAGTTTTAAGTTAACATATGTAGAACGCCAAGGGCTATGACCAGTGTAATGGTCTTTTTGCAACCATAATCAGTCATATATGGATAAGCAGATCTACTGGAACGTAGATCGTGTGAAGCTAGGAAATTGATTTTTGAGAAACAAAAAGATGACACCGCCGCATCTTTATGTGATACATAAGTTTTTGATGCTGCATGAATGCATTCCAGTTTTCTTCACAAAGCATTGCATATTGAGAACTTGGACTTCGGTTGGCAAGAGTCAAATTTCCTCTTTTCCACGTTGAAAGCAAAACTATGGGCCTTTTGCGTTTGCAAGGTGGCACTATTAGGAAGACTGGTGAAAATTAAACCTGAAGAGACTGCAAATTTCCCAACTAACACAGTTAGCGATTTACATGCAAAACAAATCTCGACCCAAAATATGACTAGTGGATAAAACTTGACCCTGAATGTTATTCTGAAGGACTTCAGAACTTCGAGAGAATGGGTTAGTACGATGGAGCATATCGCATGTGATTTCTCTTTCTAGAAGACGAACATCTATGTAATGAACAAATATATTAAGAAAGACCATAAGTACGTAAGTTGAAAAGGCTTTTTGGTAATATCACTTGTGTTAAGACCACTTAAGGGCGCTGAATGCGATTACGAAACTTTAACAATTTGACTTTTCTGTCTTTAAAATATAGAAGTTGGCGGACTAACAGAACAAGAATTTAAACATTTTTTCAAAGGTAAAAGTAACGCTTATTGGTAAACTTTGCTCTTCATGTAAATCAACCGTGTGTGTTTCTGTATTTTTAATGCCATATGAAGTAACTTTCACACTTGATATGCCCTAGTTCAGAATCAACAAAAAATTAGGTCCCTCATGAAGGGTTTCGAGTTTTGTCAAATAGCTTCCTTCGTTTTTGCTGATAGACCCGATGAATACAGTAAATGAGCAGTTATCGGCGCCTTAATCTGTAGGTTATCTGCAGAATTGTTCCTTCGGGAGATAAAAAGCTGCCTTCAGCCAACATTAGTCGAGGTATCTGCTATTGCTTTCTGCTTATGCCTCTGATGCTGAATCTGCGACGGATCTTGAAACGTCAGGCGAAAAAAGTATTTTCACGGCGATCGGGTCATTTTCATCTCAATTAGTTGAGGTTCTGGCACCGCTTCTCTGACAGCTCTTACGAATACTATGCTGCAGGATTTCCTTACCATATTCAACGCAATCTTCCCGAATGCACAATTCACGAGACATGAGAAGGTGGTATCCGCCTATCCATGACTTACACGTCAAAGGAAAACCTTCCGATGCCGCTGAGACCGACATCTCCTGGAGCCTAATGCACATAACGTGTCTTCTTAGTTTTCACAGTAAACACTCGGGCTCACAAGGGAAGTTGTGTTAAGACACCCCTCGAACAGATTCAAACTCACTGCAGCAACCCTGAAGAAAAAACACACGAGGCCAGATCTTTCCGCGTCCATGTTTAACTTGGAAATTTTATTCGGCAAACATAAGTTCTCAGCACTTCATCATCAGGCCAGTACACTTGCAGGGGAAATAAAAATCGTACAGTTGGGCAGGGTTAATAACGTTCCTTTGATTACAACTCAGCGCTTTCACACATCCCGCATGGCAAGATCGGCGTGTAGAGGTCCTTGCGCTGGAGGAAGGGGGGGGGGGAATTAGGATATTTTTTGAGCGTTGGTCAAGGGTCAGGCACGTGGAATGATAATTACTGTCATTTGCCCGCAGTGAATGACTGTTACTAGGGTGTGGGGGCAATATGCATTTGCCATCTGGCGTCGGCGTCAGCCACGGAAGTGTAGGTGCTTGTGTTAGCGTCTTCTGTTTTTGTCTTGTCTTGTTATTGTCTTCATTTTACCCCATCCTTCACTTTCTCACATGAAATTTTAACTACAGCTCATCAAAAATATGTATATCCCTATTCCAAATATATAAATTTGATGGCATGCATACATTAGGAGATGGCCAGATGTTGCTCGACTACAGAATACTGGTCCAAGAAACTAGTCAGTTAATGGCACGTAAATGTCAGTGGATAAACAATTTAAGCATTTTACTCCTGCATACTCGAGTAAGAAGTTCCCACAAGCCTTTGTTGTACAACCACCAACAAAAGGTATTTTCAAGAAAGTTTTCTGTAAACCAACATTTACAGTGATTGCCTGTTATAAAGAATTCTCATACTCGAAATAAAATGGCGTCCTTTTAATGGATACAATGCCAGAACTTCAAAAAAACATTAGGCTACTTTAAACAGTTGAGGATTTTTGTTTAATATAATAGATATAACCTTGTCCGAAGCAGAGAATATTGAAATGTAATAAAAATAGTTAAAAATATGCGCTCACTCTATCATTCACATCATCTCCATTACCGTCTTAGATAGTGATGAAATATCGACTGATTCGGGCAAAATAGCGTACAGTTTCCTCGTTAACCCAGAGCTATTTGTGTAGTTTGGTTTCATAGAATCCTCTGATAGACACCAATGTAAAAATTATGCGTGCAGAAAAAAGAGAATAATTTTCGATGACATATCAGAAACCAGATGTAGAATCTACGTTCTGCTAACAAGAAACTGACACGTGCATTAAAATAATGAAAAAAAGGAAACCCATACAGCCTAGCCCTAAGGCACGCCTCTTGAACCCTAGCAATCTGGGAGGTCGAATATGTCAATTAGCCGGGAGATGAACAAACATATTCTGAAAACAATGCCCTATTAAAGTCCAAAATACTACGAACCAATACAAGCAAACATCCGTGTCCCAGAAGCAATTAAGAAGAAGGAGACTCGATCGCTGGTACAATATGTTTATTCGCCTGACTTTTCGATATCCGTCGCGGATTCGTCATCAGAGACATGAGTAGCAGTAAGGTTAAGTAAGCACAGACGTTTGCAGTATTTATAGGACACAGTCATTACTGCAAGTATACAGTGACAATCAACGTTAATTGCCTTCTTGTGCGTGGACTGCTTCTTGGACGGCACGCGGGCTCTGACCTGTTGAAATTTCGTCACGGGCGGTGAGCTCGGGCATGATGATTGCTCGACCGTCTGGCTCCCCGGTGTTGGCGTACGATGAGGTGGTGGCCTGCCCATTCCTCAAGTGACGGCTTGCTTTGGCCAAATTTAATCTCAGGATTGAATATGGATTGGGCAAATCGTTGCACTTGTTGATGGATTGGGGGCCCGTGAACCATGACTCAAGTAGTTCTCGGCTCACCCGATTGTCACCTCTTGCGAGAATTTCGGCCTCATCAAATTTGAAGGTGTGGTCGGGTCTCGTCGAATGAGCCGCAAGATGTACTGAATCTTCCGTACGATGTCCGATCTTATTATTACAATGATGGCCGTTCCTTTACTTGGCCTACCAAGCAAGATATTTTTATTCTTTCACCGTTGCTTTAACTTGTCCTCGTGTGCTTTTATCTGCAATCGCAAGCTTTTAGCCCCTAGTACATGCAATGGTAACTGCAATCCAAGAGTGTCCATTTAACTTCTTGAATACTGCCTGTTTTACCAAGGTTTATGAATCCGTGCACTCATGTCACTTTTTGCATGATTATTTCTGCTCAATGACCTTTATATTTTAGCAAATTCCCACAATCACGATGAAGGAGAGAACGCGGAATGCTCTTTAAGCACATCTCTCTTTGCTCCGACATCGCAAAACAACTGTTTTCATTGCAAGAAGTCGACTATTGTAACGCACAAAGGGAACTTTCGATTTTTTAACAATGCAGGTTCAGTTCAATTGACTTTACACAATCATCTTATGCATCACTTTACGTTAAGCCATTACGCGAAAGTTTATCTACGAGGAGATTAAAGCTATCTGTAGATGCTTTTGTATTCAAGCACACTTTTACTTAGTTGAATTCGACTAGACCATTTCCGCAAATGAACCTTGCCGTGTGACATGGTAGAAGTGATCAGTTATGTTTTCGAGATCCACTCTTGTTCGCCCAGCGTTAACTGCTGTACGGGAGGGAGAAAATAACTATCTTGAACTGACTTTTCAGCTTCTCTCTCGCCCTAGCTCAAACGCATTACAAATGACAACAATATATCCGATAAGCAGATGCACATAGGTTGCGCTATTTAAAGGATGCAGTTACTGCGCGGCTACAGCGATTGGTCCCTCCCCACATTCGTCGATAGTATATTTGTACTTCCTAGGGTGATAGCTTGGTCGCCCGCATCCGAATCTTCATTATGGCGATTTCACCACGAGTGCGGAAATTCCTCAGCCAGTTGTTTATAATAAAGGCACTAGAAGCGATGTTTACTCATGCATGCCGCGTACTTGAATACCCCACCTAGCTTGTTCTACTTTAGAATAGGAAGGGCGACTACTGCACTTTTTGATGGACTAGAGCAGCACACTACTCTTACAATGACAGCCCTCGTGAATACTTCAGCCTCCTCTCATTCTGAAAGACAATTATTGGGTGGTCCCTCACACTTAATAATCGCTCAAATTTAGAATATCCATGTAAACTTGCCACATCTGACTTATATAATTGTGTGAAGAGCATTTCCCTTACCAGTCGAGTGTTACTGTGTGATTCAGGTTTAAAATTGATTTCCACCCGTAGACTGTTTTCAAACTTTTCTAACATATATATATATATATATATTCACTCAGGCGCTGATGAACTGCGGTTCGATGAAGTGCTTATGACCCATCTGATAGACACCAGTGGTGGGCCAACTGCGCCGTCTGTGAGTGCAGTTGTTTGTGTTGCCCGACCAGCTGGTGTTCAGGGTCATGCTTGGCTGATGAAGGCTAATAAGCCCGAAACAGTTCTGTATCAAGTTACCCCCAGATGCTGTCATACCCCACTTACTGCTATTATGACTTGGCCGGAATCGGCCTGGCAGGCGGTCACCCGTTGGGGACCTCTGACCACCACACGAACTTTGTTTAGTTCGGAAGTCTATTCGAT
>JAYGXS010000001.1:44223905-44248730 GCA_036362985.1 Ligula intestinalis | reverse complement strand
GCGGCGACAGCGAATCATGTGACCAGCACGGCGTGCTTTCCCACGCACCCGAACTTGAGGCCGGCAGAGCTGCCACCAAATATCAACGGCCAATCGATCGAACAGATGGCGGAGAGGAGGACGGCGCCGCAGCAACCACGATAGCGGCGCAGGGCAGAAAGGAGACGCGGACCCGCCATTGGTCGGCAGCAAACAAGTCGGAGCCAACCAGCGGCGAACGCACGTGGAGGGAGCACGGTTACTTCACAAGATCGGTGGCGAGGCGATTTAACTCAAGGCCCGCGGAAGAGTAAGCGCGATACTCTGACGATGGAAGCGAGTGTGCTTTTGAAACGTCAGTCCAAATACAATTTGGTTCACGAACCCGCCCCTTCTTCTTCTTCCTCTTCTTTGGGAGACGATACACTCGATATATATACATATATATATTAACATAGGTGAAGATACGAGGTCCAGATAAATTATCCTGATCATCATCCCCCAAAGAAGGCGAAGAAGAAAACAAGGCGCTGTCGTGGACCACACTGTAATTGTGCTGACGTTTCGGAAATACACTATTTTCCATCATCAGAGTGGTGGGTTGTGTGTTCCTGCTTGCCGAGAGTTGGAATGCCGCGCAGACCATCTGGTGTTGTAGCGATGGCTGACGCACGAGCGCTGAACTTCGTTCTGTCCGTTGATTGGCTGCGGCACCTCCATTGTGGGTGGCTGGCGCCCGTGTGTGTCATCCGTTGCCTGTCCGTGCGTCGTTACCGCGTCTACGTTAACCGGCCCGGTAGTGTGACCACCGCCCGACCTCCCCTCTGAGCCGGATGCGCGGATCAGCCCTCGTTTCAGGCCCGCTGTCCGTCGGGGGGTAGGTGAGTCCTCCCGGTCGTGTGCGCGGCGAAGGACCCTCTCTGCCCGTCCTCCTACATCCCCCGTCGCCTCTACGTTTGTTGTTGTCATCATCAGGTCTGTGTGCGTATTGTGTGCACTTGGCCGGCTACTATCGGCTCTCCTTCCATACTCGGGTGGCTTGACCGGTTGGCATTCAAAGCGCGGACCCGGCTCACATGTTTGGGCTCGTCGGTGGACCGATGACTCATGTCGGTCGTTGGAGTCGCTATTAGTTCTCCTCCTCTGCCGCGTCGGTGGCCACTGTTGACGAAGTTGCAAGTCGCTCGCTAGCGCCGGCGGCGGCCTCGTCGGGGCTGATTGGAGTCTTGTCCGGAGGGCTTGATAGGCTGGATTTAAATCAATATTTCTGTTGATTGTGCCCACAGATGCCCAACTTTCAAGCACCAATCTGGTCATCTTGTCGTTGGATCGGCCGATGACTTTGGCGTTTTCGAAAGCGAACTTATGCTTCTCCCGGTCCATGTGGCCGTATACCAGTGACAATTTATCCTCGCGATCGACTGCAAGTTGGTGTTCATGCAGTCTTGTGCAGAGGCGTTTACCCGTTTCACCAACATACCTTGCACCGCAATTTCGGCATGGTATGCTGTAGACCACTGCAGATTGTTCCGTTGCCGGAAGCGGGTCCTTAGGTCTCATTATCTGCTGCCGTATGGTTGAATCGGGTTTATGGGCCACCCCAATTCCGAAAGGATTCAGGAGTCGAGCTGTCGCCTCCGACACATTTTTCACGTAGGACATATATATATATATATATCACTCAACCACGAGGTATGCTAATTTAAAGCGAATAACCTCGTAATGAACGTATCTGTAAATAGGGAATCAGATCTTCGGTGTACCTGCAGTCAGGCAAGTCGAACGACCAACGGGGTAAAAGGTTCAATCTCACGAATTTGCATTTTGTGGAATTTTATTTCAAACAAAAATAACAACAACATTTGTATAATGAAATTTCAAATATTCAGACTTTCAAAGCAAAAGACACCATGCAGATGCCCTGAAGATTTTATTTGAATGCCTGTTGTGTTTCACTTTACCTTATATAACTGACTCTAATGACTATACTGCACCTACTTTAATTGCAGTTGCGTTTTATACCTATTTGGTTTTACGTAGACCCACAGAATTTAAATTAGTTTCCGATTTTCGCATCTTCTACTTTTAGAGGAGACCGCCATTGCAGAAGCCGGCTGTCTGTCACCAAAGAAACGCAGAGAGTATATTGGTGTGAAGAAAGTACTTCAGAAGCTAAGTAGGATGAAACAAGATTGGGTCTTTATGTGTGTGAATTCGTTTAGATAATATCATCAAGAGCTCGACATCAGCGGAGCTGTCGAAAGAAGAGGAGGCTGAATTGCAGCCCTATCACGATATTGATCTATCTCAGTTGCTTGCAAACGCACTCGGTGAAGAAGGTTTTTCAATAATCGCAAGTCTAAACATATTGCAAATTCCCACTCAGGGAGACACTTATTAAATTTATATTATATGATCAACTAGAATTTTATACTATCCTTAATTCGATTGCCCTTTTTATGTCCTCAGAGGCTGCAATAGTAGGCAAAAATGTTTCCTATATTCTTTATGCTATTTTTGCTTCTTCATTTTTGGGTCCGCTTTGCAGTTCACTGTCCACTGTTTCTTTATCCCTTGTTTTGCGGTTACTGCACATTTTGCGCTTACAGTATGAAGAAAGTTGGGTGCTGCAGAGTAAAAGGCGCCTACGACTTAGTTATGTTCTGCGCTTAAACATAGGAAAAGCGGCCTGCCTTCCACTCCTAAGATGTATGCGTTCCGCCATATTCGAACTTTCACGTTCTATTGTTGTACTAAGAAATGCTCTTATAATTGTCCGAAAACACGAGAACCATAAGCAATTCTGCTATATATATTAAATATTCCTCAGATTTTGCATATTTTTTCCTTTTTTCAATTAATAGTGCGATATTTATGTTTTTAAAATAGTAATTGCCGCGTCCCCCTTATGTGCTAATTTATTTAAATGTTGCTTTCTACATTTGTGGAACAAGCGGTCTTCAATCGGACGTAAGCCATCTTACGGGAACTGAATTCGGTTTCAGATATTGCAAATAAAGGGCATATTTCATTATTACGAGGTATTTAGATGATATAAATTATACCAATATTGTTGAACATAAAATTCCCAGGCAAAGAAAGTTATTTATTCACGTTCTGCCTTCGGAATGTACCTAATGTATTTGTTTGGACAAATTCAAATGAAGCAATACATACTCTCGATCAACAACCGGAAAGACACCGAATTCGATGGCTGCATGGTTAGGACGTCTGCCCATGACCGGCGAGGCGCGAGTTCGAAACTTGGGTGTGGCGACAATTTCAGCGGCTACACTGGAAATGGCTGCCCGTAGCTAACGAAGGCCAATAGCCCAAAATAGCTATCCTGCAGTTTGCCTATCTTGCCGGAATACTAATAAAAAAATCATATTTCCTCTGGAAATATCCGTCAAAAACAACCATGTCCTAGTCAAACTACCTCAGTAGGTGCTACTTCATATTCACCCGGTCATCGTACTTTTAGCCTCCGCATTTTATCCGTGGTATGACACTTTTCGCTAGAGGACACTTAACTTACGTATCACAAATGATAAGCTGCAAAATAATTCTTTATTACAGTTTGATTTCTTATTCGCTTAGTTATATCGTTGCTCGCTGGTAACATGTATTGTAGAATAAGCATCCAGAAACCCGCTTCCCTTAGGCATACAGAATTGGAGTCATGGCGCGCTCAGGTTAAAAAATAAATCCAACAATTAACCTAGTGAATTAGGAGTTTAATAGAAGGAACAGTGGCTCGTGAAACACTGACATGTCCAGTCGGTGTAGAAATGTCGTTGGGTAATGTACTTGTCATTTACCTTCGCTACGACCGTTTTGATGATTAGGACTGTTCATACTCGATCATTGTGCATTAATAAATTCTCACGTTTTGTTGAAGAAGACCAGTCTAGTTGGTTCACCGAAATCGAAGTCTATTTGATGGTCGCCTTCAAGTGTGGTTATAATTTATAGCCTTCCGTAATTTTGTTTTTTTCACCCGGATAGACGCAGCCGAGGTAAAAATTTATGTCAAAAGACATTCGGGATAACTCTGATATTTTTATGTGGTCCTATCGAAATAAGACTAACAGTGCACAAAAGATAAAAGAGGCGTGGTAGAAATCACAGAGGGGTTGGGAATACATTCGAAGTGCTCAGACGAGCGGTGGCGCGAATGATGCAGAAGCGTGGGAAAGGGACAGGGAACAAAGAACGAGGGGAGTCCACCAATAGGAAGGCAGCAAACGAGGTTAGGGGGCACAGGACACGGGGGAATGACTACGCAGGAATAATGACACACGCTTCGGCCAGGTCGGGTTACTAACACGCAGGCAGAACGAAATAAAAAAAATCGAGCAGGACATTGACGTGCTGTATGTCACAAAGTGAGCTCATGGAAACGCGGAGGAGGAGGGTGTATCAGTAGACAGCCTGGTTGTCTTCACGTAGGCGTCGGCCTGTGTGCGTTCTGAAGTGCGCGCTGGCGCAAAGGCGAAACGGATTATGTAACTAGTGTTTTGCTGTTTATTTTTGGAGATGAGATAACCCCTTTATGACCAAGTTGCGTCGGGGAAGTTGGCCATGTGGTGTCAGTTACCTGTTTTTAGCTCAGTCACCCATCCACCCAGCATAAATATATCCTACCCATCTCCCATCGTTAGGATTTTTACTAATGCGAGGAACATTAGGTTGCCCACCCTTTAATTTTAAACCCGAAATTTCGATCACCCATCTACTTAGGGGTTAGTTAAGAAATGCCAACCGCAAAGAATAAATATCAAAAGTGATCATAACCTAGAGATTGCGTTCAAAAACCAGGAAACTGGTCAAAGGCTATTTAATTTTGGGTTATTTATGAGGCCGTAGGAGTGAAAGGGACTTAACAAGCTTAAGTGAGAGCAATGAAAACAGTACAATAAAACAGGTGAATGCACGTGGGTTCATATGGAGAAGCCTAAAAGGTAAAAGGCTCGCAGAATTTGTCTAATATGCTTATTAGGATAAGCGGGCACAGGCCGAAACGGTTTGGGAGCTCTTCAAATCATCAACAATATGTTTCAATAAGTCTGCCTAGGTTTAGTTCATACGGCTGTATCGTTAGCTTTTCGTCGGCATTTCTTAACATATTTATTCGGACCTGTTTCTGCTGTAAACATCTTCATGCGATAGTTTACTCCGGTTATCACCTCATCATCCGCAAATTGAGTACGACGCAACTATTCTAAGAAGTATTCCGCCCCATACACAGAGGTTCATAAGGAGGCGGCAGATACGCCTCGTACTTCAGGTTTCCACAGAAACCACAGAATTTTTAGCAAACGCAACTGCAAAAGAACGCTCTGCCACCATGTTGCGTCAACTGCAAACGGTAGCATGCATAAAGAGTCATCATAGTCATACCAAAAGATCTGAACTTTTACTTCAGGTTCAGCGGTAGATTTGCTGGGACAACACGTGGGTCAGCTCAGAGCCCGACAGGCGGTATTGAGATGCGAGCCAATCATGCCACACACGGGGGTGTGAGGGTGCCTACGAGCCGACTCACACAATCTCACCTCTGGTCTTTTTTGATTCTGTCTTCAAACCAGGCCCAGGTGAGTGAGGGAGAAGAGAGCAGAGGACACCGCAAAAGTTTATTATTGCTACTAGTTAATTCACAAGCGAGTCACATTTCTGCGGCTACCCTATTGTGGAACACACGACGAATCTCTTTGTATTCGACGGCCAAACTCTTCTAGGTGGTGCTGGTTGCATTTGAATTGGGCTATGCAGTTTCATTTTTTTATGCGATGAGATTAAAGTTAGATTTAAACATATAAAAGAGGGATGATTGCGGACCTATACATCGCTTTCACATATTATACGCAATTTTCGGAGTTTCACCTATTTTTTACCCCTCAAAATATACATAAATATATTTGGCACTTAATTTTTGCAATAGTTTTTTTGAAGTTGGGTTAAGCTTGATATTTTCATGAAACATTTGTCAGCTTATAAGGAGAGGTATAATCAACCTCGCGAAATAGGGCATCGCTATTCTTTTTCTCGTCTTGACGACGTAGTATTGAATTAAAGTTTAATTAGAACTTATTTGGTCCAAGGGCTCAAATATATCTACGAATTCGAACAAAGCCGCCAGGTTCAATCAACCGAAGTTGTATAACCCCAACTACCAGCAACACCTTGTAAGTTTATACAATTTGATTAAAGATGAGATCAACGAAAAGAGGTAATTTAGATATTATTTGATAAGTAAAGGCAAACGCCGACAAAGATTTTAAAAATACATCAAAGGTTATTTTGCTGAGTAAAAAATGTTCATACCAACGAACCTTAGGGCAGAATCGCTTAGCTGGTGTTTTTAATTCATCTCTGTTACAGCTCATTGCTCAACACAAATAGCAAATTTCTGTCTCAATATTGGTAAATATTTTTCACGTAGATATTGACTGATTATTTAAAACCATTTGCTCCAACTTTTCATCTATCTATTTGCCATGCTTAAGTTTTCGCTGGAAAGCACTGTTCTCAGACTAAAAAATGATGTTGACCGACTACAAATGGAGAACAATCATTTACGCTCAAACCAGCCACAGGGTAAGTAGTGATTTAGTAGCTTCTACCTAAAAAATACTTTGCGTATTGGGATTATAGCAAGCATTTCAAACCGTTCTTTGCGCCATTCAGCATAATGCCTCTACATTAACCGTACTGAAAAAGATAAGTGTCAAATAGGTAGATAGCAAAATGACTCAGAAACGAGAGCCTGCCTGTTTTTCTTATACTCATTGCGGCTTTCCAATTGGATTAAAACTTTAAATACTTGAAATATGTTTAGTTTGTCAGTCATTCTTAGAGAGCACGAATGGATTGGCAACTTCGAGTTCCTTTCTTCGTCAGCCATTGAACCCTGCCTTTCTATCTTCACCTCAAAAACATTGTGAATTTGTTTTCACAGCAAACTGGTTGCTATTATGTTTCCAGAAAATAATTCCTTAGTTTGATGCGTTATGCCTTGAAGTTCTACCTTGGTCACTAAGAGCTTGCTCCACCTACCATTTTCTTTCGTCTGTTTACCAGTCGACTATAGCGAAGCTTGTTGTGAATTTTAGTAGTATATTCGTATCCGTATGGTCTGCCATCACCTCAGTCGAACATCATGCCTCAATACGTAACTCCTACCACTAACGAAAAAGCTAGCCAATACAATTTTGAACCTCCGGCCCGTGTCGACATGGCAATGGTTGCAGATAAAGGTCTGCTCCATGAGATTCAAGCAGAAAATAAGGCATTCAGGTAAGGCTGGATATATAACATCCTTGATCACTATAGAAGGGACATTGCAGATTTGTTAAAAGCGCAACACCAAAATAACCAGGACCATGCTAAAATCCTCTCAGAAAACTACCTTTTACGCGAGGAAATAAGAAGTCTTCAAAGGTTAGTGGGCGACAATATCCTTTTTGTGGTCATTTAACTGTGATTTTGGCATAAATTCATTAATAAGCCTATAAAAGTTCAAGCAAAACTACCTTACAGTCAGCACCCTCGTCTCATAGAAGAAAGTGTATTTATGAGTCGACTTAGCCTGGGATAGCTATTAACATAGGAAACTAACAAACTGCGAGGTGAGATAGATTTACGCTCAACTTTTTAAACGCTCTAACTGATAAAATATTTTATGAACAGATTTCGCATGTAATAAGACATCCTCCAGACTAGGCTATGCAACGAAATTTAATATGCTGCATTTCACTTGCCAGCTTTTGCTCGGCCCAATTTCCCTCATCAATTTTCATGAGATATGTTCAATAAAATATTTAAGTAATAGCATAAAACATAATTTAACTGAAATATCGGAGAATGTACCATTTCATAATGCTACGTATTCTTCTACCGAAAAGCCTCTTTTTTCCAAAGAAGTAATAGGTAATTTTGACGCTTACATGTTATTTGCGGTTTTGACGTAACTGCAAATAATAATTATAGAAGACGGCAAACCTGAGTACTGTGACTGTTAGGTCAATTTTCCACTCAAGGCCTATCGTTTGTCTCAGTTTGCAAATTGCGTACCTTATATAAGCCCCCTGAGGCAGTGGAAAAAACTCACTGAATCGTTCGCACAAAACAGATAATTTAAACAATGCATCAGAAATTGCAATTGTCAGTAAAGTTACAGTATAAGTTGCGAACTCCCGTTGTATTGCCCTTGAGCGGGTTGCCTTTATGACCACCCAGGTGTGTCTGAAAACTTCGGCTTTTTTAGATTCAAGGAGATAATTATAAAGTATCTATCTTATTTCATTTTACAGCTTGTGTTGACATTTCAAGCGAGACAGTACATAGAGTTTTTTGCACACTTTAGCAAGATATTTTACTGCTAACAGTGATTTTTCTTAAACGCCAGAATCAGAGAAGTATCTTCGCCAATAAAAGAACGAAATATCACGGAATATGCAAATCGGCTGCCGCAGACGGAGTTGGGGGGCCCCAACCGCAGATATCATGTTGGCCCCACATCACGTAATAGCGATGGCACTCCATTGAATTGGCGACAACCCAATCGGACGTACGTACACGCAGCTTCGCGAAGCAATCGTAAGATCCGTTTAGTTGTTGGTCTAGTTTCTAGTTAACAGCTCACGAAAACTGAGGGAATTGCCCTTGTCTATGTACAACAAAGCGTCATACACGTTTACGCACAGTTTTGTTTTTAAGGAGGAAATATGCTGCATGCATTTTTGAAAGAGAAAGGTCGCCTCCTCCTCACAAATAGTGGCCTTGTCGTTGTCCGCGACAGCATTTATTTCAGCAAATGTGAGAACCGTGATTATGGGGCCAATTCCCCACGCATGGTCCATCGTTTTACTAACTGTCGAATTCGGTACGGACAGATTATACAAGTCCTTTGTAGCAAGCAAATATGGCAGAATTTATTCGATCAAATAAATTTCGTGACGGCTCGTCAGCTGCGGCCCGTCTTTGCATGAATGAATAACAAGTGGGTTACAGCACAATTTGAATATCAACAAAATCGATAAAAGCAAGGTCAAATTTACGCGTAAGCGAACATTCATATTGTCAACGTTACTCGGGAGGGGTGGAAATTTAGGGGGAGAAAACAACACAAAAACAAACAAAAGGTGACTAAATGTAGGCCTATGGACCCCAAGCCGTCACGAAATTTATTTGATCGAATAAATTCTGCCATATTTGCTTGCTACAAATTTCTTCCTGGGAAAAGATGTTTCACAAGTCCTTTGTGTTTAAAGTTCCTCATCTGTCCTAGTTTGGCCCCTTTTATCTAGCTGTAGGAAATTCCCCTCTGTGTGCCATATACTACATTCAGATAATTGTATAAACAATATTTTATTGTGGTTTCTGTTATGCAAATTTTTTTTGTTATTTATTGAAAGTTTTTAATATCACTTGCAATTTATCTGCTATATGTCGGCCTAGGAGGATGTATGCAGCGGAAATTAACTTAATTTTCTGTGTTCCCCTGCACACCTCACTGCTTTTCCACGGTGAGACCCCACCCTTCAACTCCCTATCCATTACCACCATTCCAGTTTTACACAATCCTGAGGTTATTGCTGGATAAGGGGGCTGACATAAACTACCGTTGCCGCAAATCCTTCGGTTTCAGTCCGCAACCATAATTTATCCCTTCTTTGGTTCTACCCAGGGAGATTTCAGTCTATGTATCAATTTTACCAAGAATTCAGTTGTTTATAAACGATTGCATATGTTCTTTCCTGATGGCCAAACAATGTTTAGTCTGTACCGTAAATTTGAGTAGAAAATTAAACCAACAGCGTTAGGTTATAAGTATGCATAACATGATTCTCGTCCGTTTATAAATTATTCGTTTTATAACTTTGTCTTTCGCCTAATACACCGTGTCATTTCTCCTCTAAATAAGAGTTCATCCGCTCAAAAATTATCGCCTTGTAGTTTGCCTGGGTTGTTGTCGTAAACAAATTCTATGACTTCCTTTAATATGCTTGATTTCCTCCAAAACGTTTTCTTGATCGGATGATCGCCGTCATATCGCCGATGCTGTATGAGCTCGGAGGGGATGCAAAATTACTCAGCCAGCTTTATGGTCGATCATCCCCATTTTAATGTTGACAACTGTGTTAGGAAGCGTGAGCGCTAGTACTAGTCCACGAAACACACATTTTATTCACCAAAAGTTTTGAATTCTTATTTAACTACCTTTCCAACGATAACATCTTCTTTACCTTGTTTTCTTAATCCCCATTTTAACTTTTATCGACAACTTCAGCACTCTGTCAAAAGCATGTGCACAATCTCAACTGCTTCAAGTTAACTTTCTTGGAAGAACTCTCAATATAAATTATCAGACGCGAGTCACTGAGGACCAGGGCTTTGGATCAGCTGGCATGCGCAGCACTTTGAAAGACTAGCTCATTAAGGTTCGACGAAGCGGCAAAAGTTTGTTGTTGCTAAATCAACGACTGTCAAAAAAATTTCGATGGTGATATTGCTTACAGGTCCACACATAAACGTAAAACCAAAAACTGCTGAAATAACCTTACATTTATACTAAAATGTCTCAAATTAAGCAACAGTTCTGGATAGTCTCCACGTGCAATAAATAGGCGCAACATAGTGTCATAAAGTGTAGGTAGATCATCACTGTTACCTTAATACAGGTGACACAAGAAAAGTGACAAAGGACAAGACTGACTAACAGGAGGAAAGCGTTATTGGCGGCCTAAAAATTTCCAACCTGCATAGAATGCTCGTGTAGGCCCAGTGTGACACTTATTCATTAAAAACAGCAGAATCAGCAATCTCAAGCTTGACGTTTTGCAGTAGGAATGTGAATCAACCTCACCACACCTACCCACACGCTGGAAGTAGATTTTGGGCCGAATTTTCCGCTTTAACACGGGATGCCAAAACACACACACAAACACTAATTCTTGGATGTTACGTGTCGTTAAGGCTGAAGTCATGCCAACCTTAGAATGCGAAGGTTCTTAACCCACAAGTAATTACTTAACGAGAAGAGCAAATCACATCGACTGGCTTATGTGCCTAAAATACTTGACTGCAGCTGAGAGTGTGATCCAGAAAATGTGAAACCTGCAACCACACACGCAATACCTTCAACTATCAGTTCCAGCACTTTGCCCCTGTAACTTTATCTGGTCGAAGACCGGTCAGATTTTACCCGCCAGTGATGATATTACTTTAGCAACGAAAATAGCCTCAAAAACAAAACACTTTGATATCTCAAGAAATCATAAAGCTATATTCCTCCTGATAAAGGCCAGAAAATATTGTATTTGTCACCAGAACCATAAACCTACCCGGTATGCGGTGCGAGCCATCATTATATTTTTAAAATCTGTTTTATAATCCAATGAATTTCTGATTGGTTTTCTTAAGTTGTTGAAGAAAATAATTAATAGAAAAATGAAGACATGGCTAAATGGCTTAACAGGGGGTCAGTTTAAATTTGCCAATACAAGCGAACATCCATGTCCCAGGAAGCAATTGAGAAGAAGAAGAAGACTCAATCACTGGTCAGTTTAAATGTACGACATTCAGACAGATAAAATAACCCTTTAATCTCATGCAAACTTTCATTTTCGTTATCTGGCGCTTAATCTATGGAAGTGAATAATTTGATTGCGTACGAATTATCTTTTGTTCTAGCACCTATCGTCGAGAAGCTAAGAGGGCCTGCTAGGAAGATGGTGGAAACGCCCATCAGAAGATCCAACATCATCGACGATATTTTCGCCACAAACGAGCGATTGCAGGACGATCTTGGTCAGCTAGATGCAGAAATCAATATTTATAGCAAGAAGAACGTGGTAAAAGCACCACCGAAACGGTTTAAGTAGATTAAATAGTTTGTGGACTGACCTCGACCTCTCTTGCACTCTGTGTCACAGAAGTCTTCAATTTGTTTATGCATTTGTAAGTTGGTTTATCTCTGTGGTTGCCCAAATACTGCTTATATTATGAATCCCCAATGACTGGTGTAGTAAAGGCATAGCTACCTAAAGGCAAGTTCTATTTCAGTTTTCAGTTTATTTGGGGAGGGTTATAGGCAATGCCTTTGTAAACCCTATTGCTTACATGCCAGTGGGTCAAATAAATATATACACGCACAGGTAAAACAAATTTCCATTACTAAAATATTATTGACAAACAGTAAGTAGCATTGTTTTTAGAGGTAGAGTTAGACTTCTAGTTAGAGTTCAGACTTCCAGGGACAACAGGGGACGCATGTGATTATCCAAGCGTTGTTTGTACATCTGTAGGGAAGTGATCTCCATGACTGACTGCGAGAGTTTATTCCACTGTTGTACGGCCTTTTGCGTGAAGAATTCAGAGCGCAGATTGAGCTTGGACATCTTCGTGCACAGCTTCATTATGTGCCCACGGAGATGAGGTGAGAGCTGCCACTGAAACATGTCTCCAAAGTGCAATCCTTTCTCAAGACCGTGTATTATCTTGTAAACTAAGATCAGATGCCTTCTTTGTTGCCTGTAATATAGAGGAAATCAATTAGGGCGTGCCAGTTAGTCTATTAAGAGTGGTTTTTTAGGCCTATTACTAGCTTTGTTGCCTGACGGTACACTTTCTCGAGCCATGCTCTGTCTTTTGAAAGCCATGGCCGCCACGCCTGTATATCATATTCTAGGTGTGGCCGAACGAAGGTACTGTTCACTTTGCCAAAGAGATCTTTGTCGAAAGCTAGAAAAACCTTTTGATACCGTGCAGCACTACCGTGGCTTTGTTCGCAGCCTCGACACATTGTAACGATGGCCTCAGATTGCTCTGTATCCAAATGCTAAGGTCTTTCTGTGAAGATTCTACGGGAATTTGAGTGTTGTTCAGGGAATATGTCCTTATGCTGTGAGGTATGGGGTAGTTTGTTGGACGCAGGTGAGGCACGGCACACTTTTGCACATTTAAATCTAGGAGCCATCTCTCGGACCACATCTGCAGTTTGCAAAGATTATTTTGCAGAGCTTTTCGGTCGCTCGGGTGCTTAATGACCTGTCAGAGCTTACCGTCGTCGGTAAACATGATTTTGCTACAGTTCTCCTTCCGAAAGCCAGACTGGCAGCCTAATTGAAGGTTAACACCGAATGCAGGAGACTTGCATCGCACATGCTTGGTAATGCCACATAATGTCTGATAAGGAGGAGCCCTTGAGCGAAAGACCCCAGTCGTGTGCATGACCGGCCACTTATTCCGTAATGTTAAGGGCTACGGCCATTAAAGCCTTTGGCTCCTTACAGTGAGGAAAGTGAACACCAGATACGAGTTTGGACAACTTCCTTCTCCACGTTTTCTCCACGCTCTTGTCTGTTTGAACTTAACAAATTAACGAGACTGGGTGCGATACCTGACGCGATGCATTGGGGCTTTCGGTAGTATGCCGCAAATCGGCTCTGATCCCACGGAAGTTCAAGTTGCCATGGCAGTCATTCCACCTTATTAATTTCTGGTCTTCGCCCTAACGAAACGTCGAACGGCCCAGTTAACCAAAAGCCTGTCGTAAGTAGTTGTGTCGACAAGAATAAGGTTCCCAAAACCAAAAGCCAGGTAATACAAAGCTGGTAGGAAGACATTTTACTGAGGGAAAGGAACTATACAGCAGGCGCTGCAAAAAAATCGTAACCGCTGAGTTCTTAGGCCCGTTGAGTGAGGGAATGTGTCCGCTGCAGAAAAGCCCTGACTGCGAAATGTCTCCTTAGTCGCCGGTGCAGCCGATCAGGTGGAACGGCGCGCATCGATTGGCTCGAGCTAACATGCGCCTCAGAAAGCGAGTCGCCGGAGGAGCGTAGGATGAACAGAACTTGTGGGCGTCATGCAGCGATTGACAAAGACGCGCGTGTGTCCAAGGGCTTGGTTAGCGAAGAGAGGATGAGTCAGTGCACCCGCACTGAGTGCAAGCTATCGCAAGCCTTCCAAAACAGAAATTTTATTGGTTGATGTTTATGATGATGTGAAATCTCCTGAATTGTCACAAGTAAGCGTAAAGCACCACCGACTTAATATCCTGTCAAATATATACCTCCATGTACGTTATGTTGCCTGTCATCTCTACTGTTTCGAACTTTGTAGGATGAGTGAGGAGAAAGTGAAAGGCGCTGTTCGGAAACATGCGTTTGTGACCGGGTGAGTTCCTGAAGCGACATAATGTGTGTGGTCGGTGCAGACATATGTGGTGGCTGATACATTATAATCACCATCGTGTACATCCCTTGGCTCCGAAACCGACCAGTGTGATAGATGCGCTGGACCAACACTAGGGTCAAATCAGAGCATGGCAGGCGTTATTCGAGCTGCGTCTCCATAACAAAAACCGTACATGAAGACGTTGACGGTACGCGCAGGTGGAGACTCAGGCCCCAGCCACCCGTGGCCCCAATGGCGTTCCCATTCCGTGGGATCGGAATCAAGCGTCGTGGCTCCGACCGTTAACGTCTGACTCATCCTTCAGTATTCTGGGCTCTATCGTGAGACTGAGCGAAGTTGGGTGATCGAAGAGAGAGTGCAGTAGATGCAACGCAAGTCTTCTATAAGTCTTCTATAAGCCACGCGTTAGTCACAGCCCCTGCACCACCATGCTATGAAGCACACCGTGGATATCATGCGAATCGACGATAGAATTGCTGCGTACAACCCTACCACCAAATATGTCCTTTGGCTTTCGACTGTAGAGTTATAGTGTATCCGGAATGAACGGACATGATGTGTGTTGGCCTGAGCCCTGAGCAACGGCTTTTTATTCATTCTGCAACAGATTCGTAGCTTTTCAATAGAAGCGAATATGCGAGTTGCAGGAAGCAGTTCAGAAAAAGATGCGACCACTGGAACAAGAGTTTCAATTTCTTGACGTTTTGGATTCCGTCGGTAATCCCTTATCATAGTTTATGGTAGGATAATCGGAGCCATACGCAGATAAGGGAAGGTGCTGATCAATCATCCTCGCAATGCAGTCCTTCACATAACATTGAAATTGCTCCAGAAACACAAGAGCTGCTCAGCATGTGAATAGACTCAAGGATCTAGACGTCTGTGACAATTTTCGGTAACTTTCCTTTTCTTATGCTGCGAAAATCCTTGAATAAAATAGTTCGTCTTAGTCGATTTGTTGTGTTAGCTGACACAGATCCTCGTGTAATAAGGAGCGGTATCGAATCTGTTGCCATGTTCTTTCCGATTTTCGTGTTGGGGATGGGAGTTCCACAGTGACTCCAAACTCAGCATTGTAGTCAGCCACAGTACTGGCCCGCTTTGGTAACCGGACGCGTCCTAGGAGTCAATTTTGATAGACTGCTGAACGGCGTTTCCAGATAACAGAATTGTTAAGTCGCTGCGAAGTGAGTACCACTCCCACTCCGAGGGACCTTAACCAGGTTATTTTTGGTGCGTTAAAATCGCCGTCGGGTATAGACTGCGACTAGGTGGTGTATTATCAAGTGTTCGACGCGGAGATCTAGGCAGTGTGAACTGAGACCCGAGCTGCTGACCCTATGTTAAAATTCTGGTCATTTGGAGGCTGTGGCCAAGTGGTGTATGATAGAGCCTACTGCGATAGCAACAATCTAGATTCGCTTCGATTCGAGTAGGTCCCTTCGCCCTATTCCGTGTGCGTGAATTGCGCGCACGCACATGGGCGCACCCAACGCGCGTGCGCATGCGAGAAGCGTTTCCGGTCGGCGTCAGAGAGGGGGGACCATTCCCACGGCCAGCAGGCCGATTGGCGGCTGTCAGATGAGTTGCCTGTACGCCACAGCGCCAACACTCTCCACCGTGCAATCAGCCTCCCCCCCTTCATGTCACACTTCAGTGTATGCCCCGCCGTTGGCTTATCGGTGCGCTCTCGCTGGGTCTCAACGGCTGAACGCGGTGAGCCGCGCAAAAGAGCACGCTGATAAGGCATATTTGGATTCGATTTTTTGTTGCCGGCGCTGGCATCCCACGGTCGAAATCGGGGCCAGCTGGGATCCGCTGCATGCATGGAAAGACCCCAGTGACCAACGTAACTGGTGGCGTTATCACTGGCCTTGTGCATCACGTGCATTCCGAGCAGGACCGTTTAAGCATTATCCCATTTGCGAATGCGGTACATCGTGAGCTGCAGCCCTGGCATCCGACACGCTGGGGATCGTGATAGCATGCTTAGGTGAGGATTTTGACGTGCTTATCACCTGCGCCTGATCCAGCTTCAGAGCACGGGCGGATCGATGAGGGAAGAGTGAGTACGGCCGATGCAAAGCAGATCTACTACCATCCGAAAGTAATCCATGCATAAATAAGAGTTCCTGCACCACCCCACCTTGGAGAAAATGGTGGACATCCTCGGAATCGACGGTCAAACTCGCAGTTACCATGGTTTGACGTATTTTACTGTAAATGTCAGAAATTGTATAGCGACCGTTTCCATGGCTTTATGATAAATCAGAAGTAGGCGGCTCCAGCGCGAAATGACTAGACTGCCCTCTGCGGTCGCTTCAGCTGTAATATCCATTGCACAATGGAGTTCAATTATCCTGACCCTGAGCTTTTCTGTGCCCATGTGCGTGAGGCGCATTTTGAGTAACTTCACTTCGGATCGGCAGTTAATGCCAGTGCCTAGGTGATCCTCTCAACGAGTGCTTATCCGTATGAGGATACTATCAGGATGACGAGGTTTACCTTGAGGACACAAAATTTTTTCATTCCATATTTCACCTGAAGGTCTACGGTATTGATACGCCATCATAAAACTGCGTTAGCATCATTTTTACAGTTCGCGACATCCGAATATCGTCCTTACTTTCCAGAGCATGTCCCAGTTCATAGTTCCCATGGTCATTTTATGTTCCAAAAATAACGTAAGCGGACTATTCTCAGTTTGTGATTATGTTTTTGCAAAACGTCCGGGGCTTCGACGGAAATATCGGTGGATTTCTTGCAAAATGACTTTACGCACCCTGATTAGTGATATTTAGATTGAACGGACGCAAAGAGATGAACTGGTCAAAAAAAAAATACATTGAATCAGAAATATAAGCCTTGGTGTGATCGAAAATGTAAGACAGTAGGCAGAAATAATTTGGCACAAAACACAGGCATGGGATCGCCGCACAACGGAGGTGGCCCTGGATTAAATTTCATGGTGGATGCATAGTCCCATGCCCCAAACTCATCCGAAAACCTTACTTCAACCAAAATGTCCCTGAGATTTAGCACAAGGTCACCTGTGGGTGGGAAGATTTCTTTTCTCTCGATAATACTGCTGACGAAATACGCCTGTGTTCACATATCTAGTAGATTTGTTAAAATCATTTCAGACAGAAAATTTTAACCCAAACATTAAAGTTATGCAGTTAGTCGGACACTTCTCTTCGGAATCAAAACCAACGCTCAAAGAGATCTTTGTGCAACAAGAAAATTTAAGCGGTTGAGTAGAACTGAAAATCGACTGCGTCAAAACTACATCGAACATCTCGAATACCTGGCTGTCTTCCCCTAGTAAATAAGAACATAACTCGAGCACCGGAACAAACTTTTATTATCATTCAGAGCCTTCGAACCCGTGTTGGAGTTCATCCTTACGCTTGCATTGCTGAACATTGCATTGTTGAACACTTGCAAAATTGGGCCTTGGTTTTGAGTGAGTTAAGTATCGAGGTAGGACTGCTTGTTAGCTCAAGGTAACTATTTTTAGACTTCAGCAGGAATTGAATCCGCACCCAGAAATTTCAACTACATGCCTGCTACATCTTAATTCCAGAGTACCTCTGAAGAATCAAGCGAATAAAAGCCTTTTTCTACCCATCGGGTCTCTTACATGTAAACTGCCCCTATGTAGCAGTCAATTGTGAGTTTCATTTGAAACTATCTATTGATGGCGTCCTCGAAGACAGTCATTGGCGGGTTAGAAGGTGTCTGGTGTTTGGCCTTCATCTTCAGAGTCTACTATCTCTTCGTCAGTAAACTTTAATTATTGAGACCTACCGAGGAGGTAAGTCCGACGGGCTGGGACCTCAGACTCCCTTGATCATAGCAAAACGTCTTGGCTTCACCATAACACGCCTATATTTCAGTCAAATACGATTGGAGGAACTGTCAGCTGATTTACCGCTTCATCGGAACCTATTGCGCAAGGTGAAAATACTGGAGGAATTTAGATTTCTTTATTGATGTGCTCTTGTTCATGCATGTTCTGTGGAGTCGCTGCGTGTCGGAGACCAATCATTGCTATTTTTCACCGTTTTCATCAGACCAGCACTGATTATTTTCAGATTCAGGTACGGTGACTGGGGAAGCAAGAGTATGCAGTCTTTTTCAACTCGGTGCATTAATTACCCAGGGTTGGCATTTTGGCTAGATCGATGCTCCTTTAGACAGGGAGTCCCCGTCTTCCATCTGTCAGATCAGACGCTTTTCTACTCATTTTAAACTCGCATCCAGTTTCCACATAAATGTAAGGCCTGACGAGAATTTTTTGACTTCTGAATTCTCTGATGGGAATTTTCGCAACTCTACTCATTTTTGTTGATTTGTGCATGTCAGCTCAGTTTTCTTAAGGGAAAATATGCTAACGCCTTTGAAATACTTATTGGTAACACGGTGGCTAGGAAATTTATCAATATTAAAGAAAAATTTTAAATACGTTCATTACGTTGTTGCAGACGAAAAGCTAGCACTTGTTGGTCAACAGAAAGAACAATCCTGCATGCCTACTTATTAAGCACCAGTAGCATAATGACTGTAAATAATTGTATGGTCGCATGGCTTAGTGTTCACCTGGTGAATGCGATGTTTAATGCATGTTCAGTTTGCTCTTATTTGAATTCACGCAGACGGAGAGAAAAAATCTTCCCGAAGATTTTTCGAAGCTACGAACACCCTGTTACTGAATAAACGTTTGCGTCCGTCGATTGTTGGTTTGCCTGGGCGTAGTTTTAGGGAAGGACCGCGCAAAGTGGGCATGTTAGTCTGAGTTAACGAACTATTGGGAGCCAACCAAAAATCCAGGCATTCATTATGCGGAAAGTTATAATGAAATCTTCTAGTAGTTGCCTGTAGGATGGGTGAAATCGGTTGAGGGTCAACAGCCTGTTTTCAGTCTGTCCTTTCTATAGCTGGTTTTGCAGACCCATTGTTAAGAAGAGCAGGTAGTGGTCAGCCCAGCATTCGACACAAGTTTTGCCCGTGTTACTAATACGTGATGGTAACCACGCTTCCTTCGGAGCACATAATTCAGCGATGGCGCTTAACAAAATGGAAGAGGTCATCCACGTTTCCGGGATTCAAATTACTATCGAAAAAAGGTGTAAATTATGAGGTGGTCGTGTTTTGCAAAAGTCCTAAACAGGTCAGGCCAGCCGGCTATGCGGTGACCAACCACAGTCACCATGTTCTACGTTCCAGGTGGCAGTCTACAGCTAATCGAACACTGAAGTCAGTGCGGGTAGCTACCTCGACCACCTTACGAGCAGCTACAAAAATGACGCACAGATCTCAGTAGAATTTCCCGCCTTTTCGCTGCTGCTTAACCCTGTAGGAGCGTAGACGCTCATAGCGGCGAATATACCTCTTAGAGATTTCAGCAAAGTGATAGAAGCGGATTGTCATGGGGTCAATGTGTGAGCCAAAGCAATTCCTTTAAGTGGTCAACTGAGATAGTTAGGGCACATGTAAAGCCACGGCGTTATTCCTGGAAAAGGTTACGTTGAAAATTGTGTGCATCATGATAACATTATCCAGCCTTATTTGCTCTATCAATAAAGTTTTTCTGAGTATGCAACTTTCATTATGTAACGATACAGTATTCAGGCAGTCAGCGCAGTCCTCCTATCTGCCCACTTGCTCAATTTTTTATTTGAAAGCGAATGGATGTTCTGTGTTGCTGCAGTGAGTTACAAAGGAAAAAGAGTCAGCTATGTGGGTAATGGATTGAACGTTTTTCTACGCTGAGTAGACTATCAGTATCAGTTTATTTAGGAAACGATAGGCGAACAACTTTAGACTCCCCATTATTAATCAGATTAAGAGAAAATGTATGGAAACAAAAGGAAAAAATTGAAAAAATACGTCAACTACATGCTTGCAGGCGAAAGAGGAGTAGCTGTTGGTTAGTCGAAATAGTATTTAAGTATGAAAATCGCTTAGCACAAGTATTATAATAAGTCTAATAGTTCAGTATAGTTCAGTATATTTAGCGTAGTAGGTAATGCCTTTGAAGACCCTATTGAAAACAGTATGCATGAAATATCTAACATAAAATATATCACTATAAACAGTGAGTAACATATGAACATGTAAAAATTTTAGCGTGTGCGTGTGAGCAGTCAGAATAGTCTCTTGACTGGGGAAGCAAGAGTATGCAGTCGCTTTCCAACATAAAATGTGGTACTGTAAAATATTGAGAAGCATATAAAAATGTAAAGTTTTATCTATAGGTATTTCCGGGGCGTAAATTATTCCTGCTTCCTTGTACATATGAACGGTAAATTTTAAGTAGATGTTCATCCAGTTTCCGTTTCAACGCATATGTGGAGTTCGCCATTCCGACCTCCTCGGGCAGTCCGTTCCAGGCACCGATGACTCGTTGTAAGAACGACTGCTTGCGGACCTCTAGATGGGATAGGGTTCCCCGCAGTATGAGGGAATTCCCACGGAGGTTGGTTGAAGTGGCGAAGGCGAAGTAGTCATCAAACTTCAGGGCACACTCCCGATTCCTCACGAGTCGGTACTTCTGTATGAGGTCGCCGCGGATTTGTCTATACTCAAAGGGGAATACGTTAAGTGCTTCTAGTCTACATTCGTAAGGTGAAGACTTAATGCCCTTCACAATTTCCGTTGCTTTTCGCTTAATTCTTTCCAGCATCTGGTTACCTTTGTGCATCCACGGTCGCCACGCCTGAACGCCATACTCCAGATGTAAGCGAATAAATGTTCCATAGATTTTGCCGAATTTTTTGTCTATGTCGACAAAAGTTTGCTTCATGGCAAACAGAACACTGTTCGCCCTCTTGGCAGCCCTAGCACACTGTAAAGACGGCTTTAGGGATGGCACAATAGCCATACCCAGATCTTTTTTTTCATTGACGTTCGACAGGCACCTTCCATCAAGTACGTAGTTGTGTGAGTCATCAGTCGCGCTCACTTTCTTCGTCTTGAGCCGCAATGTGACACACTTCTCAAAGTTTAACCGCATTAACCATTTTTTGACCATGTACCTAAGTGGTCAAGTCCTTCTTGCAGTTTGTTAATCATAAGCGTTTCTGATGGGTTGCCGTATCTTAATATCATCTGCAAACAAGACTCCATTACTGACCAGTCCATGCCCACAGTCGTTGACGTAGATAAGGAACAATAGTGGCCCAAGAACGGAGCCCTGAGGCACTCCACTCGCAACTGGCACTGAAGAGAATTTTGCGTTTCCGACCCACACGGACTGTGATCGGCCTTTGAGAAAATCTGCTACCCAATTTAGCAAAATGCCCCTTATCCCGGATTCGTCAACCTTGTAGAGTAGCCGTTGGTGAGGGACACTATCGAATGCTTTTTTAAAGTCTATGTAAACAACATCTACGGGGGTATTTTCGTCTAATGACTTAGACCACTGCTTCATTTATTGAAGTATATTGGTCAGGCAGAAGTGGTTTCCTCGAAACCCGTGTTGGGCACCATCAAAGAAGTCTTTTTCTTCGAGGAACTTCATAGTGGCCTTTTTGATGATCGTTCCCATAACTTTACAACAGATGCAAGTTAGGCTCACTCGTCGATAGTTGTTCGTGCTGGTTCTGGATCCACCCTTGTGAAAAGCGTATATTTTCGCAACTTTCCAATCGGATGGGAGGAGGCCTCGATCAAAGGAAAACTGAAAATGTGTGTAAGCGGTCTGGAAAGTTCCGAAGCCAGCTCTTGCAGTACCTTTGCTGGTATTTTGTCTGGACCCGGAGACTTATCTTCATTAAGCGCAATAAGTTCATTCCTTACATCTTCTTCTGTGACACGGAGGTCCTCCATGATTCTGCCATTACTCTCTGCATGGAAGGTTGTCGGATTAAAATGCAGTTCCTCAGTGAAAACAGATGCAAAAAACTTGCTAATTTGTTCTGCTTTTTCGAGATTGTCTATAATTTCCTCCTTATTTTCACCTTTTAGCACTGCAACTGTGTCTTTGTTTTTTAGCCTGCTGTTGATGTAACTGTAGAGCAACTTTGGCTTCGTTACGGCCCGCTCGATAATTTTCGCTTCGTAGTCTTTCCGCGCTTTCCGAATGTTTGATCTAACCGCGTTCCGCATTTGGCGGAATTCTTCGTAGTGTAAAGGCTGGCGTGTTGATGCGTACCTTCTCAAGATCTTAATTTTTTTATCTGCCCATTGGATTAGCGGGTGGCCGGTGAATGCGATGCTTGGCGCATGTCCAGTTTGCTCTTGAATGTATTAACACTGGTAAAGGGGAGAACCTCTTCGGGAAGAGTGTTCCACACTGCAACCCCTCTGTTAGTGCAAAAAAACATTTACTTCTATCAATCCTTGTTTTTCTGGGGCGTGATTTTAGGGGATAACCGCGCAAAGTGGGCCTGTTAGTTTGGGTAAAAAAATCCTCGTGGAACAAAGCAACAATCCAGGCCATTCATTACATGGAAAGTTAGCATGAGATACCCTGGTAGTTGCCTGTGGGTAAGGGGAATGAGGTTGACCGTTGACAGTCCGCCTTCACAGGGCAGTGTTCCCAGACCTCTGACCATTTTTGTCACTCTCCTCTGGATCTTCCCTAAGATAGTATAGCCATTGACAGTCTAAGCTCTCAATGGTTTTATAGCAAACTCTAGGTGCGGCCGAGCGAAGCTTCCAAATATCTTGGAAAGCTGTCTTTTTCAAACACCCTTCAATCTCGGCTTATCAACTGCAATAAGTATCTGGTTGATTTCGCCGCTGTCTAGCAGTTCAGCGTTGGTTGTCAACATGTGGCAGTAGAGTTAACTTTCCGGCGAGATGCTCTACAACTGCCGATTTGTAGGAAGTAGCATTCACTAACATTGAAGAGCATAAGCTAATGCTTTGACCAGTCCTCCAGCTTGTTCGAGCGTGCAGATGTTTTTGATCCGCTGTATTTTGGACAACATTACATAATTGTATGTGGTCAGCGAACAGGTTCACATCACAGTCTAGGACTTTTACACAGTCGTTGATGAAAACAAGGAATAATGTGGAACCTAAAAGCCCTGTGGCACCCTACTCATCCCAGGTACCTCTGAGGACTGCTGGCGCCCGACTTGTAGTCTTTGAATCTATCCAGTCAAAAGTTATTGGATTCATAGGAAGAAGTTCTCGCGAAATAGCATGTGGGGAGAGGTCACATACATGGATTTTAATCCATCCATTTTTTAGAGTACGCTTTGCGCATTGGTATGCGTAAATTTTAACATGGAATTCGTACGAGATCCGTTAAGAACACCAACGCAGTCTATTGGAATAGCCTTGCAGTCATTCGAACCGGCAAGCTCCAGAAAGAGGCACGAAATCGTTTGACTATCTGGTCTCCGTACATACATAGGTTCTGTTGGACACTGCCTCGCCGTGATCTCAATTCTAGAACTCATTCCCGGCTCTTCATCCCTTCGGCAGGAGGGTAATCCGGCTGGAAGGTAGACGTTTGGCTTGCTCGTAACTGTGTTGGATGGTTTTAAATGGTCGTGGCCTAGTCTGTTGAGTTATATTTAGGCGACTTCCAAGACAAAAGTCCATTCAGATGAAGGTTTCTTCTGTTGGTTACAGCAGTTCGTTGAGGAGCTCTTGGAATAACTCAAAATCAGCAGCGGGTCGGTCTTGGGGGATGTTAGCGGAGGACTCGGAGAGTCCCTGGATTATGATGCAGTCACTCTTGCCAGAGACGAGTCTTTTAATGGCGGATTTGTCGTTATCGGCTTATAGCTTGGCATCTTCACACTGAGCTGGTATGACGGGGATGTTTGCCCGGGAATCCGAAATGGTTATACATTGCGTGCAGTGTACGATGCCTTCGTTCAGAGGGCAATGAAACCTACCGAAATCGAAGTTTCCTCAACTTCTAACAATTGCTTGTTGTTTAAGTTCAGCGATGATACCTATTTAAGCATTCAGGAAGTCAAGATAGGCGAACGAACGTTTTCGATTGATTCATCATCAGGCATGTGCAATAATATAAAGGGGTAGAGTTAGCAAAGGTTTAAGCAACCAATCAACGGTGAATAAAGGTGGAAGGGGAATTGTTCAGAGATTAAATCGGGGAGAAATGACGTGTCCTACAATTAGTTCATATCAACTGGTCATCTTCTCGTCGCTTCGCGGCGTCTTGACACCAATTGTCACTGTCGGAGCATTTCAAATCAACGCTATTGAATTGTTGCTACCAATATCTGAGAACTGAACCTCTACGCATTGGACACATCACGAAACAGCACCTGGAGAAACTCAAATTGTTGCGCCAAAACACTGAAATATTCATTACTAAACCGGAAAAAGATTCTGGCTCCGTTCTTATCAATAAAAATGTTTAAGTCTTCACGATCAAATCAATCCTGCTTGACGACACTAAGACCAAAAGGGGAAAACAAATAAGGACCAAACCGAGAGCGTAGAATCTGAAGTCACAATTTGTGTTTGGAAACTGAAAGACCAAAGTTTCCTTAGTGGGCAAGAGTTAGTATCGCAAAAGGAATTAAGGCTAAACCGGTTGAACCCTAAATACTGCGATCTTCCAGACCCGGTTCCTTAGAAGAAGAGAGAAGTCTTGGAAAACCAAGGAGTAGGAACAATATATTGTTTACAGAATGAGATGAAGAATAGTTC
>JAYGXS010000001.1:44193643-44223895 GCA_036362985.1 Ligula intestinalis | reverse complement strand
GTGTAAGCTCTGGCAGGGCGAAGGCAGAGTCCGTGGCAGGATCCTACGGTACCCCCCGGCAAGACCGAACGCGGTGGTAATGAACGCCGAAGGCAGGACCGAAGCCAATGGTAGAGGAAGGCGTGGAAAACAAACGAAGGGAGATTAGTAAGAGATGAAGAAGAATGTACTTACCAACGGTAGAGTATGCAGAGTTGGTGTTGCTGGTTTATGGGAGCCAGGTTGATCGGATGGTTGTGATTCGCATGAGTTCCCGCGCTGTCATGCGTTAGTCGTGTAGGAGATTGGGCATCCCGACTACGTGTGAGAGAGCCATGTTGGCTGCGTTGAACATCAACGGCAAATCCGTATTCCGTGTCAGTGTTGGTTGCGTTGAGTTGAGGAAGAAGGGATACCGTTGGCAGTAGAAGAAGCAGAGTTGCAAAAGGAGTTGAGGAAATGGGCACTAAAAGCAAGAACACCTCTTCGGGATGAGAAAGGAACCAAAACCTGGGTAGACGGGCTGTGAGCAATTGAGCATCTCCCTCTTGCTTCGCGACAGGGTGTCGGTGAGGAAGTTCTCCCTTTCGCGGTCACAGGGATGACACAGGAAAAAATCAGTGCAAGTTAAAGGAGGATGGATGTTGATTGATCTCAGCCAGGTCAGAAGGTTGCGTGTTCATATCACATCGGGGTCACCATTATTGCAAAAGGAGTTAAGGCTAAACCGGTTGAACCCTAAATACTGCGATCTTCCAGACCCGGTTTCTTAGAAGAAGAGAGAAGTCTTGGAAAACCAGGGAGTAGGAACAATATATTGTTTACAGAATGAGATGAAGAATAGTTCGCAGAAAGATTGACTCGGTCTGACGTGGTGTTCGACGATGAGGAGCGGGAGAGAGAGTGAGAGAGCGCCGCAGCCTCGCGTCCGCTCCGCACCTGGGCGAAAGACCGAGTGAGATGCGCCTTGCCTGCCAGGCCATGGAAGCGTAATCGAACATCTGTCGCCAATTAGACGAGGCGGAATTATCGATTGTCTACAAGTGTAGGTGCCAGCAGGTCGTTAATACGCGGGGTAGGTGAATAATCACGGGTGTAAGCTCTGACAGGGCGAAGGCAGAGTCCGTGGCAGGATCCTACATTGGAAGCGCTCAAACTTACAGGCACAGTCCTCCCAAGGCTATATGGAATGCCAAATATTCACAAACCGGATGTTTAAATACGGCCAGTAATTGATATGTGCAATTCGCCATATCATGCAATGACAAAGTAGTTGGCAGAATAAAACTGAAACCGATTTGGCACCAAACAGCACCGTACAGCCTACGGGACACGTCTGAATTCTTCGAGTCCATAAGAAAAACAAATATTGAGGGGAAAACTATGTTATCCTTAGATGTCGCGTCTCTGTTCACCAACATTCCCCTCTCAGAAACCATAGAATATTTGTGTGACGAGATTGTTCAACAGGATTTTCCAGTCGGCATGCCGATCGGGAATCTAAAGACACTACTCTTCCTCTGCACATTAAACGTGCAATTCAGTTTAATGGAAATGTTACCGCCAAATCGACGGTGTAGCGATGGGATCACCACTGGGACCTCTTTTAGCTGATGCCCTCATGGGCAAACTGGAGAACAACAAACTTTTTCCTATTATAAAGGATCTTCCTTCCTATGCTAGATATGTGGACGATATATTTGTTATAGCAGATGGAAATATTGAGTTCGAGACTTTTTTAGCGAAAGTGAATCAGATGCACCCAGCGGTAACCGTCACTCTACAAAAAGAGAATAGACAGTGCCTCCCTTTTTTAGAGGTCCTTCTAAGTAGAAGTTCCGATGAAACAATAAGTAGAGGTGTATTTCGCAAGAAAACCTGGACAGGGCAATACACTGATTTCAACAGTTTTGTGCCGCTAATTCAGAAACGAGTCCTAGACCACTGCCTCACGAACCCAGCCAGGAGAATCTTTTCCCCAGAGACACTGGGGAAAGAACTCGTATTCATTCAAAACACCCTACAAGAAAATGGATTTCCCGAGAAGTTTGTCAATAATTTTATAGAAGAACGTTCACCAAAATCGGAAGCACCGACGGCTGAAAGGAAAACCTTATTTCTTACACTGCCATTTCAAGGTGATCCAGCAAGCGAACAACTACAGCTTCGCCTGAACGCTGCAATCGCGCGTACGTATCCAGCAGCTAAGTTAAGATTAGTATTTTCAAGCACCCCACTTCTTCGTCTTGAAGGCAAGGACAGACTCCCGTTCCAGACTTTATCAATGTGCATCTACAACTTTACATGCTCCAGTGGGGCAAGTTACATTGGTCGAATAACTAGGTAGCTCTCCAAGCGCATGCGGGAACACCATCCTGCCTGGCTAAACAAAGGCGAGGTCAAGTAAATAGCTAGCGCGATTTTGGCTCACTTGGTTAACAGCGGTCATCGGGTAGACGTAAACCAAGCGTTTCGAGTCTTGTATAAAGTGCCAGCGAAACACTCAAAGTTCCTGCGTCAATGGATACTTGCGACGGCAGAAGCCGTCGCCATACGACTCACAAACCCGATTTTATGTGCGCAGAAGGCATTCTTAGTGGCCTTACGGCTCCCGTGGCCGAGAACAAACTTAACATCCGTCCGTACACCTTCCTTCATGCCGCAAGACGATGAGCAGACAGCAACAACTGGTGTCAAGACGCCGCGAAGCGACGAGGAGACGACCATTTGATATGAACTAATTGTAGGACGCGTCATTTCTCCCCCATTTAATCTCTTAACAATTCCCCCTCCCCCTTTATTCACCGTTGATTGGTTGCTTAAACCTTTGCTAACTCTACCCCTTTATTGCACATGCCTGATGATGAATTAATCGAAAACGTTCGTTCGCCTATCTTGACTTCCTGAATTGCTTGTTGAGTTGGTCTGACTGCTCCACTTTCGAACCAGAAAACATTTTACAGGTAGCTGCTCTGCTTCCATGAGATAGGTTATGGTTGCGAAAGACAGGCTTATGAGCACGCTTAGGACACTTTTCTGAGGCTTACCCCTGTTAAATGCTAAGGAGCGTTTACCCCATTAGGAATATGTCGGTTTTAAGATGCTGCCGGGTCTCTTTGTTAGTGAGTGCGTTGTTTGGTAGAAAAAATTGCCCGAAATATCATGGGCGGCTACGGAGTTGCATTTCACTCATAACCGCAAAACATCCATGGTTGGCGATCTCATAACACCTTGCAGTTGAAATGATACAAAATTTTCTAGAAGAACGATAGGATGAAGTGGTAAATCAACTCAAAACAAGGCGCCTCATCTACCTCCTGCAAAAGTGCTTGAAGACTTCCTTTACTTTCAATGGAGCTGTTTATTAACAAGTCCAAAGTTCACCGACGGGGTAGCCACAGTCTAGTCTGATAGCTGAGACGGTATTACAACGAGTAATGACAAATAATGTTGAGCCCTATCGTCGACAGTTCAGCGTATGGTACGTTGACGACACTTTCTTTATAATACACCCAGACAGCATTTTGAAACTGACGTAACGTCTGAGCTCCATCTTCCCTGCCATCCAATTCACAATTAAGGAAGGAAAACACTGTCAGTTGCCGTTTCTCGATGAAGTAGCATTCTGAAAATCGCTGAGGGTACTAAAGGCCATTGTTTATGGAAAGGCAACGAATACCTTACTTACAATGGTAATGATTCCTGTTTAATCATTTCCTACGGTTTTGTTTGCGTACGTTTACTTTTAGATTTATTAGCTGATGCTCGGGTTTTAGTTTAATTATTTTAGTTTATTTTTCTTTGGTTTAGTTTTAATTTAGTTTACTATTTAGATCAATTCACAACTGAGGACTTTAGCTGCATAGAAAATTATACTGCCGAGTAGAAACGAATTTCACCCAACTGAATCACAAAAAGACTAAGGTTCCATTTCTGCAAAAACACCATAGCTATCGGACACACTGATAGTTATGCCAAACATCTATGCGAAAAATCAGGTAAGAAATGCTTTCGCGCAGTATCTTATATAGTTGGCATGTCTGAGGGGTTTAGTAGACGAAGGAACGAATTTCGGATCGGATTCGCTCAAAAACCAGGATTTCGAATCCATCGACAACGCATGCACCCTGAGGACCTCACTCTCGTTAGTCAGAAGTCTGGTGTCATCTGCCAGACAAAATGCAATTGTTCTTGAACCTGCTTCGCTGGTGAAACTGGGGACGAACGAGATTGTACGAAACCAAGCCAACTGTCAGACGGAAAAATAAACGTCCGCTAGGTGCCGTTCACGAGCCCTCGCCAGGGCACAGTTATTATTTCGAATGCGTGAGAGTAACGGGATAGTCAGACGACGGGATTTCGCGTCCATAGAAGGAAGCGTGGCAGTCTCTCAGTAGGCATATTGATTTACCAGCTGCTTATCAAGCATTGCTCGATAAACTGTATAGCTTAATCTTGTTGTTCGGCCAGTGTATTTTGCTCCACGCGAGCGAGGGGAAGAGTAAATGCACATGAGTGTGGCCTTTAAGGGGAGTCGGCCTGTAGTTTCCAATCGTTGGAGGGAGATTTCGTGAAGAACACACGAAAGTTCACCACAGGGAATTGCTTTAACTGAAAACATGCGTTTCTTCTTAAGAACGGTGAACGTTAACCATTATTCCTTGTATCAAACTGTCTTCGTGTACGAATGCCTTTGGAGTTGGCAAACAATGAGTCGCTACAATGTGTACTTTTGTAAAAACCTATAAATCACGTGCACCCCATGACAGCAGCAAGGTGCGCATATAAAAGTGTGGAATTCTATATTTTATAGCCGGAAGCAGGGAGCCTCGTCGATCTTCGAATGTTTTTCTGAACCCATTGGGAAAATGCGGCTACAAACGGTCTTTATCGCCACAATGTAAGTCAGCGTGTTTTTTTGGATGGAATCAGTGTTCTTCATTTTAGCCAACTGTAACTATTTAACTCAGAATAAAAATAGAAATTCGCGAATTCTTCCTGGTTTTTATTAGCAGTTAAGAGGTTTCCTGTCTTCTGCGTTCCCGCCTGCGGAAAGGTTAAATTAAGCAAATATTTCTGAACTTATAGGAAATTTGTTAGAAAAAGATTCCACAATGACAGGATTTAAAAGAAGACCCTGCATATTGTAACATCACAGTGAAGTGTTGACCAGAAATACCCTTTATATCACCTTAATAAATATCGAATGGTCCATGGTTTGATCATGCCGCAACCCTGTTGGTTTGAGAAATACATGTCGGACTATTTTATCCCGGATTAAGCAAGCTCTGACGATATTCTTCTACTCTGCTGGCCTCTGTTGCAATTTTTTTATTTTCTTACAGTGCAATGAACGTGCTTCAGTTTATAATTATCTTTGCACTTCCTCTGAAACCTCGTGACGAGTTAGCACAACACTGTAAGTAGTTCTCCCCTATGGTTTTTGCTGTGTAATCAAAAATGAGCTTCAGCTGGCTCATTTTCTATCGATCCGTTATATTTCATGACCGCTGCCTCCCGGTTAATTCACATACAGCGATAAAACTAGTAGAAGCTCCTCAGCTTGGGTTTTTGCCGGATCATTTAGCGATCTGTTTACCTTGAATAAACTAATCTGCACCAATTTCAGAAATTAATTTAAAAAGAACCCAAAAAAGCTGAAATTTTAAAACTGAAATATCATCCAGAAAGCACGCCGAAAATCCTGGGGGACCGGCTGATGAGCTGTTCCCCTCGGAGCTGTGTCGACCAGCGGCAGATTTAAGGCGATATTTGTGTCGGGGCTTATATCTAGTACTTATGCTGCCAGTATAGTAAATAATATCACACTCTACTTTCTCTAATACCGAACACGGATCTTTCCCAATTCAGTAATTCAAGTTTCAAAGTTTCCCAGGTGACCAAAATCCGTGACAATAACATTGTTTTTGCAAATCGAACGTTCGTTTTGGGTTAGTATTTAAGATACTATAGGCAAATTCACATGTCAAACTTTCCATTTTCAAATACTGATAAACTGCATGACCATTAAATCAGTAACTAGAAAAATTACTGTTCTGACGTTTAATCAAAAGCGGACCCCCGACAGAGATTATGCAAAAGAAGCCACTAAAAACTTTTATTATTTCCTCATTATTTTTTACTAAGCTTTTCAACGGCAGGTTCAGAAATTTATATGAATCCCTTGAAGGTGACGTGCACCTATGTACATTGGCTAAGGAGTGGATATAGGCGCGCCGTCCTGTCTTCCGGTTGACACTCTAGAGGTCAGGCATTGCCGTATGCATTATGCCGTTACTTGTAAATTTAAGGATAAGACAACATGTGTTAAGAGTTAGTTTTATGCTTACTTATGGATATAATTTTGGAAACAATATAGTGCTAGGGAAAACATGGTTTTGGAAGACGACTAACTAACCTTCCAATTTACGAACGGCCGTTCCGAACGTAACTTCTGTCAGCAAAGACAAACTTTGTTCACCCAAATTGCTGGTTACTTGTCACTGCAAACGTCCTAGGAGGTTGAGCGAGCAAACGGAAATGCATGTTTCCCCATGTGATGAGGATAAATGGTTAAACGCCACGTGCATGTGATTTTGAACGTGTCGGACTGCGTCAGACATTATTTCGGCCCGAAACGAAATGCATAGAATGTCCTCATTAAGAGTACATAATGCTCAACTGAGTCGAGTTAAAATCGAAAGCTTCTGGTTTTGAATGATATATGGATGTTTTGGCCAAAGATCAATAGCATACTGTCATTTTAACCATAACTTGTCTTCTCTATCTTAAGTTATTAGCTCAGTTTAAATTAGGATATTTCAATCTTAAAAGACTAACTTATACGACTTATCCGCTGATTTTAATGTTCCAGCGTGTAGGAAGCCATTCAATTCTTCCTCCGTTTTGCAAAAATATAAACGTCTGGCTGTCGCCAGTGATGCCCCCGGTTGCGCAGAACAAGGAGTGTAAGACATTCTTTTTTTATTGAACTGATATGCTGCCCATATCTACTTAATAGCCGAGGAATATAACTAGGCGAATCAAAATGACATGCAGCTCGCTTCTACCTGTCTGACTGAAAGTTGTATCATGAAAACGAAAACGTCTGTTTTGGCTTGGAGCTCAGGATTAGAGCTTTTGTGGACGGTAACTTGGAGGCGAACAGCGTTAATGCCAAAGTTGCCGGTAAAGACGATGTAGAATGTTATACCTTCTATTGAATCCTCTGCTTCGCTCTTATCTAAACACTGGCTCCTCGCCATTCTACCGCCGTTTGCGTGGCCCATACAAGCTCAGGGCAAGGCCTTTCAGTTGAGTCGAATGGAACGCCTTCTGGTGACCCAGATATTCTCGAAATGGGGCACAGAATATGTTTCATCGCAGTTACTCTTTTCAGACATTTTTACATCATGGCAACTATAACGTGGTTAAATAGCATTTTCATTGAATACTTATCCTCATAATACTGGGCACAAATAGCGCGAGCGGAATGGTGTTTGATTGTCATAGGTCCGCAGTTAGATACAAAGCAATATTGAGAAGAATATGAGTTTTCGGACCATCTATAAAAATGCATATAGTGAAACCATTATGGGCAGCTGCTGATATAAGCTTGCGTTTACCGTGTTTCCTTTAAATTACATGTCTTTTGCCGTTTATCTAAGCAGTAACCAAGCATTCTTTACACTTACGTGTGGTCTTAGTGATATCCTCATTCGCGGAGGCAGTGCAGTCGACGCCGCCATAACCACCCTCCTCTGCAATGGTCTCATCAACATGCATAGTATGGGAGTTGGTGGAGGCTTCATTATGGTTTACTACAATGCGTGAGTTCAGCTGATTCAACAGCCGATTTCAAAATTTATAATTTCCCCGTTTTCAAACTGTCAGTCTTAAGCCAAACCATTAACTCCCCATGGCTTTAGGTGAATGAAATGCCGTGTATTTTTGTCAATGGTTAAAAGTTTAAGTCCTTGTCTGGAGACATGAGGATAATATTCCTCTTTATTAAAGTTTAAGATCCGAGTATATCGTGTACAGGTGAGCACAGTCGAAAAAAACAACGAGGAACGAAAGTGGTCGTCACTTTTTCAAAAAGGACTGCACTCCAGTGCTATAAGACAGACCTCCGACAATAACAGGATCAAGCAGGGCCATGTACTTTGAAGTGCAGCACCATATAGCATTAAGCTAGTGCGCAACACCTGTCGACTGACAACCTTCGAGTTTGGAAGTGCATAAATCTGCCCAAGATAGACTTTCCTGGTCAAAACAAAATTTATTGACATGTAGGCTTCTTTTAGTGAGAAACAATTTCATCTACTTTTGAAACTTAGTGTTCTTTAGGTCTGAAGCCGAGCTGTCTTGTAGCGTGTAATCAAGCGTAGTTAGGTTATGGAAAAGTTGCTTAACAACAATTCGTCCAAATTCGAAAATATGCTGAATGCGAAAGACGAGGCACAGGTTCAAGGTCTGGGTTGTTTCATTTCTGGAACGTTTTTCTGAAAACTGGGGTATAAACTATAATTGAAAAAATAAAAACAATTGAGGTCTAAGCTTCTTCCAGTGAGAAAGAATTATATTTATTCTAGGACTATAGTGTTCTCCAGGTCTTAGACCGAGCAGTCATGTAGCGTATAATTAAGCGTAGTTCAGTTATGGTAAATTTGCGTTACAAGAATTGGACAAAATGCTAGGAAGAGCGGCAATCAGTTAACGGAAAATATGCCAAATGCGAAAGGCAAGGCGCATGTTATAGGTCTGGGTTGTTTCATTTCTGCAACGTTTTTGTGAAACCTATGGCATAAAATTGTCAAGTTGAAGAAACGAATGGCTTCGTTAAATGCATGCAGTGCATTTTGAGGTGCATGACTTCAAAATGGTAAACAGGCGGAGTGAAAGTCAGACTAAATGGCTCCTTTACAGATACGAAATCCGAGCCGCCAATCCGCCTTGTGTGACATGTTGGTGTGTTGTATGGGGGCAGGTCATTCACGGCACATGTTGAGAGACTCCTGTGGTTCTGTCAGCCAGTGGCGCCCGAGGCCGCCAACTTACGGGATAACACAGTACAGTTCAGCTTAGTTTTTAGTGAAGTTCGATTCCGCTAGCGTTAGATAAATAACTACTATATGCTAAACTAAACTTACTGAGCTAAGCTAAGTTAAACTAAGCAAAACGAACTAAATTAAAAACTGAACAAAACTAAGACCACTGCCCTAATGGCAATGTTCCGAAACCAAAGGTTACAGTGGTTCCAGTGGAACCAAAGGTCCCACTTTGGTCCCACTGCGCCGTGATTGCGTACATGGACAGTATTTCGTGCACTGGCTCGGGTAGTCTACAAGCTGTCATCGAAATCGATGGTCGAACACCCACACACAAGCTCCCACGTCCACTTGAGAAAAACCCTACGCGCATGCACGCCTCCTGCATTTGCAACCTCCCCCTTCTCCAAATGCGGAGATCAAAAATCTAGGATTATCTACAGTGGGTGACCAATTTAACTGTTATCAGGCCGTGATCTAATTACTGAGTTTTCACTTATGCATAGCTTCTAAGCAATCTTGGGTCACTTTGGTGCTATTGTTTCCAGCTTGAAAGCGAATGAAAAATGGTATGGGTTTGTCTACTTTCGTATTCTGGTTGTTTAAGACTTTGACGAATAAAAGTTAGGATTTAACCCTTAGCCTAAGCACGCAGAGATTAATTCGCTTTTCAAGCTATTAACTAACCTATATTTACTTAGATAGAACTTCAACTTTAGGAAGTTCGCCGTTTGGATTATGTCGCTAGGAGTTTGATATTCCTCTGCTATCGCTCTAATCCTCTGTGGCTTTTTTATCTGTTCCTTTTTTCGTTGCTAGTGGGATGCAAAAGTGAATATAGTGATTACATTTACGGGTTTCCTTAATTTTGCAGATCTGAGCGTCAATCATATGTGCTAGACTCTAGGGAAACTGCACCGGCAGCAGCATCAGAGAATATGTTTGTTAATAGACCTGCCGTGGACAAACAAACTGGTAGGTTCACTCTATGCTATAGACTTACACTTATACAGAAGACCACTGTTTCATTCGCAGTCAAATAATCAAAAAGATAAAATTATGATAACTGGAAAGCACTAGGGTACTTTAAGTGTCCAAAATAGATAAATACATACAAGCATAGCGCAATTTTTTTCTAAACGGAAATACAGATTTTCTTGAAGCAGTTCAGCTTAAGAATCTACGTATTCCTAAATGGCAGACAGGTACCACTGTTATGGAGACATTGTCCCTATATACAACGTAGCCGTTACAATGAGATAAAACACAATTAAATAAGAAGTTCTCACTCAAACAAGTCTATTAACTGACTGTGGTTTCAAGCAACTGGGGTTTCTGTCCAGCATCAACGGCGGGACTGTGCCAAAACGGATTCTTGCATAACGTTTCAAATTACTCGGCCTTGTCTTCGGAAAGATTTCGTTTACTCTGGTTACATGGCTTATTTTACAACGCCTGGCTTGATGTGTTGATTGGGATAGCAAGACAGAGAGAGACAGACAGAGAATGACTTACGCTTTATTTTGGAAGTATCGTTGCGAAATTTTCACCAACAAACTTCCTCCTTTTTTGTGGTCATAGCACAAATAAGCAGGTTATCAGAGAGATAAAGCTGCGCAGCAACTACGGAGACAGTTCAAGCCTCGGCTCTATCATATATTGTCTCTTTACGCAATTACGTTACCAGATATGGAAATACGGAAAACTGATATGCTGCTATGCACTATGTCAGCAGATGGGGAGAGTGTTCGATGACTGAGTATGTGGATCGGCGTTTTGTCTTTTGGATTGTGTACTTCCCCGTCTCATTAATCTTATATCGGGCCGTTCCTGCCAGCCCATCGCATGCCCTTCTCAGAACTCGCCGCGTTCAATTCGTGTCTTCATCCATGGAAGAACTTGCGTAAGACTGGGTTAACGGAGTGCTGTGTGTCTGTCGGTTAAAATGACGTCTGTAGCTTGCAACTATCCAAGTTTAGCTTGGAGAATCATTGGAATCTATTATTGAAATTAGTGAGTTCCAACTCCATTGAACGATATGACTCTTCTGTATGGCAGCATTTATTTGGTGAGCGTAGGACATGGCTGTTATCTGATTTAAAACGGCATAATTTAGTTGCAGAGACTGTTTGATAGGTAGAGGCCTATGTACACTCCCGCTATTGATTACAAGATAGCTACTGCCTAGTTTGTTTAGATAACATGAAATAATTAAATATTTAGATTGACCCACTTGTGACCATTCCAATAACCTCAGTGGGCATCGAAACCAAGACAGCGAGGGCAAGGTTTGAGTACAGTCACCGCTCTAGCTACCTGAACTATGACGCTTCACTGGAAATCGTACGCATGATCCCACTTGGGTCACGTTATCTACCCAGACTCGACTGTGTATCCTCCTCTCATGTAAAAGGTTGATTAATAATGGGCATATACGTGAAGGAACTGTAGGCTGCCTGTCAAACTATCTAATTACACCTATTAGAGACTTTTTGTTTTCCTTATTAATTTTATAACAAAACTGTGCAAATTAGATCTCACTTTCTGTTATAAAGTCCTGATAAACATTACCTTCATAACTACCTCTACCATCCGAACTTTCATAGGACCCCTGGCGATTGCTGTGCCTAGTGAGATATCTGGCATGTACTCCGCGTGGGAAAGATTTGGAAAGTTGCCTTGGTCTGAACTTTTTACAAATGCCATCAAGATGGCTGAGAGAGGGTCGAAAGTTACACCAACTCTTGCCAAAGAGATAAGGCTCATTAGACCTTACCTTGATGAGAAGTTTGCCCTTAGGTATGTTTGTTGACTTATCGAACGTCCACTTATGCATATAAAGAAACATGTGGGTCATTAAATTTTCATTTTCGCCAGTTTTCGGAAATATCCATTTCTTTTGAATGCTTACCTTAAGAAGAGTAAAGGATATCTAAATTATCTCTTAGAGTGGTTAACTTTGCAAAAAAAATACAAAAAGCAAGCACCAGGTTACCTTTCTTTTGAGATAATCGAAACCTGTTAAAACTATTTGCTCGGCGATAACATGCAAAATATTATTAAATTGAATGGGTGGCTAGGAAATTATTGGTTGTAAGCATGAACAGGTCGTTTACTTCTTTTAGATAGTGTAAATTACCACCACATAGGCAATTTGATTAACTGCCTTTGCCAGTCGAATAATTATCCATAGTAGAGTTGGCAGTCAACGCAATCTGCCTACAGGATGTCTGATGTTAAAGACACTAGTTTCGGACTTCTGCCATCAGAGAGGTGACGTTTTATAAGTTGCCTTTTTAACTGACCTTTGGTTTCTGAGTTCTCGATCCGGGGGCATTACAACAAAAGGCTGCAGAACATTATCCCCAAGATGAATTGGGTTTGCTTAATACAGCAAACATGTACAGCACAGGATCAATTTAATTCTTTCAAACATTTTAACTGGAGGTTTTGTGTTTTTTATTAAAAAATGTAATTTCAACCAGGAAAAATAATTTAAAGATGTTACTCAATATCTGGAATATATTTTTTGACAGTTCTCAAGTTGCCTTTTATCAAACGTCGTGTGATAGCTGTTAATTTCATATCGCCTGTACTACACAGATAACTATATCCCACTAACCAAATCGACCATAATGAAAGAGCCTGGAAGCAGAATGGTTAGGAAATTGAACGTTTTGCGTTTTAAATTCAATCCTTCATCAGATGTGCTGAAGGCTTTTGTCTACCGAGTAAAACGTTTTTTTATAAATTGCTAGAATTTGACTTACTAGCTTCCTTGGAAGTAGAATAAGTTTAAAATTCATTTCAATTTTCAGCTCATAGTTAGCTTATCGATACATCTTCTTTTGGCTCTAAAGCTCTCCATGCATGGCTGCTTACATGCACTGCTCTAAATTCAGATCAATTTTAGTAGACAATAAAACAGGAAGGTGGAAGAAAGAGGGGGACAAAATAGTGAGACCCGAGTTGGCAAACTTCTTGCGATTAGTCGCCCAGGAAGGAGTCGGCCAACCCTCCCTCAAAGTGCTCAAGGCAATGGCAGATGACCTGGCGGAAATGGGTTCCATTATCACTCTCAATGACCTACTTAATTACCACCCAATGTGGAGAACACCCATCAGAATGCAGATCAGACGTGGTCCGATCGCGAATGCAAAGACTGACTTCGAACTGCATGCCGCACCTCCGCCATCCAGTGGAGTCCTCGTTGGACTTGCGCTGAACATGCTAGCAAGTTAGTTTCGGCAAAGGTTCACATGCCAACGGCAGCAGGCCTCTCTTATCCACTGAAGAAATGGCATTTTATATATTTCCTGTTTTTATAGAGCTTTTCATCCACTTACATATTTCAAATTTAAGGACGGAATGTTACTACCGACTTCACATTATGCATAATATTAGAAGACAGTACATATTTTCGAATCAGATTATAGAAAAATGTGGCCGGTGCACATTAGCGATTTACACAGAATCTGAGTTAGGGTTTCCACTACAAACACATATCTGAGTGACGTTTCAGTCGCTTTTCAGACTTTAAGGCTAGCGATTATTCAAGGTCCACTTCGTGGGCGCAGTTCACGTCCTTTTAAAATCAGTTCTGTTCATTATTTGGTAAAACGTAAAATAGAGCGTTTAATAGGACACTGATAAGCAACCATAACTGACTGGTTATGAGAAACTAACCATTGTTTCAAATCTCGTTTTCTCATTAAAAGACGTTCGATTGAATTTTTAGTGACTTATTGCTCTTGGTGTGTTAACTCTTTTCACAATTATACATTGACTCACGTCTTAGCACTATGTTGGACGCTGGATACTTTTGACCAAAACGATTACGCCAGCTTCTTAAAATAAAATCAACTTGTCTGGGGGGCTTCTACGTATGTGTTTATCAGACCAATGATCCACGCTTGTTTCAGCGACATCGCTCTTTGCCTAGACAAAATTTAAAAAGCTTTGCTTTTTACAGGCAATGATGAATCTGGAAGATGAGTCCAAAATATGTGTCTATTTTTGCATCACCGTCTGAAAGACGACCGTGAATTCAACGCCAAAACCGTTTTTCTCGACAGTAACGAAACCCAAACACAATGCTTGATTTTACAGTTATACGATGAGTTCTGCGTGAAAATAAATCTACAAAAGCAATTGTATAGTACAAAGGAGTAGCATGACAGTTGGTATAGCGTAATCTACGAGCAGGAAAAGACCAAGAAACAAAAATATGAACAGCCCGGTACTTCAAGCAGTCTAGGGTGAAAATTTATAAAACGAACAATCTTTCCATTTCCCAACCCTAACCTAAATACTTGCACTAATCCATATCGTAACTCAAAGAAGAACCTTAAAATTAACCCTAATATAGGCCCAAACCCCTTCTCAAACCCAAATGTCAAACTTTATCATAAATGTAACCAATATCCCACCTAACCCCTAACCATGACTCTAAATTTAGTCCCAACACTTACGACTAGCCTCAAGCCTTACAGTACCAATTCGATAAATGTCCTGGAAACCACCACAGGACCGTCGAAATACGGAGTCTTTTTCCTGATCTTGCCGCAACAAAAGACAAGATAACAGACTAAAAATTCATTGATAAAGAAGTTTTTTTTTCTGTTCCATTAAAACTGCCCTTACCGGCTTACCTCATGAAGTTTGGTCATTTCAGTTTACACATTTAACTTGTAAGCTAGCTCATAGAAACATTTCGAAAGACGCCTCGCAGTAACCGTCATGGATTAAATATTTTGCAATCATCTTTTTGGTCGGTTTTCTTAAATTCATTCTTCAGTCGTCTATTAGGAGATCGGTACTTTTCCGCACACAGGTATTCAAGACACGTCGTACAAAATAAATAGGTCTTCAATAACTACACTCCCAAAAACTGATATGGGTAAATTTAAAAAAATTGAATTTTTGGTAAAATTTGCAAATAATTGTGCCTTTGCCGTTAGTCCTATCGGTGAACCTTCATCGCTGAATAATACCTTTCTAGACAAAGGTAGTCGGAAAGTTAACCATAATCATGTTTTGCTTAGTAATATCATTTGTTGCGACTTTTACCTGAGGAATGGAGAATATTGTGATAAGCAAAGGCCGCTCAGAAAACAAGATATAAGTGGCGACGCGGAAGCCAGTGTCAACATAGGTGAATTTTTTGCTTGTTGCTGGTACCATCAGATTAGCTAACAGACGCCCAAGAAAACTACCCTAAGAAGCAGGTTATTTTGATTTGTCGGTATAATATATTGTCGGAAATAAACTGCCTGCATTTACTCAAAATCTTTCCTTCATGTCTGGATCCCAGAATATAATAACGCTAACGAAAACGTCAAACTCTGTGAAAGGGGATATCTCTACTACCATCGGCTTCTTGAAACATTTAAATTCGCATTCGCCAAGCGGTCCCATCTTTCCGACGAAGCCTTCCTCTCCGAAAATGCAAAGAAGGTCAGACGCTGTCAGTACATTTGAAGATTTCGGCTAAGTTAAAATATTTACATGCTCAAGAATGCCACCCGTTGCATTTAGTTTTTTTGCTGAGCTATGTGTACTCATCTCAAGATTGCCACCAGAAGCACAGGGAATTTGAAAAAATTGATTTACCCGTAATTATTTCGAGAGTTTGAATGAAACGAGTTGCACATTTTCAGTGTTTTTACTCGTTTGTCCCTAAATACTGATTTGTACTGTTAGCTCGCTATGCAGAGTATGCGAATGGGTCTAGTCACTTACGGTGCTCAACACCTGTCTTTTAGCAGACTTTGAAAATAACACAAGAAAACAGCTTTACATGCAAATGGCCTCAGGAACAAGCCTTTCGGGAACATGTGCCCTTCTGGCTCCTACATCCTCCCTAAGCTATCATCCATTTGAAAGGTTTGCATGTGTACCTGCATAAGGAGGAGTTAGTTCGAGAGATGGCTTAGTAGGTACACTTCATAAATTTTGTCCCGCAAATTCCACGTTTATCGAATTTCAGCTGAAAATTGGTCCCAGTGTTTATTGAGTGATTTTGTTTTTGAGCGAATTGCCCATTGTGATAAACTCGGCGTACTTTATTGCTTTTAATACGAAAGCAAATTACATCTGCATCTTAATTTACCTGGCACAATCCATCAAAGTCTGTGTCCTTTCGCGTACTTTATTTGAACAAAGTGCAACAAAATGCCTATGTGGTGGCAAAAAGTTCGTTCTCGTAATTTTTATTTAGACCGCCACTAGTTCTTAGTTTTTTCATGCCAAGGCTCGATGAACCTTGCAGCAGGGCAGAGGTTTTGGCCGAGAGAATATATTAAAAATATGTTGTGTAGAGTTGGTAGTATACACAGGCATTTGGCCTATGAGGGAAAGTCGATGATGGCTGAGTGTTTATGAGTGTTTATGTTTTATGTGTTCATTACCATTACTTTGGGTACAACGAGGGTTTCCAACAGACGGCTATCTTTAACTGCCATTTCAATTTGTTATAGCTATTGAAACAGCTCCAAACACTCCAATTTGCTGACAAACTTCAATCCATGATTGTCGATGAACACACACAGGACATAAACTATTATGGGTCTGTGTGGTCCACTGGGAATCAAGAAGGAACATCCCACATTAGCATCCTTGCTGACAATGGAGATGCTGTTGCAGTTACATCCACCATTAACACCAAGTAAGTTCGGTTTTACATCATGCTTTGGCGACTGTGTAATTCGATTGAGGGCCTACACTTCGACAACATATGCAAAGATAAAAACTAAACGTTTTGATTGTTTCAGACATTAATTTAAATCATTAAGGTTAAGCTACTAAGATTCGGGGACACTGAAATGACGATAGCCGAACTCCAGTCTGCACACAGGAGTTATAAACCCGAGTCGCCTGCTCATTAATAATTGATGCCCCAATTTTCAATGCGGTACTCAGCTAGTAGACCTGTTCCTATCTTAATAAACATTTAATAAATAATTAATGGGATGCTCTAAAGGATAAAGGTATAATGCTCCTTAAAGAAACTCGAAATAGTACACATAGCGGATAAAAGACGCAAGCTGGATGCGAAGATTGCAACACTTATCACAAACGAAACGCAAAGGAGGCGTGTATGTGGGGTACTGGACGCCATCGTTTTAGTTCATATCCCGATCAGTGCATATAGATCAAACACTATGGCCAATTTATGAGGCTTTCTGGGATTTCTAGGAGAATTGTTGTTTATTTAGATAAAGACAGTATGCTCTAATGTAAAATTGGACCTTTAAACCATCAAAAGAATTTCCGAATATTTCTTTAAAATAGACATAACCATGGCCGCGTCTTGCCTCGTCTGGCCACACCCAGTGAGCGGAGCCATGTGTTGGCGGGGAAGTCTCATGGGTGTGCTGTGTGTCTTGATTTCAGGACAGAAATGGACTTCCCGTTTTGCGTTGGTACTAAAAGATGCACAGAGTAAAATTCTAGTTACGATGAGGGAGAAGGACATGGGATCGTCGACGGAAGAATTCTGTTAGCCAGCCGCTTGTATGCCCACTCAAATCCATCAACAGACAGCCAGACACAAATATGGGTGATAGACGCACGAGGGGTGCAGCATCTATATGATGCAGTCACCATGCGGCCATGTACGTGCCATAAGTAGGAAGTCCCGCATATTTTGACGGTGCGATAAGGACTTCCATGTCCGCAGCCAAGCCGTCTATGCCTGTTGGTGTTAGGTAGTGTTGGAATAATTACTCAGCTATTGGTATTTATGCTGCTGCTGCCATTGGAAGCGATATTCGTCTGCGCCCTTCCCGAATTGAGTCTATTAAGTGCTGCACCATTAACAAAATCTAATTCGGCTCTCCTTTTCGCCATACCATTTGTTGCTGACCTTGCATTCCTTGTTCTTACCCCGGTCGATGCCGAGTGGTCTTAAAGCTCTTTCCCCAAACCACATTTACATGAGTCAACTTACCAAAAACCGACCGCCTTTTTACTCCACTTCCAAATATTTCACGTTTCTATTTACTCCTTCGAGCATGCTTTATTCCTAAGTTAAAAAGATAATTTAATCAAAATTAAATTATTCTTTCGTACTCGAAATATTAATTTCAACTCACAGTCAAAGTGCTGAATATGTTCCATTTATAAATAACACACATTTAAGGGTCAGTGGACAATGGAATAATGCTCTTTACGCGGATAGTTGGTTAAACACAGCCCTTAACCCCCCCTTCGAGTAATCACATTTGTGTTGAAAATATAATTCCTTGGGAATGAAGCTCCTACACCTGGTGTCCACTGATATTTGCCCCATTTTAGGTTCGGGTCAAAGATGATGGGAAGAAGGACTGGTGTTTTATTTAACAATGAGATGGATGACTTCTCCAGTCCTAACACCAGTGACTACTTTGGTCTAGCACCAGCTGAGGAGAATTTCATTCGTCCTGGTAAACGGCCGCTCTCTTCCATGTCACCAGTCATCTTTACACACCCCACAAATGGCAGTGTTCGCCTCGTAATTGGCGCCTCCGGCGGATCATTGATTCTCACGTCCGTCATCAACGTATGTGAGACATTTACTATTCCCGAACAAATATGCGAGCATTCTGCTGGAATGACTGAGCGATGTTTTTTCTAAACTTTACTATACATTTGAAAATGTTGGTTGCCGAACTAAAAAAGAAGACAGCACTTCCCTCTAGAAAATTAAACTTGTTTTTAGGACAGTTTACCAAAAAGAAACTGAAGTTTCTGTGCGATCGATAGTATCCTTAGCCAGTGCATCCAACTACAAAAATTCTAAAACTTAGTTCCATAAACTCCACCCGATTACGAGGAACTGCGAAATTTCCATGACGAACTCCATAAAAATCCTAAAAAAGAACAAGTAATCGCAGTTTTGATAATTTAAGACAGGAAAAAGTTTTGGTTCATGTTGATATTTGAAAGAGCTTGGCCTGTTCTTAATTTTTGAAGCGTTTACTGTCACTTTCGATCAAGTATTTAAAGGATTGGCTTAACCCGTCGGCCTTGGGCCGATCGGTTTGGTTCTCGTTCATTGCCTCGGCCCTAGTATGGATGCATGCGTAGTTTGACGGCCGCTTGCGTTACGCTTCGTCACCACAGTGGAGGGGTGTTTGCTATCCATTAGCTTAGAAGAAGTCATTAAGGTACTGCGGTTCGGCTCTTTTGTCAACTGGCGTGCTGCAAAGTGCTTCAGCTTTTGGAGAAGAGTGTGCACACAGCTACGTTTGTGAGACAGGTGGTGATTGTTATGAAAATGAGGGTAAAGAGTGTCCAGTTCGAGGTCCAACGTGAAGTTCGTGGCAGATCGGTTCATCCGTACCTGGCTGGCGGACTGACAGTCGGGCTGCAATTGCGCCTTCTCAGTGTGGCCTTTTATTGTACTCGCACGTAATTGGAATCCTAGCCAGATGTAGTGGCACGCATTGTAGGGGCAGCTACGCGCCCGATCTCATCTCTGGTCTTCTTGGCAATGCCTTGGCACCGGGCCCAGGTGGGTGAGGGAAGAGTGTGGTAGATGCTGCGCAGGTCCATTACCACTTAAAACTAATGCACGCCAAGTTACTGTCCCTGCACCACCTTTTTGTTGGGCGTACCCTGGACATCGTCGAAATGGACGGTTGAACGGCCCACTGCTGTTGAGGTATAGTATCCGGTATAGTATCAGGTATATCAGGTATAGTATCAGTGTATTTGAGGGTAGCCTTTGAGGTTCCTATTTGTACATGTGTCGTGGTAGCAGAAAAGTGATATCTCAGTTTGTTGGTGAGGCTATTTGACCTGAGTCATGAGGTGGAACATGGTTTTTCTGAATACTGTAGTTTTCACTATTGCAGCTGCATATGGGTGCGCAGAGACATCGCGGAAGTAAATTTGGTTGTTTTTCAGCTTTCATCGTGAATTGGGTATTCGAGTTAACTGAGTTCAGTAGTTCTTTAAGGCGCTTACTGTCAGATTTTTTGGCAATGACGAAATTTTTATCGACATAACAAGCCCAGTGTAGGTCCAGACACTCAAAAGTGGGGCCACTGAAACTTGAGGCATGGAATTCCGATGCCAACTCTGCCAACAGGCCTCGTGCAGCTTTAAACGCTCTGCGCCTTTACATGCATAAAGACCATCACAAGGTTGATATCAGCGTTCTTGCAAATACCATGTTTCTACGCATGTTGCCAAACCGGTTAATAAGGATAAAAATGATAAAATCCTCATCTTGAAATTTTAGATCAGCAATGATAATAAAGCGATATTCTGTAATAAGATTATTGAACTTATCTTTTTTTCCAGATGATGAAATTTGTGTTTTTTGTCCAATATTCCCTTCAGTCGGCACTAAATGACCTTTATTTCAACCTGGACGTCAAGAAGGCAATTGATGACCCCCGTGTGCACCATCAATTACTACCCAATCATATACTGCCCGACGCCAACTTCCCAAAGGTAGGTCACGCTGAAGGCATTTATTGTCAGCGGCTGAAATACAATATATAGATGCTTCGCTTCAACATCCCGAGTAAACACTGCAGGCTTAGAGCTGGTCACAGTCGCTTCGTAGCACAGCGCAAAGCAGCACATTTTCCTTTCCATAAAAGTCGACACTAGTTATAAGATCCATCATTCTCCCAGAGATAAAACTTAGAGTCCACTTGCCCGACGACGAGTTCTAATAGTAGGACAAAATCAAAATCAACGGAAATATACAGAAGCGCCTTGGAAAGCAAGGCCAAGAAGATCGACCATGCGATTTACACATTACCACGTCCTGAATATCCCCAGAAATCAAGCTTTAAAGAAAGAGACGGGGGTAAGAGTTAATAAAGTTAAACCCTAGCCAATATAACATTCATGCCCGGTTCCTTAGGAGAAGAAGAAGAAGAAGAAAAAGAATAAGAAGAAGGCCAGAGTGGCAGGAACAGTTTATTATGTACAGAAGGCAGTAGAGAATAGCTAGAAGGAAGTCGACTCTCGGACGAGTGCAGTTCGGTTACTAGGACGCCGGGTCCGGAGTCAGAGCGTAGGCAGTCAGTGGAGTCAGGCCCTTTCCGCGTCGGCCTTGAAGGCCAGTGACCAGACAGATTGAGCTCAGCCAACGAATGCCGGCGTGTTATTGGCCGCCGCGTTCTCACAGAATTTGCAGCTGTCCAATAGGTGGGTGGAGGCTTTTAATCACCAGACCTCATGTCTGGCGTGACGCGGAGGAACTTGCGCGAACGTGCTACTACATTAGCACTAGCTTCACATGAAGCGAAAAGACATGTAGACTATACGAAGGAATTCTTGCAGTCTAGCCGTCTTTATGGAGCGACGTAGATTGACCGCATCAGTTGGCAGCATCTCAGACTACTACTACTACCAGAACGACGTGCAATCTTAAAGGAACGTTTCGAAGATAAATAAAAGGGCTGTGTCAAACTCGCTCGTTCTTCCCTCATATGCCAGTGGGCTGTCACAGTTCGTTTGCCGACTAATGCGGAGACTTGACGCCGCGACTAACGTGGCGTGATCACCTCTAATAATTAAGGAGTTACCCAGATTCAGCGTAACCTGACCTCCGTGGCCCATCAACCGGGATAGCCCCATCATATTTTGCAGCTACGTTAATCCGGTCCGTTTGGGGACCAGTGATAAAGCATAGCACCTATAACAGCGTAACTTGTTATGACCTCTTTTGCGTTAACTTTTTTGAATATTCTTCTTCAGAAAAAAGCAACGATTTGAACGAAACTGAAGGTTGATTGATTGCTCAAAAATTAAGAATTACTTGAAACAGGTCTGCTTACTTCTTGGAAATCAAAATCGTCCATAGTTAAATTTCAGGCCCTGTAAGCAATCTCTCTATTGAGCAGTGCAATGCCGTGTACCAATGGGTTTGTGTGTGGTGTATGTGCTAGTGACGAGATGGGGAGGAATGTGGTTTGACCAGTGTAATTTACTGCAGTTTGTCATTAATGCGCATACGATTGATTAGACTCCCCAAGGAAATGAATATGCGTTGGCAATGTGGACAGTTGAGACGAAAGCGATGGGCGTATGTGGCTGCTTCTTGAACTGTTTCCTCAGTTTCTGCAAAATGGATAGGCAAGTGACCAATCAGCCTCGTGCCCGACGTGAAGATGCGATCGCAGTGAGGAGAAGTTGAGACTAGGTTCACAAAATCGGTGGTGGGGCAGTTGTTATAAGAGTGGTAATTGATGGGGCGTTGAGAGTGTCCTCACTGGTGATATGGGGGTGAAAAATGTGAGAGTCGTCGTCGTCATCGTGGTTTTGGTTGCGGTGTTTGTGGCAGTAACGACGAAAGTGGTATTTAACAACGTCGGCGGCGGCGGCGACGGAGCATCAGGATGGTGATCACCGACGGTGACGTTAGTGGTGCTCGCCGTCGTGGATGGCATAGTGGTTGGGTGTCAGAGTAACAATGCTGGCATTCGTGGAAACAGCAGCCGGAGTTGTCGGGTTGTTGTAGCATTTCGTCCGAAGATATGCTGTGGGGCCGAACTTTGCGCGTAATAGCCATTAACAGGTTCAATATTTGGGAGGCGGTTGGCTGTTGACGGTGTCGCGTTTATCATCCCCGACGAAAACGATGAAGAGGTAACTTTATGGAATGAATGGGAATTGTGCTTAAGTTTCATAATCTTCCTTGTTTCCATCAGCATCGTTTCCTAAAAGTAATTTCAAATATTATTTGGTCGATGAATCGCTCCCCTTCTCTGGGAGATGATGGAGACAAGGATGTGCCTGAACCTCTAAGTGTCGCAAATATAGATGTAGCAGTGCAGAGAAGCAGTTACTTAAAGTGTTTCCAATGTTTTTAACTTCTCTCTATTTCGAATGAAGCTGTTTTTTGTTATTAAACCAATAAACTCAGAAAATGGAGTACTTGTCTTTATGTAGGACGTTCTTGAACAACTAAAGAAGCTGGGCCATAAGATTGCTCCACCTGGACTTTTTGCTTCCGTTCAAGGCATTGAGGTGATTGCAACGAAGGATACCAGAGACAACGAGCTGAGAGCAAACGCTGATTACAGGAAGGGTGGAGAAACGGATGGGCTATGAAACAGCAAAACTGCCCAATGCACCCCTCTTTGGAGCTAACAATATTGAATCCCGGTTTAATTTTTTTTCTTTGACTGAAATACTGCTGGAAAAGCCACCTCCTTAATATTTGTAAAGAAAAGCGTATTTAAAATTGTCTTTCGTTCTCCTTTAATGCGATTAATTATCATAGGCTGACAAGAGTTTCCCCGAATTATCAAAAAAAGCCCTCAGCCTTTACTTTTTCGCTAATCAACAGCTCTCAATTCCAGTATTTAAAACTGCACGCGCCTGCTCTTGACTCTCGTGGTGTAGTCAAACAAGATTATATATTTCTTAACTAATGTTTCTTGAATACACTTCCTGAGCCGTTGCACTTACTCCACCCATTAAACTCCTAGTATTGCCATCCCAATATTGCAGGAGACCTTGTCTCCCTTGTATTAAACGGGACCACATATTTTACCTTTAAAAATGGGTAATTCGTCTGAATATGAAAAAAAAACTCCAGTATTTAACTTCGTAGTTGATAAAGAATATAGATGTACGACGAAATTCTGTGGCACTTTAGTTTAAAAAAAGCATAAAATGTTCAAAAGTACTGTTTGTTAGAGGCATACCAGAGGTAATCTATTTCCCTTATCTATATTCCATTTTATATAGACTTCTACTTGCTAATTTTCGTCCGAATAATAGGCAGAATTAGGTGAACAACACGAAGCAAAGGCGATTTTATGCAGCCGAAGACTGATTATATTTAAAATATCGGCCTTAGCCATTGACAGAAGGGGTTTTATGGGTGGGGAATTAGGATAGGCATTGGAATATACTTTAATATTTGCTATATGCCTTTTTATTTTATTTTAATTAGAAATGTTGTTGACTTATGTCTGCATATTTCCTTATTCTGTATTATCATTTAACGTACTGCGAAAAAAATGATTATTAGAATGCAGGTTTCTTGAAGTTCCTGAAAAATAGAAATGGTGGTTAGGAGTTCGTCTATTTCAACTTACCTGACGTACAACTTACTGTTCTGGAGTAAGGTTAGCATAGTGCAAGGCGCGAAGCGCCGCCTACGTCTTCAATTTACATGTGGAATAAATTACCCCCAGTGGCTGTGGGAAACAAATTAAACCAGATTTTTACACTTTCCACTTACTTCTACAACATTTATTCACTGCCTATCCTATTGCCTCACTCCCCAAACCCCTATAGCCACCGCTTCCGTATGAGAAAATGCTGGGACAAGTGGCATATGAGGTGTACTACTTAAACTACCTTTACTGAAATAAATAAAAGGTACTAAGCGCGGAAAATCTTGCTACAGTTTGGTGTGGAAGGGGGAACATAATTAATGTCAGAGAAAGAGGTTAGTGAGCCAGATGAACACCAGAAAATGTAATTTTGTTGGGTTGGAAAGTTTTTGGCTTTGGAAAATGCTTGTTGCCATACCTTTAAGAAATTCTTCGGTACGCACAGGACCATTTTGTGTTACTTGATTGCAGTCACATCCGCTGTAGTCGAGAAACGCTGTCCAAATGATTTTGGGTAGCTGGACGGAACCTTGTAAATAATTCTGAAGGCTCTTCTGGCGTCTAAATGGTGGTGCTCGAATATAACACCTTAACGCATCCTTTGAGCCGGCGCTTCAGATATGTGAGGCAGACGAGGAATTCAAAAATGTCATGCGGCAACAGGTGTCGTCTTTACTCCTCCAACACAAAAGCCAGGCAAACATTTCCGAGGTAGAAGCCCGGTAACTTCTGACAAGATGGACGATTAAGGACATCGTCATCCCGCCCGTCGACAAGCGGTGCTCAACGGTCGTCGTGGATAAGGTCGACTACTGTGCGAAGGTAGAAAATGTGTATATTGACAAGGATTCGGATGACCCATCGACAGTCAGCGAATTCAAGAAACTCTAAAACGCCATTAATAATACAATTCGCAAGATGAGGAAGACAGGAGCCCTGATGAGAAAGGAAACGCTGGCTGCAAAAGCTACCGACGCCGCAATGGCACCAATATACGGCTTACCAAAGGTGCAAAAGTCAGGAGTGCCCTTACGCCCAATCCTACTCTTACGTGGTACCCAAATTATTGGGTTGTCAAAGTGCATGTACCAACGACTGTGCTTCCTTACCAAGGATTCATAGTGGACGATGAAGTCTGCTATAGAGCTTTTGACCCGCATCCAACACCTGGAAGTGTAGGCGAACAAGGTCATTTTGCTGGCTGGCGTGATCTCTGTGTACACCTCTATTCCACTCACTCTAGCTATCTACACTACTGGTAGTCTTCTCCAAGAGAAATACGATGACAGCGACCAAGAACTCAAGCAAGGGAACTTCATCGAGCTCCTGAAACTGTCTAAAAACTTTCTGCACAGTCAATGGCCAAGTTTAGGAACAAAAGAAGGGGACGCCGATGGACTTGCCTCTGTCTGGCCTTATTGCCTAAGCTTTTTTGCGGTGACTAAAGTTTACTCAGGATTGACGTGAAGAAAGGCTGGTTTAAGTTGGCTCGGGTGCGGGTACTTTTGTCGAGGAAAGGCTTCGACCCTCGCACCTAAGACCGCATTTGGCGTTACCTAAGTCAGACAAAGTAACTCTGCAGACCATGAGGACAAACGCTGGCGATGGGGTGCGAAAGAAGGCCAACAGATCCTGCGTAGATGATTCACATATGTTAGATAGTACACGGATAAACAGCATCATAAACAGGTTTTTCGCCAACAACTTTTGATCTACGACCTGCTGCCTGTTTGTGCATCATGCCACCATAAGCTGAGCTTACTGGGCTTGCAATCACCTCGTAAAGCCCGCCAAAAAGCCCAAACGTTAGCTCTAAAACTGGGTTTCGAGAAATGACGAGGCAAAAGTTTTAACATGTTCCGAAATTCAACTCCGTCTTGTCTCCCGACTGAACTGGCAATCAATTTGGGCAGTTGATTTTAGACGAAACACTTGCCTAAACCGGCATTTTTTGAGACCAATAGTCACCAGAAAGGTAAGAAGGCTGGATATATAATAGATTCTGATAAACTAACTTTTGTGGGCGTGTAGCGGTCCCAGGTTCAGCCCCAGCGCTGACACCTTTTCTCTGCTGCCGAGCTGCAGGCCCACATTTGAATTTCACCGCGCGTGACTCATCGTGCTTCTGTGTGCGAAGACTTGCGCGTCTACACTGTCGCCTCGCGGTCGGGTCGATGCCTCACGTCTTGGCCCTCTGGCCTAGCGAGCTTGACGTCAACCCCTGTCGACCATGTCCTGATTGGCTGTAGGACGCTCCCGGATCCCATAACCTGTGCGCAGAGCAACGGGCCTGTTTGTCGTTAGCAGCTTGTTTCTGTTGAGCCTTTTTAGAGCTCCTTTTACATTAAACTGTCCAACCTGACTTCTGACTTGGGGGACCCTTCTGTAGTCGACGATCATTCCTTCGACAGACTCTGGAGAAACAACTCCTCTAAAGCGTCTGTACAAAGGTTTTATAATTCCGAAAATCCTTATGGTTATGATAATTTAAAAGCTTTCGTGGTTTTTAGCTTGTCACGCACTCTGCCTTTCACACTTAACCCGACGAACAAAACGAATCCCATTTGTCGAGTGCTTTCTGCTCCACCCGTCTTGCTCACACCAAGTCCTAATTTCTAGTATGTAAAGTGTCTCAATCTTCCCTGACCGTATATTTGTCGGCATCAGTTGGCGTGGGAGCAGAGGTTTTTCATTCCCTGTGGACGTGTAGCACCTTCAAAAGACTTAAACAATCAATACAGCATTTCGCCCAGCCGGATGGCCGTGCGTCAAACAACACAGGACACGCGCTTTACGGATTTCCTTCGACTTCTCGTCGATAAAGAGGACAATGTGGCTCTCAAATTTTTTCTGAAGAATCAGGACAAGTTTCTCACGGAAGAAGCATGTGGTCCAATGTCCAAACTGTTCAAAAAAAGACTGGCTGACCGGGCTGAAGAGGACAAGGCGTATGCTAAGATTGTCGTTGAAGCAGAGGAACGCAGGAAACGCCTGGAAGAAGGATACGCCAAAAAAATGGAGGAATTTGAAGCCCGAAGACGACGAAACGACACTACTGGTATTGAGCAACTGGACATGCGTCCGGCATCACCCGCTACTCGACGCTTGATTTACACTGGTGTCTCCGCCGAAGGAAATGGCAGGTATGCCTTATTCACAGATACGCTGCTTTAGAACGGCTTTGATGTGATCAAAATCATAGGTGTCCGACCTTTCATTGACAGTCAGTCGGTTCTTTGAGAATCGTTTGCATTAGCTCTGTGGAGCTGACGGCTTAAGACTTCTTAGGAATTCTCTTTAATCTGGTAATACCGTCTTAAACTACCTTTGTTCTGCACCTGTCACTTTTAGCTGTGGTTAGACTCCCCCTTTAAACGATGCGTTACGTTTACGATGAAAAACATTCAATGATGGTCAAGAGGGTGGTTACTTTTGTGACAGGGTAAATCCTCCAATGCTAACAGTTTAATTGGAACTTCCGATTCCATATAATATTCGACAAATCCAAAATACTTTATTAATATTGTGGCAGATTAGCTGAAAAAAATGAAACATGCTTAGCCTTGTGGTGTCTGGGCCTGACCAGCAGCCCTTGACGATCTTCTTTCATTTAATGCTTTTGAGGAAATTAGTGGTTTCAATCTGTTTCTAGTGATTCGCTTTCCTTATGTTTCTTTATTTATTAGAATGCAATGGAATGTAAGTAATAGCCGAAATCGGGCAGTTGTTTGAAAGCGAATTACTACCTTGCACCTTTAATAGTAGTCTAGTGCGCAACATAATACCCTGGGTAGCATGTTTGCTAACAACAACTAAAACCGTGCCTACTAATAGTAACCTTTCTTTGTACTACTGTTTACTTCGTGTCGCTGGTCTAATATCCACATTCCCTATTCCCACTTTGACTGTATTGGTGGACCAGTTTAGATTAGAAAGCCCAATTAATTTTTTTTTCAACACAAGTAATTTTATCGTATATGTGAGCATCCGAACGGGAATTTTAGGCATGCTATAGCAAAATATATGTTTTCCCGTAGGTGAAACAGTGCAAATAATGAATTATAATAATTGTACTTTGAAGGAGGTTGTTATTCCATCGGGGGAAGGAGAATAGGATAGAAAGCGTAAGAATGCTGTACCTGTGGTTATATATATATACATATATTCACTCAGAAGTGTGCGAACACCGATCGAATAGGCTTCCGAACTAAACAAAGCTCATGCGATGGTCAGAGGTCCTCAACGGGTTACTGCCTGCCAGGCCGATGCCGGCCAATTCATAATACCAGTAAGTGGGGTATGACAGCATCTGGGGGTAACTTGATACAGAACTGTTCGGGCTTATTAACCTTCATCAGCCAAGCATAACATTGAAAACCAGCTGATTGACTCCAGTGGTGGACCAACTGCGAAGTCTGTAAGTGCGTTTGTTTGTGTTGTACTATCAGCTGGTTTTCAGGGTTATGCTTGGCTGATGAAGGTTTATAAGCCCGAAACAGTTCTGTATTAAGTTACCCCCAGATACTGTCATACCCCACTTACTGGTTTTATGACTTGGCCGGCATCGGCCTGGCAGGTGGTTACCCGTTGGGGACCTCTGACCACCACATGAAATTTGTTTAGTTCGGAAGCCTATTCGATCGGTGTTCGCACATTTCTGAGTGAATGTATATATATCGCCAACTACAGCCCAGAGACGTCAGCGAGCCCTTAAACACGGCCCAGGAGAAAACTATTTACGGTGGTCTGTTTAGGAAAAACACTGAATAAAAACCCTGATCATCTTATCCTCCACTCATTTTGAAATCGAGTGGAGAATATCCTCCGGAGATGGGTGAACTCCAGTTAACTTTGACACATGAACAGATCACGCTAAGAGCAACCAAGAGAAGCGAGGCTATATAAAACGGTTGCTGTGTCAACCAAGTTATTTATATTATTTTTTCTGCCATAAGGGCAAAATACTTGAAAGTTCGCAACCGCCAAGGCCCGGACGAAAAGTTTGGCATGAAGTTATCCTCCGCATGGAACATTGGCTGGCGCCTATCGGACAACATTAAACTCGATGATATCAAGAAGTCTCAGTTTGCACGCACCTCCGTAATGCAAAACACCGTGTACGGCGTAAATGGCATTCCATTCAGTCCCATTGAAGAGGACAAGCGGGTATGGTATAACTGAACCTTCAGTACTGCCTATTGTACGCATGTAGAGGCATGATTGACGCCTAATAAAAATGCATATTAAAATAGTCTGCATTCTGCTTTTTGTAATTGAAGAGAATGCTCACGAACTAGTGGACTGCAGCGATTAGACTTTTGGTAACCGAAATTTACAATGACTTGACTGGTTTCAGTGCAGTTATTTCATTTTTCTGAGGCTAAGCTGAGAGTAGGTTTGTCCACTAGATATGAACCATGCCCAACTTAAAGCAGAATTAACTAAACCCAAAGATTCCACCTATATGGGTCTTTTTTAGACAGGATGTGAAGATAATCTGTTCTGTTTTAAGAAGGATAGGACAAATTGTTGAAGCTAACACAAAAACCATGGCTTATCATCCGGCGTAATTATGCGTAAATAACAGCGAAACGGCGGAAGTTGAGAAAAGATTCAATGACGGCACTCTAAAATAGCATGAATGAGAGCCAACTGGGAAGTCATAGACAGCTTGGGATTTCAATCGGTGACCGCCCTCTCAACTTGGAAGGCACTCGGGATGAAAGTTGGAGATGCAACGACTTCCGTCATCGACAGTTCGATCGTGGCTCTCGACGATGTCCACCACAAGCCTCATCAAGTTGAAGCAACGCGGTGACTCCCGCGGGATTATTGTGAGAGTAGACTTGCGGGGAATTTATCCCATTCTTTCACCACTCCCACACCTGAACCCGATGTCAGAATAAAAGTCGAGAAGGCCGAAGATGGGGGAGGATGCAGGCAGCGTGCGCGAAACACACTCCAACAAGCGCCTCAACAACACCACCTTGCTATGTAGGCTCTCGTGTGGGAGTGCCATAGAGGTCACACTAAGAAGGAGCCATTGAGGCTGACCCTCAGCCCGCAGTAAGCCACTTCATTCGACAAGACACACTAAGCTGACTGCGTTGTCCAAGTTATTCCGTCAGTTGGCAACCCTCCAAGCCACG
>JAYGXS010000001.1:44143888-44193633 GCA_036362985.1 Ligula intestinalis | reverse complement strand
AAGCAAGCCGTCACTTGAGAAACGGGCAGGCCACCGCCTCATCGTACGCCAACACCGGGGAGCCAGACGGCCGAGCAGTCATCACGCCCGAGCTCACCGCCCGTGATGAAATTTCAACAGGTCGGAGCCCGCGTCCCGTCCAACAAGCAATCCACGCACAAGAAGGCAATTAACGTTGATTGTCACTGTATGTTTGCAGTAATGACTCAGTCCTATAAATACTGCAATCTTCTGTGCATGCTTAACCTGTTTCTGCTACTCATGTCTCTGATGACGAATCCACGACGGATATCGAAATATCAGGCGAATAGACATATTGCCCCAGAGATCGATTCTTCTTCTTCTTCTTGATATGGACACATGATGACTTCTAAAATCTGAAAGTAGTGAAAAACAGATAGAAAATTTCATAATATACCGGTGAAAAGGTATCCTATTTCGAACTAAAAAAATTCATTGATGCTTTTGCGTACAGAACATTTTAATAGGATTTTGGTAGACCAGCCTGACCTTTTTTCTTAGTCGCTGGGTGATCTTTCCATGTTACTTAGCTGTCTACTAGCTTGGAGCCTGATTCTCTTATGACAAAACCTGAGCTTTGCACATTTATATGTGTTAGAGTGCCCTAGGATGCTTTGTATTAACTGCTGAATTTGTTTCATATTGGGAACTGTAGTTGGTTTCGACACGTGACATGACTCTTGGAGCGTAGCGCGTGTGATTTTGACGTGTGTTTATCTATGTAGACCTTTCCTTTCCTGGGCAAAGCGAAACTTAATTGTTTCTCCACTAGATCGACAAGGCACATATATTCATCATATTCCCAATCTCAACCGACAAAGCAAGGAGCCCATGGTGCCGCGGTAGAGTATTGAACTCAATGACCAAAGGTCCCGGGTTCAGATCTCGAGTGTTCCAACCCTTGAGATTGGGTATGACTGACTGACGGCGACTAACGAGCCAGAAATGGCCATTCCGATTCCCCTTTGCTTTGTCGGATCCATTTCAGCTATCCTTCTGTCCAAAATGTAGGGAAATCCATTTCTCCACGTGTTGTGCCATGCATAAAAATTAACTCGCCTGTATTAATTTCCCTGTTCACTTGAAGGCTATTCGTATCTTGGCATGCACCTTTCGATAACGCAGTAGATTATGTTAAGGCTAGTGTAAGGAGATAAATATTGTCGGCTCAGACAAAGTAGACTGATCATAGCCAATCCCAGGTGTTGCACCAGCCAAGACCCATACACGCGACCTTTTGATCAGGATTCCAACGCTCTAATCATTAAGCCGCCGGCTGGGTGTCTTGCCGGTTTAGGTAGGGAATGTTGCAATTTATCGACAGGTGTTAATGCTAAGAATGGTAACCCTAACCGCTACGATCTTCCAGGCCCATCGTTCCTCTAGATGAGGACAGAAGACGGTGGGAAAACCAGATTGTTGAGAATAGTGTATTCTGTAGAAGGATAGGAGACTAGATGGAAAGAGTTTTGACTCTCGGATGACCGCCGTCCGGCTGCCGGGGCGTCAATTCCGGAGTGACAACAGTGTCAGGAATAGCCAGATCGCCGGTGCATGATTTGTAACAGTTGCCAATCAGGCGGCTGATGTCTAGATTAGGTCGGGCGCGACCTTGAGATTGGCAAAGGCTGGCGTGCACGCGCCAGCCTTGCATGCCAAAGGCGTGATGCGTCAGCGGCTGATCGTGGGCTCCAAGTGGTTGCTAGAGTCCACGACACGTTCGTTCATCAACGATCATCGATCGCTAACAGAATTCACTCGTCCCGCTCTGTCTTGGGTCTCACTCTCGAGCCCTGTCAACAGCCGCACTGCAGCTAGTAGTGTAGTCAGATAAAAATTGCCAGCAAAGATAAGGCCAACTGGCTGGCAATATAACGAGCCTGCGGCTCAGTTGTAAGAACTTTGGACTTCCGATCACCATGTCGCTGATTCGTGTCTTGGGTGGTGCACCACCTGAGATTAAGTATAACCAGTCCATCTTATCTCTGTCGACAATTTTTATCTGCCTGCACTACTAGCCGCTGCGTGGCTGCTGACAAAGCTCGAGATTGATCCCCAAAACAGAACGGGAGACGTGACTTTATTTAGCGATCGGTGAGTATTGATGAGGGACTGTCAATATTTCCAGTCTAAATTGGCAAAAAGGCAAGCCTGCGGCTCAGTCGTCAAAGCGTTGGACTTTTGATTAACAGGCTGCTGGTTCGGGGTTTGGGTGATGCTCCACCTTGGCTTGGGCATGACTGTCGCAAGTTGTGATGTCCACAAGCAGAAGGTTCCCCCAAATCACAAATCAAGCAAGACAGAAGTTTACTGCCGGAAAATAGGCAGCACAAAGGCTGAGTTATGCACGCCGAGTCAGGACGCCAACTTGTGCTCCGCCTTGTTTGCGGAAATGGGCTTAGTGGTGTGACGTGGAGCCAACCATATGGACAGGCGTTCATCAATTGGCTGGAACTTACGCGGTGAACAGCGAACACAAGGGGGGAGCATAAGGCCGCCCGCAGATTGCGGCCTCTCGTAGCCGTTGGCGAAGTGCAGGGGTTTGTCACGTGCGATTAGGTAGCGGGCGTGACAAAGGGAGACAGCGTGAGTTAGCACAGCGGCAGGCTCCCACATAACCGCCTTTTTTGCAAGGTCCCAGTCTATACACAGGTGCAATGACCTGCTAAACTCATATTTGGTTCTGAGACTCGGTTTAGCAGACCAATTCGCCACTGAGCGAGTGCACAGGCAAGCGAGTCTTCTAACGCTAGCGTCGGGGTATCCGATAGCCGAGGAATCGTCACGCCCAAATCTGACACGGGTGATCCACGTTCAGCAGGTCACGACTCGCCATTAAGCAAGTAGCGCGCAAGCGGACAACTATCTTCGATATGCAGGGGTAGGGAGCGTTATGTGTCATAAGTATGCAGTACCATAGCGACTGTATCCTATAAATATTGCACCTACCTGCGTATGAATAATTCGTTTCTACAATTCTTTCTGCCGATGGCTCTGCACCAGAATCGGAAAGCTCAGGCGAATAAAGGTCTTGTCCCAGCGATCTTCTCACGTACTTTCTAGGACGCGCATTTTCGCTTGTATTGGCAGTTTCCCCTGTCTTTGCAGACAACATTTATCTGCCTACAATACTAGCCACTGTGCGGTTGCTGGCGGGGCTCGAGGGTTAAACCCAGGACAGAACGGGGCTAGTGAGTTCCATTAGTGTTCCGTGAGCGTTGATCAACGAATGCTAGTGTCAGTACTAGGACACAGGAATCTTCCGCTTTCTGGTTTCTATGCGCAGGCTCGCATTTATAACTTGGACGGGGCGTTGTTATTCTCTTTTCCTGCTAAGACAGCCATACAAACATTCCCCACCCATAATTCATCAATGTACGTTTTCAACTCGTGCATCTCATGAAAAGCACATACCCGGTCGTTCATTTGGTGCTTGATTTTTGTCCTTCTTGCTTGTCTCTCTGTTTTCACCTACTGCAAAGACAACACGAAATGCTCAGTTTCTTAGTTATCGCCTCTTCTATACGCTTTGGTGGGAGTTTGGCATTGGTCAAGACTTACTTTAGGTCAAACCCAGAATTAAAATTGCTATTATCATCACCATACCACAAGGCGTCCGTCAACGACTGTTTCACGCCACGCCAGGCGCTGTACCCCGCCTCCCTCCAAGTCAGCGTGACTGAGAGGGACCTCCAGTGTCATGAATTAGAGGAAGAGAACCAGTCAGGAAGAGAGAGGTATCGATCTAACTGGGACCCTGGGCTTTAATTTCATATTTATTTGCGTAAAAGTAATACGACGAGTTAGCAGTTCTGACTTTGGTAGTTTCCGAACTCGGTGATTCCAATGACTTCTTCTGACTTCGGTCTTTATCTCACTCGCGTTCAAGAGAAGTCCGGTCAGGTTTATTGATGGAAATATAGGCAAATGCCTTTGAACTCCTATTGGTGCACCAGAGTGAAGAAATGCATTGGTGCAGCAGAACATTTCAAAGGAAATCGTTTACATAATTGCAGGCAAGTCGAGCCACCGGTTAGTCCGGAAAAGTAAACATACACGACTACTTATTGGTTCAAAGTAACCTGATCACATGTATTGACGTCAATTGACACGAGTCAGTAAGTGTAACAGTCCAAGAAACACACAACGAAGCCTAATTCGCGTAAGTCGGAGACCATGTCGCTTGTGGTTAGTTCGACTTTTTCGAACATTGTGCACTTAGCTATCTACCTACAACCATCTTGATTTTGTTTTTTCATTGGAACACTGATAGCAAGTTCGCTTCGCTGTAAATGAACTAAAACACAAGTCATGACTATTAAAGGAGACAAATGGTCGAACACTGGAACGAAATTTATTTTTCCTGAGCTTTCGAGCTCCTACAAGAGCCCATCATCACAGGGGGAGAAACAGCAACAGCTGCCGTTCCTTGATGCCCTCGTCAAGAGAACACCCAACGATGAATTCGAAATGACGGTTTATAGGAAGGCGACGAACACAACACAACTCCTCAGTTTTCACAGTAAACATCCAGTTGCTCACAAACGGAGCTGTTTGAAAACACTCTTCAAACGGATCCAGACCCACTGCAGTAAACCAGAGGAAAAGGCACGCGAGGCCAGATATCTCCATTACCAGTTCATGTGGAACGGTTATCCAAAAGCATTTATAAACCGTTGCCTATGCGTTCGGCTCCGGAGGACCCAAACAGAAGAACCACCGAAGATATGGCACGCTCTGCCATACATAAAAGACGTCTCAGAAGCGACTGAGCGGATCGCTGCGGGACTAGGTGTTGGAATTGCACACAAACCCAAAGCTACAATGCGCAGCAGGGTGATGAAGATAAAAGACCGGCTTACGCAGAATGAACAATCTGGAGTAGTATATTGCATCCCATGCATAAACTGTCCCTGTAATTATACAGGTCAAACTGAATGCATGCTCGTATCGCATATACGTGAACACAAACAGGCCGTGCGACTAGGCGACGAATCATCACAAGTTGCAACTCACACCTACGAAACAGCCATGAGTTCAACTTTGCTGCCGTCAAGGTACTCGCCCACGCGGGAAACAAGATGAGCAGAGAATTTATCGAAGCCTAGTCCACGGATGAGAATTCGGTCAACAGATGTGTCGAATAGGCGCCAGCGTACAGGGCCTTACGCTATCGCAAACGATCACATCCAGACGCCCACCGTAATCAATTGGCCCAATATCCTCCATAATTATCCCACTTTCGATGCTGACGGGGCCATTTGGCGCCCAAGCCTACATAATCCCTCTCTTCTCATCCTCTTACCCTTTTCCTATGACTTATTTAATTGCCCATCCCTCTCCCCCACCATAACTATTACGTGATTTGTTGACGATTCTATTTCTGTAAATAGTTCCACCCAACTTTTCGATCTTGCCTACTGGCACAGGCTAGCACAGCCCTCAGTGGCAAGTCGGCAGCACACACAATGATTGATTTTCTGCACGTTCAAAATTTTAGTTATTGTACACACGCCCCAAGTAGCTTCCACATTTGTTGCTGTTGCTCCACCTCTGATGATGGGTTCTTGTAATAGCTCAAAAGCTCAGGAAAAAATAAATTTTGTTCCAGTGATCGACCATATGTCTCCTTGACCAATAGAAATTCCTGGAATACGAGTATTCTCTCGCATTCGTGACCAACTCGTGACTGCTTCTTCCTCGTGGGACAACAGTGGGTCTCGTCGCTTGCAATGTTGAACCTAATCGCATCCAAACATCCAAACTGCTTCTTTTTCACTTCGTTTGCCTAGCAATTTTCCATTTACCATGCCTTTTTGTTCGGATGTTCTCTCCTGCCTTCACTACACACACCTCTCCATTTTAGTCGTATTCTTCGGAAACTTTCTATTCCTGCGCTTTTTCTGCCAAAATTTATGGACGCCTCTGCCATTAATGTCAGTATCTAAATACCTCAAAGCGGGTGACAATTTAAGGACAAATAGACACGAATAACAAAAAAAAACATTTCAATCGTCGGAGTGATCGGAGCCTTGTCGCTCTCAGCAGTTTGAGAATAGAAACGAACAGGCGACTATATTGAATATAGAGTCGGCTATAGTTCGTTATGTTAATGCAGGGACCGATGCTCTAATATGAGACTAGTCCAACCTTATTAACGTCAGACAGAAGTAAGCAATAACAAAGTTTGAGAGTCGACTCCCCTATGCCCCAATGCACTTCCGGTCAAGCTGTTGATGGAGCTAGCTTCTAAAATGGCAAAGCCACCAGTCTTACTCTTCCAAGCGCTATTTTCTACTGGTTGCCTACACCGATGCAATGTCCGCAACCATTACTACGCTATTCAGGAGTGGAAAAAGTGTCTGCAAATAACTACGGGCCGGTGAGCCTTACCTCCATTTGTTGCAAAATCATGGAAAAAAGCATTAAGAAGGCGTTGATGTCTTTCTTCGAACAAAATCACCTCCTTGACGATGCCCAACATTGCCTTTGTAGTAGTAGGTTCTGCCTTACGAATTTTCTCTTCTCATTTGAAGGCTGAACGAGAGTACGCAACAAAGTCAATATATTGCACGCCATCTACCTTGACTTCAAAAAGTTCTTCGACAGCCTTATCACCATGCCTCATACGTAAAGTGTGGAACATAGGAGTTTGTGTAAACCTTCTCGCATGGATCCAACAATGTTTGACTGGACGGCCTCAAAGACTACCAGTCAGGTTCCAGCAGTCCTCACAGATAGCCGTGGTTAGCGACATCTCACTGGGCTCAGTTTTAACAACCATGTTATTCCTTGTTCTCACCAATGATGCATTAGAGACCTAGACTGTGATGTCCTTCCGTTCGCAGACAACCTAAATTGTGGAAAGTTCTCCACAATGTGGCAGACGAAAACCAACTGCAAATAAACTCAAACAGGTTTAAGGACTGGTCAAAGTGTTGGCGTACTGTTATCAAATGCAACGTTCAAATTGTCAACTGTAAAGCCTCCATCTCGAGGATTTAATTTATAAGTGGTACACTATTAAGACCAATTGATAGCCAGAAAGATTTGTGTGTACGGATTACATCTTCACTCAAACCATCACTGCACTGCACGAAGGCACCCAAGTCGGGCATATTTATATTGCAGCTCATCAAGCAAGACTTTATGGGATTTGGCAAAGACACCTTATCGGAAATACCGGAAAGTTTCGTGTGGCCGTATCTAGAATACGGCATATAGGCTCGGAGACATTGGACTGTCACGGACTCTACCGTCTTAGAGGAGGTTCAAAGGCGACAACAGATATGAGAAGGGATCTGGGTACAATATCGATGAAAACAGGCTATCAACTCTCAGTCCATGTCCCTTTACATACAGGCAACTACGAGGAAATCTCCCAGTAACCTTCCGCACTACGAATGGTCTGGAATGTTGCTTTGGTCCCAGCAACCTTTTCACCCAGGCAAACAGCCGCACTTTGCATGGTCATCCCTTGAAACAAAGCACAAGTTAAGCAAGAATTGAGGGACGCAATCTCTGTTTCATTAACCGAGTGGTTGTCACATGCAAACGCTCTGCCTGCGAATATTGTTCGCTCCACCGTTTGAATTCATTTAAGTGCTAACTTGACACGCATTACTCTTCTCACTTGCCAGCCACGGGTAACCGCGCTTAATCCTAAAACGCTGTAATTATACTACTTTTAATATAAGAGTATACGTTTATGTTTTCTTTTGGCGACTGAGGCACAGCAACCTCCTTTTCGCGTGCAATCATGTAAACAAATTCTTTTCTTACACACCAATGATTTTGCTTACCAACTTCGTAACCAATAGGGAGTTTAATGACGTTGGCTTGTTTTCCCCTCAAAAATACTGAAATTCTGTTGTTTAAAGACAGTTTCAAAACGCTTATGCAGACGGCATTTGAGCACATTCACGTAACTGGTTGAATCCGGAAGGACTCTAATTTCAGAGAGGATAGTCATATATAACAATCACTGGCTGGACAGAAAAGGTCCAATCCTTTGCGAGATGGCCACACCATAGAACCCGTCGTTGCCAAATGTAATAGTGCAAACTTCATTTGATATAAAAGACTCTATGGCCTCGTTGTTTTACAAAAATAATCGAGTTTGAAAGCCTTGATACGATGAGACAGAACTATGAAGGGATTAAATCAGAAAGTTCGAAATGCATCCGTTTTCGCTGTCGATAGTAAAGTAATTTTGACTGTACTATTAAGTTTAAACTGTCCGGAAATTAATGACACCGCACTGAAAGCTTGAAGAATTTCTACTGTGCTACGTCTACATTTCTGCGTAATATTCCAGCTACCAACTCGTGCGGCGATCAGTTTACAGTCAGTCAAAGGTCATTTCACTAATGCGCATACCCTTATGTCCAGCTATCTGCAAGTTATAGAGCTATTTGTGAAGGATTGCCAAAATTTGACCCTACGTTTCCAAAACTAAAACAGCGTCATACCGGATGCGCAAATCCGTACACTTCTTAACTTCTGATCTCTCGAGAGAGAGAGAGCTCCGATGGCAACATGGAGGGACGAGTGGGTCCTCTGACAGATCGGTGTACGCATCTATGCCACTGTATATCCCCGATCTAATAACAGCTAGACTGTGAGCTCGTAGCTCAACTATTAGGACGTTCGCCCTGACGGGAGAGATCGCGAATTCAAATCTCGGCGTGGCAGCAATTTCAGCGGCCACACTGGGGTTGAGTATCACTAGCCGATGACGCCTAACAAGGCAGAAAAGCCTTCCTAGTGTCCCCTGTCTTTGCTGGTAATTTCCTTCTGCCTTTATCTTAGCCGCCTTGCGGTGGAGGCTCGAGAGGGAGCTCCGATGGCAATATGGAGGGACGAGTGGGCCCTCTGACAGATCGGTGTACGCATCTATGCCATTTTCCCTTTTATATCTAGTCTGGTTACAAAAAAGTTAAAACAGCTGGCAAAAGTAACTTAAGTATTGCATATCATATACCTCTAGTCCCAGCATTTTGTCACACAGAAACGGGGAATATAGGGGTTTTATAGGTGGGAATTAAGATAGGCAGTGGAATACACTTTACTTACTGGTATGTGCATTTCTATTTTACAGCATTGAGAAATGTTGTTGAGTTGTCTGTAGATTTTCCTCATCTCTATTTTTTTAACGCATTGTGGAAAAAGCTGGTTATCAAAATGCAGGTGTCTTTAACTTCCTGAAAAACTATAAATGATGGTTAGGAGGTCGCCTATTTCAACTTACCTGAGGTCAAACTTGCCATTATGGAGTTAGATTGGTATAGTTCGCGGCGCGAAGCACCGCTCATACCTTCAATTTACATACAGAACAATTTACTCCCAGCGGACGCGAAAAACAACTTTCTCTTCCACCAGGTCAAAAATTCGAACAGTGAGACACTTATATTTTATCTTCTTGGGCGTGCTAATTTGTTGTACTTTAGAACAGGATCCGTTGCGTACTGAGGATTAAAATCTGTGGGAAAACAGGTTGACTTGTTCCAGAGTGCTTAGTGAAAAATCAAATAAACTTTATCGATGAACCACCTTACCAAGGTACGTTGAAATCTGTTTCCATCAGCAAATGAAGAATTTGAGATATAATGCGTTTTAGGTGTACTAAGCATGTATGCGGTCTGGTCGGTATGGAGGTTTTTTGTTTATCTGCTTCCACCGAAATTCACTTTAAGGAAAGGGATTTTTCCGGTTTTCTTCGTTGTTCGGAAACCAAGCGCGACAAGTGCGATTAAATTAACAGCGGAAAGCATGGCTTTTGTAAATAAAGTGGCAGAGCGTTGGCTGCGTAAAGGCCTTCCCTGTTATACGGGTTCCACGCCCGCCAAACGCCGCGAGTTTCTTCACAATTGGGTCAATTTAAACAAAGTGGCATATAGCTCTGTTCATCCTTATCGTAAAATTAGTCGGTAGAGATAATAACTACCTTATGTCCCTTCTAAATGCGTAAATAGTGAATCTTTGAGGTCGGAATAGCTGGAATTAATAGTTTGATATGTGTTTAAGACTGCCAATATAAACGCGAGACAACCGACAGAGGTGTACGCGGTACTGCAGTTGACGACCAGCGTTGTGTTGGTCTGCTCATTCCAGGTTCATTGATGCGGCTGGATCATTTTTGCACGACATTGCACTAACAAGTATACCCTGCCGCACATTCATTGTCAGAACTACCAAGCACGATACTGAAACGTAAACAGAGTCATCTGGGTCTTGTCTTGGGGTGGAACAAGTAATTATAAGCAGTATACTGATAGGCTCCCGCCAAATGTCCCATTGAAGCAGTTGGTTACTTCTGCTTCGCCTCATCCTGACGCCCAATCCACCTGTGCGGCTTTTCAAAGCCGTGCTTAGCCCGGCGGTCACACTGCGACAACCGTTATTCACACGCGGGTTAAGTCACATGAGGCTGGCCGGCGTGTGTGTGTGTCTGCGGCTTCACGCCAAAAATGTCCTATGCCGATAGCACCATGCATTTCCATCTGCAGCCCAGGCTAACTCGAGAGGTTCTTCCACTTAACAAAATTCGTGACCCACGGTGGAATTTGGCAGCCACCCAGGCTGAAAAATCAGCCCTGCTTCGAGGTAGTAAGCTGTACCTCCTCGCAGAAGTGCCTAAACAAGGCGCCCAAATAGCGGCTGGTCAAACCTGAAGTCAGAAAACTGTGACTATAGCTTGTTACTATAATAAACGCGATCGGAATTTTTAATCAAACAAAAACCACTCGGTCCCCATCCCTGCGCCTCCTCACAGCCTGCAGTCGCCTGAAGAAAGTTTAATAAAATAGTTGCTGGAATTAAGGATAGCCTTGGTTTGCCACAAAATGACCCACTACGAACTGGATATGACAAATATCAGTGAGATCCATCTCTCCGAGCAGGGAGAACTGGCGGAAGTAGGTACCGTAAAACCTTCTGAAGTGTGCGACCAAGGATAGAGCGACGAGAGGACGCAGTCTCCTTCGCCACCAGGAGCGACACCGCGAGAAGGCTGTTCTGCCTACCGCAGTGCATTCATGAGCATCTCATGCCCCTGAGACTGTCACTCCGCGGTAGCAAGTTCTCAAACACCGTCACCACCTACGCTCCATGAGTAACTCCGATGACGAAAAGAACAAGTTCTGTGGAGATCTGCGCACCTGAAAGTCTGCTTCGAAGGTGAACAGACTGATTATCCTTAGTGTCGTCAGTGTCCGCGTCGGATCAAACATCGTTTCCTGCGCAGTAATACTGGGACTACCTCCAATCGGCAGCTGAAACAGCAACATCTTCTCCTGACCTTAACCTTTTATCTTTCGATGAGGAAGAAGGTGACGTGGATGCACCCCGCGCGCGTCACTATCTTAGGCCCAACGTCTTTCTATGTCGGAGGCGTGATCAGTTGGGCGTGTTCCTGAGGCCTTGTAATCAGGTTCAAACTGCGACCGCACAGCATATCTCGGGCAAAGTAAATATCGTGTTTTTGATATGGTTGAACACCGGTTGAATGTATGCGGGTTCATGAACCCCAAACTGGAGGAAACGCAAACCCTGGAGGCATACATATACCAATATTGAAACCCAGTGGACAGAGAGCGAGAGTACTGAATAGCATACTAAGTACTGTGACGGAGGCCCTCGGCCATATTTTTCGTTAGTACCAGTATTGGCTTGATGCAATTGCGATGAAATCCACACTTTCTGCTCGAGAATAACAGATTACACATAATCCACAGCAGCAACACCAAGAAAATCACATCGTTGTGATGGCGAAGCCTATTGAGGTAGGGGCTGAGGGGACTAGAAGACGGCTAGTTGACTTGCAAAATGTTAGAGATCCAGGGGTATGCCAACCACCATCAAAACAATAAACTTTGCAGAGACCAAGGAACTGTGACATTGGCGAGCCAAGTTGCACAATATCTCATAGAGAAGAAATCTTGGAGCCTACGGGGATGGGCTGCGCACTTCTACGATACTTTCAATCATCCGTCAACAACACGCGAAGAGGCGATCAGCCGACGTTTTCTGGGGAGCAACAATGACGCACTAGGTTGTCTGCATTCTCTTATTTAGGCAATTAGAGCAGTGGAAAAGCACGGGATGTTGGTGCAATCCCAACCTACTTCTACAAGTACGATTGCCCATAACCTATGGAAAGGCTTGCCATACCGATCCATGAGATGAAGTACCGAGGATAAATCCTATAGGTGATCAATGATGCTCCCATTGTACACATCTGCGAATGCAAGTGTAGCCGGCAACAGTATGCTTGCTATAGAGTCATTTCCTATCCCAACAGAGGAAGAAAAGTCTTCGCCCTTGTCCTCCTAAGTTGCCTGAACATGCATCTAGAATAGGTACTTCGTGCAGATGCCAAAAACACGCTGCCAAACCACAGACATGATCTTCGCGGTCTTTATACTCTAGAAAAACTGTCATTTATGCAAATCAGGCTCTCCATTTCCTTCGCATATCCGACAATGGCTTTTGACAAAGCGGATCACAAAGAACCCTGGAGAGTAATTCTGAAATTTGGACGTCCGAAGTGATTCATTCGGATGGTAAGAAAACATACCGACGGAATGATTTTTCGTGCTCCTGGTAACGGAATAAATTCTGAAGCAGTTGCGATGACCAATTGGGTTAAATATAACTGCGTAACTGCTCCCACATCATCCAGTTTCATGCTCTTCTCTATGCTGATGAAACCCTGCCATGAAGAGCGACCGGCGATCGACATTAATTAACGGAACGACGGACAATATTCAACATTCGTTGTCTGGGAGCATCTTCGGTGGTATCAAAGACTCTTTTCCACGACCCACCGTGCATGGACGACTGCACGCTAAACACCACAACGGAAGAGGATATGTAGTGACTAGCTCAGGGGTTGGCAGCCTTTTTAACTCAGAGAGCCAAAAAAGCAAATATTTGGAAATGTATTTCAGAAAGAGCCATATAGTATTATTATGTAGAGAAAGCAATTTTCTATAGTCTGGTCGGTAGTTGGTGAGGTTAAGCTTCATGCAAGCGTTGAGGCTTTCATTCGTTAGACGTGATCTTATTGTGGGTTTTATGCATCTAAGATGTGAGAATGGCTGCTCACATGCATTCGTAGATCCAAACAGGGTCAATACAGCAATACTCACACACTGCAATGTGTGGTATGTGACCGGAAGCGTGTTCCAAGTTTTAATTTTCAGCTGGTCTTCGGGTTGAAGTTTTTTTTATTTATGTCCATATGTGCTCGCTTGTCAATTCCGCTTTACGTCGTGCGATACTTTCCAAATCTTCATTGAGTGGTTTGAACTTATTCACCCACATGTCTGGGGCCTTAAGGTCAGCCAATTCTTCTTCGAAATCTCTAACGGAGAGACCAGGAATATAACGTAGGTCGGCTGCATTCAGTGAACACTCAGTTGGATGAGTGATGAACTTAAAAAGACGTGTGTGCTCTCGAAATTCTCCAAAACGTGCTTTGAACGACTGTAGGAGACTGGATGTGACGCCAGCTAGCTGGTGGACATCAAAGTTTTGAGGGGACTCACTTACTGTGCATGCATCTTTATATTGTCTTAGATATTCAAAATGTAGTAATCGATCTGTTTCAAGGTCTATTATCAAAGAGTTCCAGCTGGTTTTCAAAAGCAAACATGGATTGTTGAAGGGGTAACACTGTATTTCCATTGCCTTGCAATTTAACGTGAAGTTGGTTCAGATGTTCGGTCATATCCACGAGATAGTGAAAAATGAGGAGCCACACTGTTTTGGCTAGCTCAGGATGCTCAATGCCCTTCATTTCAAGGAACATCCAAATTTCGTTCAGGCAAGCTGCAAAACGGCTAAGCACCTTCCCTTTTGACAACCAACGTACCTTGCTGTGCAAAATCAGACCATGATAGTTATTTCCAACTTAATCCACCAGTGTTTTAAACTGCCGATCATTTGAGGCTCGAGCAACAATAAATTTAATCATATGGATGAGCAGTGGCACCACTTCGCCAAGTTGCCCGTCGCATATCTGAGCACAAAGAACTTTCTGGTGTAGAGTGCAATGGAAACGCAGGATGGGTCGATTTTCATCATTACAGAGAAGCGCCACAAATCCTTTGTTTTTCCCCACCATACACGGAGCACCATCAGTACACGCTGAGATAAGTTTATCCATAAGTAGTTTTTTTTCTTGAGCGAAATCCATGAAAGAATTGAATAAATCCCCACCTCTGGTGGACCCTTTTATTGGCAGAACCGCAGGACTTTCTTCGTGCAGTGTAGCACCAGTAGCATATCTTGCAATCACACTGAACTGCGCCAAATGGCTTACGTCTGTTGACTCATCCAAAGCCAGGGAAAAAACGGCGCTGCAATTATGTCTTTCACTTGCGTTTTATCCACGTGGGTTGTCATCATGAGGTTACGCTCATGAACATTTTTTGCCGACAAAGGCATGTCTTGTATCCGTTTAATTATCTTGTCTTTGTTCGGAAGATCATTAGAAAGTTTATCGGCTGCATCCAGCATGAACTTTTTAGCAAACTCGCCATCTGTGAATGGTTTCCGTTCCTAACTATTGCTAAAGATCCAGCAAAGCTCGCGGAGTTATATTCACCTTGCTGGGTCCATGCGTGTAGTTGCTTCTGGCTGGTTTGCATTCTGCTCATCAGCTCTTGGCATGCTTTATTTCGGCTATCTCCCGCAGGGTATTTTGATGCAAACGTATCATGGCGTTTGCTGAAGTGGTGCTTTACATTCGAACGTTTCATCGATGGAATTTTGTCATTGCAAATTAGACACACCGCATAATCCGCTCTCTGCACAAAGGCGAATTCTTCGACCCATTCATACTGAAATGTAAGATACTCCTCATCTCCTTTTCGTTTCGCCATACTATTTGTTGCAAAGGTTAACTTTGGGCAAATGAGAGAGAATGTAGCGTTCAAAGATGTGCGATCCGTCTGATGAAAGAAAGCATTCAGATGTTAGGACCGACGTATTAGTCCACAAAGCAAGTGTTCGCGAATGGACTGTTTGCTCCGCCTGGGCAACATAAACAAGAGGCACTAAATGTAACAAAACCGGCTGGCCTATGTGCGTAAGATAGTCTTGTTTGCCAGAGTGACCTTGACCAAACTAAGGCAAGTCTACGGGCTGTCGTGCTTTAGTAGAACGTCTGTTATTTAGCGATCTTGTGCCGGCACGTCATTGGAGGTGGACGGCTACAATGCGTGCTCCCCCCCTCCTTCTTTCTCCAAGACCCGCTGTCCCAAAGTCATGCGTTGCCACAACCGACTATTCCAATGCTCTCGCGCACTGACACCCCCGTCCCCGAGGCTTGACCTCGCAGCTTCGTCTGGGAAACCGGTAACAGCTGCGCGGGCGTCCCCTTTCCTTCAGTTTTCTAGCGGCCCCGAGACCGCCGCCCTGGCGACCGTAGTTTATTCAGTCACGCGCACACACCCGAGCATACACGGGCGTCCAAATACCTAGGGGCCATTTAAATACTCCACCCCTCGGCCTCTGTAGGCGACATCCCCTCGGGCAATTGCAAGACACCAATAACAGAACACTTGAACCTGCTCCGCAATTCTACTGAATCAGCTGTCACCACTGTTTCAAGCTCTCTCAAGTCCGGCTGGGCGCAATCAACATAAGCCCTGGCTTCGCCAGTGGCTACTGCCACCTGGGACTGCAATTGGTACTTCTGTACATAATAAATCACTCCTTCGGATGACTTGTGTCTTTTAACTTCCAACCTGGGATTTGGCCTGATGATTGTAGTGATCCAAGTACAACCCACTGCTTAGACCCCTAAAGAGTAACCAAAATCATAAAATCTGAAGTTGCTGATCATCAAAAGAGCCATATATGGCTCGCGAGCCATGGGTTGCCGACCCCGGGACTAGCTCAACTCGAAGTGCACTTGTGAACGCCTGCCGTGACTAGCTCAAGTCGAAGTGCAGTTTCGGAAGGCTCGCTGTTTCCGGTCTCTGTAACAGCCAATCACACACCGACTCACACGGGACCTCATTTGACGACTGCCGCGTAGACCTCACTTCAGACGCCCTCCGCTTTCCTACTGCCCCTTCTCCACTTAATTCTATAAATAATATATTCTCCCTTCTACTCTGGTCTTCCCACGACTTCTCTAATCTCCAAAGGAACCGGCCTGGAAGATCGCAGCCGTCAAGGTTAACCTTCTTAGCTTTAACACTACCTCGATAGATATTCAGCGAAGCATGAACCTTTTCGGCGTCAACAGCTACAAATTTGGATTAACCATAATCTCTGAGAGGACAGTGGTCCTGCACCAGCCTGGGACAACTACTGACTACCCTTATTCAAGTAACTAACCTCGCTTTAGTAGGAAGAAACAGCAAGATCGACAAAGTAATCGCAAATCGGATCTCTAGATTCAGCCAAGTCGCACGCCGGCTAAGCTGTTCCATCTGGTACCGTCGTGGCATTTCCCCTAATCTAAAAGTATTATGTAAAAGATTGTTAACTTAAAAAACAAAACTACGTGTATTGATGCCTGGACTATGCCTAAAATCCAAATCGAATGAATTTACAGTTTGTAGCGATCATCACCGTGCGTACTATAATTATCCACGTACTGAGACAGCCTGAGCAAGAGAATCAGTCACCTGGGAAGGGCCGCGCCCAGCAATAACTCTGACTATTAGCAATTACCAAACCCGCATTCGCCACGGACAAAGTAATCGCGGCAATTAATGAGTCGAACGCGAAGTGTCAAGCGATCACCGCACCAAGTAAGGCCCAAGCGGTGGTTACAGGAGTGGATAATTATAGTACGCACGCGGATGACCGCTAAGAACTATAAATATCGTGTAATCTGTGCATGTTTAACCCCTATCTGCGCATGACTCAGACTATCCTGCCATTACCTATGATAAAGGATTCCTGACAGAATCCGAAACGTCAGGAAAATGCAAACTCTTGTTCCAGTAGTCGCATCTTCTTCTTCAGAAAAAATAAAATTGGACGTGAGATCTTCGAAATAACCAGCGCGCTCAGCATCGACGCCATACTGCAGCATTTAAGCATTTACGTAAAAAAGGTGACGAGCACCCGCCCAAATGGCTGGTTTACGTCGTCGTAACTATGGGGTCTCGCAGACAATAACGATAAAAGTTTCGCTCTAGGAACGCTTTGAAGACCTCACTTAAGCACCTGTATGTGAACCCGGAAACCTGACGAGGCCTCGTTTAAGAACACCAGACGCAGTACACTGCCTTCGAGGCAGGTGCAGTCAATTTCAGATCCGATTAAATAGCCGAAGTCATGGCAAAGAAGGAAGTTCTGCTGATTTGAACGCTAAGAACTGATAATGCCAACAAGAAATTTTCGACATCCTGTATTCTACTGTCAACGGCAGGCCTCGTTTAGCATCTGCGGATCCACTGCAACGCCGGCACGACCAAAGCCCTTTTAATCTCACAGCGCACCACCACACACACTGGTAACATCAAAGAAGACACTACCGACCTGCACAACATAAGCATCAATTTAGGTTGCTCTTTGGTCCTGCACTGCTGTATCATCACTGAGCCCAACACCAGGACTGTTGACTTAATCCAACCCCCCACCCCACCCCACCGCAATTGCACTTTCACATCACACATTGGTTTTTCGGTCACTTTCGGATCCAGGGCAGCAGTGGTTTAAGAACTCGTTGATTAACGTTCATCCGACCGCTAATGGAACTCATCTGTCTCGCGCTGCCTTGGGTCTCGACAGAGGCCCTGACAGCCGTAACAGCTGCCTCCCGGTCTTCATTTTCTTTGCCGACAATACTATCTGCCCACTACCAGCTGCGACAGCTGTCAGGGCATCTGTCGAGATCCAAGGCAGAGCGGGACAGAAGAGTTCCGTTAGCAGTCAGCTGAACGCTCATCAGCAACTGTCAATACCCCCTGACCTAAACCAGCAAGACTACGAGCTCGTAGCTCACTGTTTGGTGCATTTGAATCTGATCGGCGAGGTCGTGAGGTGGAGGCTCGGGCAAAGCTCCACTTGGGTCTGGGTATGACTGGTTGACGACTGCTAATAAGCCAGAAATGGCCATTCCAGTCTCCCTTGTCTTTGTCGGCAATACTATCAGTAGCCGTCATTAGCCAGCCATACCCAACCACAGATGGTGCATCACCCGAGGCTCGGACCTGCGACCTGTGCCAACCAACGAGATTGGGTATGACGGGTTGACGACTGCTAATAAGCCAGAAATGGCCATTTCAGTCTCCCTTGTCTTTATCGGCAATAATATCAGTGGTTGTAGTCTCGACACAGACCCGTACCACCCGCCTCATTTGCACACACTGCCGAGGAGTATTCGGTTGACACATAGGCCTATTCAGCCAACTGCGTCCTCGTGCACATTTACTATAGCACCATATGACTCCAGACCAAATTATTGCACATTGCTCTACCTGCCTACACATACACACTTATCTAAGTCATATTTGAACTTTCTACACACCAGGTGTCACATCACACTTTGATCACACCTCTTTCCGGCAATAAACATGTGATCCTTTTCGGTGTCGGCGTCATGGCCGGTGCAGCATCACACCTCGTAGGGTGCATATCACACGTAACTGTGAAGTATGTTCGTGGATGTATCATGATAAAGGGAGTGGCAAGTGGTGCGGCACACGTAGACAGACTGTCTAGTTCCGGCAGGCACTGCGCCAACTTTTATCGCCGTCAGTCGAACGGTCGCATAGTGCATGGGAGAGGAACGAGAGATTAGAACCGAGACTGGGAAATCCAGCTCCCAGCAAATAATCATGTTTTTCGCCACAATACATCTGACGCAGTGTAAAACCATAGTGGCATGATAGAAGTCGTGGCCTGGGAGGGGGGGTTGTTACTTGAACAAGATAACTCCTTCCGTGTGGTCAGTATCGTCTATTTTAGGCATTACCGGCAGAAACATTGGGACTTGTATGATACGTATTTCGACCTCATTAGGTCCCATCAGATGCAGATACCCAACTCCAGTGTAGCCGCGGAAATTGCCGCCACACTCGAGATTTGAACCTGCATCACTCCGGTCAGGGGCGAGCCCCCTAACCACTGAGCTATCGGGCTCGATGTTTTGCCGGTTGTTGATCGGAATATAGATTAGTACACATGTGTGCATATGCACTGTACAAATGCCATGCATCTGATCGGTGTACACATAAGTACCATCTATGTTCGTGCGAAGTCACTAACTGGAGGATTGAATGGGAAGCTCTGTGGATCCAGCCCAATGTCAGCTTCATGGCACTCCCAATCATATGAGATGCGGCCTGTCCCTTTTCTGGTAAAACCTGATCCATTATGCGGTACCAGGCCGTGTCTAGCACGTGTAGACATTCTGCTGAACTGCGTAACCCACGGCCCCGAGCCCGTATCCGATCGTCCTGACCCTGTTTACCCACTGAGCCCAGGAGAAGGGTGCACCAGACGCAGCGCAAGTCTGCTGACATGACAAACTAATTCACGCGCCAGTTACTACTTTCGCGTGCACTCACTGGGTCACACAGCGGACGTCATCGCTCCCGACGGCCGAACTACCGAGATAGCCAAAATGAATTTTATAAGGATAGGATAAATCAACAAAACATATAAAATCAGAAATTTATTTTTAGCATTCAATTGACAAGAGGTTTGGGCGCCGACAATAAGGCGTTTGACTGCGTAATGTTCATGAGGAAACACTTCGCGTCACCCTCAATTTGTTCATGGCCTCTTAAAGAAGAGCACATATCAAAGTCTAACACTGCCTCGAACTGGTTACATGTGGACATACAAAATGGAGAATGCGAGTGCCTCCAGCCACATGCGCTCAATTGCAGAGTTACTTTTTACGTTGTATGCCCGTTTGGGGCGCAGACAACATCTCAACCTCTCTTACATTAAGCTTTACTGAAAATTAGACTAAATGGCTCTATATCTGCAACTTTTTTTAAATATCTGCCGTTTATGTAACATATTTGCTCAATACTATAATATATATCGGTCATTAGAGTGCACTTCATCACATAAAATCAAGAGGTTGCCAAAAAATCATTCATCGACTTTAAGATATCAAGAGATGCCTAAGTAAAACTATGTTGTCTACGCAAATAGTATCCCAGCGTTTCTATATACAGTGGTGATAGCAATTTAGGATGTCTTGTTTAAATACTTTAGAGTGCATTTGCTCTTATGTAGTCTTGTTTCGAGAACGGTTAATGAACCTTAATTTTAGCTCTTTTGTAAAACTAATAGTGTCAAAGTCTACAGTTTCTTGATGAGAACGGTCGAAGCCACAGTCCGCAGAATTTCAAATTGGCAATATTCTATGTGTGATTTAGAAGTGAGAATAGAATAACCCACATAGTCAAGCCGCCTGTATCATAATTTCATCGTCGTTCGTTGGTGCTAGCTTCATCGTACTGCCAAACACAAAGCAAGACGTCTCCATAAGTCCCACTAAACAGAATCTTTAGAATTTGATTGTATCCGATTAAATTAAATTCCCAGGTGGAATCTCGAACGACGAAGCAGCATTAACTTGGAGTCCTGAATGGCCCTTCTCTCGGTGGAGTATTTTAATTCGAGTTGGACACGGATACAAGTACCTTTCCACGAATATCAGGTGGTCTTGTACTATATTACATGGGTGCCTTTTCCCCCTTTTCCAACGTAACTCTAACAGTACACCATCGTAGCCCTACCACTAACACCAGCACAAAACCTATCCACTAGCGTCTAGTGTAAACCTACACCTTATGCGACGGTGGGTACTTACGATCGTGACCCACTCTTATTTGTCCGCCTTCACTAACCATTGCCTATACGCGTAGGCGGGATTAATTGCGTGCCTAAAAGAATGGATTGGTACGCTAGAACCAGGTAAAATAACTGCTAAAAGATGAGTCAGTAGCATAACATTTTCATCAAGATTGTCTAACGAAACAAGTTACAGACCTCATTTACATCCCAATCAAACTTTGTATTTATTTGGGTTCTGTCAGGTCATTTTGGCCGAATTAATATGCTGATGGTGGTGTCCACAGTTGATAAGCATTCTCATTTAGCCTTAACAAGGAGCGAATGAAGTCAATTAGTCCCGTTAGGAATGAAACATACAGAGAAGCAACAGCAAGTCTACACTGCTTGCTTTCGGGACAAATTATCCGTCTTCATGAAATCGGCTACCAAGAGGTATTGAACCCTTTGGCGTCAACTAAGCGAAAAATACGAATACCTGCGCTTTTGAAGTATTTAAGAGATGCATTTGCTACAAGTGGGTCTGACAGACGAGTTAATTCAAATTCCAACTTCTCGTGGGTTTAGATTGATTCAGTCCTGTTCTATAAAGTATGAAGGTCAGAAAAAGGTAATCTTAGGCGTGTTGTCTAATTTTCTAAGCAGTACTTTCGAGTGACCTCTGAAGGTAGTTCAGTAGGTGAATTGGAAGCCGAAACCTTGGCCCACTCATACCCGTCCAGCCACCCCCCCCTCTCACCCCGAACATATTAAGACCTCACCGTAGACGCACCCGTGTGTACATTTGCGTGATCGCTGTCTACTACAATACCTAAAAACGGACAGAATCATTTACAAATCGATAAACATCAGAAGCTAGGCATGGACACAACAACCGGCATTATTTCACGTTCGCATCAGGTGCGCATCTAGCGTAACCAGCTGGTATTTACACTGCACTCCGACTTGCAATGTTGCACCCACGTCGATTGTGTGTAAAGAATGTGCCCCACCAACACCCTTGCCACCATAACGGCCCCTATGAGCGTGCGTTTAACCGTCGCGAGCATCCTATAAGTAGACCATAACGGAAAGGACACACTTCTACAAACATCAGTCCTGTCTGTAGGAGCCGAATAAATCAAACTTGGCCGTTGGAAAATCGCCGTGGTTGTAACAGCATGGAGGACGACACTATCTCGGACTTTTTGTCTTTCCCACCCAGCGGGATGAGCAATCTTGATATGCGCAAAGCCAGTATCATCAGCACCGATAGTTATACTGACGAGAAGCTTGACCACGTCCCCAGTGGTTTAGCGCAGAAGGAAGTGAGTGTCCGAGTTTACTCAAATGATTTTAACAAAGAAAAGTTGACTCCGGGTCCTATTTCTGGGTACTGCTTCTTATGCCCTTCTCTTAAATAACCGATAATAATCAGTCAGGTCTTAGTTTGTGCTGTTGGTGAATTAAAAAGAATAAAATACGACGAACCTAGGTATTGTGTAACTATTCCCACTAGCTTCCACGTTGCAAGCCCACAAATTATAAAATAACTTTTGATTCTTTCGCTTTTCGCTTTCATACTTTCGTTCAAACCATCGAAACGATCCGAATCGTACAGTACCATCTTTATATGTTTCTAAAGTTTCGGTTATTAAGTGATTTTATGCAAGTAAGTTTACTCGAAGGGCTAAGTAAATTAATTTTTTTAGCAAATGGAGCGTGTCATCATTTATAAACCCCAAGCCCCGCTCCGGATATGCCTCATCACTTTAAGCCTGAAGTAGAAATTTTATTCTGGCAATATTCAGTACAGACCCATGCTGTTCTTGACGGTTGACTCAAATTTCAACTTTGTACACAGCAAATATTATAAAATGAGCGAGTAAATATTGACTAATTACGTGAATTTTCAACCGCACGCAGTTATGGAGAAGTGAAATTGCCATCTGGGGACTATATATACTTCTTCCAAATGTCGGATATTTGCTTAGCAGTTATATGCAGAACTTCAAAAGCTAATGACTACTAATATTTTGGAAATTTTTTTCAAAAACATGCGCACTGTCTGTCCCGTTAAAGTAAAGTTTACCGGAATAAGCGCTTAGCTAAAGGAAATAATTTAAAGCTCCAATAAAACACTAGTTTTTATGTTGTTGCAAAAACAAAACCTGCAGTTGCAGCACCCAGGATAATAACTTTATACTTTATAACGTATAACATGTCAAAATATCTGTCTTTAGCCACAAGAGAAGTGGTTAAGCATGAATGCAAATATAGAACAGTTCGGAGAAAGTATTTGATGCGAGCCCTAATAAATTATAATCACAAAGTTGTAGCAACAACACACTACAGAAAATGGAGGTAAATAAAGGAAATAAAGTGGTTTTCATTAGCAAAATGTGGTAATTGCTGTTGGTTAGACAGATCCCTAATGCGTTCGGCTATAGAGTACTGCAACCCAAGCATATAGTTTTACAGAGTATCGGGACAGATTCCAGTTCTGAAGTGTCTCGTTAAGTCACGTGTAAATGATCTTCATCAAAATTTGTAGAAACGGATCTTTCCATGATTTCCTTCCAAAAATCAAGTCAAACGATTGGACGGTTTTCGTTTAGGCGTTAAATCTTAGTCAGCAGGAGATCCAGTAATTCTGTTTGTGAAAAAATATGTATGAATCGTTACAATTTTAGAACTACATGAAAATTTAATATTTAATATAAAGCCTTCCCCTTTTTGTCGAGAATTCGGATACTACGAGGCCGCCGAGGTTTTCACAATCGGGTCAAATGAATTAATATATATTGCCATACCCGAAATTTCAAAGTAAACGACGAATAAATATAAAGTCACTGGAGCAGGAGGCCGAATCAGTTCGAAAACAAAACCCATTATCAGGAAATAAAAAATATTTTAATGTTTTTTTCTACCCTTCCTGTCGACATTCTCGGACGTTTTCAAGGCCATAGGTTAATTGACCAGCAATAATTGCCAATTTGGAAATATCAGAGCCTTACAGTTAGGATAACTGAAAGGCATGTTTAATAGACTACGTCGAATAAGTAGTCTTTTATACTATTTGCATTCACCAACTTTTATATTTTCGTCAGCTAGTTTACCACATTAAATGACTTATGAGTTGATCAGATCTTGGTGTGAGGGAGAGGGACGTTGTACAGTACGGGCCAGAATTCGTGCCGCCATATGCGAAAGATTGATACTTTTTCCTTAATAGACATTGACTCAGTTTGTGATATTGATTATCGTGTAGTCTATTCTGAAGTCATTTCAGTCTTGATAGGATGCAGGTTTTTTAAGGAGCTTCGTACTGACCACTAACAAAATGTAAGCACTGTAAAAAGTAACTACTTAAATAGCATGCATTTTTATCATTGATTTTGACAGTCTTTATAAATTCAAATATATTTTCTGGAAAGCAAAAACGAAAGATTATTCCTTGTACTCGTTAAGTAGAAAATTACGACTGCATTAAATTTTTACTTAAAGCAAGGGTATCTTTCGGTTTTAAAAAAGTTTCTAAATTGCCGGATAATTTTGAAACCTACTGACAGCTACACTCCAATTCAAGGTTTACAAACTACGCACTATGTACTTCCTGTTTAAGGAAAAGTACGTTTTCGCCTGCATGTTGGGGAAAAAGTCACACAGTTCTCATGCAATGTTACAATAGATGTGGAACGTGCTTTATAAACTACACGCAGCATTACTTAATTGACGGATACGACGCATTATGAATGAACACTTCACAATCGTATAAAACCTAATGTAGACTTTTTTAAACAAAATAATACCCTTTCTTTAAGCATAAAATTTAAAGAAGTCGTAATTTGCCCCCAAAGGGGTACAAGAAATAATTTTTTCGTTTCTGTTTTCCATAAAGTATATTTAAATTTACGAATGCAGTCAAAATCAATGCTTAAAATGCAGTCTATTTAAGTACTTACTTTTTACAGTACAAACGTTTTGTTAGTCGTCAGTACGAAGCTTCTTGAAAAGCCCGCATCCTATCATGACTGAAATGACTTCAGAATAGACTACAGGATAATCAGTATCACAATCTGAGTCAATACCGATTAGCGAAAGAGTATCAATCTTTCACATATGGTAGCATGTTGCACGAATTCTGGCGCGTGCTGTATAGATGAGCGATTTCAAGCTGGAGCGCAACATCCTTAAGGGTGATTACGGGACATTTGTTAGTAATATAAGGGTTAGAGTGGGGGTTAGGATGGGGAATGGGGTTATGTCCGCATCGAAAAAAAACCACGAAAGTGCGAAGTGGAATCACGTGACTCAACTGTTTACCTCCCTCTGGACGACTGGTAGGCGTTTGTGAAAAGCTGGGAGACGTCTAGCCGTCAACTGAAGCGCATTGTAGTAACCAGGTTCACCAGATGACTGACAGCCATTAGATGTTCCGTAATTAAACTCCTGCGTACCTTATTTGCCGTTCTAAGCGCCAGTCTTGGCATAAGTTCAACTAACCAAGTTACAACCTCTATTGGCAGCTATCTTCTGGGATGGCGGCACTTATCAAATAATAGCTCCGGATATCAGTTTAAAAGATAAACGTCCATTAAAACACTGCTATGTCACCGATCGTGTCCGAGAAACAGGTTTTAGAGGCTCTATCATAGATGCCCAAAATAATTTTCCTTTTATCCGAACTGGAACTAAACTGAGATAGTGCGTAGGTTGTCCCTTCCAGTGTTTCTTCATAGATGGATCTCTGAACGGACCTTTCTGTCCGCCTCTACACAAGAACGTCTAAGAGAAGCAGTGTGTCATTACGTTCATATTTTATCATAGATTTTGTTTTTACGTGTGCCTTGTTAATGGCCTTTAGTTTTAATTCACCGTCTCTTGGAATATTGATAAAGACAGAATATCATCAAGATGTCGTCTTTATAATGCAACTCGTCGAATGTTTGTGACTTATTTTCATTCGAGGCCTGACACGCAAATGTTCTCTAGGACTATCTATAGTTTCATCATCGATCCGCTTAGACAATTTCCCACTGTAAAAGTACTGTAAGTTCTTTGTTCATAACCGCAGAATTTTCACCAGTTGTTCCGGTCCAAAAAAGATTTCGTGTGCGTGCTCCTAACCCTGCCAGTACAATCACTGGGCTGGACGGGGGAAGGCACCCAGGAGAATCCGTGGATGAAGAAGATTTGATTGACGAATTATATTCACAGAACCCATTTTTAAGGATCTACTTTTTATCAATAATTTATGTTAGACATTATGTGCTAACAAAACAATCAATTTGGAGTATAAAAATGAGAAAAAGGGGGCTGTGGGGGAACGAGTTAAAATCCCCGTCCTGAGCCCCGTCCTGATTTCCCGTCTAATCCGAGGAAAGATTGCCAGTTTGGACGGGGATTTCAACCCACCCTACCCCGCCGCCTGAAAAAGCTTTTTGCGGCGGGACGCCCACTTGTTCTCATTTTTAGACCCCAAGTTGATTGTTTTGTTAGCGGATAATGTGCTTTATAATCTTTTGATAAAAAAGTCGATTTTGAAAAATGGGCTCTGTAGATATAATTTGTTGATAAAAATTTTTCATCCCCGGACTCCCCCGTATTTCCCCGGATTACCCCGTCTAGAGCACGGGGGTATATCCTGGGATTATATGAGCCTAAGGGCCTAAAACAAGCAGAAATTTTCTGATCTATAATTTCATTCTCAAACAGCTGTCTCAGCTTTTCGAACAAGATATTCCGATGTTTTGCTTCTTCGCCCTCTGTGTTTCAGGAGAAAATTTATTGGGGTCGTTCAGTAATATCTATATCTTACTTGCGCTATCAGTCTTGTTAAGCACTACACCCCGTACGCTTTTCAAATTTCCGAATAATAACCTTTCTAGCTTTACGTGGGTCATTTGGAGCTACGAGCTATGGCTTAGCCTACAAAAAACGTTTGTTAACCAAGGATGTTCTGTACAGGAATTGCATTTTCAGCAATCTGACATGGTCTTGTGACGTCAATGCTGAGAACGATAACTGGTGGTATAATTTTCCAAACTCAAATTTAATTTCTGTCGGATGTATTTTGCTTCTAATGTAGAATAAGTGGGCCCTAAACCGAGGGTTTTGGCTTGTTGTTTACTCATTTTCAAATCCAACGTAGTCACTGTGCATTCAGCTGGATTTCAAGGAAAAGATTTTTCGATGCGTTATCTGTTTAGCAAGTGGACCAAATTGGTGTTTAAGGATTGTTTTAGCTTCGCTTGCAAGTGCAAAACATATTTTTATGAATTATAACCTACACATTGGGCTCATTTGGTCGCACCATGCCGGGTAAGAATCGCCTATTATTACATCATTACTTTCTGAATATTTTGTTAACGTTGCCTCGTCAAATTTAGTCCGGTAATCAATGGTTAGCAATATTTCCCAATTATCACATGATTTCCAACTTCTCCATTGTAAGAAAGAAGCTGCAAGTTGGGATTTTTTAAACACGACTATTTATATGAAACATGACACGAAGATGCGCAAGTCCAGCTCTTCCTTCATACAGATAACAAGTAGAATGTTTAGTTTACTGATGTATCTATTTATCAACAGCCAAACTTTGGTCTACTCTTCGACATTGACGGAGTGTTGCTACGTGGTTCAACTCCCATTCCCGAGGCAAAGGTTGCAATGGACTTACTCAAAGGCAAAGATGGAAAACTGCGCGTGCCTATTGCCTTTGTTACAAACTCCATGTCCCAACCGGAGGTGAAGAGGAAACAGCTGGAATCAACCTTCAACATCCAGGTAAGTCGACCGAAGCTGCTGAATATCGTCGCCTTTATCTTGACCTGCGTTAATAATTGAAGCAGATAAGTACAGAATAAGTTGTTAATTTAGTTGTGACTATGAGGAAAACTGTTTGAGGACAAATGTTCAGTGCAATATAAACAATAAAAGTGCAATCGAACCGCGGACTATGGGCAGACCATGTGGTAATAATATATTTACACGTGACAGTTTAGCCACCAATAAAAGTGTCGTGAGACAGTGTCAGACAAAATGGCGAGTGTGACCTGTCAGAAAAAAGGGACCAAACCACTGACTGGCCAATTCTTATAACTTAAATTGGTTTGCTGGGCAGGTCAACTGACATTTTCACGTTTAAATACAGGAAAAATGGTCATAGATGCCTCCCAGAAATGTTGCACGCGACCATATTTCGAGTTTCGAGTGATCACAGCATCGTATTCTGGGTTTAACTTTGACTAGGAAAGAATGGCTGGTACCGCATATAGAAAGTTGTCGGCAACTAACAATAGTTAACCACAGAATCATCCTCAGGATCATTGAGGAAATCCGAGTATTACCCTCATTTCGCGTTCTTTCCCGACAAAATTCGTAGTAGTGTCGTTGTTTGTAGTTATTATACTCCTTAACGTACCAGAGTGCACGAAAATAACGAGCAGCAAACACAAACAGCCGTATCGAGACCAGAGCTGCTTCTATGGTTTATTCTTTGAAAAGTACATGGAAGAGTTTCCCCGGAAATCCAAAGTCCGACTTTTGAACTGTTCTGTTTTGATTCAGAAGGGAACAGAGCCAGGATCTACAGTTCCAAAATAATTATGAAATTTTAGACTGCCTGCTAGTACTGAGCGGCAGAAGTCCATTTTAGCGACTCAAATGATTTTTCTACGATGAAGCCAGGTTAATGAGATGTTTGACTAGAAGCAGGTCTTTGTGAGGAGTACTTGCCCATCGCAGTTTCGTGCGGGCCACCGCCTGGTACCCTTAATAGTCTAAGGACTGAACTAGGTCAAAGGCACGTCAACCTGGATGCAAATGAAGTAGAGTCATACAGGAAACGTACTCTAGACTGGCCACGAAATTCAGATTACAAATTTTGTAGTTTGGGTAAGAGGTGGAGTGTAATAAAAAGCAGTAAAGTTTGGCCTAAACGTTTTCTCCTTGAAATATTATTGATCACACAGTATTTGCTGTGTCTATCGCGGTTTTCTAACGCCATAAATGGTTACACGAGAACCAAGGTTTATGTTTGCAATGCCTATTTTGCATCTTACATTTTTATACTCGATTGTATCCTTCCTGAGACTAAAGTGGCAGCATTAAAAGTTGTTAGAGTAGAATTACTTTATTAAGCAAGTGGATGTTTGCGTTGAGAATTTCCTTGCAGGGTACGTTGTATAGCTTTTTAAATTATATTGTCATTATCTGAAGGAGTAGGTGATGATAATTGCCTCTAAAAACAATCTGCTGTTGTGCTAACCGAGGCTTTTATTGCGCCCAACGTCGAATATCGAGTTTTGGAAGTATTTGTTCGTTTCCTATCACTTACACTGCGGTTGATGATCAACATTTTTGCAGAACTAAAACATGTAGTGCACGTTCCATTAAAATCAAATGCACATTTCAGCCGGTCGGTGCATTTTATTTATTTTGCATTCTAGTAAATAAATTAATTTTTGCCTCAAAATATTTTAACGAATCGAATTGCTGGTCGATTCTGAGAAAACGAAAATGAGATGTGGGTTGTTTTTATGGCAAATTTCCAAACTCCGGTCTGTCAGTTTAGCACAGATAAAGAGAGCACAAGTATTGCATAATAATGCTTCGTCGTTTGATCACTACAATGTTCCTTACACCGTTTATGCTACCCATACATAGTTAGAACTGGAGCAAATCATCTTCGCTCCGAGTCCTTTCAAATCGTTTGCCCAGTGGCACCACCACAAAGTTCTCGTCGTTGGACAAGGTGATGTTAGAGAATGGGCGAGTGATTTGGGTTTCACGGATGTCTACACAATGGACCAGGTGGCCAAGGCCTACCCGCTTTTGGACATGGTTGATCATGAAAACAGGAAAATTGTCGTAAGTGGTCCATATTCAAATATTATTTTGCCGCTCTTGACAACTTCCTCGGCTGAGGGCAAGCTTCTCTCATGTTGTATTGTTTTTATGGAGTAATCGTTACATCGAGCGAGTGTTCTTTTAAGCAACTAACTGAACAGATACTTCTCGTCGCCAAAATCTTTAACATTTACCAAGTTGGAGCACAACGATGGGAATTACAAAGGTTTATGATTCTTTGCCAATAAAATTCTCAACTGACATGTCTTAGTGAAAAATCGGAACATATGCTTCAGGTGGAACCATATGTTCTAGTTAACTCTGCGCCTTGCATGTATGAAGGATTCATTTGACCACCAGTGCCTTACTTATCTAGAGAAATCTTAAACTACTCAGTTTAAGGAGAACCAGTCGCTCAAAGGGGAGATCAGTTAAGTTAAAAATGCATAACTGCCACCTTTAGCAAGATCAAATAGACGACATGCGACTTTTTTGCGGAACTGCTGGTTAACGGTCCAAAATAAAACAAAAAGAAACATTTAGATGTCCACCTTCTTTGTTAGTTAGATGGAATACCAGCTTGCATTCTTTTGAACACGCAGATTTTTTGATAATAATTGGCAAAACCTCAATCAAAAATAGCCAAATTTTGAAAATTCCAAATTGAATTTATTTCAAAAAAGATTAGAAATGACGCCTTCGTTATCATTTTACCAACAAGCCATTCACATCACAAAGTATTTACATTTACCATCTCTACATTTGGAGACAGCCCTTTCGTTACTTTTTACTAGAATAGACTGGCCTTGTCTATAATTGACTCTGGTTTCTGAAGATTAGAGGAGGCATCTCCATGCGACTTTGAAAATCCCACATGCGCCACTGCTAGTGCGTCACAAACTACTGGCTAGACTCGGAGTTTGAAGCTGAATGAAACTGCCACCTGGTTCGGTGAACTGTGTTGACGCTGAATCAGCGTGGCAAGAGTAGAAAGAACACCAATCGTCCACCGTACAACTATGATAAATGGTTGAAATACACTATGCTATGGCTGCTAATTTTGAGCCTCAGGGGACGTTGTGTGCACCCATGATTCAGTGATCCCGCATTGGCGTAAGACTAGTTAAGCGAAGCTACAAATATGTCAAAGACGATCCCACCAGTTTTACACAAGTTCATCCGCAATATAGCTGCGGTCGCTCACCTATATTTCAAATAGTTAAACACTGGCTGATAAACGCCTTAACCATGCAAAATTTAAGCATATCTCATCTCTGCTCGGAATGATAGTACTATGGAGTCCTAAATCCAGTAAAAAAACAACGACTTCGCCAAAGCTTCATCCTACGCAATATATGCCATGCCTCATGGCAGCGTTATCACCATCATCGTCGGTCGGGTTTCTTTTGTCCTTGAAGAATAGCATGTATTCGGGGTCACAGTAAATAGGAAACAATGCTAGAAATCTGTTCGACTCCTTTACTATTCGGATCAATTTTTTAGGCGAAAGGCTACACTGAGGACAAGAACTTCCCGCGAATCGAGGGTAAGCCACGGATATCTTAATATTTTTTCATGTCTGTATAACAACTGTTCTTTTTCATGAAACGTCAACTGAAATTTTGAAATGCATTTGCAATTGGAAAGATGGATTTAGATGAGGTCATAGTACTGAGTATCGTACGACATTATCCCAGGATGAATCAATCACAACAGTATGTTTGTTTCTGAGTAAGCTTCTTTTCTGTTTCCTGTAAAAAATACAATTTAGTTAGAAATGGCTACTAAATTATTAGGCATTTTACGAATTGCTTTTAGGTGCCCTTATAACTTTGAATACAGTGTACAGCAAACCTGAAAATGTATGTTCTTTCTTGCACTCATTTCATATTACATCATCCGTTGTTTCGTTGTTATGCCTGAGCAAAGTGCATCGCTTTAAAAAACGTTCATTGTTATGAGATTTTGGAGGACCGCACAAGGTCCGTTTATATAATATCATATGCCAATTCATATATAGTATTGGAAGAAGGAATTTACCGACAAATAAAAGGGAGAGTAGGATGGCCATTTCCGGGTTAGTAGCCATCGTCAGCCAGTCATAACCAACCCCAAGCGGTGCCCCACCCGGGGTTCGAACCTGCGACATCGCTAGTTAGAAGTCAAACGCTCTAACTGCTGCTCCACGGCCTCGTTCAAGATAACAAGGTCGCGGGTTCAAACCTCCGGTGGGGCGCTGCTTGAAGTTGGTTATGACTGGCTGACGACCGCTAATGAGTCAGAAATGGCCATCGTAGTCTTCCTTGCATTTAGCTGTAATGTCCTTCTGCCTATATTCGTAGCCACTCTGCTGTGTGGTTTGAGAGTGTTATTCAAAAGGCAGCAGGAGGGACGACTGTGTCCTATAACTGATCGGTGTGCGCCTCTCTGTCACCTTATGTAATATTATATATTCGTTTATAAGTGCTGCTTAGTGAGGCTAAAAAATGGCCCACATTTTTAGCCAAATGTTACAGGTCGTATATAATGCATTCGTAATAACCTAACGACATATATAGTTCGTATGCTGAAGGGTTAAAGCATGTCGTTTGGGAACCATAAGTGCAAGTGTGACTGCAGATATGAGTCCAAATTATTCAGGAATAATATTTTTAAAGCCGGAAAATACTCTCGCTTATTATAACATTTGAAGATAAAATTTGCTACTGATTGAGTACAAGAGCGAATATTTTATGCAGGTTTTCTTAAAAGTGCATTTGTATTTATAAGGGCATCGAAAATCAAGGCGAAAATGCCTACTAGTGAGTATAATGTTTACAGGCGGCCAAAGATTAACTCGTTAAAAAGTCGAAATTCTGCCGGCATCCTATTTTCAGATGATGCTATACCCAATTAAGTGAAACTTTCTACTCCAAAACCATTTTCGAAAGTTCGGGCAACATTTTATGTGGTAGACCAGCTACTCACTACCATTCAGTATTGACTTATCTACTCTCTGGCTAAAATACAGCAATCCTACTTTTGGGTGAGCCGACGCACTGGGAGATGTATCTCCAACTGCTTATCGACCTCCTTGTCACCAATGGTAAGCCAGACCATAAGCCGGAGAATTATCCTGACAGTCATCTTCCCATCCTTGCGTGTAACATGGATCTCCTCTTCATGGCTCAAGCTTCAATGCCCAGGCAAGTCATTAAGGCCATGTGAGGTGATGTGTAATGCGCTCCTAGATTACTCTCTGATTATAATCCCTCCCCCTCCCCCCAGGCATTGAGTATTGATCAGCCACCAATCACGTTGCCGTAATTAGATGAACATGCAAGATCACTCTGAAGGAGGTTGATAGTTTTATTCTTTATCCAACGACTAACTGCCTATATTAAAGTCATCATGACGGCTTTAGTTGGAGAACCGAAGCATGTTGTACATATCCAGAAGTCTGACTATGTGCAAGAAATTCTCCCCCCCCCCCTCCCGACGAACTGTTTTCTGGATTTTATTTCACATGATAATCTGAAACTTTCAATTGAGAGAGCCATTTACACAGAAAAAACATAATTGCGTCATCCTAATTAAAAAAGCATTCCACATATATGCAATCTGCGGGTATTTTGAGCATATGAAAATCGGAACATGACAATATGACTTAATTTTAATGTATGGGAACAAATTCTCCTGTAATAGCAATTAATTTGTACTGAAATTACAATATCAATACACATAAAGCCTCGTAAAAGCTGCTTCGTTCAGTTTGAATTTGATCAAAAGAGTGACTGCCTGCAAATTAGCAGACCCAAACGCAATGATATAGGCTAATACATGCAGAAATCCTGCTTTCACGATCGTAGTTCGCAATTATATTAGTCTTCTTAGTCTAGCGAACGTTGTTGTTTCATGTCTGAAATCTGCTTGTTTTTGGAGTTCCAATTTTTTTTGTACCTTGTAGCAAGACAAAATGAGTGCGTTATCATTTTCAGACAGAGTTCAACGAAAGCAGTAGCACATTCACCTGTTTGGATAAACAGCTAACGGTCGCCCGATTTGGTGACTTAATGCTTAGTAGGCATCTAAGGTATTCGAAAGTAATACAATAATATATAGTCTCCGATAAACATTTCTTAGCCACCCGACCCAATTCTTTCGATCTAAGGTGGTAACCCACATGTTCGATAAAACAAAGATATGCTTCTGTCGCCCTTTGCCAGCTGCATTACGCGTATACATACAGTCTGCCATGTCCCTGCTCCGGTTTTATTGGATCGACTAATAATACATAAAAGCATGTCTCTACGCTGTGTGTTGTGCTGCACGGAAACACATGAAATCGTCTGTTTACTATGATGTTTCTTATAGTCAGACTTTGGTAGGGAACCGCTGTTTATAATGGCCTTCGAATCTTCACTAAGACTACGGTAACCTTTAGTGAATTCCGAGTTTCGTGCCCAAACAGATAACTTTGTAGTGCATGTTTTGGTCAAACACCTTTTCATTAATGTTGGTTCGCACAGACATTTTTGACGTAAGCAAAATAACAATTGGCTAGCCGTATTGAACTGCAATGTTTTTTATAAAAAAACCGAACCCATACCGCGCGCGCTGATCAGTTTACGCTGAATTTAGCGGTCTCTTTCCAAAGGTTTGCCGCTCACGGGCTCGGACTATTTACTCTTGGAGTACATCTCGCTGCAACAGTAGAGCCCCACAGTTCTACCGAGCAGCTCCCTTTTTCGTATCTCAAGTGATTTAGTTGCTTGTGTTCGTCTCCCTGTTTACAATTTTCGGTTTTTTTATAGATTCGGGCACGGAGCCTTTCTTGTCTGCCTGGAGTCCTTGTATGAGGTAATCCGGTCATGATAAGAGTTTGCTTTATTTGACGCTTACAATATTTTGGATGGCTTTCCTCGTCCAGAGTTTCTGAGTACTATAAGAGTTGTATCTTGGATTCATGAACTTGCTGCAACTAAATCAGTTACTTTTATATGCAAAAATGTAATACGTTACTGGTAGCAGGAACCGTAATGGTCATGGCTACAGTTTGTTTCGCGTAGATTTTATATAAAGTATATTATTTTCACGTCGGATAGAAATAGGTTACTGTTAAGAATTTTGTTCCAGTTGTGTTGTAAATAACACTTCTTATTTATGGAGCAAATAAATTTCTCTCGGTTCCATACTCGCGGCGAAGTGATAAAACTGGGATACATCAAGAAATGTCTACAGTGGTACAATTGGAATGATGCAAATCAACCGTATGGCCAGACTGGTCCTCAGCGGGCACAGTCAACAGCAATATTTATTTACATCCAGTCTACCAGACCCTACGTGCAAAATTCAAATCATTTCAGACAAGAACGACGGCGCTAGCAAACGACTTACAGCTTCGCCAACAGTTGTCGCCGTAGCAGCAGGGGAAAGACCCAGCCGCAGTTCAGACAACCGACTTGAACCCTCGTTCCACCGACGAGCCCAAACGACAGAACGTGATCCGCGCGTGGAGCGACAGCTGATCCGCCCACATAGTTATGAGGGAGAGTCCTATAGCAGCCGCTCCAGTGCATCCGATGGGCACACATAATTAGCGCTGACTACAGCAACTGTGCAAGCCGTGTGGGTCACATTAGGTCGTAAATAATCTGCTACGGTTGGGCCAAAGCTAATTCACAGGCAGCAGGAAGGTCCGAGTTCGTGTGTTAAGCATGCCTACGATACAAGACTTGTGGCGAGACTGAAAATTTTTCGGCTAGCAGGTAGAACTAATCCACCATTCTGATGATTAGAATGAAGGATTTCCGAAACGTCAGCATCAAGACACTGGGGTCCATGAAAGTGCCTCTTCTTCGTCGTTGTCATCGTCTTCTTCTTTGGGGGATGGCGAACGGGATAATTTACCTCGACATTCTAGCTTTATCCATGTTAATATATGTATGTTGAAGTAGAGCTCCTTGGCAAAGCGGAACTTAATTTTTCCTTGACTAGATCGGGGAAACACCTGCATTTATATATATATAGCAGTTAAGGGGGGGTATGACAGCATTTGGGGATAACTTGATACAGAACTGTTTCGGGCTTATTAGCCGTCATCAGCCCTTCATCTGACCACCACATGAACTCTGTTTAGTTCGGAAGCCTATTCGATCGGTGTTCGCACATTTCTGAGTGAACCGTCTGTGAGTGCCTTGTTTGTGTTGTCCAACCAGCTGGTGTTCAGGATTATGCTTGGCGGATGAAGGCTAATAAGCCTGAAACAGTTCTGTATAAAGTTACCCCCAGACGCTGACATACCCCCCCCCCCTTAGTGCTATTATGACTTGGCCCAAATCGGCCTGGCAGGCGGTCACCCGTTGGGGACCTCTGACCACCACATGAACTTTGCTTAGTTCGGAAGCCTATTCGATCGGTGTTCGCACATTTCTGCGTGAGTATATATATATGCATTTATATAGGGCTAGGCTATCCATTAGTAGTTTACATACTGCTGATGAACCCCCTTTCACGCACATTCTTCCCTTCTAGCGAGTGACGGGACACCCTCTTCGATATACAGCTTTGGTGGGAAAACCCAGTGAAATTACCTATCGCTTTTCGGAACATATTTTGAGCAAGACATCTCTTCGTTTGGGCTACACGCGTCCAATCAGGAGGATTTACTTTTTCGGGTAGGATCCTATTTTGACGTAGATACCGATACTTCAACTCTGTACACTAGCTACTGACTTTACCATATTTTTCATTCTAAAATACGTTTTTCTAATCATTGTTTTTTTAAGTCTAATTTCCAATATGATACCAGCAAGTGAAGCATTAAAAGATTCTGCCAGTGCGTTGGAACAACTTTCTAAAGGCATATAACTTTACGTCTAGGGACAACCCCGAAGTGGATATATTGGGCGCCAATCTGTATAACATGTATCTTCGCCGTTACCGTCGTTTATCGGGTGGCCGTGAGGTTGCCCCTCCGGAACAGGCCAGGTTGGACAAAAAAGCGGCAGTCGCTTCGTCCAGAACAGTGCCAGCTGACGCAACCTTCCTTCCTCAGACTGCCCGTGGTGTCGAATGTGAGTTTATTTATGCAAACGCTCGCCTTAGTTTTATTTATTCCAACCTACCGTTTCGTTTCGACTATTCGTCTTACATCCTCCCTTCTCTGCCAAATTCCGCGTTCCTTTGCCTTCCTGAATTTTTTTCTTCCGTAATTTTCCCTTCTGTTTCTACTCCTTAGAATTGTTTCGTTAAATATTGAGCTGTCCGGTTTTTGCCAAGTTTTCCTCTTTTTTTGACTTGATGGTGTTTTTGCACAATTTCAGCTATTCTGGTTTGCACTGGTGTCTACAAGCCAGATGACCGTGATAAGCATCAACTAACACAACCACAAAATTGTCATCGTGACTTCCTTGGTGCCACCGATTTGGTTCTGCCCAGTTTTGAGGTTGTTGATGTGCTCGAGGGTATGAAGCTTCTTCTTTTGGAGGAACACTTCAACCCCAAACTGGCTTAGGACGGGATGGCTGATGGCACGGTAAAGAAGGTGGCTGTTGATTCTCCCTCACCCATCTTTCCTCCGTTTCTCCATGCATTGAAACCCTCAATACCCCCACAGGTATTTTTCCTGTAGTGATCATCATGTCATTGTCTGTCGCATCCTCAACCTCCCACCTCCTGGCTCCACTGTGCTAAACAGCCACTCTACCTTTGCACCGATTTCTCTGCTGTCAACTAGGAGTGGTCCAATAAAACACTTTAAATGAGTCTTACTTTTGTCGGAGAACCCCAAAAGGTACTTCTACAGCTACATGTACGTGCAATCGCTGCCTCTGTAATGGGTCACCTGGCAAAGGCGCCGGACAAACACTTAGAGGTGTTACGGGGAATGCGCCACTGCAACAAATGCCATACACGCCTGGAGGCAATTGACGCTGTGACAGCAGCATTCGCACGGTCCCACCTCCAGTTTTCTTGACCCTGTCTTTACAACGGCCCTATGTAGGTGGTGGTATCGCAGGGATTTAGGTAAGTTAAACCTTAGCAAGTGCGATCTCTTCATTAGAAGAAGAGAAGATATGGGAGGCCAGAGTGGTAGAAACAATCTATTCTGTAGAGAAGGAATGAAGAGCAGGCAGGAAAACATGGACAGTCGGACCGCACGTCAATCCGCTAAAGCGGCTTGGTCAGAAGTGCATTGAGGTCCTTGTGATTTGGCCTTGAAGGCAAATGATCAGGCGGATTGAGGTCTGCCTACGACTGCGGGCGTGTGCTTGGCCACCGCATTCTCGCGGAGTTTGCATAACTTGTGATTGGTTGTCACAGAAACCGAAAGCAGTAAGCGTTCACTTTGAGCTAGTCACTACAGTGGAGAGGAAAGTGCCGTAGACGCCGGGCAAATATGCTGTCACTATGACCTTCTTCACGTGTAAGTCGCCGTTCTTAAGGTCATCGTGCTCTGAAGCAAACGACGGCCATCACCCGGAGAAACGGTCGAAATGTCCTGTGACCAGACTACGCCATTTCCATTATGGAATTCTGGTCATGTGCTAGGTACGTATACGGTGACTTTTAGGTAGCCTTTGTAAGGTTCATGACTGGTCACATCGAAGGGAGAAGCAAGATGCTTTTGTTTATATGGGCCACTTCGAAAGTACTTCCGACTGTCTAGTAGGTGCTTCTCGAGCATAATGAACTCCACGCCCCTGCCGGCCTTTTTGCGCAAATTCAACAGTCATTAATTTTAGAATCTAAGCAGGTTTAGCGCAGCTCTAGGCAATCAGATGGAACTTCCGACTACAGCTTTTACGAACCAAATAAGCGATGGGGTGTTTTGTAGAGCAGTGAGCACCAGACGAGGAAGCTATGGGACAGTTTAAAGCTAACAAAGTTGTAGTTTCTTGATCGATGAGTAGACTCACCCAGCAGAACAAGTTTGCATGGCAAGAATAATTTGAGAGAGCTGATTTATCAATTTTAACCCCTAATTCCACGGAGTTCCATCAGTCAACTCTATGAGAAAGTTGACACTGCTGAAAATTTTGGCATAGAAACAGTAATGTAAAAGAACTGATTCATTCATTGCAACCCCTCTTTCTATAGAGTTCTGTCACCCGTTTCTGCTACTGTTTTCTGATGATGCATCTGCTGAAGAAGCTGCGACGGACGTCGAAACACCAGACGAAAAAAGTCTTGTTCCAGCGATCGCATCTTCTTCTTCTTAGAGCTCCATCAGTCAAATATTTGCCTAAAGCAAGATTTTGCCAGATAAACCTATTGTAATAGTCTGCTTCGAATTGACTTTATTCGAATAATTTGAGTCGAATGTTGACCCTACAGCACGCGCACAGCTACTTCCAGAAATATAAGGGGTACCGCAAAAAACAAGCATCTTTTTTCGGATTAGCAATGCTGCCTTCTTCTGCTTAGTACATTTACTACACAGTCTTCCTGTTCAGTTGATAAAGTAGTGTTCATTGGAAACCTTTAACGTCTAAGTAAAGGTTGTGCTTAGATCACTACAATCATCAGGCCGAATCCCAGGTGGTAGGTAAAAGGCTGAAGACACCAGTGAGATGGATTGACTGCATACAGAACCCGCAGTCGCTGGCTCAGAGGGCAGTGGCCACTGGCGAAGTCAGCGCTAGTGCTGTCTGCGTCCAGCCAAAACACGAGACAGTGGTGGTAGCTGCGTAAATAGGATTGCGGAGCAGGTTCAAGTGTTCTTCAATTGGCGGGTGGGACATTACCAGAGGGGTGTCGTGTCTGGGGGCGTAGGCTGTATCGACCGAGGGTGAGGGAGAGCGACATTTTCAAGTGGCGCTCGGGCGGCCACAACGACTTGGATGCAAGTCTGTGTGTGTGAGTGGAGTCGGTCAAGTGTCTGCAGGTCAGCGCGTCCGGAAGCGTTGACTGGGATAATGGATGACATTGAGGCAGTTTGCCGGACACAGCAATGTTGGGTGCCGGCTACAAACCATCGCAGCGGAAAGACGGATTTTCTTTTATTAAACTCCCTTCCAATGCTCTCGTCAATTTTGCGAATCCAAACTTTAAGGAGCAACGCGTGTATGGTCGTTTTGAATTTTCCACGTGAAGGGGGTCTTACGGATTTAATTTGTTTCCAGTGGTACCACACTGAGTCCGCATTACTACCTATAAGTGCGGACGCATCGGCGTGAGAAAAAAACGAACTAAATTGCATCATTAAGTGGATCTGAAATCAGCCAGTCATACTCAACTCAAGGGTTGGAACCCCCGAGATTTGAACCAGGGTCCTTTGGTCATTGAGTTCAATACTCTACCTCTAGTCCACGGGCTCCTTGCTTTGTCGGTTGAGATCGAGAATATGATGATTGTATGTGTTTTTCCGATCTAGCAAAGGAACAATTAAGTTCCGCTTTGCCCAGGAGCTCAAAACGTGAATCCTCCAGACCGTCGCGTACATAAGCGAAACACATGTATTCATAAATTGTATCAATCAGGCAAAACACATGCGCGAAACACATACATTCATAAAATGTATCAATTGGGCGTTTGCTTGCTTCATCTTTACAATGCGCCCATCCGCACAGCCTTGAAGACCAGTCAGTTTTGGTGAGTTGCTGTATGAAAACGGTTTTTCGTAACCTAACTCGCCCGACCTAGCATCTTGTGACTTCTTGTTATTCCGAAAAATAAAGAAATCCCTAAAGCGCTTTCAGAACGTACGTGCACATAATTTATAGGTTTTTACAAAACTACACATTTTAGTGACTCATATTTACCAATTCCAATGTCATTTGTACACGAAGACAGTTCGATAAAAGAAACAATGCACTCCTTTTAATGGTTGACTTTCCCCATTCTTAAAGATAAACATATGCTTTCGGTTAAAGTAATTCCCCACTGCCAACTTATACATGTTCTTCACGAACTCCCCCCTCCCACGATTGGCAGGTAAAGACTAACTCCCGCTGAAGGCCACACCCATGTGTATTTTCTATTCCCCCTGCTCCTGTGGAGCAGGATACACTAGCCAAACAGTGAGGGGCCTGGAAAAGAGGGAACGTGAACACCTACCGGAATGGTTAAGTAACGATAAAACAAGACCGAGCTCGAATTCTCTTCTCCCACACCTTGTCGATATGAATCACCGAGTCAATAATAATGAAGCCTGTCAGGTTGCTCCCGGACAGCAGCCAACTTCTCCAAGGGTCTACACCAGCGGGTGTGTTTATAGATAGAGAACAAGAAGGTAGGTCGATCACCGGATATAGGGTATTTTTTCGTCTGAGCTTTCGAGCTCTTATTGCAGTCCAGTGCCAGAGATAAAAGCGTCATCGAAAAAAAGCAACAGTTTTAGGAGACAGGGAGCAATCAACAACCAGTAACGTCAATCCGGAGGTGCCTGTGCAAGGCGATGAGCTTTCTCCGTCTTTCTATAGCCAAAATATTTAGCCCTTAATTTCGACTTTAGTAAAATCTCCACGGTAAAGAATTAGACTCTTCCGCAAAGTCTGGAATTTTAGAGTGATTTTGAAACGCATGCAGATCCTGCTGAATAATGCATTCTGATAGAATACATTTGGTATTCTTTCTATTCCTGTAAACGTGCACAAAATTAATTGAGTGTTCTTTGCTACCTATCACCTTCAATGTAAGTCTGCCTTAGGATGGTTGGATAAACACCAACAATTTACTGGTTACAGTCTCAGTTCCGCGCGAAGTTGAATAAACATCGCTTTGTTGCTTACTTTTCCCGGTTGAGCAAGATAAGAAACTAGGTAAATTTGCAAACACTACGAAATCTCTATTTTCCAATTAGCAGCACTGGTTGAACCTCACAACAAGCCGTGAAAAGGGTTTAGCAACTATTAAATCAACTTTAAGTTAAGGATTGAAGGCAGTATGCGCAGAGAAATTACTAAAAATGATCAATTGAGTTTTTAAAAAAATGGACAAGGCAAAGATCACTAGATTCGTAGAATTTAATGACGTCATAAAATTTCGTGACCCCTCATTCAGCTGCAGACGGTCGTTGCCTATTTATAAGAGAATTAACTGCCCAATTAAGGTCGTACTTCGGGCAACGACCGAGTGTACCCTACGCGTTGCGGAGGCCGCTGCAATACGGACGAGAAAACCAGAACTCTGTAAGCAGCTGGACCATGTGATCAACATCGCATTGCCGTGGTAACAATCGATAAACTCATTCCTGCCTATGACTCCTCGCCATTCTTAGGACTGACTGCTACCTTGTCCCCTGCCCCAACCCCCCCCCTTAAACCACGTCCTTCAGGCTCTCATGACGATGCACTAACATAAACTGCCATGCTGTGACAATTACCCCCCCCTTCCTCTAACCCTCACCATGCGCCCAGATCTATGACTAATTGTTTCTATCCTATTTACCTATCAAGTTTCACCCTTCGAGGCTGACATTTAATCGGACACTTTATTCTCTTATTAATAGCAAACGACCGTCTCCAGCTGAATGAGAGGTCACAACATTTTATGAAGCCATTAAATTCTGATAATATAGTGATTTTTGCCTTGTTCAAATTTAGGTAAAAGTAGCTTGTGTAGCCCAACTCACATACCCCTAATCCCAGCATTTTCTTCTGCAAAAAGGGTGGTTATGGAGATTTTTTGGGTGGGGAAATAGAAAAGGCAGAAAAGGAAATTTTTAGAAGTAAGTGTAAAGTGAAAAAGTATAGTCATAGTTGATTCCCGCGGCCGCTGGGAGCAGGTTGTTCCGCATGTAAATTGAGGGTGTGCGCGGCGCCTCGCGCCGCGGACTATACTAATCTAACTCCAGAACGGTTAGCTGGACCACAGGTAAGTTGAAGTAGACGACCTCCTAACCACCATTTCAATTTTTCGGGAAATTAAAGAAACCTTCAATTTGATAATCAATAAGTTAAATGATAATACAGGTTGGGAAAATCTGCAGATCTAAAATAACAACACTTCTAAATACAGTGAAATAAAAATGCATTTAGCATTAATTAAAGTATATTCCACTGCTTGTCCTAATTCCCCGCCCATGGGAAACCGATAACCACCGTTTTCGTACGAAAAGATGCAGGTTGTAGGGATTAATGAGTGGGGCTACATAAGCTACTGTTGCCCAAATTTCTTCCGGGAAGAATGCTTCAATTTAAAAGACATTTATTAACAACAAACAGAAAATTGAAAACAACGATCAAAAAACAATTTTCTGCCTTCAGTATTATCAGCTAACTCCAAATCATGGGTACGACGTATTGCGAGTTTTAAGCAAGGAGGTAGAGATAACTACTCCTAGGCAGAGAGTGTAGCGGTCCGTGATCAGCACCATTGCGTTAGCTCACCTTTTATTAACCAGCCAAGCTTTTCATACTCGCGCATGACAATCTACCCAGCACGCTACTGTCCGCCTCACGCTCCCCGTCGGGTCGCTGCTGCAAGAGTCTTAGCCCTAGCCTCCCGAAATATCGAAGCCAATCAGTGCGCGCCATTTCCTGACTGGCTACAGGCAACAGAGGACACTTTCTGGGATCATGTAAACCCTCGCGCGAACAATAACAATAACTGGCTTCTGGAGAATACGAGCAATAATACTATAGAGTCCTTTGTAAGCTCTTTCTCATATTAAAACAGTGTCGAACCCTATCTCTCCTCCCTGATTTCTGATTCGGGAACCCTTCTGTCGTTGCTAATTTTTTTAGTGACATTTGCAACGTCACACTTGCTCCACGGATGACCATTCATCGTGAGTTGTAATCGTATCTCTCCGTGGTGTTCTGTGATAAAGACGCACAAATTTTCTAGTATTAGGACAGTTAAACTGGCTGCCTGAAATCTGAGTGACTGGTTAATTGAATCATTAGGAGCTAGCCGCTTGTAGGTATCCCTTTTTTCTTGCTAAAATCTATTGAATATCGGCTGGGGGCCCAGAACAGTGAGTGGATGACATCCGCAATATCTAGCTCTTTAATAAAGAGGCGGAATACGACGGTTTTCGCATCAACATCTGCGAAGTTTGGAAAGGCCGCTTTAACTAAGGTTGACAGATCCTTGTTGGAATGCTCAGACTTTAAGTGGCATTTGCATCGTTTTTCTGGCAATCTGCCAGTGACCTCTACAACTGAAGTTTACGTTGTAACTACTTACATAGGCTACAGAAGGACACAACACCATTAAGTCTTCTTTTAAAACAGGCGGCCGAAGAAAAGACGGGAGGGACTCGTTTATAGCGCTGTAATCACCGTAGCAGTCGGGGATCCTTGGTGTTGTGGATGTGAAGTCCCAGTGCCTTTCAGCGGGCTATTTTTAGCTTCTGTATCTCTGCTCCTCTTATCTCAATTTCCTTCAACCAGTGTCGATTCTAAAGAAGAGGAAGACGCGAGCTCTGGAACGATAGTTTTACTCTGAGCTCTCGGCTCCACACGAGAAGCCATCGTCAGAGTAAATGAGAAGCAGCAAGCGTTAGCTACGCGCAAATGGGTTTGTTGGGGGTGGCAATTATTGATTGGTACCTGTCCACACCACGTCCATTCTCACGCTATCGTATCGTGTTCCATACGCGCGTCCTTGGGGTTTATGGCATGTGACCTTGACGTGGTAGCCTGCATGTTCGTACGGGAACTAGGCCGTGGTTTCTGGTCGAGAGTACGGGTGGCAAAATAGCAGGGCCGTATATCCACATGCCTACTTATGGAGTTAGGATCTGACACCCAGGCCTCCAGCAGTTCCCGTCCTGTCTTATTACTGGCTCGTGCCATTATCCGTATGTTCGGGAAGTCGAATTCGTGGCCTTCTTCCATAGTGTGGGTAGCGATCTGGGAAAGTTGGTCACCTCTCCGCACCGCCCGTTTGTGCTCCATTATTCGCGAGCAAAGTCGTCGCCCGGTCTGCCCTGTATAATGGCAAGAACAGTCGCGACATGGCACCTGATAAATGACGCCAGACTACTCACCTTCATCCAGTGGGTCTTTGAGCTGCATGACTCGTGCACGCATGGCAGCTGTCGGGCGATGAACAATACCCACGCCGAGCTCTGCAGCGATACGCTCGGTTCCTTCTGACACGCTTTTAATGTATGGTAAAGGGTGCCAGAGCGTTGGTCGTTCCCTTTCTTTTGTTCCCCGTGAGCGCGTTCGAAGGCAACGGCTAATGAAGCTGTTCGGGTATCCATTCCTGGTCAGTTGGTTCCGAAGATGTCGTGGGGCGTTTACGGGCGTGGACAGGGACCAATCAATAATTGCCACCCCCTACAAACCCCATTTACGCGTAGCTAACGCTTGCTGTTTCTTATTTACTCGGACGATGGCTTCTCGTGTGGAGCCGAAAGCTCAGCATAAAAAAATCGTTTTAAAGATCGCGTCTGCCTCTTCTTTACAACAAGAACCTGGGGCACGCATATTCGCTTCTAGTGTTGATTCTATAACTTCATTACGCATTCGTAACTTCAGAGTTATCAAGATGTTGATGGATAAGAAAAATTAGGCCGAACTTGAACCTTTATTAAACTGCCAATCGAAAAGCGCGAATATGTCAATTTAGTTCAGTGATTCTGTTCCGCAGCCAAGGGAACTTTATTAAAGGCAGGGATAGAAGAAATAATCACAGGTACCACAAATCAAGAAACTAAACACCATTCACGCTTTTTGCATCCAATTTCGGTTACTGTTTCTCAATTTACTAAAATACCTCAGTCGCATGTGCTATTTTACAACACCCTAGAGTGGCAAATGCATAATGACCGCCAGCCATTACTAACTGCAATTACGCCGGTTATTTCAGCCGAATCAAATTTGTGCAAACAATGCTCGGTACTTCTCCTTTTAATTCGCCAGTGTCATTGACGGATTCCATAGATGGTTGTTTATTCCTACCGTGTAGATTATCGGTCACTGTATTAATAAGGGGAATGGTAGTGCATCTTTGTAAATTGCGTAAACAACCGTTTCATTTTACAAACTAGACGTGGTTGGCGACGGTTCCAAAAGGCGATACTTAATTAAAAGCGGCGGAAATTAAATAAATTAAAGTCAATAGACGCGGAAAGTTCAGAATTCATCAAAAACCTGTCGCCTAAACAGTTACCACAATAGCAAGTACGAGTGACACAGCATGAAGCTTGCGTCAACACCGTAGATGTTGATCTGTGTGGCTTCGTTACAACTCTGGAAACTATGCTTGTGAGAGCTGAATCCTCCGACAACAAACAAAACTACTCCTCGATGATGACCCACAGGCAAAACCGATATGAGTCAAAAGCTTTCAAAGAACTAAGAAGCAACAAAATTATGCTGCCCGCTGATAACGGACGAATACTCTCATGATAAACCGAAAAGATTATAGCGGTCCAAGTAACGAGTGTGCTTAGAGCACAACAATCATCAGGCCGAAATCCCAGGTTGGAAGCTAAAAGACAAAAGTCACCAGAAGTCCCAATTGCTGCCTTAGGTGCCAGTTGCCACTGGCGAAGCCGGGGCTTGTGTTGAATGCGCCCAGCCACACCTGAGAGGGAATTAGACAGTGGTGGCAGCTGCTTTAGTAGGATTAGAGAGCAGGTTCAAGTGGTTTGCTATTGGTGTTTTGCAATCTGCCCGAGGGGATGTCGCCTCTAGAGACCTTTGCTGCATCGGCCGAGGGGTGGCTTATTCAAGTGCCCCTTAGGCAGGCGTGCTTATTCGGACGCACTTGTATACGCGGGCGTGTATGCATGTGTGTACGTGACTGAATAAGCCGAGGTCAACTGTGCAGGCCGCTGAAACTCCGAAGGACGGGGGACGCCGGCGCAGCTGTTAATCGGTTAGCCAGAAGCAGTTGCCAGGTCAAGGCTCGGAGAACGGAGGCGCCAGTGAAGGAAAGCATTGAAACTGTTGTTCGTGACGATGCATGACTTTGGGGCAGTGGACCTTGGAGAACAAAGCGGGAACAGGCATTATGGCCGTCCGCCACAGATTAAAGGGGCAAAACTGAGCTCCTTCTGGATGACAGAGCACTTTACAGAACAACACGGAATTTGCGAACCTAAATGGCAGTCGATCGGCCTAATAAACTTCTTAGAGAATTCCGTTGCAAAAAATGTGTTCACAGCGAATAAATGATCCCAAATTAAAGTAACTGACACGGTTCTGACTTGATTCTATGAGCTGCCAAAAATCCACACACCAAATGTTCCACTGAGGCCAATTGTCACCCTAAAAGGTAGCCTTACTTATAAGTTGGCACCCTATGTATTTAAAACCTGAGTTTCTGCAAGGCAACTGAACTATCTCCGTTTAATCGGCCTCTCAATTCCTCGAAGACCTCCAGGGTCAGAGGATTCAATCAGAGTAGATCATCGTCTCGCTCTTATGACGTCAATATTCACGTCCATCACACCGAATTTGGCGCAAAAATCTAACGTGAGGGGCAGAGCCCACGAACACTTAAACATCCCACGATACTCTTCAAATTTTTCAAACATTTTTATTTCACCTTTGCTGGAAAAACCTCTCAGCGGCCAGCAGAACTATATCGATCTCCCCAGCCTCCGGCTTAGTGATAGAATTGGTCTTACGTGAGCTAAAAGTATTGTCTTCGTCCAAAATAAAGCGGTCCGTTGACATCATTACGTTGATGGTACTTTATTTATAGTCAGAAAAGATATGCTACAGAGCTTCCACAACTCGCCCAACAGATACTCCCCCGATATGGAACTCTCGTGGGAAAAGTACAAGAGCAGCAGCTGCCTTTCCTTGATGTAAACGTTAAACGAAATCCTAACGATTAAATTGAGATGACAGTTTTCCATAAGGCAACAAGCAACATACATATTTTCAGCATTTAAAGCAACCACCCTATTTGCATCCCTATTTGCGCATAACCACCCGATCGCTCAAAAAATGAAGCTGTGTAAGCTCGCTCTTAAAACGGTCGCAGACTCATGGACTCAGGCCAGAGAATAAAATCAGCAAGGCCCAATATCACCGCTATCAATTTATGCAGAATGGTCATCCAAAAGCCTATATAAGCCGATACCTACGCGTAGAGATTGGCGGTTTAGTTTGAGGGTGGCGTAACTATATCAGGGAACGGGAAAGGGGTCGCTGCTAACGACAGGAGTGGTGGAAAGATTATTACTGTTGTCTAGCTACTAGTCTAACATAAGTAGATAGTTTTACTTAATATTAATATGCGATCACTGGTCAAAAGGTATATTAACTGAGTTTTCGGTCCCGTTCAAGAGGCCATCAGCAGAAACTATAAAAATACAACCACAAATAACGAGTCCTTTGGTCCAACAAGAAGGACGGTGACATTCACGACAAGGTTGAGTCCACGCCGCCTCAAGGCATCGTGACGGCATGCGTCGTTGGCTGTGAACTGGACCGGACCTCTCGCCAGGCGCAGGTGGCTATACTAGTATGCCTGTTGATTGAGTACGTGTCAGACATCCGGGCCTGCAACAGTTCCCGCCTTGTCTTTTTACTGACTCGCATTATTATCTCAATGTTTGTGGAGTTGAATTCGTGGCCTTTTTCCAGGGTGGGAGTAGCGACTGGAAACAGTGGGTCACTTTCCAAACTGCCGATATGTGATCCATTATTCGATATCTAAGTGCTCATCCTGGCAGCCCTGTATAAGAGCGACCACATACACGGCAAAACATTTGATCAACTACACCAGATTGATCATCTGCGTGCAGTCGGTCTTTCATTTGCATGATGCTGGCACGTATGGTAGCGGTCGAACGATAGGCAATACCCACGCCAAACGCCGCAGCAACACGTTCTGTTCTGGCGGTGGTTGATAAAGCTGATTGGGCATCTATTCCTTGCCAGTTGGTCCCGAAAATACCGTAGTTTTCTTTCTGGTCCCTCCGGTTCACTGCAGTGTTTTGACTCTTGGAAGGATTGTTTTAGCTCAGCCGCATTCTGGATGGTTGCTATGGCAATTAAGAACCTCAATTGTGCTAGTCATCTTCCTATACACTGTGATGCATTGTTCTTCATTTAGTCAGCATGTGACGAGGACGTCGACGCATGACAATTGTTCGCATTCCCCTTCTTTCCTTGTGCAGTGAAAAGATGCGGTTACGCAGATCTTGAAAGTCTGCCAGTCTGTTTCTTTAAATTACAATAAACATGTCGCCTACATGTGGGCGCCAAAACGCAGGTCTGTAGCGATTGAATGGGACTTTTCGAGCTCTTGTAATATCAGTTTTGTAATTTGTGAGTAAATAAACGGAGTCTACTACACGCATTTGTGCCTCCTCAAGTGATCTTACAGTGAAAGACCAAGCTGGTGACGGCTAGAACATTTACACATGATCGACTATTCACTCATATCTGTGGTCATCGTTCTCGTCCTAGACTAGACAATTGAACGCTAGTCGCGGTGCTCGGATTATCGTTTCCTAAAATAAACGTAGGCTTCCTTTAGACACGATTGTGCTCAGCAGTCAGGTCTATTATACTTACAGGTTGGTTTAGGAAGATGGAATAAACCTAGGATCAACTTCAAAGGAATGGGTTATGGAGGGAAAATTACGTAAAGTGTACGCAGTGGTCATTGTATTTAACCATGTGACGTTGCTACAATCCTTTAAATTATGCCGCACTTCCGGGTAAATACAATGGCACTTATATGATCAAATATCATTTGTCAAGTAGGACCGCCAGATTGAACGTTCTTGCAATTTATTTTGTTCACTATGCGACCAAAAATTGGATGGAGCAACTTCTAATCACCAAAAGTGACACCTCAGGCCTCTGTTAGGTCATCATTGTAATAAAGAAATATTTCTGGAATAAAGTCATCGGTGTTTAATAATAATTCCTCCAACTCAGCATCCTCATCGGGTATTCCGTTTTCAGCAAGAGTCTTTTCCATATCGAGCACTTGTCCTTTGAACTTCCAGGTATAGGAAGCTGCGTGGCGGTTGCATTTCAGATACCGAGACATTATTTCGAGTAGTGTTTCCTCATTACAGACCTCGATGAAAATAAAACAACGCTTATTTAATAAATTGAAACTTAAATGGATACATCTTTAGCAGAACTTTCCCCTACGGTTCCTTTGTATTCATCACAACCGAATGTCCAGTTAGTAATATTGGAGATTGGGAGTCATTTTACATAAGCCCACCATTTTCTGGTTTTCATCAGATT
>JAYGXS010000001.1:44127492-44137781 GCA_036362985.1 Ligula intestinalis | reverse complement strand
TATCCGGAGTCTATAACTATAAGACGAGTATAACTGTTAAGAAGCGAATTTGTTCGATTTGAAAAAAATGAATACAGCAGTTTCATGCGGAAAGTGAAATTCAAGGGCACGCACAGATTATCCACATCGTTATCTAGATTCTGACTATGTATTCTGGTACCCACTGCTTCTGTTAGTAGAGGGGGCCTGGAGGCAAGTTCAGTCGAAGCTGAGCGTGGAGCAGAACAATAGGTATTAACGAAACATTACTGGTATAGAAGGGTGCCCGGCACTACACTCGGGTTCCCAAACCAGTGCAGCATAATGGAACATAGGGAACCCACCATTTTATGATCGTGATGGGCACCGCTGTATGAGATCCAAAAGTCCGTCAAATCTACAAGACCATCGTTGGGAATGTCTTAGATGTGACCAAATATAAGGCCCTGATGATGGTTGATGACCAGCGAAACGAGAGCCGTCAAGACGGCTTCCTGATTCCGGGGGACACGAGTCAGAGGAAGGTAGTTTCAAGAAGGGATCCTAAATTCCCGATGATCCTTTCTCGGGATCGTGGAGAAAGCTGCCCGGAAAAGATGAGGAAAACAAAAGGTTAATAGATTCAGTGTTAAGATAAATGTGCAGTCTTCGCTTGAATGCACATAGCCTAGTCAACGCCCGAATATCAATCGGCAAATTATTCCAACGATAGCTATACCTAGAAGCAAAAATAGAGATCGTTTAGAAGTGGAAGAAGCAGGAGGAGGTATAATCAACGTTGAATTTCTTAGGTTGTAAGGGCGAGTAACGGAAGTAAGGGCAGAAATCTTGGGGAGATTTGTATTGATATCAAGGCGAAACAGGATAAAAAACCCTGCTTCCAGTCTCCTGACAAGTTAAACCCTATCAACTGCGATCTTCAGACCATGGCTCCTTAAAAGAGAAGAATTCAGTGGAGGCCACTACAAAAGGAATAGTTTATTGTGTACACAGAGGAATGGAGAATAGATGGAATAAGATTGACCTAGGAGCACATGAACAGCCAGGATGGCCAGCCAGGACCAAGTGCCATTTTGATAGCAGGCAGGCCAGTGAACTGAGAAAGGATTCACGCGTGCAGACTTGCAATTTGTCGCAGGGCCAGAATTTACTTTTGCTGTGACTGTGATTGGCTGTTCCCAGACGTTGAGACCAACTTCTGTGGGTCTTCTGGAAAGTTCACTTTGAGGCAGGCTAGTCACATTAAGTTCTCTGTCGACGATCTTGCAAATAAATTAACGGCAAATGGAATTAAAATGAGAAGTCGTAAATGCGCGGCTTCTGATTTCAAGAATGGTTTAATTATATACCACTTGCCATCGCAAATGAAAAAATTCTGGGATCTTAAAATCTGTGGAGTGGTACAAAATAGTAGATTTCTGCGTCCCTGACAAGACTGTCTGGGAAATTTCCTGTTTTGGTATCGAGATCTCTTGGTGAAAAGAACGCCCTAAGTAGTTGTAAAGGGGGCCCCTGAGTCAGAGTCGTCAATTGCACAAGAACGAATTGATCATGACGTGGGTCTTATGCGAGTTTACGCCAAACCGTTGCTAAAACTAAGCGAGTCTTTCCACATTCTTAAGGCATTTCGAATAGGGAAGGCTCCAACAGCTCCAGAATCAATTTCTCGGCCACGACCTCGAAAAGTTATTTTAGAAACTGAAGCACAGGCGAAACTCTTGCTAGAGCGCAAACCATCCTTACGGAGTCTGCATTCGCAAGTTTTTTTTCAGCCGGATAACGAGTTGAAAGAGCGGAGAAAGATGAGACAGCTTATAATAGAGCTGGAAAAACATAGAACCAATGGCAAGACAAATCTCAAAATAAGAGAGGGACAAGTAGTTCAAGTCAAAAGGACATCGCTCTGGTCGAAGCCGGTAACAGTGACGGCCTAGCTGTCCCGCCACCGAAACCTAAGACATGCCCTCTTAAATCTGTCGTTTTTAATGCCAGATCACTGATTAATAAAATGCCTCTGCTCCAGACTTTCGTTTACATCAACCACCCAGACATTGTTATGGTAACTGAGACAGGGGCATCAGCTTGCGTAATTGATTCTCAACTCTCTGTTCTAGGCTATGCATGCGTTCGGAACGATCGAAACAATGGCCGCAGCGGAGGAAGCTGCATCTTTATAAAGCAGCCACTTGCATTTCTCTCGTTGGAATATCCACAATTCACCGCAGTGGAGGAGAGATGCTGGCTACGAGTTGTTCTAAAAAAACAAATACTCCTTACTTGTTGCCTGTGTTTATCGCCCACCTAATGCCAAGGCAGACTACGATCTCTGTCTCTCACTGGCATTTCATGCCACAGCTCACTTAAATCTGAAGTATTGCTTGATTGCAGGCGATTTTAACCTTCCTGACGTGCAATGGTTTCCAACATCCGGTCCTTCAAAGTTCGAGAACTTACTTGAGGCAATAGATATCGGAATGTGGGATCAGGTAGTCGATTTTCCCACTCGAGGAGCAAACATACTTGACCTAATTTTTTGTTGGGGATGCGAACCACTTTCAGTGTCATCCTAAGACGCACTTAGGAGTTCAGACCATCTTACAGTTTTTAGGGAACTACAATTGGAGGCAGATGAAACATTTTCCCAAAACTATAGTTTTCATTAGGACTTCCGATCAGCAAACACGGCGGACCTACTGGCACATCTAAACGCTCTCAACTGGTCTGAATTTTTCCAATGCTTGGATGTAAATGTTTGTACCGATGCACTGTACAAAGTGCTGGATCCACTCATCCTCCACTTTGTCCCCCGTATCAAAGTAATGCGTGTTAAGGATGAAGTGTACCTTCGTGTGACTTTCCGTCGTAGGCTGCGTAAACTCTCTCGTCGTTTTCATAGACAGAACAACATTTCTATTCTGCCCTTGATCACACTGATCTTTGAGTAGGCTAAGAAGCTCGCCGAAGAAAAGCAGATGGCCGATGAGGCCTACTTCGCTGAAAATCCTTCCCTAAATGTTGCAAAACTCTTCCGCGTACAGTAAATGCGCAGAGGAAAACGCAACACCCCATATTTCAAGATGCCTTAGGAAACCCCATAGCTGATGCTAAGTTGACCCCCGATAGCTTCAATGCGTTCCTATCCAAAACGTTTAGTGAAAGCTCGTTCGCTGCACCTCCGGCTATCCAGGCTTGGGCGGGTGCCGTACTCGAAACCATAAGTTTTACCCTCTGGGATGTGACTGTAGCCATTCTTCGTTATCGTCAATCTTATAGTGCAGGACGAGACGGCGTCCCAATTAGCCTTCTAAAAGCTGAAGTGAATGATATATATGTATATTTTAAGAGTTACAGGCAAGAAATGCCCTTGAGGACCCTATGAATGTAACGCAAACAAGGTTATTCTTACAGTTAATGTGCAGTCAGGGGAGCACATATGATATCAAAACAGAATTTCGAGTGAATTTTCACGGAAAAGAATGAAAACGGTCTAAAGCCAGAAAAATTGTTCACAGTGCTGGCAGTAGGAAATCGCGTTGTAAAAGTCGCCTTTTGTCAACTAAAATCACATCAATTCTTCTTGTAAATTCCGCAACTGTGTCAGCGAAAACCGTCTCGCTTGGTAGCAATTTCCTAGGCCAGACCACGCGTTGACTGAAGAAATATTTTCGGAGGTCTAATCGGGTGCGTTCGTTTGCGACCTTTTAAGGATGGCCACGCAGGTGAGTAGTGGTGGCTAATTGGAAGAAATCCTCCAATTTTAGGGAGGAAATGTAGCCCCGGATTATCTGGAATGTCCAGAGCAGGATGCACTGAACGTTCCTATAAGACAAAGGAAAAAGGTCAAGTTTTATCAATCTCTCCTGATATGGTAAGTCCCTGAGACCGTCGACCATCTTTGTCGCCCTGCGTTGCACTTGTTCAAGAAGCTCCACATCTTTCTTCAACCACGGGGTCCAAACTGGCATTCCGTATTCGAGATGTGGTCTCACAAAAGTGCCAAATATTTTACGAAGAGTTCAGGTGGAAAGATTTTGAACGCTCGTCTGATCCAGTGCAGGGTACAAGTTGCCTTCTGGACGGACGTTTTACAGTGCTCTGTTTGCATCAAGTTCGCGGTTGTCCATATACCCAGATCTTTGTGTGTCTCAACCTCGTTTAATGCGGTACCATCGATAAAATAACTGTGTTTCGGTGGCACTTTTCTCCCCGGACTTATGTGTAGAACAAGACACTTGGATACATTAAAGTTAAGAAGCCACGTGGACGACCAGATAACCCGTTTATCGATGTTCGACTGTAGTCTCTTTGCATCGTCGGCGCACCTAATTTCAGCCCATATTTTTATGTCATCCGCAAACATGACAGCTGCGCAATAAAGCTCATTGAGACAGTCGTTTACGTAAATCAGGAATAGCAGCGGACCCAAAACTGAGCCTTGTGGTACACCACTCTTGACCATTGTCCATTCTGAGGTTAAGTTTCCGACAACGACCCTCTGTTCTCTGAGGGACACGAAACTACTGATCCATTTTTACATTTTTCCTTGGATTCCCACGTCTAAAATCTTCTGCAGAAGAAGCCTGTGTGGTACACTATCAAAGGCCTTTTTGAAGTCGAAGAATATAACATCAATTGGAGAGCCTTTATCAGCGGCCTTTGTCCACTTCTCCTGTGAGTAAAGAGCACTCGTGAGGCAAGAGCGTCCTGGGCGAAAGCCGTGCTGTCCATCACATAGTATTTTGTTGCTTTCGAGGAAATACATTAAATGCTTCTTAATAATGCGCTCCATAACTTTGCAAGCGATGCAAGTTAGACTGACAGGACGGTAATTTGCACAATCAAGTCGCGAACCTCCCTTATAGATCGGGGTGACGTTTGCCCACTTCCATTCTTCTGGGAGTTCGCCTTCGTCAAAAGATTTCTGAAAGATGGCAGCCAGGGGTAAGGTAAGGTATTTAAGGTATGTAAGGTATTAAACCTTGCTCTTGAAAGCGAAACCTTTCCTTCGTTGTGGAAGGAATTGCACATAATGCCTATTCGCAAGCATGGCCGATCGACGTCATTCGACAACTTTAGGCCAATAAATACACTTCCCGCAACCTCGAAGATCTTGGAGACCTTGATCAAAGAAAAGATGATGCGTCACTTCACAGAGAACAACCTGCTCAAAACAGCTCAACATCGTTTTCTCGCATAACGATCTTTTGACACCTGCCATCTCTCTTTCTTTGATTATATGCTGCAATCTAGAGACAGCGGTTTTGCCACTTATGGCGTCTATTTTGATTTTACTAAGGCCTTTGATCAGGTCGATCATAACCTCCTCCTTCTGAAACTGGCCTTCTTCGGCATAGTTAGCAAGCCTCTGAACTTCAGATCTTCCTATTTGGATGCTCGCACACAACGAGTAAAAATTTTCAATGTTATCTCCAACCCCACGCATGTGAGGAGTGGAGTTATATAGGGTAGTGTACTGGGTCCGCTCCTATTTTGCCTGTTTCTCAACTACGTTACAGATTGTCTTCAGTATGGCAGACCCTTCTTGTATGCTGATGATTTAAAAGTCGCTTATCGATATAAACCGGCAGATCGCAACATCGTGCTCGAGCTGATATCAAAGGAATTTCAGGCCTTCACCCAGTGGTGTTGCGCATGGCGCCTCACCCTTTCATGGCACAAACGTTCCGCTTAGGTTGTTGGCGACGATCATCAACCGGAATTAAGCATTGACGGCCACGAACTAAATGTTCCAGAAGTTATCAAGGATTTGGGCATATCCTACTCTAATAGTCTCAATTTGTCAGAGCACTGTGCCCTGATAGTCTCAAAGGCACGCCGAACCACTGGATTTATCCTTAGAAATTTTAAGACTTTTAAGGTTAGAACTAGCCGTTATAATAGGTACGTGAGACCTAGTCTTGAATACTGCTCACCCATATTCAGTCTTCTGCGCACTAGTGAACGGAAGAAAATAGAATGGGTGCAGCACTTCTTCACTAGACGAGTTTTCACTACAGAACACCGTAACTTAACCTACCAACAAAGGTGCGAACTTATAAAGCTGGATCCTCTGCGGCTTCGTTGATTGCAGAAGGGTCCATTTTTACTGTTCAAACTGTTGAATGGTCAAACCTTTAATCCCCTTAGTACAATAAGGCAGCTTGAGCACTCTCGACGTGCCAGTCATCGAGACGTATTTTTATTTCTTCCTAAGGCCCGTACAGTTAAGTACCGGCAATTCTTTTCAGTAAACGCCATATCAATCTGGAATAAGCTGCCCAAAAGTATTAAAACCCAGCAAAACTACCGTATGTTTAAGAGAGCTATAACTCGTTTTCTACATTCAGGACAACATTCACGAATTTTGGGTGCTGACTCGGTGGAATCTTTTTTCTCACTCTGATGGTGCTCGTGGACTTTGAACCCCGCCAGGCTTCATGCTGAAGATAATGCTGCTGAAGCAGCCACCCGCAGTCTGCTAAGCCTTCAGCCAATAGCGCGCAACTTTTGCCGACAACCATTGAAGGAAGAATAAGAACACTGTGTTCTTGTGCCAACCCTCTCCATCTCGAACTAATGTCCTTAAACGATATGCAACATTTCTCCTGCTGATGATTCAACTCAGCTTACAACTGTACATATCTTCCGTTTGTATCATACCTTTGAAGGCAGGTTTTTTTCATTTGAAACAAACTCCCTATCTCGCCCAGTATTGACAAAACACAAAACCTGAAGCAAAACCAATACTGTCTGCAACATAGGGAGTTGGTTTTAGTTTTTTTCCGGTCTTTGAGGTTTTTAAAGGCGCCCAAGAGTTGCATTACCAACTCTTTACAATTGCCTGTAAACTGGCATAATAAACATATCATTATTCTATATATTATTAGTAAGGGGCGTTACACCCGGAGCTGTGACGTTAATCACTTCGAGCCAAGAAACCCGCCCAGACTACTGCAAGCTATGCAACTCACCAATTCTGGTATAGTAAACTGACCTGGTTGTGAAAAGCCGCCTTGAAAGACAGCTTCATAGAAACGCAAAAGATACTTTTACTAACCTAAGACTAACAATATCAGGACAAGACAGGAGGAACTGATCAGACAACATATACTACTCGCGAGACCTAAAGCATGGTATTTAACGTTCAGGCAAACAAGCTGTATTGTTGTAGAAGGGTGCACACATAGTAAGAATCAGCATACCCTGGCACTTCAACTCAGTGACCCCTGCGAGACCGGAGGGTGGGGTTTACTTACACCAAGGATATGTACAATTCAAAAAATGGAGTACTTACCTATCAGGGGAGTGAAGGTGACAACAATTGCAGATGGTACATACCGACTTAATAGAAAAAGAGTCGAAATGTTCCGTGGCCTGAGTATTGGAATTAGATGAGTTGATAATTTGAGGTCATGGGTAGGGGGAAGCGGGCAACTACGAATCGGTAGGATAGAATGTCTCGAAAATCAGGGATAGGGGACAACAGAGAGTAAACAGGGCAGCATCTCTAAGCCGGCCCATTCTAACTACCTCCTTGTGATTAACGGCTTGAACGAGAGCCATCTCTATCCCTAGAAGGATGGCCCAGAAAGGGACACCATGGAGTTGTCCTATTTATAATAATTACAATAAGATTGATTGGTAAAGCACATCTTCAGCGCCGTCAAAACCCCTGAAGGAAAGGGAAAACCTGATAAAACTCCTTATTTGCAGTCCGTATTTGCTTTTTTGCTTTGAGGTTTGGTCACTAGTTGGCGGAATCGAGAGTTTTTTAGTGGAGGAAACCTAACTTTAGATGTACAAAACTAGCAAAATCTGAAATAGAATGGCCATATAATAAAGATATTAAGTTGTCATATAGAGTATATTTCGGGTTTGGAAAAAATCTGTCATTTATGGACTTTTGAGCGTTCATTTAGCAGAGATAGATATGGCCGCAGTCGTTTCGAACGGTAGGTACATCCAATCAGGATGCAGAACGGCTGAGTGGTTCGAATGACCTGGAGACTAACGCGTCTCTGTTTATCGGAGTGGTTGTGATCGGTAGAGTGAATGCTGCAAAAGTCTGAGGTGGATTGAAGTAGCTGGAAGCTGTTAACAAAGTACCATCATCATTCAACACGGAACACAGAAGACGCTTAGGTGTCAAGCTTATCGTCTATCCAATCAAGGTAAGAACAATGTTTTTCCAGAATGCACTAAAATATATGATACCTACATACAATTTGTAGACGTTTGCAGTAAAAAATTAACGAGTGGGGTAGAAGAAATGCAGAATTAAAAAAACAATCACATGTATTTTTAGATCAAATATTCAATCATTGAATTTTATATCAATTTTTGTATGCAATCCAAAAAAGCATTATGATCTAAAACATTTTCTTATTTTTTATTTTTACAAAATAAATAAGAAGCAGTCTGTGTGTGTACAGTCTTGTAGGTTATGTTACATTCGGTGCCCATTGACGGTGCCCAAGAGCTGCCTTGCCAATAAACCTTATTATCCGCGTCCGACTATCTAACTCGTGAAAGCGCAACGCGATTTAAGTCACTTGAGTCACAGTTCCTCGGTCTTCTTTGTAAGTTGATGTCGTATAGGTGCATGACAGGTCAAGGGTTCGGAAATACTCGTCAAACGGGAACCTCTCATCGGAAATTCCAGCCGGGGACAGGATTATTCAATTATGTTGCCACTGTTGTATAAAACTAAATAATCAGGCCTCCAGGTGTTGGTGGATGGTCACCTAAAATAGACGTGAAAAACTACTGATGGTTTCTTCAAGGCTTCGAAGCCACGCTCTTGAAGTGGGAGCCTTTCTATTTTATATGTTTGTTATTAGTATGACTTAATTTTCTGCTAGTAGTAGCTAGAGGACTCAATCACATCATAGATAGACATGAGGGCGTCGTCAAGTCCTTCTCGGGAGAAGGCTGGAAGCCTGGGTGGAACCGGTGATAGCCGTCGCAAAAGCTGGTGGAGTTGGGGCAGGTTTGTAGGATTCCGGACTACACCTTAAGGGAATGAAGGGATCATCTTGCCAGGTAGTCGGACAGTACAGTCAAAGACCTGTTCAGTGGCGAAACAGTCACGATCCGAATTGAGAGGGGAGTGGAGATGCAAAAGGATCAGCAGAGATATTCTGCCCAGTGCTCCGGATCCTTTGCGGCGCCTACGAATGTACTTAGTTAGCCATGAAACCACCGGTTCTTGCTTTTGGTAGCCGGGCTATAGGCTGTCGTGAGAATGCGCGAGCAGCCTTAAAGGAAAGGGCATCGCACCTCGCCTTGGTCGTGGTAGGCTCACTTACGGTGGCATCTCAACGACTTATGAACGCTTTGGCCACTGTTGAAGCTTTCATATAAGGCAGAAGAATAAACAACCGTACTGCTACGCTGACTCATCCTGCCTTCGCTCGTCAAGCCTTTGGTACTCGCGCGTAAATAAATAAATTTTATATTTTAGGCCCGGAGGGCCTCGTCATTGCACACTTAGTGCTGTGGAAAAATAAATAATAATAAGGTTTATTTGTAAAGCACATCTTTGGCACCGTCAAAAACCCGGGAAGGCAGGAAAAAACCTAACCCAAACCCCTTCTTTCGCAGTGACCATTGTATTTGTTTTGGTCTTTTGCTAGGTCAATAGTGTGCGAAATGAGGAGTTTGTTTTAAGTGAAAAAACACCTGACTTCTAGGGAACAAATCTAGAAAAACATAAAATAAAATAGTTGGGGTTTGGAAAAACTGTCATGTCCTTTAACTGAGGTATACTTAGCCGCGGTCAGTTTGAAGGCGAAAAAATCAGCTGAGGACTGTAACGGACCAAACCTGAACCGAACCCTGTTTTCTTGTTTTAATCATCGTTTTACTGTGACCGGTCCTTTTTTCCCTAGAACAGTGATCTGATTGGACCAGGAGAACACACACGTGACGACCTGAAGTTCCGATAAGTCCGAACCTAGATCCCTTCCGACCCTCTCGCTTACCGTTTACCGTATCTCCTTTACCGTTCCCGTTTCCGTTACCGTTCCCATTACCGATACCCTTCCTTGTACCAGTACAATATACATTTATATATCCTCGTCTCCCCCTTTTATTACGTTATGAGTTCTACCTCTAACTCGCTCGCATCAGCGTTGGATGAGATCGATGGACCTCTCGGTAGTGTATTCGACGAGACGCTATTCGTCGAACCAAGGCCGAGAGTACCGATAACCTCTGGTCCCAACCGATTGGACGCATTCGACTCGGCCGTTACAGGACATCGTGTAAAGGCGGGCATACGAATCCGGGGTGGCACAGGAAAGGGGCTG
>JAYGXS010000001.1:44110184-44127482 GCA_036362985.1 Ligula intestinalis | reverse complement strand
TGAGACAGCAAGAATCATCCTCTGTCGAGAATTTAAAGCAGGAATCCAGCAAGACTGCTACAATCGCATTTACCGTATGCATGGGTCTGCTCGATACGGAGATTACAATCATTGTCCATTGGCACAAGTTTGCTAATTAGATGGGACGTTGCAGATGGCTGAGGTGGGTCGAGGCAGCTGCAAAGCACCATCGTCATTCAAGTGTATCGGCAGAAGACATTTGCCCTGTTTGTCGAATATCTAAGTGAGATTGAGAATTACATCATTAATATTTATACTTCTGATACATTATAAGAGGAAACAATATATATTTAAGTATAGTTGAAGAGAAAATTATTTTCTTTCATAATAATTTTTTATAAACATTTAGATATTAGTCGAGGAATATTGACATAGATAAATTGTTCTCAGTTTTTGTTTTTTATTTTTATTTTTAAGGATTGGAAAAGGAGGCAAGGCACAATTTTGCTTAACCTTTGATTTTATCAGGGTTGGAAACCGTCGACTGGAAAGCTTCCAGCATTGGCCAGTTTTCTCCAAAATGTTCGGGAACTCTCCTGGACCGTTAGATCCCTTTTGGTCCGAATTGGACGTCTAAGAACTGGTTAGCAAAGTGTCCTATTTTGTTCAGAAATATATGCGTCATGTCATTTGAGAAGAACTGCTTGGTCTTTCTTCTAAATTCGTCTAAACTGTGGCTTTTGCGAATATCTTTGGGTAGGGCATTCCATACGATCGCATATCTTATGGTGTAGAAATTTGATCGCTGGGCTGTCCTAGCTTTAGCGTTATGAATTGTATGCTGGTTGTTTCTAGTGGGACGGGAACCGTTTTGATTTTTTAACCTATTATTGCTAAGGATGTTATGATTATATGTCACTTTAAATAGGAAAGTTAAACCATTTTGGAGTCGCCTTTGCCAGAGGGGTTTAAGACCATATCTATTGTACATTATTGAATAGGAGTCTCGGGCGTCATCGCGTTTACACAGAACTCTGGTAAACCTTCGCTGGATTTTTTCTAGTTTCTGTCTGTCATCTGATGACATGGTACCGAAAAATATTGAGCAGTAATCTAGAATAGGTAAAACGTACATTTTGTAAAGTTTAGTCTTAAGTGATATTAATGTGAAATTTTTACTTATGAAGCCACATAGTCGATTGGCTTTTGGTGCGATTTGTTTAACATGTGGGGATAAGTCAAGAGTATTAGAATAGCTAAGACCTAAATCGTTTAAAGATGTAAGCTCTTTTATTTCTTGACCACTAAACATTATGGGGGGAAGTTTTAGTGGTCCAAAAATCATGAGATGACATTTTGTTGGTGAAAACGGCATTTGCCACGGAACACTCCAGTCGTTTAGTTTTTGAAGGTCTAATTCAATTGTTCTATGCACACTACTTATCGAATTTTTGTTATAGGCATATGCGAGTTTTAAGTCATCTGCATATAAAAATGTTTTAGCAGATGTTGTTGTCGTGGATAACTCATGAATGTAAATGAGAAATAAGAGGGGACCTAGGATAGTGCCTTGAAAAACACCACTGCTTATATGAGCTGGTTCTGATACTATATTTCGAAGTTGTACTACTTGAAATCGGTTTTGAAGATAGGATTTGAGGAAATCAAGGAGGGGTGGGGGCGAATCCCGTGACTCACTAGCTTCACGATCAGTCTTTTATGGGGAACTTTGTCAAAGGCTTGTTTAGATCAAAGTAAATTGTAGCTACCGTGTTCCCATCATCTCGATTTCTGGAGACGAATTCCAAGAAAGTAAGATGGCAGGACTGACATGACTTTTTAGGTAAAAAGGCATGTTGAGAGGGAGGTATGAGATTTACATTCGTAAGATGGTCTAACATTTGGTTATAAATTATTTTTTCTAAGATTTTCGCTAAACCGATGTTCGGTGAACATCACGATAATTTTGGGCATTGGACCGATTTCCGTTTTTGTAAATTGGGTTGATACATGATTTTTTCCAGATTTCTGGATAAGTACCATTTGACTGCAGTAACGAGAAAAGGTTAGACAGAAGTATTGGGGCATATGTCATATGTCTCAGTATGCAAGGAGGGATTCTATCCGGTCCATATGATGTGGAATTGGACAGTTGGCGGATAGCTTTCTCTACAGTTTCTTCGTTAAACAATATCTCTTTTAATACTAGTGCCGTCATTCCTGTTGGTTGGGAGATTGGTTCTTCCTCGACTGAATAGTTGGTTGAGAAATACTCGTTGAAAAGATTTGCTAATTTGGTTGTCATTTGTTATTACTATTCCTTGGTCATCAAGCATGATTTGGGGGCCTTGTTTTTGATGATTTTTTATTTGCTTCCTGAAGATTTGGGCTGTCCTTTACTGGGGACTCGATTGCCCGATATTCTGCTGCTATCATCTTATTCGTTTCAATGTTCTGGGCTAACTCGTGAATCTCTGTAATGCGTCTGAGCGTAGATAGATAACTAATACATGGGTCGTGGAATTGTTTTTTAAGTTTTTTTAGCCGTTTGGAAAGGAAGTTTAGGATAATTGATTTCTTACATGGGGATCTCTCGTCAATTAGGGTATCTCAAATTAAATTAAGGGTGGCATATAATATGTTTACAGCTTCTAGAGGGGATGCTGTTAGGAGGAAAGAGCTCCAATCCAATGACCTAATGTAGTTATTCATAGATTCAATGTCAGGATTTTTGGGGTTTATAGAAGTGTAACTAGGATCAGGTCTTATTTTAATGTTAAGAGGGAGCACTGCTATTATTGTCGAATGATCACTTTCAAAGGTTAAGCTGTCGTAGTGCGTATATAAGGGCCAGATATCATTGGTGAGGATAACATCGAGTATATTGTTTCCCCTGGTTGGTTTGCTTATTATTTGCGTCCAGTTATAAAACATAATTGATGATAATAATTCATCATGTCTGGATGGGGCTGATAGTTCTGTCCAGTTTATTTCTGGACGGTTTAAGTCTCCTGCAATTATCTTATATTCGGTTTGGATATTCGATAGAATATCTAGTATATTTGTAAGACCAGTGTCATCATTAATATATTCCGGAGGGGTGTACAAACATCCAATTAGAATGTTTTTAAGGGTCTTGGATGTTATTATAGCGAAGCACGCTTCGCCATTGAACGTCTCCTGAAGAACCTCAAAGCCACTCTGTTCTATGGTAGATCTAATGTAGATCATACAACCTCCTCCTCATTTATTAGCACGGTCCTGTCTATAGAAGGTGTAGTTTGCTATAAAAAGTGAAGCATTGGAGGTTGATTCGTTTACCCATGTTTCTGTTAAAAAGACTATAACGGGATTGTGTGTGTCAATTAAAGTCCTAAGTCATGGAACTTTATTTACTATTGATCTAGCATTAATAAGAGCAACACTTATGGTGTCGAATACAAAAGCTGGAATCTTTTGTGAAAAAATGGATTCCTATTACTTGGTTGATTGTGTTGAGGGCTCATGTGCGGAAATTGTGTGATTGGTGGATAATATGGTGGTGTTGGACTATTTGTGGCGAATTGTGCATTATTGGGAAAAATTGGTGATGAGAGTGGTGGAATTCGATGGCATTGTGTAACTATCGGAGGGTATGGTGTTGTGCAAGTTGGGATTTGATTGTGTGTGTTATATTGAAAGGGTTGGGTGTGCGGTGGTCGTCTTGTGTATGGGCTAGGATACATGGGTTGAGAGAAGGGGTTAGGTGTCATTTGAGGGTGTGCATTTAAATACGGATATTCGTTTTAATATGAAATTCTGTCTGGGAATGGTGGTCTATTCTGGGTTGTTCGGGGGAGATAATCTAACACTGGTTTACTACTTTGGTTCGCTGAGTTAGGACTGGTATTGCTATTTGTGGACATGTTTAGACGTGTGTTGTTATTTATCAGTGTATCTTGATTAGATTCAGGATAAGTGTTGTTCATGTCTAATGGGGTTGTACTATTTCGGGGTCTTTTTGTTTGAACCTTATTCTTTCCCTTAATTGCTTCGGCAGGTTTATTATTTGCTTTCGGTTTGTCATTATTATAATTAGAAGAAGTCGCTCTCAAGTCATCTAAGCTGATGCTACGTTGATAGTTTTCGTTTTCCTTCCCAGAGGAGGAGGAAAACGTTGATTGTTCCTCTGAAGTAGCATTTTGTGGAGTGTTTCCGTCCTCTACGACTATAAGCGGCTGACTTTGTTGACGCCCTTAGTCTTTGTGAAAAACTTGTCTGCGCTGCATTGGGGTCAAGTCAGGGCCTATATATGCTTTAAAACTCCGCAAACTCCTATTTATTTCAGAGTTTTGTAGTAGCATTTGAGCTTCGGCGTGGGAGTAACATGTAAGCAAAATCGGTTTGTTTTTACTTCGCGAATTTAGTCTTTTGATAGACACTTTGCCTATACTTATCTCACATTGTTGAAAAACGTTTTTGTATTGCTATCATTGGATTACTCGTTTGAGGAAAGTTGCGGAAGACTTTATTACAGCTACGTTTTGATCTATCTGAAACTTCTGTTGATACTAAATGCACCACAGACTCAATCTGAGGTAAATTCGCGAGGTTGCTTTCAAATGAATTTGAGCCCAGAAGTGAATTAAAATCTTAAATACAGGTTCATACTTTTCAATAAAGTTTGTTAAATTTAAGAGGGCTGACAGATCGATTTGATCCACAACAACTTTCGCGTCAGTCATTGTTTCTAATAAATTTTCCAGTAAAGGATTTTTGAATGCTAAATATATGTCTAAGTAATGTGTTTTTGACAAATCAACTATAAATACTAGAAGTACAAAACAAATGATTTGTACAGCGTTCTATGAAACAGAGGATAATATCTGACCAAATCAACGAAGGAGTTTGGTAGCAGATTTTGGCTAAGATAGTCAACTGTTACTTACTGATAATTTATTTAAGAAAACCAAAGACTTTGAGTCGTTTCTTCAATCAATTTATATAAAGCTTCACTTATCTTCGAATTTGAACAAACCGCGACTGTCATCTCGCAGTAAATACCCACCCATTTTAGTCAAGCTATTTTCATCCATTGAAATAGACGCCATTTTTAAACAGCAAGAGCTTGTTTCCAAATATCTGAGAAATGCAATGTATTTCCTCTGTCATGATCTCACTCCAATCGAGCGAAGAATAGCATCAAGTTCTTCTAATAAAATAGTAAATTCACCGCAGCCGGCTCAAGTTCCTGGTCGTAGCCCTAGGAAGCCTAGCGAGCCATGTACTTTTATTCCTGCCAAACCTAGATTACTGCTCCCCAGTACAGCAACTGTCTCATCCCCCTCAAGTCACCAGACATCTCCGTCTACTTCAAACTTAGATGCTTCCCCAGTTGCCATAGCTAGTAATTCTGGTAGCCCTCCTAGAAATTCCGAAAAGCCCTCTACGTCAGGTAGACCAAACAGCTTCGATACTCGATCAGAGTCCTCCCAAAACTTCTATTAAATCACCCAATTCAGGTCGTCGAAAAGGTGGGATCCGAAACTCAACCGCGAGCATGCAGCCTTCCCAAACACTTACTAAGCCTTAACAACAGGAAGCTAACAAACATATAGGTTACCCTACTTATCAAAAGTATCATACTGGGCCAGGCTTTCCACCGCTTAATCTTCATAGTTACCTTACCTCGCCCACCAGCCTCTCTTTCCCGTCTTGTTTTTCCCAATTTCCCGGTCACTATCAGCAAGCTCACCACGGCACTAATTCCTATGGCCCATCGATCTCACAGAGCTAGCTACCTGCAGTTTTTAGCTATCTCCTTCAGCTTTCTAATGTTAATTGTCCTGCTCCAGTCGGTGGCTATTCTCCAAACTTCCAACCAAATTACCCATCTGCAAATTTTTATTACTAAATAAAGATAACCCTAGTTCGATTACTCAAGCTGCACTAGATATCATCTTGCTTAGTGCAAGATCTGTTTTAAATAAGATGGCTAAGCTTAGAGCTATTGCGTTCGAGCTGAAGCCGGATGTTATATGCATTACAGAGTCGTGGACCCATCCACTAATATCTGATGCTCTACTCATAATAGACGAGTATGATTTCTACCGTCAAGACCGCCCTAGTTAACGTAGTGGCGGTTGTCTTCTCTATATTAAAGCTATTTTTAAGCATTTCCCGTTCGACCTAGATGCTGAGTCATTCTCAGGCAATTACTGCTTTGCATCCATTATCCTGTCTCGCCGTCAGAAGGCGATTCTTGGATGCATTTATAGTCCCCCTAACTCATCGTCGGAAGATGATGAAAAGCTTTGCGAAATATTTAGGCTGATTTCGGAGTCCACCTTTGATGCTAAAGTTATCGCTGGGGCTTTCAACTTTCCCGAAATTGATTGGTCATTGAACTGTTGTCCATCCAGATTTCAGCCCTTCCTCAATACCATAAATTTTTCAAACTGGTCTCAGTTGGTCTGTTCCCGAACAAGGGATCAGCATATTTTAGATTAAATTTTCACGAATGACATTTCCCCCCTTTTCGTTGACTACAATCAGATCCTCTTCTCAAGTGACCATACATTGATCCATTGTTGCCTTCCGCTTGCTTCTTCGAAAATGCTAGCACCACTCGTACCTACCGTGCGATTGACCTAGCTGATATTAATTTAATTAACAAATTTATGGACTCACTAGACTGCCAGGAGCTTTCCTTCACGAACAGTGTAACAATTCTCTGTAACTTTATGATGGTAATTTCAAATAGCATTTTGGAATTTGTTCCTCTGAAGTAGAATTTTTAGCCATGAAACCACCGGTTCTTGCTTTTGGTAGCCGGGCTTTAGGCTGTCGTGAGAATGCGCGAGCAGCCTTAAAGGAAAGGGCATCGCACCTCGCCTTGGTCGTGGTAGGCTCACTTACGGTGGCATCTCAACGACTTATGAACACTTTGGCCACTGTTGAAGCTTTCATATAAGGCAGAAGAATAAACAACCGTACTGCTACGCTGACTCATCCTGTCTTCGCTCGTCAAGCTTTTGGTACTCGCGCGTAAATAAATAAATTTTATATTTTAGGCCCGGAGGGCCTCGTCATCGCAAACGTAGTGCTGTGGAAAAATAAATGCAAACTTGATAAATGCTGCTTTCCGTGAAACAACCACATCGGCAGCGGGAGCGTTTAGTGATGTTGGTAGATTAATTCATTTTCACCAACATATCGTCATTTTAAAATAGTAGTCAACACTCTCTGAAACGCATGTTGAACTAAGGAGGAAGCAGTGAAAAAAACTCCTACCGTTAAAGCTGGGGCGGAGTTCAGCGAACCCCTGCTTAAAAAAAACAAAATGCAGGAGAAAAAACTGCTTCAACACAATTAAGGGGTTCGGTTGAGAGGATTGATGGTAGTGCAAATGAGACAGGACTGTTGATGAGGAGGTATGAGGGTTGGAAACGCTTCTTGTAATATGAGAAATCATATAACAGCAGAGGCTGTCGTTCACCACTGTTACACCGCCCAACTGGCTTCATGATCAACCATCAGGGAGGTGAGACCGGAGGAGTGATCAGAAAACTTCTCTGTGCGCTGTTAATCGCTGCTTGATGCCCCAGGTGTCATGCTCGTCCTACGCCCTACTCAAACAACTCGCTTTATGAGGCTTACGTTACTTCGAACAAACGAGTGGATTTCGTGCCACCTAATTGGATAAGGATGCATTCCGCACTCAAGGCCTCGCAGTAGCGGACATTGGCATTAATTTGGAGGTTCAATTTTCAGTTTGGAAGATGGGGAAGGGGTAGATTTTACAGACATAATTTAAAGATGGCAAAAACAGCAAGATTTATTGGATCCATGACATTTCTAGAGAACCTTTCAGTTGCTGCCTCTCATGGCATTGCAAGAGTAACGAATTAGTTAATATGAAAAAGATTGGAACAGGAAGGTCAGAAAAGTCAAAGGGCACGGTCACTTAGGTAAATTAGAAAAGTAAGTGCGTTCAAATAATGAGGAAGGAAAACAGGGGAAAGCTTTAAGGTGAAAATGTGTGCACGGGATAAGTGATTTGGAAATAAGGGGAAGTTTGATTTACCGATATTATTTTAGGTTAGATTAAAGATTACGCTTTAAAGTTGAGGGTTTTTGTCATGTGACTAGCCCTAGGGGTACAGGGTGGGGTTGCATTTAGTTATGCAGTTTTCGGGGTGAGGAATGGAGGATGGATGGGTTAGATTTATGAGTTTCCATTTTGCTGAAAATTTCGGATTGAATGTTTGGAGATATAATTTTTGGTTAGATCTAGAGGTAGAGTTCACTTTTAGAGTTAGAAGTGCAGTTTTCAGGGCGGAAAATATGAATGGGTTAGACTCGGAGGTGTCATTTTGGGTGAGATTTAGGCGAAATATAGCGTTGGGTTAAAGAAGAGATCAGGGTTTCACGTTAGGGGTTGGGGGATGGGATGCGTCTATATTTAGAGATACAGTTTCCGCGTGGAAAGTTTTTTTTGTATGGGGGAGGCTATATTTATAAAACAGCTTCGGATTAGGTTAAGAGATATATATTTTTCTAAAGAGCAATTGGCGAGCATACGTATACGTTCAATAAATTCTCATCGGGCCATTACAATTATATGGGAGGGGCTAAAGTGTTACAGGTACAATTATGTTCAAAGTTACAAGCAAGTTAGTCCAGGAGATAGGGGATAGGGTTAAGGTAGAAACAAGCGGCTAATTAAGTGGCAATTAGGAAGAGGGTGAAAATGGAGAGAGGAGGCTTGGAAAAATGTCGGTAGCTAGGTGGCCGTTGGCCACGCTAAGCTTGGGGCTGCCGGCTACCCGAAGCTACCGGCTTCTTCAATCGGGTAGCAGTTGCTTCTGCTGTTGCTAGCAGTCGTTGACCCAATGACTTGGAGTAGCTTAGTGCGACCCTGTATATCACCCTGAAGGCCTCATTGGGGTCCACCTGATGTCCGAAATCCACCATTTGCGCTAGAATTTAGCTTTTGATGGTCCTGGTGGTGTTGACTTCACCTTTCCTTAGCCATTGTGTGGGTTTCTTCTTCATTCTTTTGGATAGGCGCCGACTTGTGCGGCCAATACAGTAGTTGCCGGTTATTAAGTCCACCTCGAGCCCAGACCAAATTGAGCTTAATAAGGGGCGAGCGCACTAAGCGGAGAGTCCTTGTTCTTGATTAGCAAACGCAGGATAGGCACTTTACATTAAACACGCACCGTTTTATGTGAAGAGCTTGGTTATGTACAAGAAAAGAATGCTGTTTGTCTGTATTTTACGTAATCCCAGAGTAATCATAATTAACAGGTAGATCCTTGACATTTTTGAAGCATCTGGGGTTTTTGTACTTCCCAATGACCAACAAATCTTCTTTTATTCCATCTATGGCATAAGTGACTAGTGCAGTGATGCGGTCTTTGGCCGTTTTGAATCCTTTGCAGTCATTTTTCGTCTTTTTTCACGTACGAACTAAACGGCAAAGCTCGAAATTAAATTCCAGTTTCGCCTGCATTCAGAAGGTCTTTGGGTTGGTATGTTTTCATAATGTTGGGAAGCACATCTTTGATGACGTTGGCAACAGCAGGAAGATTGGCTTCAGCAGTTTCTCCTGCCATCTTTGTGAACACGACCCCATTGCGAACTTTCTAATGTAAAAACCGACCGTCTGTAGCGCGAAAATCTTGGTGTCCGGCTTTTTCGGCAAAGAACTGAGCTTTCGCACACAAGATCCTCACATTCAACGGAATATTTCTTACAGTTGCAAATTCCCACCACTCGTACAGAGACTTTTCTACTTCCAATGTGACAAATAGGGAGTTCAAAGGCGCAAGCCTATTTTTCCCTCAAATATACTGACTGACTGACTGACTGACATAGTTTCTTCTCAGGGGAGCGTTTTCATATCTAGTGACGGTTTGCACACATTGCCAAACGACACCCATCCAATTGCTTCCACAGACCGGATGAACATAGGCATGACAATGTTACACAACTTTGATACCTTCAACTTACCCTAATCAACACTAATTTCTCCGACAAATGATTGATTCGTTTTGGACATCGAGTGCGATTGCGCATTGCTCTTTTACGAGCAGGGGTTGTATATGCAATCGACTCGAGGCACGTGAAAATTCGCAAATTGACTACATGCGGTGGACATTTTGACTTACTATACACAGTAGCACTTCCTTCGGTCGGATGTAACGCGCACTGTCCAGTTTCCATTTTACTCAAACTCAGCTTTTGGAATGGATATTCAGCGGAGGCGACCTCTTTCCTACATTCCGGGTATTCCATTTAATTTTGAATTAAAAATTTGCTAGCGCCAGAAAGGTACTGTAGTGGCTCCTCTGACGATAGCACTAGGACCCTGTTGGTCGATTTCTCCTTATACAACGGGAACAGCTTGTTCTTCATCTCGCTTCTCCACTCTAGTAGCACTCGTGATTCCTTCATTCCCGAAAGTCATTTTGCCATTACAATCACACCAAAAGCTAACAGATGAATGGGGGAAATAATCGTCTATTAAATTTACCGTAGCAGTTAATCAGAGAAAAAACTGTAGTAAAATCTGAGGTGTTGTTTTCGCAGAGTTTCAGTCGAAACTGTCGCCTCTTCTACCACTTCCTGATATTGCTTGCCAAAACTTCTCTGACCAGCCTCATGGTCATTCTCTCTTTCTCGCACGCTCACTCGAAATTGAAATTGTCACCGGAGACAGAAAACAAACGGTAAGTCAGTTTAAAGAATAAATGTTGATTAAAACAAAATATAGGCAACTTTCTCTCATAACAATACCCCCCCCGCTCGAGACGCGGTCCTGTCCCTAGGGCCACTGATGGCTTGATGCTAGCGCAACCGACGTCAAGTTCGGCGCCGAGGTCCGGAACGAGGTGTGGAGGAACCACCGGAAGGTTGTCGGCAGTTGCCGTCGGAAGGCGTCCGCGATAAAGTTCGAGTTTGTCGGAGTGAACGGTGGAGGGAGGTACCTCCGGCATGATAGCGTCGCGGATAACATACACGTTATGCGGTAAGACCTCGACGACCTGATACGGGCCTTCCCAAGGGTGGTATAGCTCAGCAGGGATGCCCAAGGGAGGCGTGGACCGGTATCGACACATTAAGTCTTAAAGTTGGAACGGTACCCCGTGTACCGCCTTATCGAAGTAATCCTTTTGTCGTTCATAGGACGTGCGCAAGTGATCGCGCACCAGGTTATGCGTGAGTCGTAAGGTTTCTTGGAGGTCGAGTACGTATTTGTCAGGCAGGCGACCCGCGGTCGTGTGGGTGGGTAACTGTGAGTCAACGAGTAAGCGAAAATAGCGTCCAGTTAACATCGTGAAGGGTGCAAAGCCTGTAGACGTATGAACGTTAGCCCTATAAGCCATAAGGGCAAAGTGTAACTGGGCATCCCAATCGCGGGGTGTTGCTCATAACAGAAGGCCGTAAGTAGGTTGATGAGGGTACGGTTGGTCCGTTCGACCTGACCGTTCCCTTCGGGGTGAAACGGCGTGGTTCGAGTTTTGTGGATCGATGACAAATCACAAACATCATGGGCTAACTGGCTTTCAAAGTTCGCCCTCAATCGGAATGTAGGGTAACTGGCGGCCCAAACCGACAAACTCGTTCCGAAAGTATAGCTTGGGTCACGGTAGCGGCGTCTTGCTTCGGTAAGGGGACGGCCTCCGCCCATTCGGTGAAGTAGTCTACCATGACTAATATATAACGATTTTCCGAATCGCTGGAGATAGGACCCACGATGTCAATACCTACACGCTTGAAGGGGAACCCAGTCATCATGGGTTGTAGAGGTGCTCTGGGCTTGGGGTTGAGCCCTTTAAAGCTGGCGCACGTAGGGCATGTGTGAAAAAACAGGGCGACTTGCTGCTTCAAACGTGGCCGACGTCTAACTGCGGCCTCTGTTCTCATGCGTCCGGCGTGACCTAGCCCGTGATGTAAATCCTTAAGAACAGTCATTGTCAGGCTGCTGGGGACGACCAGGCGTGCTGTCTCAAAGTGATCGGCTTTAAAAAACAACAGGTCGTTTTTGATAAATAGATGACGCCATTGGGCGCAAAGCGCGCGCGATTTCTGAGGGCCCCCAGAGATCCTCGCTGGAAGGACAGTGTTTACCACGCAACTGGTGGTCGTAAACTTTAGCGGTATCTGGGTCTGTACTCTGAGCTATGGCCCAGTGGTTTCGAGTGGGTTCGCTCACTATCACAGCATTTATAGCCAGTGGAGGTACAAACTCTGGGTCGGGTTGTATAGGTCGACGGGAGAGTGCGTCAGCATTTTTGTGCTTAGAGCTGGGTCGAAATTCGCACTTATAATCATACTCTTGTAGGGTCTCGAGCCAGCGGGCCATCTGCCCTTCGGCATCCTTCGAGGTTTGAAGCCATTGTAGGGACTTTTGGTCAGTGCGTATGGTTAAACGCTTGCCGAGTAAGAAATGTCGGAATTGCTTAACAAAGGTCATCAGGGCTATTATTTCGCGTTTATGCACAGAATAATTACTTTCGGTTTGAGTTAGTGACCGGCTGGCGTAGCAGATCGGGCGTTCAACGCCTGACGAATCGGCTTATGACAGAACACCACCGATAGCGTGGTCAATCGCATCCGCATCCAAAACGGAAGGGGTGTGTCTAATGTAATATTCGGTAGCATAAGTATAGGTGAAGATATTTAACGGGACTTCAGTTCTTCGAACGCATTTTGGCACTCGGCGGTCCAGTTGAACGGTCGGCGTTTGTCAAGAAGGCGATGTAAGGGCTGGGCACTATCAGCAAAATGGCAGATGAAGCGACGATAGTAGGACGCCAGACCGACGAAACTACGTACTTGCTAGGCCGACGTGGGACTGGCCAAGTGCGTATCGCCTCGAATTTTTCGTGAGAAGCATGGATGCCGGCGGCACTGATCTCGTGCCCGAGATATGTTACTTTCTGCTTCAGAAAACGGCATTTTGCGGGGTTCAAACGAAGGCCAGCCTCCTTAAAGGCGTTAAGGACAGCTATGAGATTCTGATTATGTTCGTCAACTGTTTTTCCGAAAACGATAACATCATCAAGGTATATTGAACAACGTGCTGGGAAATAGTGGGCTAACACTACTTTCATCAAACGCTGGAAAGTGGCCACGCGTTACATAGGCCAAACGGCATGGTTTTGAATTCAAATAAGCGTTGGGGCAGTATAAATGCGGTCTTCGGCCGATCGCGCGGTTCAACCTTGACCTGTTAATAGCCCGATTTTAGATCAAGGGTGGAAAACCATTGAGCGCCCGATAATGCGTCGAGTGTAACATCAATGCGGGGAATAGGAAACGAATCTCGCACGGTCAGTGCGTTTAGGCGCCGGTAGTCCACGCAAAAACTATCTTACCGTCTTTCTTTGGAACCAGCATCACGGAAGAAGCCAAAAGCGAACGCGACGGGCGAATAATTTTAGCTTGGAGCATGCGTTCTAATAGTTCATTAACCTATGCTTGGAGACGGGCGGGGATACGGCGATGGGGTTGTCATACGGGTTTGGCCAACCCCGTATCTATGGTATGGCAGATGACCGTTGTGCGACCGAGTGTTCGGTCCTCCGATGCAAAGACATCGTGAAAGGATAAAAGGAGGGACCTAAAGACCGACTTGGCTGCTAGGGGAACGTCAGAATTCATACTTAGAATGCGGTCGATGTCGGAAGGTGGCAACTTAACGGCCTCTGTGATCGCTGCACAAATAGCATTCTCATCCAGCGAGTCCGGTGGCGTAACAGGCAGGTTATTTTTACGGAAACTAACAGACCGATTCTTCACATCAATAAGACAGTCAACCTTCGTCAGAAAATTGATACCTAAGACTACATCCCAAGTGAGTCCTGGCACAACGAGAAAGTCGTGTGTTCGAGTAACGACCTCGAATCCCAATGTCAATTGGATGCTACCCGCACATGCCAAGGGGGATCCATTGGCGGCAATTAAGGGATTGGACAGTGTACTTTGACGTACCTGCGGGCCTAGGGTTTCCGAAATAAAGTGTCTGTTAACTAAGGACAGAGTAGCGCCGAAATCTATAAGTGCCTTATACGTCTGATCCCCTATCTTTACGAGGACGAAAAACGATGCATCAGTTTGACAGCATGAGGAAAAATGCAACGAACAGCGTAAAGAGCAAGAACAAAATGGAAAAGTTACCCGGTTGCATGACCGTAGGCTCTGTACTATCCGGTAGCTGGCAAAGCCCACATTGCCACTGGTTTGCTGGTGGTTGTGGGGTAGAAAACCCGCGTGGACGGAAGTTGTTACCCCCAGGCTGGAATGGTTGCCGGAACGGCGCAGGAGGCCCGAAACGGCGTTCTGTCCCGCCAGTGGAGTTGCGGAACGGCGGTTAGAAGGGACGAGGTGTCCACTGTAACGGAGGCTGGGGCCTGTTGCCTTCTAGATAGAGAAAGCGGTCTGCACGCTCCAAGGCCTCTTCTAGTAAGAGAGGGGGCTGTAGCATAAGGTTCTCGGACAGTGTTCTGTAAGAAAGTCCAATGATGAAATGATACAGTGTAACGTCCTCGGCGTCGCTCTGCTCGAGTGAGCGATATGCATCGTAGCATAGGCAAGGCAGCTCAGCCGTGAATTGGCGCGGTGTCTCGCCTGGTTGTTGGTGGCGGTTGAGAAACTTCGAGATTCGCTGCCCGATTCAGGGCTGCGGTGCAAACAAGTTACGCAGCTGTTCACTGACCTCGGTGTACTCCATATCGTTTGCGGCACCGGAGTTAAGGGCCTGCCTCATTTGTCGAGGGCCTAAATGACGGAGCAGTTACCGAATGCGTTCGCCTCTAGCAACATCGGCTACATAAATGTCAAGTGTACGGAGCCATTCGGTAAAGTCTTCAGAGCCGTCATACGGCTGAAAGGAGGGGGGAATAGTCTGGCTTGGAGCCAGCGTTGAACGGGGTAAGAGGTGGGACTCGTGGCCAGTAGCTGCTACCACTGTAGCGGCTCCTCTGACGATAGCACTAGGACCCTGTTGGCCGATTTCTCCTTATACAACGGGAACAGCTTGTTCTTCATCTTGCTTCTCCACTCTAGTAGCAGTCGCGATTCTTTCATTCCCGGAAGTCATTTTGTCATTAAAATCACACCAAAAGATAACAGATGAATGGGGGAAATAATCGTCTATTAAATTTACCGTAGCAGTTAATCAGAGAAAAAACTGTAGTAAAATCTGGGGTGTTGTTTTCGCAGAGTTTCAGTCGATACTGTCGCCTCTTCTACCACTTCCTGATATTGCTTGCCAAAATTTCTCTGACCAGCCTCACGGTCGTTCTCTCTTTCTCGCACGCTCACTCGAAATTGAAATTGTCCCCGGAGACAGAAAACAAACGTTAAGTCAGTTTAAAGAATAAATGTTGATTAAAACAAAATATAGGCAACTTTCTCTCGTTACAGTTCTAACAAAAAAATTCAATAAATACATCAGGGATGTCCCAGAATGCATAAACAATTTAAATAATTGTAATCTTAGTGTTTATTTTAATTTTATCATTTAAAAAATTGAACAAATATTTGCAAGTACCATTTCATTGTTTTTTAACTGCATGTTCTAAAACTGACGGCTATTTTGATCCATAAATTGTTGACAACGCGAAGCAATGGAATCGCTCACACCCTGAAACAATTCCTTTGGTATTTGGTCGTATTCATGTTCAATAGCTTCTCTCAATTCAATTATTAAATTTGTAGTCAAAATGCATTTAAAAAACAAGAAAATGATGCTTGTAAACATTTTTACATGTTCGAAAGAATAAAATTATAATTGGAACCATGTTTACCATCATTTAATCTGTGTATACGTCTTTTGGGACACCCTGTATTTATCAATATCAACCATCCAATTGTGATGGACTTCAGACTGTGCGATAAGTCTCCCTGACATGTTGTTTAGACTTCGGGTACTTTTGCGTACTGGCTGATTATAGACTTGCGTTAGGCTAGACAACCGTCCAAAGCACGTATTTCTTCATCGACTGGCATGATGCAACGGCCTAGTAGGCATCCAGATCATTCCTAATACATATATAATTACAATAATAATTAGTGTATCTAAGGCCCAAGGGGCCCTGTCATTATAATAATATATAATAATATAATAATACCCCTCGTTTTACCGTGGTCCAACTCAAAACTTTTAAGTTCCTAACTTATGTGTAATTGTGCTTTATTACCTTAAAGAACCGTGTTCCGTTCACTTGGTTCTTTGTGCGATCATGTAGTTGTACGTTGCAGACCTCTAATATGTCATCGACGATTTCTCACTGTTGTCTCCTGCCGGATTACATGAAAGAGTCAGCAAATGACCCATAGTCTAAGCATATAATAATAATTAATTCTTACTCATTTGCAGTTGAATACTACCTTCAAAATTTGTTGTCTTATTGATATACTCTTCAATACTCGCGTTTGTTTTTCTGTTGAATAAATTTTTAACATATTGGTTCATTAGGTTGCGTGTCATTCGATTTTTATTTCGTGTTCTCCAAGCTACATAAATGGTACTATTTCCCGTTCAATGCACTGACTGAGTTTAGTGTCTATTTATAATGTGCTTTTATCACTTGACTCATTTATTTTATGAAACGGTGAGTGTTCCTTGAATTCCACAGGTGCCGTTATGCTGGAAATATTGCTCGAGCCCGTAATATCGTCCGTTAAACGTCGGCTGTGTAGCGGGCCAGGGATGTCGAGGTTGGCACACACCTAAAGGATAAGAGACATGAGGATATCTTGGCATCGGAAACTCGGAGCTGGATTGATAAGCATCACCCAAGCACACAAGTGTTAAGGCCGGAGAAGGAGACGTGAATATATGCAGAGGAATCTACTAGTAATAAAGAATACGTATAGAGTAAGAAAATAATATGGGGATAAGGAACGGCGTTACACAGATACAAGTCCCATCTGGAGTGGAGTGTGTTCTCTTATGTCTGATCAGTTACCGGTGGGGAATACAGTGCTGTGGGCGACTGCTGGGGCGAGACAGGAGTGCTGACATAGTGTGTGGGACTGCGATACGATTGACGAAGACGGCGGCGGGAAGGGGGTCAGCGGCTGTGAGGGAAAAAGGCACCGGTTTCTTCAGACACTCGATCACAGCATCTCCATCCTGGGTCCGCGCCAAAAGTGACGACCTTGGTGTACTTAAACAATCATTCAGTCTCTTGGGTTGTTACATAGCCTCCCTCCGAGTTGCAGCACTGTCCTCAGTGCTGGTGAAGTTGGTGCTCGGAGGGTGTAAGTGTGTGCGCCTTTCCATCCCACCGCTGCCACCAATGTAGCGGGCCAGGGATGTCGAGGTTGGCACACACTTCA
>JAYGXS010000001.1:44079011-44110174 GCA_036362985.1 Ligula intestinalis | reverse complement strand
CAGGAGTGCTGACATAGTGTGTGGGACTGCGATACGATTGACGAAGATGGCGGCGGGAAGGGGGTCAGCGGCTGTGAAGGAAAAGGGCACCGGTTTCTTCAGACACTCGATCACAGCATCTCCATCCTGGGTCCGCGCCAAAACTGACGACCTTGGTGTACTTAAGCAATCATTCAGTCTCTTGGGTTGTTACATCTGATATGGTTTTTCGTCGGATAATTGACGTTAAACAAATGGGCAGCAAATTTGCTAACGCCGTTGCCGTCAACTGACGATAATTAGGTTATCTGGTTACCTAATTGCAATGTCACAGGCCCCTTACTACCTGCTGCCTATTATATTATCCGATAGGGCGCAGATAAAGCCATCTAGGGCTGCCAGGGTTACCACATATTAAAAATGATCTGATGGCCATTAGTTGGAAGCTACAGCAACCCATAAGTTAACCAAGTGTTTGCCGTATTGTGGCTATTTGTGCCTTCACCTTGTCTAAACTTTTCTGATGTGAAAGGTACGCCTGTATGATCTAGCACAGGCATGCATCTGAGGATTTCGTATGCCGCAATGAATGATGGCCACGTCGGCGTTTCCGACGTTGTCGGCTGTTGTCTAAGAAGAACGTCGTAGTTCACCAAGTGCTTACCTGCGTTCGATGGCGAATTACCTACAGGTATATTGGCGCTAAGATCCAAACACCGAGATGCAGAGTCTTGAAGAGCAGTACTTTAGGCCATTGTGAGGCTTACCAATGACAAGGATAGGTCCAACAAATCTGCTGATAAACCTGAAATATAATCCTTGGGGTTAATTTGCCATTTCTTGGTCCGTCGTAGACTCCCATTTTGTTGGTCTTCTTGAAACATAATAAGCTACAATCCAGCGGAGGAAGGAGAGATTACGGGAGTTAAAAATTCCTAGATATTAATTGCCTCACTTTACTGTTGACAAATCAGTAGCTGTGGGACTGTTGGGTTGTAGGATACACGGACAGTCTCCAAGAACTCCTCCCTTAAAATACCTCCTAAATGTCCCCTTTTCTATAGACTTCAACTTACCAAAACTAGCAAAAAAACGAAAGTATGTAGAGTACAGAAAAAAGCAAATTCGCAATGGCTACGCGTTTGCGCATTGCATCAAGTAGTACCAAATATCGTGGCAGGGCGCGCTCGCGCGTAAGACACCACAATGTCCGATCGATTTTCTAGTAACAATGTGCGCACTCTTATGCGTCCTAAGTGACTTAACCGCGGAGTGTGCTGGGGACAAATAAGGGCCCAGCAACGATTGGAGGATGCGGCTCGAGCCCCGATTTGTTTTCCATTGCTCTTTGGGACATAGCGATGGGTATTTTTGAGTATGCTGACAAATCTATGAGGAAGAAAGTATACGTAGCATAAACTGTAGGAATACCAGCCATCGAAGATGAAAGTTAGCGAGATAGCCTACCATTCGTTCCCAATGTTTATTAGACATTTAAATCCTTCTTACCGTTCTGCTCACAGCTCTGGTTATTCGCAACTTATCTACTATTATTTTCCCCAGTCTAATATGCAAAACCGCGAATAAGTACAGCTGAGACCCGTCGATGAACGTCCACCGACTGCTCGCGGAACTCACGTGTCCCGTTCTGCCTTGAGCCTCATTTCTCGGGCCTTGACAGCAGCCGTAGCGGCTTCGAGCCTTAGATGATGCGTCAATTGGGGCTGGATATGATTGGCTGACGCATACTAATAAGCCAGATATGTTAATTCCAGTCTCCCTCGTCCACATTTGCGGCCATTTGTTCTACTTGCCGGCAACTTACGAGTTGCTTAGTCCCAGTCACTAAGGTTTCCTTAAAGACCATCATGTATCTCAATCCTAATGCGTGTGATAGAAATTCTGAACAGAAACCTAAACACCGGAAAAAATCCAGAAAGCCCTATTTCTAGGCGGAAGCAGGGTATTTTTATACAGTTAACCACATATTTGCTTATGGTCTAACTGGAAATATGTTCACCCGGATTATAATTTTATTGACTACAGAATATTTTTCGTGCACGTAATTGCGAGAAGATACACCACTTTAGTTGCCGTGCTATAGCCATGGTTCTTTCTATTCTATATCGAGCACCTCTTTTGACTGTTGTGGGGAGCTTTCAATGTTTTTAAAGTGAAAATAAATTGATTTGGTTTCCTCTATAAGGTGTATTCTGGAATCATGCAGGCAGATTTAGCATGTGTTTACCATTGTGAATGGACACACATTAGATGGGACTATTGTTGTGTAGTCATGTCAGCCCGTTCGCGTTGTCTGTTATATATGTTGGCCCATCGAACGACGGTGTTAAAACTGTCGTTATAATAAATCGTAAGTAACAGCTTGAAGCCCTATCAATTTTACCTACCCATCTTGCTTCTCGGCATTCCTGGGCCGGGCCGTTTAGAAATGGAACATTGTCTTGTACGTTTTGAAGTTGTTCTGTCTTCACTACTCACAATCTTCATACTTTTGCTTGATTTTTGAATTTATTTAGTCGTTCGTGAGACCTTCACTTTGGACCCTTGAATAAGCTGCTTTGTACTATTATTTTTATCGTTTTCCATGGTTCTCGTATACCTACTATACATTTGGTGCATCAGCGCGCTTGTATCGATATAGAGGATCACTGATTTGTTTGTGTTGGTGATGCCTCCCTGCCCACAATGAGTTATCTCACAGGAAGACCCGTAGCGCCCTTAGCGCAGCTGCCACACCACTGTCATGAGAGTGCACACCGTGACTGTCGATTGTCGCCGACACTTTATCATCAACCGGACTGAATAAATGCACGCCGTCTTATTGTGAGAGTGGCTTACATTGACTTCCTCGTGTTAATATGCTTCTTCTTGTGTTCGATTTTCTTCGCTTGCTCTCTCGTACTTGCGTTCAGAACAACAGTCGGGCTAGCTCACAGTTCGTGCTTGGCGCGGGCCATAAACATTTGATGAAGCATTTCTTACCTACGATGGCGGAAGTGTACGCTGACTTGAAGCTAATAATGCAGTAGCAACGGAAGCCGATGAAAGCTCTAACTGTTAAGCTATCGAACTCACCCACGGGCCGATCAAATTTTGCCGGTGTTTCACAGTCTGCCGATCACATCGCCAGCAACATCACTGAATTCTTATATGACCCGTAGGCCTACATCTTATTGATTACTGGTAACAATGATATGAGGATTTGTCCTCTGTAAATCTGGCTGCCCAGGACAACGCATTGAAGGTATGAATCCTACTCCGTAAACTGAGTCCTGTCGAGCACGAACGACATGCCAACTTCATTGTTCTCCAAAACTCACGAGGTATTTCCTTTAAGGATATGTTGAAGACTTTGTCGTAGAGTTTTGGTGAGCAGTCATCCCTGTTGGTATTGTCAGTCGCGAGTGCGAGCGTTTTCAACTCGGTCCTCTCACAGCAAGCTAGTTTAAATGCCTCATATCCATCTGCGACCTCAGTCTCTTGGCAATTCTCTGAGTCTCTTAGCCACTTTCCAGGCCAGCGTAGTTGATCGCTGGAAGTTTGTTAATCTATTACTCAACGGTCACGCAGTTCGCCTACAACCGGACACTAATTCAGATATAACCATAATCTCTGAGTGACTGGCCGTCACTTGACACCCCAAGAATGCAGCGAACTTCTCAGTCCGTTACAAGTGCCTGCGGTGGTTTCATCCAGTTATTGGGGCAACTTAAGTGCTGTGCTTCCTTCCGTGGCACTAACATCGTCGCAAGCAATTGTAATCTCAACCTCCTTGGTCTCGACTGCACTGAATAACTTGGCTTGATTCATTCGCCGCTCCGCCTTGTTTACAGTCAAGTACAGCTTCCTGCTGTACCTGCAGACCGCGCCAAGGATATTCTCCAGCGGTTTACTACAGCGTTCCAAGACGGCCTGGGTTGTTGCCCACACACGCAAGCCGTGCTTCATCTCCGTCCTGGAAGTCAACTAGTCTTACGCTCAAAGAGACCAGTTGCGTATGCAGCCTGCAATGAACCACCTGAAATGAACCGCCTAGAGAAACTTGGAGTTCTAACATCGGTATCCTACTACTCCTGGGCTGCTCCCGTCGTTGTAGTTAAGACGCCGAGAGGTTTGATTCGTATCTGCAGTGATGTTCTACCGGTCTCAACGCCGCTCCGACGTCGAACTGCTATTCACTGCTGCTCCCCGCTGATTTTTTCACCGTGCTAAATGGCGGTATTTGCTTTACTAAATTAGATCTGGCTGATGCGTACTTGCATATTGAAGTCGATCCAGAGTCGCGAGAATTTCTGACGATAAATACACACCGCAGTCTGTTCCAATATACTAGGCTGTCTTTTGGTGTCAAGATCGCTCCGGCCTTGTTCCAGCAAACGATGAACGCAATACTCTCTGGCATTCAAGGCACGGCCGGGCACCTGAACGGCATCATCATGGGTTGCTTCTCAGCTGAGCTCCAAGACCAAGTGGCTTCCGATTGCGGATCGACAAGTGTCGATTATTCCTCGAGTCCATCAAGCATCTCGGATTCATTTTGGATGCCACTGGTCAACAGCCAGGTTCCGAAAATATTCTTGTCATCCAACGGGTGCCTGCACCCAAGCATTTATCATAACGTAGATTGTTACTTTGCCTGATCAACTATTATAGCGCCTCCTAACGTCGCTTCATGACTTACAAACCCCGCTAAACCGTCTGATGCAGAAGGATGCCCGTGGTGTTGGCCCTCCGACCACGAAGAGGCTTTTGTCCAGCTGAACTTGATGCTAAGTTCAATTCTGCTGCTCACACACTGTGACCCGAAATTGACGATCGTCGTTGCGATTGATATACTCGTATTTGGGTTCTATTTAGGACGCTGCTGAACTTGATTGCTTTTAACTGATTATTTAGGAACCCGAAAAAGATTGGCATTAGACTGTTCGCGTATCCACCAAACCGAAACTTTCTACTTTATAGCAAAAACCAAAACTTCTTGTCGCGAACAGTTTGATGCAATGTCCCGTCTATTTTTCATGTGTTTATATTTTAATCTGTTATTTACACTTCGTTCTTACATGTTTCTTGCCTTTTAAGGTGTGGCGGTTAGTCGAAAATTACCTTTGATCTAGTCCTTTATATACCCTAGATTTTGTGTCTACCGACTAAGTCTGCAATAAATGTTCTGTTTTTAGAAGACCTGTAGTTACACGAACAAAGATTTCGTCAAAGTGCCTGTCAGAAAGCCGAAAGAACCGCTTGCGTATAATTTACTTTGTAGTAATGCGTGAATTGAAGTTACTTTTTCTATCAATTTTCTTCCAACTGTCCCATATTAACTTGCCAACCACTCTTTTTCTGTCCCTTAATTTTGCTTTTACTTTTAAGGAAGCTGTTTTATCCACCCTTGTGTCCTGCTCAATTCTCCGACGGTGACTTGCTTGGCTAAGTCATGTTCCCACGCTTCTTCTCCTATGTTCCAATCCAAAGTACCGGGACCGCGCCTGTGGTCCCGCTATCCCTCGTGAATATTGCTCCAGGAAGTGCGGCTGTTCCGAATCCTGTCCTGCCCGCCAGCCCGGCCTCCGGATCTCAAGCTGCTGACTTGCAGGCACAATTGGCCTCTCTCCTCTTGGCCCACCAGCCTACCCTTCCGGCGCTTGGGACCCCAGTGGTATCTTCGCTGTCTGGGCTTGGGGCTTCTGGTCTTGCCCCATCTTACCTCTTTCAGAATCTACTATCTCCTGTTCCCGCGCAAAATCCGCTAGCCAATTCTTTCGCTGGTGGCCAATTGGGTGTTGATGTTGCAGCAAACTACGCTGCCCTGGTGCAACTTCTGTCCTTTATTGGCTTGCAGCAGCAGCAGCAGCAGCAACAGCAACAACAACAACAACAATCGAATCCTATCCCCTCCCCAGTCGTCTCAAGAGGCGACGGCGCACACACGATTGTTCGTGCCCCGGTTTTATACAAGACGAATCAGGTATGCTTTCAGGTTTACATCCTGTTTCCCCACTTTTGCACGTGCTTGCTTCATTCCGCCTGATCTTTTCAACGCTGGGTCTAGAATGTTATTTTTCTTGCACAGGTTCGCAGATCGCGTTTCGCTTCACCGAGCCAGTATCTGTAGTTTGATTGCATGTTCTTTTTGCACCATATATTCCTCATTTTGACCTTAAGTTGTTCATTTGCCCCTTGGGAAGCCTCAGTCTAGTAATACGTTTCAGTAGACTCCGTGGTTCGTTTGAAACCCCACCGACCCACACCCACTGAGCCACGTACGTGATCACATATGAACTCCCCCTCCCATTGCAGTTATATTTGAGGTGAATTACTTTGTGAGCTGCCTATACCACCATGGTTTTGTCATCTTAGCAAGGTCAAAGTGCCACCATCACCACCGGGTCGCGCCTCAAGACGTGATACACAATTAAACGTTAGTTAAATGGACCCTTCACCGTTCTTGCCGACCACGATAGCCTCTACCAGTTAAGCTTGACGAAGGAGATTCGGTGTAGAACCTAGCATCTGAATGGGTACTGACGTAAAAATTGACATAGGATAGCTGCTTGTTATGCACAAAAGTAAAGTCAAACAAACTTAGCTTTTCCAATCCAGGCCAATTGTTACTTTTTGCCTACTTTTGTTTTCAGCAACAAGAAGCTTCTGTAGTCCACATAACGGAGTCCATTACGTCCATCTCGGTTGGCTCAAATTTGTCCTTCGTGCAGAATACTTCCGGCGCTCGAGATTTTCTCTATATATATTGATCGCAGTTTGCTTCGGATGAATCACGGGTCTCCCAGTTTCGGGTTAAAAATCATTACTTTCATAGTGTTTTACTGATAATAAGCATCGTTAACTGGGTCTCCAGCGCAGGGGTATAGCAACATAAGTTGGCATTTATGACGAGGTGCGTTTCCCATACAGACAAGTCAAACGTTCAGAATGAGCCCGTAGAACTTGACATATGAAACGAAGAAAAGTGATTGGGGGGGAGTTGGCTATAATTTTGTTGATATCACTTCTGATATAATTTTTATCCGACAACATGTGTGGTCATTTTTCTCCCGGGTAGTCCAAATTAACTAGGACAATGTATTGACGTGGTACTAGTGTCCACTTTTCTAAGTCAGCTCATTGTCTGGTCTTGCATCGTCTCTGGACCTTCGTCCCAAACATCATCTGTATGCACTTGCGCACTACCATCGGCCTTATGTAGTAAAGTCAGGTCTGCGTTTGTTTTACTCGATCAGCACATAGTCATCAGGTTTAGCTCCTTTTGTCCACTAGTCGGCTATGCTTACTGTTGGCTCGGTAGTCAGTCCAAGGTCATATTTGCATGCTGCATTCCCTATTGTTCTCATTTGTGCTTTCCACTCGTTGCTGAAAAAAAGTAACTCAAAAGTTTGCCAACTTCTGCACAAGTTTCCCTTTTTTTGCTTTTGCTACTGCTGTTCGATGTTTAACACAGGTATTGCTGCTCATGCCTATGCCTCTCACCGCTATGTTCCCAGGTTTTGTTTCATCCCGAGCGCTTGTGCATGCGTGCGTGCGTGCGTGCCCGTTATTATCTCCTTTTCATTCCGTTTTTCCAATTTTTCCTCTTGCAATTGGCGCTTCTTGTCTTCAGACAGGGATGTTTCGCCTGCTCACACCTGAATGCCGACTTCTCGAGAGCGGTTCGTCAAGTAAGCTATATACATCCCTCTACCCTGCAAAACACCCCTTCTCTCAACCACACCAAACATATACGCATAAAATGGACGTTCCTATTTTTGTGAAGTACTTGTCTCTCCCGCCGCCTCATTTTCCAACTTTGCGCGTCATGTAGTCCACCTTTTTGCAGCGTTACCCCCGCCCTCCCCCCATCTTGCTGTCGCTGTTGCTGCTACTGACTCCGTGTTGCTCATGCGTACTTATTCACTTTTGTTTTTCGTAATCTGGCTACTCACCCACTTTCCTTGCACACTGCTTCGCTCCTGGAGTTTCCACTGGTATGGGACTGTCCCTCACCATCCCTCCGCTTGTCGCACGATGTCCCTCTTGTTCCTTCTTCCAGCCTCCTTACCTGCCGCCTGCCATGTCCCCAGTTTGTGCTGGTGCTTTTTACCTCGGTCTGAACAGTACCTTTTTCCTTCATTCCCGTATAGTCACAGCAGGAGGGGACACCTTGCAGTGAACTCCAAACAGCCGCGAACACAAAGTCCTCTGCGTCAAAGAATGGAGATGGCGCCAGCCCGCCTGACCGAATAGTTGCGTCATATGCGGCCGCAGCTAGGGCTGCGGCCATAGCCTATCAACAACCACTCTCTTCTGCTGCGGAAGTATTCCTCGGGGCAACTTCAACATCGCAGGGCAGTACCAGTGCGAAGACCCGCAGCATTATCGGTCGCCGGGCCCGCGCGGCTCGATTGGCTCTTGATTCAGTTCCGGCCGCAAACACTACCACCTCGGCCATTTCCACGGGACTGGTGAGGAAGGGCAAGCACCTCGCTAATGGACTCGCACCACCGACATCATGGAATAGCTTATGGACACGCATTGTCGATAGGCATACGAATGTTGTTGTTTATATGTCGTAAGTGGATGCTCGAGTGCACCTCTGTTTGTGTGTTTTACTGCCTAATAGGCATTCATTCCTACTTATTCCTCCAAACCATCCTTCTACTTTGGTCTGAATTGTGTAATTGTAGTTAGAGGAGGTTGTGTTGTATGGATCTAACGAACAAGCCCATTTTGAGTTCATTAGCATACGTTAGGTTCATCGGTCGCTTTGTATACTCTCTCAGCGAACTTCGGACACTCTTAATTACCACGGCAATACGAGGTTGATCACATGATCCATGATCACATGTAAGCAGTTGGATCATGTGATCAACTCTTTTAATTGTTTCTGGGTTAAAGTCTAATGTATTTCGTTTTCTAGCTGCCCACCAACCTTAAGATTTTGAACGTTGCTTCTGTGGCTGCATGTTCGTGCTGAAAGTAATCAGGATCCGTGCTGTTCTCTCCCGACAATTCTGCCTTCATACCATACAATAATTTGTCCATTTCAAGCAACGAGGTCCCTGATCGATCCACGAGGCGAGCTCACTGGTCACTTACGCTCGTCCTCACTGTTATGAAGTTGGAGTTTGTGGCGTCTACATCGCCTTGTATTCTTACGCCCAAGGGCAACATAAGACTTGACGAACGACACCAGACTGCCTATGTACCTCCAGTTGGCATGACCCGCGAATGCCTGGTAGCTATCGGGCGATGAGCAATACCCACGCCGAGCTCTGCCGCGATGCGTTCAGTTGCTTCTGACAATTTTTTTTATTTACTGGAGAAGTTGCCGGAGATTTGGTGGCTCTCCTCCGCTTCTTCCACGTGGGCACTTATGAAGGCAGTGGCTGACGAGACTGTTCATGTATCTATTCCTTGCCAGTTGGTCCAAAAGATGCCGTAGTTCTCGCACGCGCCCCTCCGGTTCACTGCAGTTTGTTTTTACCCCCCGAAAGAGTGCTGTAACACAGCCGCGTTTATGCGCCATTGGGTGGTTACTATGGTAGCTCAGCACCTGGGTTGTGTTAGTCGCCTTTCTATACACCGTGGTGCTGAGCTCGCCGTTGGGTCTGCGCGTGACGAGGACATCCAGGAAAGGTCTGTCTGAAGCCGACAGCTCAGGCTACTACAAGTGCTATCCGAGTAACCGCGCCTTTGTCTTTTTAAATTTGTTTGGGTTCCGCTCCGGCCCTTAATGCTCTTGTTTCAGGCAAATTTTTGGCTTGGATACTGCATTTATCCTAAATGTACGCAAAATATGGCTCCGATTTCATTGCAGACACACACCCCAAGTTTTATTTACTAATTAATCAAGGGTGCGCTGAGATGGAATGGCAATTGCATGAAATCATAGGGCAGCTGTATTCTCAATTCATCTATGTTTTTGCCTAATTTCTTGTCTTACTGTCTTTGTACAAAGATGAGGGAAAAAGCCTTTTTTATCTATGCTGCCCTGTTCCCGACAATAGGTCGGATGCTGCCCCACTTTTGTTTCAATCCTCGAACCCGAATTGCCAGGAGATGCCTACGTGTTCCCTCTTCATCCCACCTAACTCCACATTCTACACCCTAATATCTTGGAGGGTCTATTATTAATTCCTGCTTGCTTCGATTTTTCCTCTCCACGGAAGACGAACCGAGATGGCGATTTTTGGACTGTTGGATCGTTACATTTTACTTCAAGTCGGGAAGGAGGGAAGGGGTGTAGATTGCGTATAGAGGATGCTGCCCTTTGCAGTTACCTAAAACCATTACGTTTGAGGGTGGTGCTACTAGTTTTCCCCGAAGTCCACTTTCTGTCGCGCGATTTTTTCGCTTAAGCACGCGCGTGCACAAAAGGTCGCACTGTTGCCAACTGGGAATGCTTTACTACAGAACGCAGCGCACCGACGGTACATGTGCGTCTGTTCGTTTGCATGGTTCACTGTCTGATGCGCGCTCAGGAGTCTGGATTTGCGTCCGCGGAATTTCCTATCCGCAGGATGAACCATGAAAAGCGAGCATCTCTAGGGCAGAGTTCGTCTGCGAATATACCAATTAAATCTGTACTGCTTCCTCAGACGTGCTTCGAACGAATAGTTATTCTTTATTTTGTTGAAATAAGGTTTGACTACCCTTCAGAGTAGTCTTCCTCTTACTGACCGTTCGAAGTTTATAGTATTGATGGCAAAGACAAGAGTGCTTACTTGTACTTGTTACGGCTGTGATCATGCCTGATCTAGCCGGCCTCAATGATGTCACGAACGGTACCTCTCCATGCGCGACGATTGGCGGCAGTGGATCAGGAAAGCTCAATCCAGTCTCTTCTCCAGCGACGGAGACCGAAGATAGAAGGTCCAAGAACTGCTTCCATATCTTGACGGACGGTATCGAGCCAAGTCTTCAGTTGCCTTCCTCTTCGACGCCTCCAGGTGGGCTGCGGCGCCGGATCGAGGGCAGCATGGCTAAGCTCGTGAACAAAGACAAGAGAGACTGGAATGGCCATTTCTAGCTTATTAGCCATCGTCAGTCAGTCATACTCAGACCCAAGTGATGCACCATTAGTCGCTACAGCCGCCGCCAGGGCCTGAAAAAAGAGGCCCGGGGCAGAGCGCGACCAATGAGCTCCGTTAGCGGTCGATGGATGTTCATCAACGAGCGTTCGAGGTATATTGATAGGATACAACAATTACAACGATTCAACAGTTGCCGTCTCACGTTAATTGCAATTAGCGTTAACGCATTATTTTTGTGTACGTACCAGTTTGTAGAAGGTGTCACTAACCGTCGCAATACGTTGCGCTTCTACATGCTAGTTCTGAATAGAGCTTTCTCTCCACTTTCAACGTTTGGTTGTAGAAGTTGCATATCGAAGGTAAAAAATGCCGTGTTTCCTCACCGTCACCTAAATGCATCCGCGATTAGAGACTTATGTAATCACTTTCCCAAATTTAAATTGCGGCTCCCTAAAGAGGTTTGCTAAATGGCCATTCTTGCCTTCATGGCCACTTTTTTGAACGCACCGAAATGGATTACTGGTTAGTCAAGAGGTAAAGTGGACTTCTTTTATCCTGCACATAGGCGCCCCCACCATGCATTACTTTCGCATATTTCTCGACGACCTTGAGCCTTGTCAGTCTCGGGATGCTTACAGAAAAATGCTTCTGTCAGCTACTTTACAAGCAATTTATTAAGCGTGCTGGAGCTCCCGGCAGAATCGGGATTTAGGTGAAACAAAAGATTCGTATGCATGGGGAAATTATTTTGATAAAATACGGAGAAAATATCATTCTCATTTTTCCTCCTCCCCCGACTTTTTCTACCCACAGGCCTGATGGCCACCGACTGAAGAGTGTGGACGACATACGCTCATATATGAGCAAAATTAACCCCGGCACCGAGGTGACCATCTCCGATGAGTGCATCGCGGCCAATTTCTGCTTTGATGCCTCTAAAGAGAGTCGCTTACTATCCGCGCCTGATGATTCCATCTTTCCACCGTCCAAATGTAGTTTACCTGTCTCTTCCACTGACACTACCACCACCGCTGCTGTGAGCGTTGATGACCATATGACGACCAGCACAACTGCGTCCAGCATTTCGGTGGAACAGACTGGAACGCGGCCGAGTGAGTAGTCACCTGAAATCTTCATTAACTTCTTCACCCCATAGTTTGTAGCCATTTTTCAACCTTAGGTACAATATCGACTAAGATTTTCCGAGGTCTTTTGCTCTAGTTCGTCATGTGAGAAGCGTAGGGGCGTCAATAAATTCACTAAGATGTGGACATAGTTTAATTTTTTCCCTACCTACATACTGTACCACGAATCGCCGGCACCTGCACTATTTCCGCTAGTTTGGGTAATAACCAATTGAGGGCCTTTCCATTAAGCAGTGCCCTGATCTGGGGTTGGTTCTTTACCGAGTCTTCTTTACCACGAAAACTTATGGTACTGTGTGTTCACGTGGCGTCTCCGTATTCTGTTCAACGAGCTATGTCTGAGCCACCGAAATTTGGGTTCTGAGAAAATACTCTAATGGGCAACGAAAAATGGACGCCGTAATAAGTGCGAGTGTTTGAAAAGTGACAGCTTTAGAATAAGGCTGAAAGTAACTTTGTTTGAAGGAACGCTGTGCAAGTCTGTTGATGAGAATGTAAACTTGTAGAGAAGTGCATCACAAAAAAACCCCACGGCAGCCTAAAATGGACATTTCTGGCTTTGGGCCGAAGTTCTAAAGCAAGTCTAAACTGACCACATTTCGTTCCCTAGTTAAGACAGTCATTGATGAACGTTCACCGACTGCTAACGGAACTCACTTGTCCCGCGCTGCCTTGGACCTCATTTCTGGGGCCCTGAAAGCAGCCGTAGCAGCTAGTAGTATAGGCAGATAGTAATGCCGGCAAAGACAAGGGAGACTGGAATGGCCATTTCTGGCTTATTAACCGCCGTCAGCCAGTCAGCCATACCCAGACCCAATTGGTGCACCACTCGAGCCTCGAACTCGAGTCTAACGCCCTAACCATTGAGCCACGAGTTGAAACAGATTGGTAAACCCACTCCAACGTGAATGGGTAACGTTCTTTTCTTCTATAAAGTAACGTTCTTTATTCAGCAAAACCGCTCTCATGTAATTGTTTGAATCTTGCGTTGACTCTTCTGTGAGCTCGTGTCTCCAATTCATATAAACTAACCGAAACAACACTCTTCCCATTTCTTGACTTTCTGTCTGTCCGGTTTTTGCAACCCGCGCCTTCCTTCGAAAAGCACGAGGAATATGTCATTTGGAAGTGCGACAGAATGCACAACCGGTTAGCAAAAATGCTTGAATCTTGACATGCACTGCCACGTGTGAACGGCCTTTGGTAGTTAAATAGCCTTGTGTATCTTTTTTTCCAAGGACAGACCAGCTACCGTTTTCTGTGAGATTTTGTCCAACCTATACGTGCATCTTTATTTTGTGCAGTAGTTCCTACCTTCTGTCAGTGTTATTCATTCAGCATTCATGCCGTCCGTCTTACTATGACATGAAGCTGAGTTCCATTTTTTTTCAGTAGGTTCCTTGCCTTTCCTCTGCGTCCGCTCCTGCCAGAACCTATCATTGCTTTCGGCAGTAGTGGGTTATATAAGCCCCCTTAGCCATTACTAATCCCAAGATCGTGTAAAGCAAGAATGTTTGTAATGGGGGTTTTACGAGTGGGGCCTCAACCGCGGACAAGCAATAAAATGCGCACGAGGAGGCATGAAGAATGAGTAAGCTTCCGCAACACTTATTCTCTCGGGTCAATACATATAGCAACGGAATTGGGAGTGATATTAAAAATAATAAACAAGAAGTAACTGCCAATAAATAGGAGGAAGTTTAAAAGGTAAGTTGGTGCACATACATTTGCTTTCGATAAATTCTCTTCAGGCCTGAATACATTTATATGGTAATGAAATAAATAAACCGCGCTGGTTGGTGTAAACACGTAGTGTTGTTATTGTTGTTAGGGCCCGTGGGAGGTGGGGCGAATTGAGGTCAAAATGTCAGTGTCTAGGCGGACCGGCGGCCAAGACTGGTGATGAGGTGTGCGCGATTGAATTGGGGATTTGTCCAGCTTTGGGGCGACTAGTTTCCGAGGCCGGTGATAAGCCGTGTGCGGTTGTGTTAGCGAATTTAGCCCATGGTAACTGCGGTGCTGTTACAAGGTTCTTTTGGGCGCACTGTTCCGGTCTGCGTAGCCTGATAGCCGCTGCTTCTGCTGTAGCCAACGGACGCTGTCAAAGTAATTTTGAATAGCTGAAGGGCACCTTGTAGATCACTCGTAAAGCCTCTCTGGAATCCACACGAGTCTACCATGTACGCATAGTTTATTTATTCCTGGAGAGAATTTATCGAAAGCAAGTTTATGCTCGCCAATTTATCTTTTGATCTTTACAATGGAAATTTTCGCAAATTTGAAGAGGAATGTTATTGACAATAAGCGCAAAAAAACAATCTTGTGAATGAGAAGTAGAAGACAACTCCATCAATGTTTATTTGCCTGACGTTTCGAAATCCGTCGCGGATTCATCTTCAGAGACATACTCACAGAACAGTAGTAGAAACAGTTTGTGTGTGCACAGAGTTCCGCCGTAAAATTTAAACTTGCAGAAAAAATCGATAAATATCCTGGGCGTGTTCTGATTCGTCGCATCAGCCATGACCATCTGGCCTTGCGGTGTTGGCATAAGATGATGTGGTGGCCTGTCTGTTCCACGAATGGCAATTTGCTTTGGTCAAATTTAGACTCAACACCGAATATGGATTGGGTAAATCGTTGCATTTGTTGATGGATTGGGGGCCCGTGAAACATGACTCAAGTAATTCTCGGCTCACTCGATTGTCATCTCTTGCGAGAATTTTGGCCTCATCAAATTTAAATGTATGGCCGGGTCTCGTCGAATGAGCCGCAACTTGAGAACTGGCATCATTTCGCCTCACTGCTACCGCGTGTTCGGCAATTCGCGTCTTGAGAAGCCTACCAGTGTCTCCGACGTAGTTGCTCTGCCCGCAACTGCACCAGATCCTGTAGACAACTGTCGATGTTCCTTGCCGTGGCAGGGGGTCTTTCGGTTTCATGATCTGATGCCTTTTAATTGCTTCTGGCCTGTGTGCAATTCCAACTCCAAGTGGTGCGAGAAGGCGGCCGACAGCCTCCGATACGTTTTTGACGTATGGGATCGATCGCCAAATGTTTGGGTCAGTGTGACTTTGTTCTCAATTACTTCCTGGGACTCGCATGTTTGCTTGTATTGGCAGCCTTGTGAATGTCTTTATATAAAAGTAGAAGGTAACACACAGAGGTTACTTTCCATAGCTATGAACTAATAAGACCACCAGGTCAAGCTATGCATATTAAACCGGAGGGGCATGCATAACCTATCCTTACCTTGCTTTCCTACTTGCTTCTGCTAGTCATTGATATATCCTACATGTGGGATGAACAGAAATATTTCCGTTTTGCCACGGAACTGATAGCCTACAGTCTCCGCAGATGGTTGCGTGACTTCTAGTAATTTGCTGCCCAGAATTTCCACAGACGTAGACAAAGAACACCGTAATGACCATTTCTGACTTATTTGCCGTTATCAGTCAGTGATACCCGAAGATCTGGCTGCACACCCGGGATCCGAACCCAATCATTGAGCAACCTCTTAGACACTGCACTACGGGCTAGTCGGAATCATTAAATCATTTGCCTCGATGTATCTTTCTTGCAGGGCTGAAATGGGCATTCTCATTTTGTGTCGGGGCCGAGGGTCTGCAGTCCATGCAGATGGACACAATCACTGGCATGATTGGCTGATAATAGCATGGGCCTCTGTACACAAAACCCCTTTTGCGCAATGCTTTACACCAATCGGACGCCACATGAACTGGCTCCAAAGTCACCTTAAAGTAGCGGTCGTCCCCTCTCCCACGCCTGGCCTGGCGTTATTGGTCATGCGTCGTTCTTTTGTCTAGAGTCAGGCGATATTTGGCCGACTTTCTCGCTCTTGACTACGTTTATCCCTTCTTAAGGTTTTTACCTCGCTTATTCGTCACTATTTTTTAACAGTACCATACTACACCAGTTATCGTTATCATTAGGATACAGTGTTGAAGAGATGCAAAATACTCGAAACAATGACAGTTTCCCGAATCTGACGCTCTTTTATTGAAGTCCGGGTTTTGCCTGTACTTGTACTTTTTGCATTTTCCATATAGTACGCTATCCTTTCAGTCTTTCAATATTTCAATCATAGTGATTGGCTTAGGGATGTTAAGGATTATATCACCCTCATCTAACGACTTCTAGCCCCACAGTACCGGAGCCTTTTATTATGCATAATTTGTTATTGACAAGGTAGCGGCTCACCAAGCAGCCTCAAATGCAAAAGAGGATGAATTTTTAACATGCCTAATTGACAGCAGCTACTATTACTCTCTTTATCTCATCTCTGCGAATCAGCTGCGGGCGTTTTCGGATGACTATTTTTTTATTCGTTTTCTGTTTTTTGCTAATTTTATCGTTCTGATTGTGAATTTTCCAGACATCTGTAATGATCTAAGCAGAAGTACTTTCTACTCTTTCATGTTGTTGTGCATTCAAACACCGTTTACTTTTTTCTTCCACTGCACCAATTCCTACTGGGCCGTCTGAATGATCAGTGACATGATTGAAACCCACTATAGTCGACTGGATATTAGCAACCGTTTGTGATTTCACAAACATTTCCTCGATTCAAGTTAGGTTCCAATGCTCTAAAACCAGACTCTGCTGTCTGCAGGAATGACCTCGAATTCTGTGGGGTTTTAGTAGGCGTCTTCTTTCAGTTGCTGACTGTGTCCTCCCTCGGTTTAGGTAAGACGTGTTTCAAGTTAAACGATGTATCACTGATATGACAGTTCTCTCTTATTCATATCTGACCTCGCAACAACCGTAATCCGTCACTGGTAATTATGCTATTGACCTTAACTTGACCCCACAAACCGTACCCCGCGTGCACTTATAATCGCTAAGTCCAGTCGAATTACAAAAACGTTTAGTCATAAACTTTTTTGATAGCCTAGGCAATGCATTGTAAGTGTGTATCGTAGCCCATAGTTGGATCAGGAATCCCCGCCGGAATCCAAACTGGGAGTAGTTGGGGGACGGAGAAAAACCGCGACCTCGACCGGCTTGAGCCAAAGGTCCGCGGGAGTGAGGTGGGTGCCTGGCCGGGAACTGAAGGCGAACAGATGACGGCAGTCACGCGGCGAGATGCCGTATGGATGGGTCGAGCCGGTGTTGGTACTGGCGAAGGAGCATGCAGTAGCCACTGCGTAGCTGCACCAGGGTACAGCGAGGTGCATTATAAGTCGTTACCCTTGCTTCGGCAGGAAGTTGTCAAGTGCGGGCACAAAATAAACCACAATGCTATCTCTTAAACTTAGGGCATATTGCAGTTACTTTTTGTCGCTTACTCTGTTACTTTCATTTTAGGTTCCGTTTGTCGTATCAACTTCAATCCACTCTACTCCACTGCAGAGTCTGCTAAGCGTCAAAAACTGGATCCCTCTGAAACTGCAGAAGATCTAACAGTGACATCTTCAGTATCCGCGGACGTAGCATCCTCAGAAGGACTAGATAACAGTTCCACACCGTCTGTCTCTTCCGCCTTATCAACTGGAACCACGTGTTCTTCAGTGACTTCTGCGACCGAGTCACCGCCCATATCAAACAGCGCTGGCGTTGCAGATGACTTAAAGGACCCTGAGAATCCAAAAAGTGTCAATGCTAGTGATTCCGTCCCAGAGACGGACTCTTCTGCAAACGTTGCTTTCACCTCCTCCTCCCTTTCTGTCCATCTTCCGGGTTGCGATCCACTTGTTGGCCAGGAACTTGTAACCGCCCGACTGACCGGAGACTCCACCGCTGCCACTACCACCCCCACCTTTGTAGCCCGTGGTGTTGTCAGCAGTGAGCCCGGCCCCTCGGTTGTCTCCTCCGTCCTGCCACCTACCCCGCGAGCCGACACGAACCTTGTTAGCCTTGCCCTACCTGTCACAGCTCATTCCCAGCAGCAACCACCGAACGAATTAACCGGTCATCTTTCAATCGGCGACAACAACGCTCTCTTCTGCTCCAATTCTGCATTCTTGGAAGCAGCCCAACTGCAACAGCAACTACAACTTTGTAATTTGGCAGGATTTTTGCAGCTCCAGCAGCAGCAGCAGCAGCAAGCCCTCCCGTGGCCCCTTCTCTCTATGGCAGCAGCAACCAATCAGTTCGATGGCTCTATCGGCGGCGGCGGCGGCGGTAGCAGCCATCAGGCTGCCCTTATGCAGTTGACTGCTGCATTCTCAGAACACCAGCGCCAACAGCAGCAGCAAGCCGCCGCTGCCGCCACCTTGCTCATGTATCAGCAGCAGCAAGAGCAGCAACGTCAGTTGACTGTTCAGACTTTCCAGGCGGCCTACGCACGAGAGGTGCAACGGATCCAGCAACTGTCTGGTGTTGAGCACCCTCAGTAGCCTTTGTTTTGCCACAATCTAAATCACTTCTGCCTCCCTCAGTTTCGGCTGTGCATTTGCCTACCCCCCCCCCCCCCCCCTCCACACCCTCGTCGCTCTGTTTGTTTCGCGTAGTACATGCCCACCTGCAACCGTTTTAATACTTTAAGCCCATTCTCTTCCTGAGCCATCCGGTAATCAAAGTTCTCTGGTTTGAGAATTGTTAATATTTGCAGCTTGTTGGTTCGCATGCGTTTGCTGGCATTTTAGCACACTGTAGCCTTTACTGTCCACCATTGTCATATTTATCTTGGTTGAGTCGTCTAAAGTTGAGCCCTGTTAATATAGTCTCATGTCCCCTTGTTCGCAGTCTTTTTATTGCCAATGTCATCGAGCCATCTGGCGGATCCACGGCGAGGTTTCGCGCTTGTTGCTTGCCCTCTTTTCGTCGAGGGAGCTGGATTCTCTTAAAATTTTACCGCCTGTTTTTTGCTTGTAGGGAGGCGCGGAGGGACTAGAATCACGTAGTTATCGCATCTTGTTACTTTAAGCATTGGAATAAGTTATTCTAGGTAGGTGTAGGCTTCCGGCTCTTCATCGCCGAACCTGGCAAGACAATGTGTGGGCGGGAAAACCGGTAATGGTCGTTAGTGTTGCACGCGTGATCGATTCTATGAGTGTCATTGGCTCTCAACGTTGCGCACATAGCCATAGCACTTCGGTAGTCGGGGTACCTGCTTACAGCGTGGCTGACAGGCCAACGGTTAAGTTAAGCAGCTTGGTGCGACGACGGTTTCTTCGGGCACCTGCATTTGCATGTGAACGCTTCCACCCGCCCCACCGCTTTCAGTTCGTGGGCGGTCTGGCCTCTGGGTAGGTAAACAGCACAACAGCTATAATCCTGCGTACAGGCTAAGCCTTTTATGACACCTTAACGAGACTTTCCACGTTCGTCCTTACGATGCGAAGGTCGCAGAGTATGTAACCCTTCCTAGCGTTTAGATCCTGAAAACCGGGCCAAAACAAAGATGCTAGAAGGTCGTCCAGTAGATAAGTAAATGCGACAGATTTGGAGTACGAGAAAGTTACAGGTCACCGCAGAACAGAGGTTCGTTTTATAAGTCAGTACAAATAGGGGAGATAGGTAGGGCCTTTGAAAACAGACAGATTCTCGCAAACCATACATATGCTACACAGCGATGTAGGCACATCATATCAATCAATGATATCTGCCAAATATATAGCCATCAAGTACAATTTCACCAAGTCTTCTTTTAGATGTTTCGACGATTTCAGCAAAAACAACCGAAGAAGGTAGTTCGTTTCAGTCTTCAATCGTCCTATGGGAAAAGAAGTTGGCCCGCACTTTGGCGGATATGCCATCCAGATCAGGTGCTTTGGTGGGCTATAGCTGTCTCTGAAGTTTACTTACTGTGTCTGTTACAAACAACATCGTGCTGCTTTTAGTTCTTGGTATGGCAATATATCGGTGTACTTCCTCATCCAAAGGCGGCTCCTCGGTATATACAGACCTGAAAAAATTGATTAGAGGTTCGCCTCGTCTGGGTTATCGAGTAATTGGTTTCCCTGATCGTGTTTCAAGCATGCAATAGAGTCGGGATTGCGTTTTGTTTTATTCGCGTAAGAAAAGGACCTTTTGGCGTTACTTGGTATTCCTTTGACTAGTTATGACTCAAAGGCTGATCACTCTTTCCGCAAGAGGTTTCGAAACGGATGTCACTGTTTCTTAAAAGCGTAGAAATGTTCAGGTTGTTGATATCTGACATATTTTCAACAGACTTCTTTTCTTCTCGACTTTACCTTTTGTGTCCGATGGGAGACGCGCGAACTCCTTTTAAGCGGGCAACAGTTCTCTCCTAAGTGCTGAGTCAAGTTCCTAGAAAAGCACCAGACGGCGTTTGGGTCAGGTACCCGTGGAGGGCTCCACACCAGCTCGATCACTATTCCTTTCATTTTGGTATAATCCCCCTTCCAGATGTTCCTCTCCCTTACTGTTTGAATGACGGGTACGGAAGAATTGCGGTAATATCACTTCGACCAAAAGGAGTTTGAGAAATAAATCCAGGGATGCAGTTTTCATCTCTATTACTGACGAGATCCAACTGGCTTGCTTGCTGGTCATTTAGGAACCACGTATCTATTGTGATCTGTTAGGTAAGGAATTCGTCAGTTACTAAATGAAGTAATTTCTCTTCGGATAAGTTTTCTGACTGTGAGTTCAGTATCATTTCATTGAGGGAAAGAAAGGCGAATGCCTTTGAACTCCCTGTTGGTAACAGGATGATAGGAAATAAGTTGGTACGAAGAAAAATTTAAAATGTCCGACAGTTACATGTTCCTGGAAGACAATCTTCACAAAAATATGACAGAAAAATATATGGCTACCTGCAAATCGCGACTAGTATAATTTAATGCAGTGTATGTGATAAGCAATTTGAATCATTGTAAAGAGATTCATAGTAATCTGATGAAGGATTTTTACCTTCATTGCGTTTGCGCTTGATACATGCCCAGTCTACTCTTAAATGCATTGACACAAGTGGAGAGGACTACCTCTTCTGGAAGAGCGTTCCACGCTGAAACTACTCTGTTGGTAAAGAAAAATTTTCTTTCATCGATCCTTGCTTTGCCCGGGCGTAGTTTAAGGGAATGCCTGCACAAAGCTAGCGTGTAAGGCTGGGCAAAAAAATCGCCAGAAACGAAATAACAATGCAGGTTATTCATAATACGGAAGGTAAATATGAGGTCCCCTCGGAGTTGTCTGTAGGAAAGGGGAAATGGGTCGAGAATGAACAGTCTGCTTTCATAGGGCAATGTTCCTAGACCTTTGACCATCTTTGTCGCTCGCCTGTGGACCTTCTCTAAGACAGTACAATCTTTGACAGTTCATGGTCTCCATGCCTGTATAGCGAACTCCAGGTGCGGCCGAATGAAGCTTCCAAAGATTTTGGAAAAGCTGTCTTTTTCAAACCCCATAAAGGCTCGTCTAATCAGCTGTAACATAGATCTGGCCGACTTCGCCGCCTTCGTACAGTTCAGCGTTGGTTTGAGTGAAGAAGTTATATAAACATCCAAGTCCTTTTGACTCTCAACTTGTTGCAGCGGAGTACCATTTAAACAATAGACTTTCGGACAGGATGCTCTACAACTGCCAATTTGAAGAAAGTTACATTTACTAACATTGAAAGGCATTAGCCAAAGCTTTGACCAGTCCTCCAACCTGTTCAAGCTGGCTTGTAGATTGTTTTTCTTTTGCCGTAAGTTGGACAACGTTCCATAATTTTATGTCATCGGAGATAAGGTGACTTCACAGTCTAGATCCCTGACACAGTCGTTGATGAAAACGAGGAACAATACGGGACCTAAAACTGAGCCCTGTGGAACGCCACTCACCATAGGTAAACCCGAGGACTGCTGGCGACCGACTTAAACTCTTTGTGACCGTCCTGTCAAAAAGTGTTGGATCCATAGGAGGGGGTTCCCGCGAACGCCTGCGCTGCGCAGCTTAAGTAGCAGGCGTTGATGAGGGGCGGTATCTAACGCCTTTTTGAAGTCAATGTAGCTCGCATGCACCGTTTTGCCCTCGTCACGTGCTTTGGTCCAGCTATCAAGTGAGAATAGTAAATTGGTAAGACAGGACCTACTACTGCGAAACCCGTGTTGGGCATCGGAAAGGAGGTGATTCTGCTCGAGGAACTGCATCAACGCCTTCTTAATGATTTTTTCCATGGTTTTGCAACAAATAGAGGTAAGGCTCACCGGCCTGTAGTCATTTGCGGACGCTCGGCTTCCACTTTTGAAAAGTGGGATGATCGTCGCTGTCTTCCAATCAGATGGTAGGCAGCCCGTGACAAATGACGCCTGGAAGATTAAGGCTAGCGGCTTGGCCATTTCAGAAGCTAGCTCCTTCAACAGCTTGGCCGGGATTGAACGGGGCCTGGGGAGGTCGATTATTTCAAATTAAGAAGCCCATTCTTAACTACATCTTCAGTGAAGAGTACTGTATCAATAGATGGGATCGAATTGTCTTCATAAGTGTGGGATAGAAAACCGGGTTCAGTAATCTTGACGGACCAGAAGAACTGAGAGAGATGGTCAGCTTTATCCTTGTCCTCTGGGATTTCAGCATCTTCGGCAGTTCGCAGTAGGGGGATAGGATCCTTATTCCGCGTGCTCTGTCTTATATAACTGTACAGGACTTTGGGGTTAACCATGGCTCGGTTTAACAGATCTTCTTCGAACTGCTGTCGAGCTCTGACAATGAGACATTTGACCGGTTCCTCTGCATTTTGTACCTATTAAGAGATTCAGGTGACCTATCAATTCGATACTTTTTAAACTGCTTTCCCTTCTTGTTAACTTCGGTTTTTAAGGATGGATTCAGCCAGCGAGGCCCGTTCGTAAGTTTTCGGCGAGTGATAGGGCAGTGGCTAGAGATGAGGTCATGGACTATCCCTTTGAACTGTTCCCAAGCTTCTTCAACGTTGTCGGAGAGTGTGGATGCCCAGTCTATAAAACAGAGATCATGTTTCATTTACTCGAAATAACCACGCCAAATATTAGGACGCAGGTCTTGTGGTTCGGCAGGCAAAGAAAATAAACTGTATTCGCACATGAGAACTACATAGTCACTCTGGCCTAGTGGGGGTAAGCAATTCACAATGTCGATATTGTCGAGCGACTTAGTGAGCACAAGGTCGAGGCGGTTTATCCGCTGGCCTTCACGAATTCTTGTGGGAAATGTGACGTGCTGGGTGAGAAGTAGGGATTGTGTTATATTCAGGAGCTGGTGGTCGAATGCCGATTTAGGGCAATCAGCTGAGGAGGAGCTCCAGTTGATGGTAGGAGCGTTGAAGTCCCCAAAAATAAGGGTATTTTGCGCGTAGCGAGGGTTTTAAGCTCATCCAGCAATAGGGCATCGGCCTCAGGATTGTTCCACAGTTAAGAACTCAAGGCTTTGAGAACTCGTTGCTCTTACAGTTAACCATACCACTTCTTGGCAAGAGAGATTCGCCGTTTTTTCAGAAACATACAAACCGTTCTTCACGAAAGTTGCTACGCCTCCACCTTTTCGGTTGTCCCTGTCTTTCTGGAACAGTTGAAAGCCGGGGATTCCAATCTCGTGATTGTCAATCTGGTCCGAAAACCATATCTCTGTTATCGAAATAACATCGGGAAGGAGGTCGGATACGTTGATCCTTAGTTCATCCATTTTTGAAAGTAAGCTTTGCGTATTGGTATACATAAATGTCAATTTTGAATTCTTGCGTGGTCCATTTGTAGCCCCAACGCAGGCTACTGGAGTAGCTGCGCGGTCATGTGAATCGGTTTGGACCATGAAGGGGCAGAATTTCTTTTAACTATCTGGTCCTTGAAGATCACGAGATTCGGTTCTCCTTTGATTCTGCGTTCCCTCAGTTCTAGAACTAGCATGCGGCGTTTCAGCCTGTCGGCAGGAGAGTAATCCGGCTGAAAGAACACATCCTTTCTAGAGTACTTCAATCGAAAACGTCTTGACAGTAGAAGTTTTGCTTCTGTGTCGCTGGTTAGGACGATCTTTAGTGGTCGTGGTCTAGTCTTCTGAGTTGAGTTTGGGCGAATTCCAAGACGAAATATCGTTTGATAAAAGATCTCCTCAGATGGTTGCAACAGCTCGTTTAGGAGTTCTTGGAATAACCCTTTGTCAGCCTCGTTTCTTTTGCTGGGTCTTTTGGCAAAAGACTCGGGTAGTCCCTGCATTATGATGCGGTTGCCCTTGTCAGGGCCGCTGCTATTGATTGGGGTTTTTCGGTTATCCTCTGACCACTCAGAATCCTCAAATGGTTGATTGATTGCGGGCTTTCGGTTATCCTCGGACAACTCAGAATCCTCAGATGGACCTCGCAAAATGGGAATGTCTGCTGGGACATCCGGACTAGTAACGCTCTGTGCACGGTCAACGGGGCCTTTATCCGGGGACCGCTGAGAGGGATCTGACACTATCGGAGTGCAGGTCTCCTTAACTTGGGCTGTGACTACCTTTTGATCTGATATTTGCTTATTGGAGTCGTCCGACGGATTCTCTTTCGTAACAAGGCGACCTTCTTGTGTTGTAGCCGGTGGCCTCTTGCTCTTAGTCTTTGGCTCTTTAGGAGGCGCGACTGGACTGCTTTTTACGGGTATCTTAGACACCACTTGTTTGTTTCATGTGGATATGTTAGGCACACCACCCCTCATTCTACTACGGGTTGCTCTTTGTGTAGTTTCCTCCGGAATAAAAGACCTGTGGATAAGCTCTTTCATCTCTTTGACTTCAAGTTTGAGCCGGTTAAATTTGGCGACTAGCATCTGGACCATTAATTGGCATGCGGAAACCGGCTGGTCTACTTGCGTCGTCTGCGCTACATTTAAGACACTTTTCGAACGCCTCTACGACCGTGTTGTGATGGTGTAATGGTAGCACGTTCGTCCTCGATGGAGGTGGTACTGTGTTCGGACCTCGGTCGCGCATTCTTTATCTGTTCAGAAGTCGAGTATAACATGTTTACAAAGCCTTTTACAGTCAGCGAAAATAGACTTCCTGATCAAGGATATTGCCTTGAATTTGAGGACAATATACTAGAACAAGGTTTCTTCGATAGAAAGAGACTTCAAAAGTTGAGCGGGGTCGCCGTGTTGAGAAAAATTAAGTTCCTTTTGGAATTCTAAATGCTTAAACTAAGATGAATACTTTGAAACGGTAAAACAGCGAATTTCTATGCAAGAAGATTGACTCAGCCTTCGTAGAAGTTCGATCTGCAATGCACGATGGAGTAATGGACTTCTAAGTCGAGAAATCAGTAGAGGCGACGATCTTCAAAATCCGAAGAGTACAATATTTTGCAGAACGTAGATAAGTCCTCCTGAAGGTGGTTGAGGGAGATCATATTGGGCAAGCTAAGTATACTCTCAATCCCAACGGGCTGCAAGAGCGTCCTGTAGTCCTAAATCGCGAAGAAATCTAATTTCCTCGGAGGCCGAAAATGGTGGCCAATAAGTGTCTTGAGAGTCAAAATCTACAAGCATAAAGAGGTGTTTGCTACGGCAGATTTATTTAACCTCAGTAAGCAGTGCATCATCCGTGTAGATCCATTGTCCTGGGGTCTGTATACCAGGGCAATATGGAAGTTAGCTTGGTTCAGTGCTCTCAATTCATACCTAAATATTTCGCAGGAAGCGTTTCAGTTTGATGAAGACCTGTCCGGAATGCATTCAATGCTATCTCATATGAATATTGCAATTCCCCTACCCCTACGTCCTTTTAGGTCCATGCGGATAAGCTTAAAACCTTTCAGCCTGACTTCTGCATCTGATACCTGCTCATTGAACCACGTTTTAGGTAGAACTATGAGATCAGGTTGCAAATGGTCCACGACCAGTTTGAGTTCATCTATTTTTTTGAGTAGACTGTATCTTTGTTAACATCATCGTCATGTTGCTAACTTTGCTCGATCTCTGGGGAGTTGGCTGCTGAATCTTGAGTGTGACGATTTCGTATGTCAGCTTGGAGCTCATGCACAATACACATTCTCTGAGATGAAAATGGTGGGAGAAAAATGATCGCCAGTGAAAGCCTAGCAGATAGTGCCTACGAGTTCTTGCGTTAATAACTTCAATCGTTAAACGCACGTCATAAAAATCGGAAAGTGAGCAGGTAGCTGATAATGTGTGATAGTAAAAATTCTTAGCCCTTAAACTTCCAGTTAACGGCACCAAAATGCACTACGAAGTTGAGCCAGCTACGGCCAAGCCTCCGCTAACACGACAGCCGCCCCCCTCCACGCATTTCTTCATTTTTGTAAACCATGCCCCTGTCGGACGTGGCATACATTTATTATCAGATCAAGCGGCTACAGATTTTGATGCCTATTTCCCCCTGGTGGGGCTACCAGAAAGAAAGAAAGGGAAGGAAGGAGGAGGGGAAGGGGGGCCGAGGAGAAGGTGCATGGCCTTGCAGCAACATTTTGTGGTCCCACCCAAACGCCAAGACGCCAGGGCAGGAATCAAAAACGGGCGCCTGCGTATAGGCTGGATGGGATTGTGAAAGATGTGAAAACCCGCTGTCAGTGTAAGAGGTGTGTGCAGGTTCCCGTGGGTTGAAGTGAAAGGGTGTTTATGCAACCAAGTAAGGAGTCATAAACGTAGGAACTAAAGGCCAATCTATGGGGCATTCGTAGACAGGCGCACATAAGCCCACCTCCCCCCGCACCGCCTGCTGCAGAGTCACCCGTAACAAATGGCCTGTCTGTTTCGCACCCAGACAAGTCGCAAAGCCCTTATGCGTACCCTACTAGTCCTCTCGACGTGCTAATGACGAATGCTACCCATTGTTACCTTGTCATTTATCAACCTGGTCTGCAGCCCACTTGTCAAGTTGTAAAACAGAGATAACAAAGGTTGTGCGCATCTGTGGTGACAAAGTCCCTGCTGCAATCGCGCGAAAGTGTATCTTCGAATGCTTAACCAAAACGGGGAGGGGTTGTAGCAGCTGTTTATCGGTGGTTTAACAGATATATTGTAGTAACCTTGGTGTTACTCTAGCATCCAGCCTTACATTCACGAATCATATAGAAGGCCTTTTTTATCAAAATCCGCAAACTTTTATATTATATCCGCCGCTTGCGCTCATATCACACACCGCAAGCCCTAATATGATGTTGTTTTAGATGCTTGTATTCTCCCCCTCATTCTCTATTGCTCTCCAGTTATTTTCCAGCCTTACTTAAAAATACCGATTTATGTTTTAACGTATCCTCCGAATGTTCTCTTCGGCTGCCGGTGTTTCCTTTGTTTTTTTTTTAGCTGGCATTATAATACAGCGCCACTTTAAAAGGGTCAAGCAATTTGCTGATCGCATCCTTAATGAGGTCGCTCATCCTCTCCACTCTGAAATAATGGCTGCGAAGTCTTCCCGTCCAATGCGTCGAGGCTTCCGTCATATATCTTGCCACACATCAGCATATCAGCAATCTGTACTGCCATTCCTAACACGCTACCTCACGTGTGAAAAAGCGGAAATTGAGAAGTTGAAACTGACCTGTCTCCATAGTACATGTGAATATCGTGTTAACCTTTAATTTTGAGTACTCTATGACCTTTCACTTTTAACCATGACCCGTTACATAACCTATCCTTTGCTCTCCGTAAATATGGCCATTTTTGCTGAAAATTTAGGATTTTTCATCTTAAATCAATCAAGTATTCTCTCTCATTCCCTCTCTTGTTCAACCATTGTGGTCCTTTCATCTGCTGCCCATTTTCGATCCCCATACGCGCAAACATAAGCGCCTTCCAGAGGTGACCTGCCACTGACGCCGGAATTCGATGCCAGGTACCAAAATCTCGATAAACTAAGTAGATGTCAGAAGAAGTCAGGTGGTTCCAGGTTTTTTAAATGTTATATTGACGACCCCGGGCAGTTCCGAATATGCTTCAGTTTCCCTAGATGAACTCAGCCACCTCTAGGGAAAATCTCTGCAAAATGAGGACTACATGGCTAACATATAGAAAGGCTCCTGACGCCAACTGGTTGAAACTGTTTCTAATTTCAATGCGGAATGATGCTAATTAACGCAAAGTTAACAACGTCTCCGGAACTCACTCAGCGGACGGGTGACAAAGGAAGAAGAAAAAAGAAGGAAGAGGCTAAAAAAGAATGAAGTTTGACCACATAATATGATAAAATTTTCCTAGAGTGAAGACACTCTCACTGACTAGCTACGGTGCAAACGCATTCTGCACGGGCAAAGCAGCGCTCAACTGTAGTGAACCTGTACCGCCTTCTTACTTCAGCACCAGGCCATGCCACGCATGAGGTCACGCGATTGCAGATCCTGGCCCACTTCTAGGCAGCCAATCACAGGTGCCGTAAACTGCGCCATTGCCAAGCAAGTGCACATGCACCAGCCTGCCTCGGCTGATCCCGTCTGGTCAATTACCTCCCTGAGGCTGAGTCACTCGGGGATCTCACTGCGATGACTCCCACGCGCTGAAAGCTTGGACGTGGTCCCTCTCGCGGGCAGACACACGCTCGTCCAACAGTCAACTTTCTCCTACTTATCCTCAACCACCTATATACAGAATGCACTATTTCTTTCACCTGCTGTCTCATTCTCTCTCTCCCCATACGGAACCAGGGCCTAAAGATCGCAAGGGCAAAGGTTTACCTTATAATCCTAATCCATAGCGACATAATTATGTGAATACGGGATTAAGCACCTATTTTATCCCTGGGTTGTGCATGTCCTAGACGTGCTTACTCGTAAATCGAAAGCTTCCCGCATTCAATCAAGGGTAGTCACCTCCACTGAACATGACCAAAAAGGAACCAATACAATCTTCTGCTTACAAAAACTACCTTCTACCAGTTGACAACATTGCAAATACCAACACATAAGGCGACGTAACAGCCTTTATTTTACTCTAAGTGATTGCAGCAAAAGGTTATTCGGAGCTTCCCCATCGCCTTCCAATAGTCAGAAGGTTCGAGTTCTACACGGTTCCCGTAGCAGCGGTTGGCATTTTCCATAGGCTCCGCCAATCAAAACTCACTGAGCTATAAGAAAACACGAGATACTATGAAGCACGCTTGCGCTAATTCGACGTTTCTATGTTAACGTCCGCGCAAACAAGGCTTCAGAATAAAAGGAAGGCCAGACGCACATAGATGGTGGCCTGGTTAAACCTAAGGGCTACTTAGAAAAAAGCATGCGTCGTGCCTGGTGTAAGGCAGGGCTTCCACATAACGTGCGTCAAAGGCGCACAGAAAAGCACAGACGCTATTTCGTCCGTCAGTAAGGGGGGGGGGAGGTGGCAGTCTTACTTGCCTATCGGACGTGAAAGCTCGCCCGGATGTCTTAAAAATCAGCCCGGATGAAGTTTAGGACGCGCGTAAGCTTAAATTCCCATATGTTATGTTTGTTGCAAAAATAGGATTCATGTCAACTATTGATACAATTATAGTTATATACTACTAGAATATACTATCCGCTGGTCTTAGTATGTTTACTAGAATTAGCACTCTTAGGAGCGGCTTAATACCTCTAGCAGCGATATCCTTACCCAAACACATACTTTATTCAAAATAGAATAAATACAGGTCTCAACTCCTTGTTGAAACCGAGAGAACACGAGCCCAGCGTTGACGCTAACCAGTGTCACTTCTGACCAATTATTAGCGTCAGTAATAGTACCAGCACTACTATCACTCATTTACACTGCCAGTAAGCAGCAGTATAAATATTATAATAATTAGTATGAATTTCAAGCTCGGTCCTCTTGAGTCTTTATGGAACCTTCAAAGGTGAGTGAGGGCAGGTAGTGCAATCGTATCAGCGCTAAAGGCTACTGCCACTTAAGACTAAGTTTGGGCGGTGTTTCTGCCCTGCATGGGAGAAAACGGCTTACGCCTGATTCCTGCTCAGTCGGCTCGACTCTGTTTTATCACCGATTCAAGCGCCACGACGGTCTATAGTGTGGTAGATGGTTGCTCGTCTACTTCCACTACACCTGACTAAATTCGCCATCGCTGCTCTTAAGCATATGGTGAACATAATCGAAATCGATGGTCGAACTATCAAGGGGGTGGCAAATATCACAGGAGGACCGAGGAATTTGAGATGGAGGATATGGCCAAAAAAGACCATTCGGTCACCGAAAGTACGGGACAGTACGAACAGGAGCGATGTGTGAGAAGCTTAAATTTGCGAAAGAGATGACTCGAACTCTGCGACAATACGTTTATTCGCCTGACGTTTCGACATTCGTCGCGGATTCATCGTCAGGGACATTAGCAGGACCCGTTTCTGCTAAACTTACATTTGTTACCGTATACGGTCGACTATTTCCGTGCGAAGACAGAATGCGTGCGTACAAAAAGCTCTGAAAGGAGGTACACAAAACTGTTGGCTGGAACTGTGCGCACCGGTTCTGTAATTTTGGAGCAATTAATTCTTAGGCGTACGACCAATCCAATACATGAGCGAAATGTGCGACCAAAATGCAGAGAAATTGGCGAATCATTAGCACTTTAAAGCCAATACCAACATGTGTATTTTTTTGGATTTAACCTGCCCTGCAGGACAGTCAGTCGGTATTTATCAAAGTAACTTCTGCTACAGTTGACGAGAGGCACTAGAATACGTGGGAATCCGAAAGGCCAGACCAATAAACTTCGTTTGTAGCAATTGAGTCTTCTCCCTCTGGCACAAGAAGAAGTTGATTTCAATTTGGTTTGTATTTTTATTTAAGTGGCTTAATAGGTGTTTCTGGCACAGTTAACCAATCTTTCTTATCTAACGGGCAAACTAAAATCGGCGGTTTTGGTGGGATATAGACGAACGAAGATGAGGCCTAAGTAAAGCTAATGTTTTGATCATCTGAGCTACGAGACCACAACGAGAACCATGAGCTTAATCACATTTAGGCTAAGCCATGCGCCTAACCTACTGCAACATATGGAATCCTTAGTACAACAAGCGACAACCCAGATATGATTTCGTAAGCAATCAATCTAGGATCCACCAAACGACATACAGACTCTTTTAACTAATAGACTTTTTGGTAGACATTATTAATTCTTTTATTCGGATCGGTGAACCTCCAGCGAGCATGGG
>JAYGXS010000001.1:44056236-44074011 GCA_036362985.1 Ligula intestinalis | reverse complement strand
GCTTCTAATCCCATCAAAGCAGCCGAATTTTTCGAAATGGGTGAGCCTGTGAAGTAAGTCTATTCCAGAGGACAATGGCCCTATTTCTTCAGTTTCCTTTTTAATCATATCAGCTTGTTTTTGACGCATTGGCCCATAATTTTCGTAGCAGAGGCATGAGTGATATCACGTATGCTGTTTTTTGCTAAAAATCATTCGGCCCCCAGAGTTTGAATTGGGTGCAGATTGCTGCAAAGCTTTTGGTGGAATCCTCGTTCGTTGTCGGCCAATTCCAGTATTCTGGCGTTCGCCCTCCCTCACCTCCCTTTACGCTTTCGCTATTGTCGACTAACTGATCTTCGAGACGAACAAGTGCTGGGCAGCCTAACAGTCAACTGCAAACACGCACTACTTACTAAGACTGTCAACGCGGTCATCTACACTCAAGCAGAAAGAAAAGTAGATGACACAGTGTAAAACGAGTCATATTCTGTGGCAGGAGGATCTATAAGTTCAGACACTACAGATACAAGGCCTTCAAGAAAGCCTGAAAGGCGGAATCTATGCCTTGCCGTAGGTTGACTGTTTTTCGACATCCTAACGATCTAAAATCAAGATTCTGGACCGAATGAGCTGAGGTCTGAAAAGTGGCTTTCCCTATCCATGACAGTCCAATTGGTTGGCTGGAGAACGTGTGAGGATCCTATTTCGCGCGTTTGCTGCAACACTGCTCCTCTTATACATTCTTGCGTGTACGTAGCGGTGGCAGTCTGTTTTTCGGCCAATCACGACTATCTAAACTGGGCCTATCGCCTCTAAGGCCGACCACGCCCTCGATCAAGGCGTTTGGACGCACACCCACTGTTGCTCGTGAGATGCCCGTTCTTGTAACGTCTGATATGTGTTCTCATTCCACCAACTGAATCATTCTGAAGGAAAGAAGGTGCTCTATATACCGGCGTCCAAAATCTACTCCTTGTACTTGGGACGGGGCCTGAAGAACCTAGGGTCCGCCTATGGCTAAAGCACCTACAAAAGGTGGCGTTACGCGTCTGAATTGAGTTTATAACGGCGTCGGTGTCATTAGGTAACTTCAAATAATCAAAGCGAGAGGGGAAAAAGGTGTCACAGTGACAGCTACTCTAGTCTAAAAGCTCAGAAAAAGTGAGATGCAACAATAAAGTACTGCCCCCGTATCATGGACGCCCTCCAAGGCAACAGAAGGTCGGGCGAAGGTAATAATTATAAGTGATTTGTGAGCGAAAGGGACAACAGGAAAAGACAACAGACTGACAGAATAGAGGATATAAGATAGAAGGCGCTACTAGTCTGCTACCTCAAAACGCACAAGGGCGAATGAGGAGCAAAAAAGATGTAAGAAATGCCTGCGTCCGTGCTCCCAGGCAAACACAACCTCTGCTTCAGAAGTTATAGGAGGGACGATGGGGGGGAGGGGAGAGGAACGATGCGGGTTCTCTTTCAGGCCAAAACCAGAACCGGGCATACACACAGAAGAATCAAAATAAGTCCCTCAAATTTCGAAAGAGCTCACAGATTAGGATAAATATTCAAGTAGCTAGGGGAGGGAGCACTCAAATCTGCTTTTGTTTTTAAAAGAAATTGCACGATCAATCGTCTTTGCCCCACTTCAGAGGAGGGGAAGGGATAAAGATAAATGCGGTGGCCCTTAACGCGGTAAGTGGTAACGGAAAGGTTGGAATGTTTTAACCCCTCGTTACACATGAAACAGAAGTGCAGTTGGGGCTGCTTGCGGTGGTGATTATCAGCCTGATGTACTAGGGGCGTGATCCAGTTGCCGGTCGATCAGGAATTCGAGGTGCCGAGTTAGTCCTCCTGAAAAATTATTTGTAAAAACCGTCAAAAAAAAGGTAAAAAAGAACGTCATTGATAATCTAACAGCCAAGGGCACATGCTGCTTACGTGGGCACCGGTGGAGCAGGAATAGAGAATGATTTGTGATGGGGGAATGGAAACTTGTCATTTATGGACGAGCCATTCATAGTGGAGAAAGGGGGATTGATTAGGTCGTGAACTCGGGACTCCACAGACGACAACGACCGGGGATATGGCCTACGACAACAATGGGGGAGGGGGAGGGACAAGACAGACACGTAACAATATGGTTTTACAACAACAACAACATTGTAATTATAGGGTAGGAGACATCGCTGGGAAAACGTGAGCCGGTTATAGGGGTTTTACGGATAAGTTAAACAACACTGGTGAATAGCTCTTCTCGGGAAACAAAAACAAAGCATTACAATTATGCGAATAACTTGTTAAAATGTGCCGAAACAGCGTAAAACGCCAGCTTTTTAACCGAATAGCGGAAATTAGGAAATGAAAATTTGCGGACAAATGAATAGCCAGCGCATTGGTTAGATATTTACGGCGAACTGGTTCCAGCCCGCGACGAATAGTCATATTGAAGGCGAAATTGTGAAGAATGTATTGTTAAATGTGACTCTTGCGATAGGCTGGAATGGTCATTTCTGCCTTATTAGCTGTCATCAGCCAGTCATAACCAGTCCCAGATGTGGATCACCTGGGATTCGAACCTGGGACCTTTAGTCACTGAGTGTAACACTTTACCATTACACCACGGGCTCATTGCTTTTTCAGTTACGATCGGGAATATGATCGAAGTAGGGCGCTCACCGATCTATCTGATTATGGAACACGAACACGAACTCTTCGTGCGACGGAAGGAAAAGTTTTCCTTGGTAGGCGCTCACGCATCCGCTCCATGGCACGGTTTCGAAAGCGTGAGAGTACTGGGTCAGTCAGGCGATCGAAACTCACGCCTGCTGCAGGAGGCATGGCACTCGCACGCGGATATTGATAGGCACATCTATCTTCCGGCTGTCTATCTGGTGTTGCGTGAAAAAACCAATGACACAGCTGAAGGTCACTCCCACACTGGGGTTGGGTATCACTAGCCGATGACGCCTAACAAGGCAGAAAAGGCCTTCCTAGTGCCCCCTGTCTTTGCTGGTAATGTCCTTCTGCCTATATCAGAGCCGCCCAGCGGTGGAGGCTCAAGAGAGCTCTAACGACAATATGGGGGGACCAGTGGGTCCTCTGGCAGATCGGTGTACGCGTCTATGCCACTATATATATCTCTGTCAGTCTCGATCGAGGAGGATGCTAATAAAATCGTTCAGATGCTGGTCTCAAATCAATAGGAGAACTCTTAAATGGCATCGCCTCACAATATAAAGCTTTCGAAGAGAAATTTCGAGAGCAAAGTTGTGACAGGGCGGAACCCACAAGGAAACTTATAGTTGGTCTGGTGAAAAAAGACTATTTTTTAAACACTCGGTACGTTTTAAATCCAACATCATAAATATTACATGCGTAGGGTCAAAACTGAAACGAGTAGAACTTGTCTACGTCTTCAAATTCCAAATGTTGGTTACTATTTTCGACGAAACGAATATCCTCAATTTTCGATTACGAAGGTTTTCCATATTCTAGAAAGAACTTATACCGGCCTATAAAGGAACGATTTCCCTAATAGAAATGTCATAACTATTGCAACCTACACATCTATTTATTGCAGTTGTATAAAATGAGTCTAAGACGTGACTACATAGTTGGATAGGACAGTTCTTTTTCTTCCAGTAATATGAGCGATCTCCTCTACCCTCTCTTTTTTATGACAGAAATGGTCTGATCAAAGCCAAGTCAGCTCCACATAAATGGCCTTGAGGGTCTGAACACATGCCAGCATTCATCAACTGTCCGCGGAAAAATGAAACTAGCTTGTGCCTGCTGCATACTTCACTTTTTACAAGACCGGGCGAACGAATCGAGGACAACAGAAAGTCATCCAGGAGGCAGACATTTCAAACAAAAAATACGTCCCGATTTAGCATATTTGGCTCTATCTAAAGGCTACTGCAACAGCTAGAAAAGCGTTCCTAGCAGGCTTGTACATATTTTCAGATCTTTTTGAGGCCTGGGATACCATCATGATAAACAAAAAATAAAGAGGCAGACAACACCAACAAGACTACAATAATAAATGCCATGCGATGGATAGAAAACGACACCAGGTGTAAAGCATACTGCGGAATCAACGGAGATGGCAGGGTTCCCGAGTTTTGGGCGGGGATAGTCGGTCTCAGTGGTGCTGGCATTGTGCCCCGGTTGGTCGGAGTGGCGGGGGGCTGCGGAGGTGGCCTGCGCGTGCCTCCAGGGCTGCGCGGTGGCGGGCCGGTTGGCGTTGACAAGGACAGGATCGAGTTGTCAGTAAGCTAGTAAAACAGTCGCAAAAGCAACAGTAAGTGTGCCGTATAGAGTCACCGCAGCCAATGGCAACATCACCGCTGGTGCTTTGATCAGTAAAGAGTATACAACATACCGAACAGGGCAAATGTGCTCAGTCAAACACTGCACAGAAGACGAAGGAACCTACCTGAGTCATCCAGTCGTCCTTGACTGGCGGAGGAGTCGGCGTGGAAACCGTACTTGTGGTAACATCACCAATGATAGAAAGAGCCTTCTTGAGGGCATCGTACATGCGAACCGTCTCCTCTCGGCGGGTCTGCGTCTCCAATGACTCAGACATGAGTGTGTCCTAGAAGACGCACAGATAGCAATCAGACACGTCCTTAAATTCCATGGTTAATTCCATGTTGGCTGTAGTCGGAAATATCATAACTCAGGCAGACGTGGTGCTGAGATGGTAGGGGTCGGAATAAAGGCACTGTATCGACGCGATTAAAGACCGCAGAAAGCTGACGAGGCTATTTATTTGATGACGCCGACAGCATCAAATGGGATATTGCAGCTCTAGTTCAATTGATGTCGTCTAGCAAACCCCTCTATTATCGATCATTTGCGCCGCGATATAGTCTACGTAGGCTTTAGCCTAAATCACCTAGGCAACACACTTCCTGAAGAATTGAGGCAAATTTTCGCATCCCAGATGTGTGTACACACACTTTGTCCTGTAATAAGGCTAGACATGGGTGGACGCTATAACCAAGTGATTAACCAGAGGTGGCTGGTACGCCCTCGTCTGTGTAGTCGCAAGGGCCACCCGACCAGTCGGTCCGTGCTTATTTTGCGAAACTGACCATTCTGAGCGTGGTGGCGCGCTAAGAGGCGGCCTCACTCAGCTCCGGTTTTTTCGACTTTTGTCTCGACATCGGGTACAGGAGTGGGAGTGGTAAGAGAGTGGCGTAGATCTTACGAGTCTTTTTTCACTATAATTTGCTATAGTCCCCACGCCCGCCTTCAGCTTCCTGAAGCTTGGTGGACATCGTCAAAAACGACGTTTGAACTTTGATTACGGGCCGGAAACGGGAATACCTAACCTTCCTGGATTTTTGAGCAGGACCGCCTTTATTACTTAGATTAGGGGTTCCTACTCCTGTGTCCTGTTTGGGAGGCGACAAGAGTGAAGTCTTTACCTCGTAAAGTCAACTGATTAAATAAGCACGAAGGAAGTAGAATAAGGCCAACTTTGGTAGAGCCGGCCGGGCTAATATTCAAGACAGAGATAAATTTTCGTAGCAATGAGAGCTAGGGACGAAGATAGGAACTGACAATAACTCACCATGTCTCCGGCTTGGTAAAGGCATGGAAGCAAACCGCTCCTCAAAAATTGCTTCAGCTGAAAAAAAAACACAGAGGATGAAATTGATCTGGAGGGATGGATGGATGCAAACAATGGAAAGCTTTGTATATGGGAAACGGAACGTATACGAACCTCCGTGACAGTCCTTCAACCGTTGGAGAAACATGTCTAACACGACTGTCAGTTGTGTTCAGAACAATGAAAACTTTAGCAACTGTGGGTAAATATGCGTAGAACTGTCCAACCGCAGGTGGTTGTTATTGCGCAGAAATAGCAGTTGCAATAAGATTGATTTTTATTATGTCAAGATGGCACAATAAATTGTAAATGTCTTTTATTTAAGGCTGCAGTTCATACTTGCAAATAATTGTGTTATCCCTTTTTGCATATAATTCGAGATGGGCTTGAGAACCGGTTCAAAAGCTCAAGCAATCGTGTAGTTTCAAGTTCCAGGGCAAGCTCTTCAGAAGGAAACTGTCCTAACCTTGAATGATATGCAGGGCAAAAACCGTCCTATAAGTTGACTCCTTTCGCAGTAGTTGTTTTCTCGGATTGCGATCAGAGTATTCCCACTTGTATAGTAGATAGTGATGAAAAGGAACTGATAGGCAGAGAGGAAATTGCAGAAAGTTGCAAAAACCTCTGTCACTTCGATATTAGCAAACTGCATGCGTGCTTACTATTCTCTATTGCAAGGATCGTAACTGTGGGGTACACCCCTCGCTTCGGCGCAGCTCCTAGTCCCAGGTCCCTGTACGCCGTAGGCAGTCTAAAAACTAGACAACAGCCATGAAGTCGAATTTGTCAGACAAAAACTAACTTCAAGAGGTTGACATTATTGCCCTTACGTTCCAAGCTCCAAATTTCCCGTTCGTGACCTACACGCAATTTCTTTAACTTGCGAATAAATTGTTTTAAACAACAACCACTTCTACAATCGGATTAGTCTCCTTCTCCCTTATGCCTATCCTCTGGCAATGTCCGAAGAAAATTTTAACGTCTACTTAGAGTATTGCCATCACCCCTGTTCGGCAAGGATAAACAAAGAACGCCATGTCAGATCAGCGTAAAACACAGCTGGAAAGACAGGACATGCAAAACGCTTTAAAGTGCATTCCGAAGAAAGGTCCACTCTTTTTAGGCAGTATCGTAGAAGGGCACAGAAGGAATACCACCCCTCTGGCAGATTTCAAGTAAAAATAAGTACAAGAAAATTTTGAGTAGAAGACTTTCGCCCAGACAGCAAGCTGCCAACGGGTCGAAAGTAAAGTTTTTTCGACAAAACTGATGGAGCAATCCAAATATGCCTTACGTGTCACCACGGCAACTGAGTTCTCCGAAACAAAACACTGAACGGTCATTTAAAATGCTATAAAAATATACCAATAGTAATTTTTAAGTAGCATTACTATTCGTTAATCAAAATATGTTGTAACCGTACTTGGCCTATCCGACTTCTCTTCTCACTATGCGAACTACACTGATCGCGTTTGCAGTCGCATCTACCGCACCTATGGTCCTAGGCTACGCGGCCCTATCACGCTCTTTCTCGTATAGACCTAAAAACCGACTGCTGACGACGAGCGGGTTTCTCTGTTCTTGTACCAGCAAGGGCGTATCATGGTCGCATCTCCGGTTCTTGGGGACGTTCTCGTGACTCTGAGGTCTCCTCGTGTAGCTTATCGGATGTAGATATTACTCGTTATGGACCCCATGGCTGCCGACAACATTCACAGCAGCATGCTGGTTCCATCTTTCACACACTTTACCCACGGACGACAGTTTTTCTCCTAAAAACCACAAATGACATTCTATTTTGAATTATGAGCCATGCTTTAGTAGTTTTTTCACCGTCCGCTCTTCTCGCTCAGTTGCATTGTTGGCTCGTGTTAATTGACATCACCACATGCGAGTGTTTTACTTGAAACAAGCGAGTAGTCGCCTACAATTATGTAAACGACTTCTTTGAAATGTTCGGCTGTGCCGATGCCTTTCTTAAATGCTATGTACCAATAGGGAGTTCAAAGACGTTTGCATATATTTCCTTTAATAAACTTGACTTGACTATTAACTAAACGATGGTAAATTATCCGACGAAATCCCCTCGTCCACGATTGAGTTCGGAAGAGGGAAAGACGGGTGCACGTTTTGGGCGTGCGGGCAGGGCAGGCTTTCGGATTTAAAAAGAAGCTGTCAAAAACTTCGGCGAGAAAAATAGCCGTCAGTAAATAGGGTCAAAGAAACTGGCGAAAACCAACCACCAGGGACGCGTCTTTCCAGGTTTAAAGTCAGATTCGATAATCAAAAAGAGAACAAAATAGATGGAAAAATATGCATACCTCGTTGACTACCATGTGCATGATTAACTTCGGGACGAGATCGCGTTGGGTTTTGTGAACAATTTTCATGTAGGATTCGACTAGATTTTGAATGATTTCCACCTGTCGTTGGAGCTGAGGATCGTCCGATTCAGGCATATTGTCCATTGCCTGAAACACAAGCAGTGAAACAGATCCTAATAGTGTCAAAACAGTAGTTAACTGTGGATGAAATTCTGTTTTTTGACTCAACCCGATTGTTGTCGTAATCTGTCTGTGCGGCACAAATGAACATTACTAGGCACAAAGGGGTCAAACTACATCTCAAAAAAGGCCAACCTTCCTAAAACGTAGGCGTATTGCTGAACTGCATTCGATGACTTGAAAAATCGGGAAGTAAATAAAAATGCCTCTTGTAACAAAACAAATTACAAAGACCCGTTGAGAAGTTAAAAAAGGTCAAAAATCCGTACCTCAATGGCCAAAAGGTTAAATAACAGACGAACGGGGTACGGTATATTGCCTAAATCATTAAATGCCGGAATCTAAATTCAATGAGGTAGTTTAACACACATTTAGGTTGCTTATTTTGTTTATTGAAATGAATTTGAGAGCAAAACATTATTTAGGAACGAAGATTTCTTTTCAGATTTGCATTTTTGAGGGAAAAACAAGCCAAAATTGTGCAAATTGCAACGTTTCTTGATCTCCGAGGAGTTGTATACACTATTAAATGTTACGGATCAAAACCTCCTGTTCTGACCTGTTTTACTACAAACGAAAATTTAATTAAGCTCGAGAACGTTTGACCACATCTCTTAAGAGAAGAGCTTATTTCGTTAAGCGCTCATGAAAATCAGGTAGACGTAAGTATGGGAAAACGCACTGTTCTCAGGAACCCGTTCTTTGTTGAACCTTTAATTAGAGTAGCTAACAGATAATGCTCTGTTAGCAAAGTACCGTGAAATTGCACGGCCGTATCGTTCAAGACCTCTCTCCAAACTGGCGGGACGGTCAACGTAACATACAAATAAATAATTTAGCGTATACAATAAAACAAGACTTAAAAAACGATAGGCCCCAGATCGATAAATCACAGGAATCCTGACATGGCGCATATGTGTGGGTCACTACGGTGTAAAAAGTAGCAAACAATCACCATAGGCAGTATCAAAGTTCACCGCTAAGCAAATATCGAACGCCGTGAAAATGTCGCATTGAGCTGACTTTCCCAACACGGGCAAAAGAGGATTGTTAGAAAGAAAAGAAAATGAAAGCACAGTTGTTAGGTAGACTTTTCTTAGTGACCTCTGATCAGTCTTCTGTTATCCCCGAAGGGATTGCGAATAGTTTATCAGACTCGGGTTAAAATGACCGATAGGCTAAATGATCGTTTGGGCAGTTCTTTTCCGGCTAGTTCGAACAGTTGCGTGGAGTTTAAAGCAAATTTATAGCGCGGTCGGAACCCAGCAACGAGCAATTTTTCATTCTCTGTTGCATGAACAGACAGTGGATCGTGACGTCGAGTAGTTGTTCAACGTCGTAAGGATTGATGGGGTGAACGACCAGGATTTAGTTGAGTAAGTTACTGAATACATAATTTAGACTTTAAGAAAGCCAAATTCTAACGTGCAGATTACTTTTGGCCATCACAGTGACATTAACTGCCAACCACGGTTTCGAATAGACTGTCAACTAATTTTCTCCCCACTATTTGACTTCCATAATTATACTGCGATGGACAGAGGGGCACTTACCCAGAGACATACATGGGTCTACGTAAACGCAATATAATAACAAAATAAACGCTACTGAGATTTTAACAGTAGATAATTAATCAACCGGTGGTAGGAAGCAAATCAACCCACCTCATCAGTAGCCTGTTTCTGTGGCTTGATCGGTTGTACACCAGCCCTCAAGAAAGACGCCTTCCAGGCCTCAACCATATCAGCAGATTCGGCACTTAATTCCACCTGCTTATAGTCTTTGTACACATTACGGCCATCAGGGTAGCAGAGAGCAAACACGTGTTTCTTTCCAAAGAAACTCGATTCAATGTCACGGACCCGTAGACCATCAAGCAAGAGGACGTAACGCTTCTCCTTCTCCTGGACAGAAAAATACAGCGGAAAGATAAGTAAAATAGAAGGGTGAACGGACAACGTAGAGCAACAAAAGGAAGAACTATAACGGTGTTTATGCAATGGAAACAGTACAACACTCAGTAACCCACCAAAGCACAGAGGTCAGTGGACGTGTCACGTGCAGATCTGTTGAATGATGCCTAACTTCCTATGCATCTAAACAAGTAATGGTCACCTTACGCGGCAGATGAAATGTAAACAAGGCGAGCGTTGTGCCGGGACGGGACACTTACGAAAAGGACACTGTGACGCACAGTTTGTTTTCTGTTCACTTCGTACTTTCGGGTCAGACGTAGTCGATGTTAAGTGGCCCAAACGATCGCCCAGTGGGCAACACGACCAAAAGTACGCAGACCTTGACCTGATCAGACGACTTGTAGCAGAATTAAGGCGCAGAGCCAAATCTACTAGGCGCTCTGGGAGTTGTGCTTACATGCTTGAATTGGCCAACAACACACAACGAATCACCACAAGAGCAACCGAAATTATATCAGAATGAACGATCACTGACTGTCTGCATGCAAACACTTTGGTGGCCGTGATGGGCAGCTATGAAAAGGATCAATCTGCTTGCAATTACTTACGCCTGTACAAGGTAGCCTAAACGTATATTTGCAATATGCGACCACATGCTTTTGCAAGCCCAACAATGCCGTGTGTGATTAAAATGCGGCTGTCTGTTGTATTTTTAAAGAAATCACAAATTACCTAAGGGTAAAATAGGTGAGAAAAACGTTGCATGTTTAATCGAAGATTGGTACCCGAAATACAACACTCCTAATTACTGTGCCCTAGGGGTAAGCGATAATAAAAGCATAAGGAAACAAAGACAAAGTTAACAAAGAGCAGATATCCGGCGTCGTTGTCCTGACTCGACTAGACGGCGCGAGCCCATGTTCAGTTGAAGGTGAGAGCCGGTCACCAGTTGCTATTATGTTGCATTGTCCTACACGACTGCAAAAACCCTGACAAATTTTTAGTACTATGACTACGGATGTTTATCCCTGCTTTCACGGACAAAAGTAGAGCAGCTAACTTCTTTCCGTATTGGACGATTCAATCGAGCGTCACGATTAGTAAAACCAACTGGCTAGGCCCCAACAATGAGATTCAATTCGGTCAATATACAGTTTGAACCCGCGACATAAAATAAGATCTATTGACCTATAAGAGCCCAACTTCTGCCAATAGCAGAAAATATGCAAGTTCCATGAAGCAGTTCAGAAGAAGAAGATGCGATCATTGGAACGCGAGTTTTTTTGCCTGACGTTTCGGATTCCCTGGGGAATCCTTAATCATAGGTGATGATAACGTAGTCATGGTCATGCGCAGATGGGGTGGAGACATGCACAGACTGCACGGTATTTATAGTTTATAGTGGTCATCCGCGTGTGCGCATGACCATGACTACATTATCATCACCTATGATTAAGGATTCCCCAGGGAATCCGAAACGTCAGGCAAAAAAACTCTCGCTCCAATGATCGCATCTTCTTCTTCTAAGCCCAACTTCTGTCAAGGGCTGTAGGGTGGACAGTCCGATGGATAACTGACACGTGAAAGTCAGGAACATTTGTAAGGAAAGGACTATAAATTGGAAAAAATAACAATATAATTTCCTTTTTCCTGCCCCTTTTCGAAAAATTCAAATTTTATCCCCACAGGTGTGTTCTTGGGCGTCACGTCAGATGGGGAATTCATATCACACAGCATTACGGCTAGCCTTACGCCTGAACACCATGAGCTAGTGCGACGACTAATGCAGAGCTTTGCATTTCACAAGACTAGTAAGTATTCAGTAACATCCCCGATTGTTAAGTAAAGAAGGAACTGTGTGGTAGAGAACATGGCTTCCTGTAGTAAAATCGTTTTCATAAGCTCCAAAGCTCAGTCTTCTATTCAAATAGCTGTCTGTTCCCTCTGTTTTTGTAAAGCTTCAGCAGGCCCGGTTATTTTCTCGTAAACACCATTGTATTGAATATTAATGCGTGAAGAAGCGGCGTTTTTTAAACTTAACATTTTTCTGAAAAGTCTTCCAGAAATTGATTTGACCATGCTACCAACAGACATTCTGTAGCCCGAATATCTTAAAGAAGCTTGGAATGGCTGGCGCGTTTTGAAGGAAAACTAAGGAATCTGAGATATTTCGGGAATGTGCAGGTACCAATTTTAGAGCCCTCGAGGTCCTTCGGGGCAATGGAAATATGTTACATTCTTTCCTCGAGCAAATCTAAACAAAGTAAGAAATCGATAGGTTATAGAAATATCGCCTGACAAAGGTTGCAATCTTCCCTTAAGTGCTTGTAAGAAAGGCTCCCCAACAGAACCTTGTTATGAGTCTCGGGGGACGAGCAGATCCATCCACGAGCATTCCAGGTAAAAAGCGAGCCACTCGCGGAAAATCTGTTTCGATTAACGAACTCCGCCCAGTTAACGAATTTTCGGCGCATGTGTGCGCCTGGGTCCACCAATATGTCGTGCTCCCAGAGCGTGGGTTCTCGGTCGCTTGCAGCCACTCAGTGAACTGATGCAGCTTGATTGACTTAGTTACGCAAGATGAGCATTTCTCATGAAAAGCTCGTTGTTTGAACAGATTAAACTCGGTAAAGGAAGTCTCACTGTATACTCTACTGTCCGTAAAAATTCCAAAAGATGGAATAGATGTAGCACTTAAATATTAATTCCAAGTCAGATTATGTAAAATACGACCGGCGACAAAATTAAATGATGGCCACTCTGTGCAACCCAGCAGTCAACTCTTACGCGAGCCTGTTCTGTTGCAAGTCTGCTGATGATTCTATCGATGAAGCACAGTGTTCCAAGATTTGCGAAAACCTAATTGGGGTTTCGGTATGCCTGTATGCGGGTAATCACCGCGTCCCTTCTTTCACCCAAACGGGTTTCGTCGATGTCGGGTGAGAACAAAACGTAGCTGCATTGGTCCATGGCTAGCAATACAGTTCAATTGCTCCAAGTCTCTAGGTACTGAAGTACAAACGTGTGACACATTTACAGGGATGCCTACGCCGCGCGCGTCATTATTTAAATGTCCTCATTGGTTTTCAAGTCCCCTCCCGGACGGCTTGGCTCAAAAGGTCTGGCGGCACAGGAGATAGGAAAGATAGCGGGCGCGGTCTATCCAGTCCCAGTTCGGCGCTTAGTTACCTCACTATAAACAATCCCACACGCTTCTAAATTATCACAACATATTAACAATCGCGACTTGCAAGGTTTTCATGGTTTCCCAATGTAGATAGTGCACAACTCTCCACTGGAACCCTGTCCGTGCGGTGTATAGACGCTGGTTCACAGGTAGCACATGCGAGATGAGCCAGTTGCTCTGTTAGCCGCTGTGCCTAGACTCATCTCTCGCTGTCTTGAGCTGGACGTGGGAAGAGTGTGAAGTGAGACAGATGCAATACACGCCTGTTTATTCATGACCAAAGCCACGCATGAAAAACACCATCGCTCCCTATCCGGGCCAGCGACAGAACTAAGCAGTGCGGTGAACGACTTATCAACGGTTCACCCCACAAATCCCCTAGCGTACGCGGACAGTTGCAGTAAGCCCGAGATTAACGTGCGCAAAAAAAATCATCACGCGTGCGGGCTTTTCTCAGGACAGGTCATACGGACGGCAAACGGGATAGGGAAACGTCGATCGGATGAGTGGGGGGGGGGACGGGACGGCAGAGAGGGCGAGAGAATATGCATGCGCACTGCTGCTGCTGCTACTGCTGCCATTTCTACCACGAACCCACCTCTTCATCCTTATACCAGGTCAGGGTCTCAGTGTTCAGCACGAACCAGAACTCCTTGCTTCCGCCACGCAGGATGGTGACATTCTGCAGGCTGAGCCAGCCCTTCCGAATGACCTAAAAGGGCAGAAAAATAACGGTCAAAAAATACAAACTCAGGCAGCCACAGACTGCTGTGCTTTAATTCCTCATAGTCAACGGGGATGAGTACGAGAGGAACAGCGTCGAAGGAGAACGCGATATGGCAGGAGGAGGAGAGGGGGGTGAAGAGGGAGGAAAGTTGATCAGCAGGCCAAAAACCGCTGAATTATACGCGATGAGGCGGAAACCAGGGAAAAGAATGACAAACAAAACAAGGGTAGTTGCTTACGCGATTTCCTAATTTGTTTTTGCTAACTTCGACGGATTGCTGTTCGGCGCTAAAAATGCAGAGTGAAAAAAAGCAAGCTAAGAACTGTTAGAAACTTGGGGTTTACAAGAAAAGATGGTGGAGAGCAGACCTTGAGAGTCAAAATAGTAACTGTTTTGAGGCGGGATGAAAACACGCCTAGGTGGTTGTGATTTAATTCTTCCCTTATAAACAAATTCGTTTTGAATGAGTTCATCCAAGCGTCGCCGGTTGCCGCGTGAGAAGATGAAAAAGATAGACAGAGGGATGAAGAGGAATAGGTTTATGAAGGCTAGGAAACTTTCCTAACTTTGAAGTGTGCAATAACCAGTTCTGGCGTTGACGGAGAAGTCAGAACAGAGGATTGCCCCTTTTGCCAGAAAAGTATTGTGTCTCACCGAAGACAAGAGGAGCAGGAGGGAAGTGGATAAACTTGGACAACTAGCACAACTAGGACAAAGTACACAGGACGCCATAGTTATCTTGGCCAACGCCGCCCACACTGAGGAGCTTGATTAGTAGACTTCTAATGGAGATTGAACGTAATTTTCCATATTAACATGTATGGGCGACGGGGTTCGTCATTACTAATCTGTGCATTGGAGAGCGCACTCGAATATGGTGACTTGCTAGCGGGCACAAATGCTTTTTCGTTAACTCATGTTATTTTGAGGGGCTTGCCAGGAAGAGCTGATCGATCAAGTTCGTTGGGCAATTCATTCGATTTGTATCCCTCTTAATTCCCCTGCATCGTTCGATCTCAAAGAGTATGTATTTTGTCGTTCTGGCGACTCGGTTATGCTCAGATAATAATGATATGTTTATTATGCCAGTTTACAGGCAATTGTAAAGAGTTGGTAATGCACCTCTTGGGCGCCTTCCAAATGCTTTTTATTTCCGTTCAAGACACTAACTTTCCGTGTGTGATTATCCGTTTATTTACTCTCCCTGGAGCCTGATCCAACCAACTTATTTGCGTGCATAGTTCGATAGACCAACATACATACACTCAGGTGTTCTATCTAGATGAATGGGTTCGCATTTTTCTTTGTCCCTTTGGAAACTATCAAAGAGTCGGCTGGCAAGGCGGATTGATTTTAAGTGGAAGGATGAGGACGCCAAATGCGTTATGGCCCCTTTCGGTAACAGATTTTGTCAACTTCTTTAATTTCCATATGGTGTACTGAGCTGTAGCTGTCAGGGCATCAATAACCTCCAGGGCAGGAGTTGCCTTGGGTACAACAACCCCTAGGTTGTTTTCACACGGTAACCGTGTGAAGGTTTTTTTTAAGTTGATAAAATTGGTTTACCAAAAAAGTATTTTGTGCAAATAAGAAGAAAAAAAGTCGTAAAATTTTCTTGAAATAATTTAATACGGTGGCTATAGGCCGACGGCGTTGGGCGCGTAAATCGAAAAGAAGGCGCAAAAAACAAATCGAGCTCGAAGCGAGCACGAATCGAGCACGAATCGCTGTCGACAAACTTGGAAATGTGGAGTTTTATTCCGAAAACTTTCCTGTGCCCAAAACGCAGTAAAATTGATTTTTTGAAGACTTTTTGTACTATTAAGTAGAAATTTCGGGCTTTTTACATAAGATATCACTATCCCACACTGAACCTAACACTCACCCTTACCCTAACCCCAACCCTCCCTCTCACCCTTATCGTAACCCTAAACCTAACCACAACCCTAAAAGTTGCCCTAACCCCTAACCCTTACCCTAACACTAACCCTAACCTTAACCCCTAACCCTTACCATAACCCTAATCGTGCTCAGATCGAGCTCGAATCGCTGCCGACAAACCTAGCAATGTGGAGTTTTGTTTCGCCACTACCAAGGAAACTCCTGCCGAAAAAGAACCGCACTGCCCCACTGAGTACAGTACCTGTGAAAAATAGTAGTTCGCTACCTGTTTGGTGCCTGCTATGAGACGTTGTGTTGCAAGTCCGCGTCTCAAATTTAATGAATGAAATCCATGGTGCAATCCTTCATAATATGAAGCTCTTCCTTCCCGTTTTGATGGTATTCAGTCATGGAGGGCAACTGTAGTCTTATGAACAGACATACAACAATATTTATGATGTTGGTATGGCTGTTGCCACTGGTATGTTCTGTTGTCATGGGAACCTCTAGTACCCTTCCCTCCTGCCTTTCTCCGTTTTTGCTTAGCGCTGTTACCTATTTGAAGTTCCGAATATTTACCACGACTCGCACGGAATGATGAAATTGTAGCTTAAGAGGGATTTTCCTGGGCACTGTGCCCGCCCGACACTAAGGCTGGTTAGAGGAATAAATGTCAGAGGGCACTTATCCCCGTGTGAGACCTATATGAATCGACGGGATTGACGGGAGACTTCTGCTATTGGACAGTACGTCAGCTCATGACCTCGTTGCGTACATCAGGGATGGAATAGCGTTGTCTGAAGATGTCAATGCAACCATTCCCTCGTAATTCAGGGATGGTTTGCCTGTCTGTCCTATGAATCCTAGACAGCGCATCGCCTCATTAACGAATTCCCTGACCTTCAGATGAATGGCAAAACCCATATTAGCAGGTTTATTTAAGCTTTTTTAAGATCGCATCGTTTTCGGAACGTTTGAGTTATGCTACAGTCAAAGCATGCCATTTTTTCGGGCGACTCAACGGAATGCTTAAGGCTGTATCGAGCATAACATAAAAACGTCACCGTTTCAACGGACTTCAGTGGCACAATAATTTGCACTATGATGCACACGCCTCTGTATACTAAAATAATCAGGGGAGATCTCTTCAAGTAGCCGAAGTAGTCCTAGTTACATCTCTAAATAAAACAAATAACCTGTTATCAGCTGACGAAGCAAGGTCTTTATGCTTATCTGTAAGGCATAACACATAAAAGCTCATTTGCATGTGAATTTGTTCGTAATGAAGCAAACTTATGTACGCCTAACTCACCTAACATGCTCTAATTATAAAACAGGGTCAAGAGGACTGGGTTTGAGTGTTGAAGCAATGGTTGACGAGGACCGAGCTATGCCTCTGTGTGACGCACACACACGACAGTTCGGCCATCGGTTTCGATGGCGTCGACAACAGGGTGGTGCAGGGACGATGATTTGCGCGCAACCTCTTTTCAGTGATAGTAGACTTACGCGGCATCTACCGCACTCTCTCTTCCTTCACCTACTTGCGCCCGGTGTCAAGACACAGTCAAAAAGACTGGAGGTGGCTGGAGCGGCCGAAACCACCCCTATGCGTGTCACTACGCCTCCCCCCTATGTTCAACATTTGTCATCGGCGGGCAACCCCCGTGTTGGTCCAGTGCATTTCTCACGCGGTCTGTTTAGACGGCCCGACACACGCACACACTCAGTGGCCCCTAAGTACACACATTCCGGTCTTCAATTAGGGTGTCTTCAATCTCGTATAGAGATGGGAGTGCCGTGAAGGCTGCATTGAAGGAGGGTAAGTGCAGCTCAACCCCCACACCTGAGTTAGACCGATCAGTAAACCCAGTTAGCAGGTCGTGACTTTAAGTGTGTGTACAGTAGTCGCCGGCTATTAAGCCCACCTCGGGCCCAGACCAAATTGGGCTTAA
>JAYGXS010000001.1:43974289-44047302 GCA_036362985.1 Ligula intestinalis | reverse complement strand
TCGATGCCACCAACAGTGGATACCTTCAAATATTGGCAATCAAGTTCAAAATAAAATCTTAACGGTGAAGGGCTAAACTATACGCTTAAGCTGAGTGCTCGAGTCTGCCCTACGTCTCGCTGAGCCTTCTAAACATCGTGATTTTTATACTGCCCATATGTTATTTAAGGGCTCACGCATATTCCCCTCCAATATACAGGGTGTCCCAGAAGCAACTGACCCTTTTGATTTGCCAATAAAACGAAAACTATTAACGCTTAGATATGTAAACTTGTTTTATTCGAAAGAAAAATCTTTTTATGTTTTATTCGAACTAGGTTTTGAATATAATGTCTTTTAAATTATGGCAATGGCTATTTTGACAACTTAGGGTTCGTTTCTTTGTCGAATACATAACGCTCCTTAGTGTATCATGCGATATTTGTCTGATTTCAGAACAAACGTTGTTTCTAAGTTCTTGCTGATTTGTTGGATTTTTTACATAAACCCTTGACTTCAGGTAGCCCCATAAAAAGAAATTGCATAGGGTCAAAGCTGGAGATCGAGGGGGCCAAGGAATGTTACCAAATCGTGAAATCAAATGATTTGGAAAGCACTCATTTAATGTCATCGTTTCTCTTGCTGTATGGGCCGTAGCTCCATCCTGTTGAAACCAAGTATTGCGTAGGCCATTTCTCTCAATTTTAGGAATAAGAAATTCGCAAATCATAGTTCGGTATCTTTCACCACTAACTGTTACTGTTGCGCCATCATTATTTTCAAAAAAGTATGGGCCAATCACATTGGAAGCAGTCATTCCGCACCACGCCGTCACACGAGGAGAATGCAGCGGCCTGTCTTGAGTTTCTCTTGGATTTTCATCGCACCAAATTCTAGAATTGTCTTCCGAATAAAACAAGTTTCAATATCCTAGCGTTGATAGTTTTAATTGTATTAGAAAATCAAAAGGGTCAGTTACTTGTGGACACCTTGTACTAATTGAAAGAATTATTTTACTATTCATTTGAGTGTTCTTACGGTAAGGAATATTTGAATGTGGCAAAGGACTAGCCTGGGATTACTGAGAACTCTCGAAACGAGTACTGGTAGTGCATATGTCGATGACTTCGTAAAAAATTATTAAGTTTTGCAGAACTGTCGAAAAACACTGTCGTTGTGTGGTTTTTGCTTTTCGTAGTTAACCTGTTGACGCTACTCCTCTTCACCCTTCTCTCGTCTGCCAGCGTAACGGAGGCAGCCGCGTGGAAGTCTACAAATGTCTTCTTGCCCCGAGTGTAAATTAAATAGAGATAGAGAGAGAATTCACAATGTGTCGGGAATGAAGTCGACCGCACTACATAGCCCTGCGCATCTCCTTTTCAATTTGGGAGGCGGGCGGGCGGGCGGAGACAGTGAGAAAGAGCGAGAGATTTGGAAGGGGGGAGGGGAGAGATAAAATCGACGTCCACATGCATTCCACCAATCAAGTGCAGCAGTTGCCTTACGCCAGCGTGAATGCACACGCGTTGTCCGCCGTTGCCTGGATCAATACAACTCGGTGAGCAGTTTATCCCGACAAGATGGCAGCCTCCTAACAGCCCTAGAAGTGGTTACGTTTAAGTGTCCAGAAGAGAACAACGTTACAAGGATTATGAAAGGAGGCGGTGATGATGATTTTGCTGGGGCAATTTTACACTAGGCGTACATCAGCAGTGGATTATGAGGGATGCTTGCAAACATTGTGAACTGTGAGCGAAATCCGCACGTTCAAGTGGTCGTGCGAATGCATTGAGAGACAGAGAGACCCATTTCAAGCCTCTGCGACTTTACTATGCGAGATACAGTAGTGGCCGGTTATTAAACCCACAGTTAATAGGCCCAGCCGCGTATTAAGCCCACATCAGCTTGGGACGGAATTTTACATAGCAAAATCCGCCGGCTAATAGGATAGGTCGCCGGTTACAAAGCCCAGTTTGCCAACAGGATAGAGTGAGATTCTCATCTGTCTGCGTGCGCAACTGGTTACATAATTTTGGCCAGTCATATGCAAAACAAGATGACGGTTGTGATTTGTTTTCAGTTTTAAAGTTAAATTTCGCGACACGCTGTTCAGACAGCAGCAGACATGAGGGGCCTTTTCTTGTACATAACCAAGCTTTACGCATAATACAGTACGTATGTAATACATAGTGCCTATCCTGTGTTTGCTAACAGTAACTTTTCAATAGCTCTAAGGCAACATAAGTCTTGTTAGTTGCTTCTCATTTTCTCTTGTAGTACTATTGCTTTTCTTGTTGTAGTGTCACTCATACTATTAGTGGTAGTCATAATCATAATACAGTAGTCGCCGGTCATTAAGTTCACGGCTTATAAGCCCAGCCGCCTATTAAGCTCAAGTCAGCTTGGGACGGAATTTTACATAGCAAAATCCACCGGCTAATAAGCCCAGTCGCCGGCTAAAACGTCCAGTTTGCCAACAGGATAGAGTTAAATTCTCATCTATCTGCGTGCGCAACTGGTCACGTGTCGAAAATAATTTCTTTTTGTCATTGTTGTTACGTAAAATACAGACAAACAACATTCTTTTCTTGTACATAACCAAGCTCTACACATAATACAGTACTTATGCGATGTATAATGCCTATCCTGCGTTTGCTAATCAAGAACTAGGACTCTCCGGTTAGTGCGCCCGCCGCTTATTAAGCCCAATTTGGTCTGGACCCGAGGTAGGCTTAATAACCGGTGACTACTGTATTTAGAGGGGAGTTTGTGGATGGACGGGTCAACAATGTGACTCAAAGCATGCATAGTTCGAAAATGCATCTACCATAAAGAGCCACGAGCACAATACTTCAATTTAATCCGATCAGATTTGTGCGAAAAAACCTCAACATAGAGCAAGGGTCAGCGAAAGCTAGGGGAGCAATACGGAGCACAGTTCAAGTAATGTGGATGACTAAATATTATTCCCCAGCTAATTTAGAGCTGTAACGGGAGAGACCATAATTTTGGGCAAATATCATGTTTTTTATCCAGTATGGAGACATATTTTTTGAAAGTATGAATGTATGGAATTCAACTTTCCAAACTTCCTTGAACGCGATAATGACGAAAACAAGTGGGGTTTAATAATACGCGTTAGAGGCGCGAAGGTCCAATAATGCTTGTGAAGAAGTCTTCTACTGTTCTTTTTATTTATTCTCTTAATTTCAAAAAACAAATCCCAAAGAGATCTCATAGGCCAAATCGACTATTCAAAGAGTGTTTACCGCCCTCGGATGCGCACAGTAAATTAAAGTAACTATGTAAACTGCCCTGTATAGGAAAGCGTCTTAGGGAGAAATGCGATATCTGATTTGCCTCAAATTTGACTGGCCGCGCGGCCAGGATAGAGTGGAAACAAAGTAACAATTAGCACTGGTTGACAGTCCAAAGAAAGAGGCGTGCGGAGTCCGCTGAGTAAAAAGGTGACATAGTCGCCCTCGTCACATTGACAGCTTCGGTCGAACCGGTGGTATAAAGTCAGATGAAGGACTCCAAACTTTCGTCGACATTATACTATGGCAAAAGGAAGACGCCTGTGTTTGTCAACTGCTAAAGCTGGGGACTGCCCACAGGTATCTGACATGGTAGCCATTGTCTAGGTACAGAGACCAGCTGCATTATAAAAGATCAACTAAAAGAAATTTAAAACAACCCGGCGGACCTTAAGTACAGAAAGCCAAGATAAGGTATACGACGCAGAAGCAGTACAGTCAAACACCTAGACAACAAAATCTACCGCATGAGAACGAAAGGAATAGGTTTAAATAAAATTCACGGCCGACGTAAAATTTAAAATAGCATAACCAAGACGAAGGAAAATTCCGCATTCGCCTTATTTTCGAGTTACCTTGGCAGTACATTCGTGGACAACCTCCGTTAGCTGGGCGACCACAAGATCAACGCACTTGAGTGAAGGAATCTTCATGCGCTCAATCTGCTTGCGGACGATCGTTTCAAATGCCAGGTCGGGCGTAAACAAACCCGTTCTAAAAATAATTGAGAAACCTTAAACTAGGTTCCTAAAAAAGTACAAGGTCAGTTAGTAGGCAACTTAAACATAACCAGTACTTTTAGCCTTAACTGACTTTATATTTGTTTTCAAAACTATGAGATAGTGCTTCGTCCTCGGTGAAACAAGTGTATCTCATAATGCAATCTAATTTTCCTGGAAAGATTCCCGTGAAATATCCTAATTACATGTGCGTACGCGGTTCGTTAGATTCCGTTAACTGGCGTATTCCCAAAGTGTTTACAGTCTTACGGCAGTCACTCCAAGCTGTCAGACTTGATTTCAGGGAGGAAAGTGGGCCTCTTGGTTGGCTATAATTACCTTATTTGGTCCCATTTCAGGCCTCGTGTAGCGACAAAGTCATTGGCAACCAAGTTCCTACATCCCCTACCATAAGACCACCTGTGATGGCTTTAGATCTTAATGCCAAGGCAAAACCAAAAACAAGTATTAAGTTGACGCGAACATTCCAGTTCCAGGAAGCAGTTCGGAAGCGGAAAATGGGATCGCTGGAACAAGAAGCTTATTGGCCTGACGTCTCTGATTCTGACGTGATCCCATCCTTAGAGACAATCACCGAAGAGGGTGATAAAGACGTAGGTTACGCAGCATTAATAGGTCATAGCAGCCACGCGAGCACGTGCGTACCAAAATTAGCAGCCCTCGTAATCATCACTTGGGGTGGTGATTGATACGAGGATGGTTCACAGTCCGCGTCCGAGTCATTAATTCTCGCGAGTTCATCATCCGCGTTGGATGTTGGCAGGGCAATTTCGCAACAATAAGACTTGCTGTCATCGAAATTGATGTATCCTACGCCCTTCCCACATGACTGATTCCTGAATATGGTGCAGGTGTGGACATAGCAACTATGTCGGAGAAACCGGGAGGTTAGTCTGGACACGAATGGCCGAGCACGGAGGAACGATGAGAAGGAAAGACGTTAGCTCTCAAGTTGCAGCTCGCTCGGCGGAGCCCGGCCATATTTTCAAGTTTAACGAGGCCGAAATTCTCGCAAGAGGTGACAAGTAAGAGCTGCTCGAGTCATGGTTCACAGGCCCGCAGTCCATCAACAAGCGCAATTATTTGCCGTTCCCATATTATGCATGGAGACTTTGCTTGAGCAGGGGAATCAGTTACGTGGGATGGGTGCAGGCCATCAACAATTTCAATGACAGCGAGTCTAATTTCCTTATACTTACCACGCCAACATCAAACACGGATGATGAAATTTCGGCAATTAACGACTCGGACTCGGCGGAAAAATATCGCTTCCGGATTCCAAAATAAACACATGTGCATATTGTTTAGCATGCTGATAACCATATCCATGAAATCTGTTTTAAAGTTGCAAAAATTCTCACCAGAGAATTCAGAAGAGTAGTTGGCGAGCATACGTAGGCTTTCGATCAATTCTCTTTGGGCCATTACATTTATATGGGAAGGGGATACAAGTTAAATAAGCGGTCAATAATTTTCGTTTAACTTGTACCCCGTTTCCATATAAACTTAATGGATCGATGAGAATCTACGCATGCTCACCAACTATTCTTCAGAAGACTACTTTGTAAAAATTAAGATGCACGACACTATGGGGACTTTCTCAGAGGACTATTGAATAAAATACCCAGAATCCCTTCGAATTGATTACTCGCGAAGGTGACTGTTCTACCCCTGTGAGGGTGATAGAAGAGAAGGCAAAACGAATTCCTGAAGACAGCCCCTTATTTTGGGACAGCAGAAACAGCGGATCCGCTAGTTCATTAACAATCGCCTATTTATTGCAGTGCTGGCTGATCTCGAACACTGACCTACCATGTACCGCACGTTGATTGGTCGTTTCTCAGCCTGCAATCCCCTCGCGAAAACGCCTTCAATATTTTTAGGCCGCGCGCGTCGGTAAAGGCTTTACGCGTACTCGGTGCAGAAGCACACGCTGAATGGCTGTGTGATCACTCGCCTGTACTCGGCTTGGCCTGTTGCGGTGCTCGTGGTCACGTGCTTTTTTCGCCCAAGGCCGTGACTCCATTTTGGTTCCCATCTGCATAATAGTGACAGTGTGGGCAAACACTGCGTTACCGGTCGCTTGCACGCCGTTACCGTCTTCGGGCAGACGGGTTGTGTAGAAAACAATCTAAACGTTGTTTGTTTTGTTTCGTGAGTCCGTAAGACGCAATTGATGTTAAAAAACTGCATCATCTACCTAAATATCGATCGATATAAAAGATTTGATGTGTTAAAAATTGCAATGTCACGGTCGGTAACCCCAAGGTAATAAAACAACCTCTTAGCGCAACACAAACCATTGTCCAGCATTGAAGGAAACTTACAGTGAAACCTCCTATGTAAAATCACGGAACACAAGCGGCCTAGGTTAGAGAAACCCAACGTGAAATGTTGACCACTCCGCGAGAAAAATGCCAGAAATGTAACGCCAAAGCTACTGCAGAGGTGTGAAGGGCTTGCGTGAAGATACACTATCCCTTTAAAATCACGCGGGAATTTTAACCACTGGTCCTATGGAAAACTTAATTGCTTACCTTATGCCATGGATATTTCGGATAGCAAAACTGATGTCCTTTCGGAGTTCCTCGTCAGCCTCGTGCCTGAGCTTTAACCGAAAAAAAAAGAGGTAAGACATTCACCTAGGTCACCACTGTAAATTTAAAAGAGCATTCACTTTGGACGGAGGCTGCAACACCCCAAATGCGCGCCCTTGCAATCCTACGACGGCATTAGGGCGGCACAACGTGTACCCAACGCTGTAAAACTAACAGTCGGGGGTGTGGGGGAGGCTGATTGATGCCAAAACCTGCGAAGGAGTGTATGTTTGTGTGCGCTCGGCCATTCACTAGAGTATAATTTCGTGCGCGGAAAAGGGCTAACGCTACCATAATACGCGAGTTAATTGGAAGTACTTCGCTTGCCCTCGAGTTTCAGCACGCAGTTTACTTTTGCCGACTGGCCTAGAAAATTCAATAAATTAGAACGCTGTACCTTCTAAATGCATGGGAAACTAATACACGAACTTGGGGTAGATCCTTCGGAATAAAGTTGTTCACACTTGGTCTGGTATTTGATAGGGATGTTTTATTGTTAGGAGGGTTTGGCAGATTTTAATAATTCGGCTAAAGGCCATCATCTACCGCGGAATAACTGTGTAATAGTCGCAAACTGTCCACAGGCAGTCAGTTGTATGCAAATACTAAATAATTTGCCATAATACCAGCAGAGGTAGGCGCGCTAAAGGACGGAAAAAAATCCAAGTCGATACTGAAAGCAGAAGCGACCACTTTCAGGTTGAGGAAACCGACGTGGTGCGCACAAAAGATACTTCTACAAGCTCCGCGTCTTGCGTGGCCTACAGTCACTTAGCTGCATGCACTCGTCTACGCTCTGTTGCATCCCTTCTTCCCTAGATTGGCTTCATCGAACCGTGCCCTCTTAACCAGCCTGCCCTTATCAACACCTCCCCCCTTCACCCACGACTCACTTCTACGAAAAACGAATACGCTTTAACTTATACCCCCGTTCCCATTTAAATGTACTGGCTTGATGAGAATTAATCGAAAGCTCACCGACTTTCGCTCGCCAAATACTCTTCTGATACTGAAACTGTCATTTTATACAACCAAGGTTGTCATGTGTCCATTCTCCCACGGCGAGCTGCTCGACACAGGCAAGGCCTCTCCGATAACCCGACGAGGTCTGATGAACCCCACAGGTCTGACAAATAGGCAGTCGCGGACCATATAACACTAACACGTCCCAGGTGGCTGGGTGGGAGACTGGAAAATCAGTTGCCTCTAAAAGGCTAGCAGGCACAGGCTGGAAGCCTTGTCTTGGGTGCCAGAGGGCGGCAGAATAAGTTTTCCATCGAAGCCCCAAACTCCAGGAAACCATCTCCCACACCAAGCCTCATACATAATCCTTGTCCCGCGAGCCGTAGTTCAACCCGACAAAGGCAGCCAATAGCCTGCGCACCCTGGTCGGGCTTGAAGAAGGTAAATGGTGCCGAGAGAACAAAACTGTTGACCGGAGAAAGCAAAGCTTGCCGGAAAGCATATCACAATGGGGTTCCAAAAAATTGTAAACTCAACGAGCATATCGTCCAACAGAATGGAATCTCATAACAAGAACTACCTCTTAGAACCTGCCAAGACCTGTTTTGAATTTGTTTACCTTACTCTTCGAGGCTGTCTAGAGTTGTAGTACTTCAGTTGACCCTTTCACCTAGAGCAAAATACGTCTGTGACGCGAGTTCGAAATATATTTTGGGAGAGGTCTATAAGGTAGGTGCTCGTTGAAAAGAAGACGAATGTGAGGAACCTAACTTAAGACCGGACTTAAAGGTTAACATTTAGCCCTGTTTCAGGGGATAAGATCAAGGAGGTTCTAACCGAAGTTTCAGTTAGCTGAGTGAGTAGGGTTCGCTTATATGGTCCCCGCCAGCAGGACACTAGAATAATAACGCATTCCCCACGCAGTCGTACGCTAAACTTCAGGAAGGGTAAATACTCCCGTCAAAAAAGATCAGAAAATTTTTGAGGTTGCGAAGAATTGAATTAAAATATTTGATAAAGATCGCTAAAATTAAATAAAAGGAACCACTTTTTAGTTATTAATGCCACAATTTTACGGTATTCAGTCTCAATGCCATCAAGGATGGGAATCTGAAAGCATAAAAACGTTCTGTGGTAAGGCGAATCCGCAAAGTTTACAAAAGGCGATTGTTCGTTCATTACCGAAGCCCAGTAAAGTGCAACATGCTGGGCCAATGGTGAGACTGTGGTGGGCAGCCACAATGCCTATCCCCCCTTTGTTGCCCAAGGCTCGCTGCCCCAAAGTCGTGGCGTCACAAATAACTGTTACAATGCTTTCTGTTACTGGTGCCCCCGGTACCTATACTTGACCTCGCAGCTGCTTCTGGCTTGCAAATAACAGCTATGTCAGCATCCCCCGTCATTCGGCGTTCCTGCGGCCCCCATAGTTAACCTCAGCTTACTCAGTCTGTACACACGTACGCACACGTCCGCGTGCGTTCAAACAAGCATGCCTGCCTAAGTGCCCTTTGAATACACCACCTGTCGGCCGATGCAGCAAAGACTTCTACAGACAACATCCGCTCGGGCAATTGCAACAGACCAATGACAGAACACTTGAACTCGCTTCACTGTCATGTAAAAGCAACTGTCATCACCCCACACAACACTCAGTCGGCTCTCTCAGGCCTGGCTAGAATCAGTCAAGATCAGCCCTGGCTTCGCCAGTGGCCACTGCCACCTGAGACAGCAATTCAGGGTGCTGTACACAATAAAACCCTCATTCTGGTGACTGTCACCTTTTACCTCCAACCTGGCATTCGACCTTATGATTGTAGTGATCCGAGTACACCCACTACTTAGACCCCGGACCCTTAAACAGCTTGTCACAGTGTCTCTGCTATATTGCGGCCACATCCAAGAAGATACCGTCGTCTATAAATGCTACGTCCGGTATGTACCTACTGCTACCTGTTGCCAACACCGGCGATGGATTTGAACAAGAATCCCAAATATGGGACAAATAAAATTTGCGTTCCAATGCTGCAGACTCCGACCCAACAAAGGCCCTCCTGGAAAGGACTTTTTCTTGTATGACGGTATAATTTGCTGCGTCGCGCAACTAAGGAAACTATTTTATGGGCTACCGAATTCGGTATTTCGTTATAACCGGACCACCTATATTCTTCCTTTGAGTTCAGAGGGCTAGTCCGATCGCTTTATTGTGAAGGCCAAACCTACGAAAGACTTCTATCCTTGTAAGTCAAACTAAGGCTTTCATAAAATGCTACGTCGAGGAGGAATAAAGCAATGATCTTATAAAAGAATCCGAGAAAATGCTACAAAGAGACATCATATGGAACTGGCACAGGTGCGCAAAAGCAGCGCAAACTTACTGCGGCCAAAGCGTATGGGAACCGTTCATGGAAGATCCGATTGATGAGAGCTCCACCAGAAAGGGTCTTTGTGTCTATTTCGGCGCCAGAACCATCAATGGACTGTGTAAACTCTATCTCAAAGCTCTGTACCGCACTGGAAATGAAGGGGAGGGAAGGGACACAGGATGTTATTCATACAACCTCCAAATGCAATGACAACGTCGAAAGTGAAACTTAAAACAGGCCTTACAGAAGGAGTGCCTTTGTTTTAAAAGACGCGTCAGAAGGACGAAGGTGCTTATACTCCTCCACTTCTTTTTCCATTGAGAGTAACTGAGACTGCAGTTTGTTGCGTAGACCGGGCAGGGTGTCCCTAATGTGGTTAGTCAGCTGCTGATTCAGCACTCTTTGCAAGTAGGGGGTACCCATGCGATCGGCCATATGACGATAGGCCGGATGACCCAGGAAAAACTTTCTTTCAGCGGCAAGGGCAGTGGCAATGTCCTTTTTGCCTTCAATATCCCTCTGACTCCTGTTAACCACGCCAATATAGCCTGGAAGGTAAAATGTGACCAGGGACATCATATAACACGGTACTGTCAGTACTGGTGGTGGTAGAAGTATGGGGGGGGGAGAGCGAAGGAGGAGGGGGTAGAATCGAACAGTTTTACCGAACAGAAACTATCGTGACACACTTTATATCGGTTTATATTTTTAATTTATGTAGAAAAGAGTGTTTAATGCACAGGAAATCCTGTTATGATGGGATAAAATCCTACCAAAGAAACATGTAAACCTACTGCACACCAGTAACTTTAAAGTAACTTTGTGGGTAAGAATCCTACCGCCTTGTGTCATCAAGTTATTCGTACAAGGAAAGCAAAACGCTCCAGCAATGCATTTTCACCAAATCAGATACTATCAGCTTTTTAGACTAATAGGATCTCAGTGTGGATGACATTGAAATGCAGATCTTCACTTCTGTGCAGTCACAGGATTTCCAGGCTAGATGGAAAGCCGGAAATCAGCTAAATCATGGAGGCCGTGGGTTTAAAGACAGGGTTTTAGCATTTTTTAAATTTTCAAATAATTAGTAGTGTTATCCAGGAAACAGGAATGGTTTGGCACAGAATTACCGGTCATTCACATACCACCGCTAACGTTTCGGTGACTCCTCGAGGTCCAAAGTCTTTGCCACTAGAGGGAGCTAAAGCTAAACCTCTGTGTACAAACAGCCATAGATTTCGTTGATGAACGTTCACCCGACCGCAAACGCAACTCATCTGTCCCGCTCTGCCTTGCGACTCCACAGAGGACCTGACAGCTGCAGCAGCTGGTAGTATAGGCAAGGAGCATTACCGGCAAATACAAGGGAGACTTGGGTCTGAGTATGACTGGCTGACGATGGCTAATAAACCAGAAATGGCTATTCCAGTCTCCCTTTTCTGTGCCGACAGTTCTATCAGTCATAGATTTGTTCTAAATCCAGCTGAGAGTTGGGAAGGCGGTGTCAGCATCTCCTACCCTCTTCCCCCCCCCACGTTCAAAGACAAGTCCTGCATGTGGGAGAGTCAGATTGTGTGAAAGTTGCTGAAAACGCGACTAAGGTGATGTCGTAAAGCCTACAAAAAGCAAAAATAGTAAGAGGAAGTTAATCCTCTGAATGTTTTTCGTGGTCCATAGTATCTTACGTTCAATTGCTAAGTCTACAAGTTCATACCGAAATTCCTTTGCCAGTATGCAAATAGGAAAGCACATTTTGTAGTAGCTTACCTATCAACTGGTTTAAGGAAGTGATGGATAAAGTAATTTGAACTTGGTACAGACTTAACCGACCTAAAATCGGTGCGCATAGAGGGGTGCCCAATTTAAAGTACACTGGCAAAAGCTGCAGATTTAAAGGTAGAGTAAGGACGAGATTGTCGTCTAAATCGATTCCTCTCGTGACTTCTTGGCAAACTCCCGAAGATGTCTAAGGACATGTCGCAGTCAATAACAAATACAAGCGTGTGCGAGGTATCCGCCGGGCAAGGCCCCATCTATGATTAAGGATATTGAGGTGTGTGAGTAAAAGGATTAACACTGACGATTTTATGTCACATTTGTCTGATAACGACCCTTTGAACGAATAATACTGACCCGGCAACAAAGGTAACAATTCGCACTGGATGCGATATTATCGTGAAGATGTACGAAACCAACTAAGATGACTTAGTTGCCGGGGGGAGGAAGCGTTCTACACAGTGCGCTTCAAGCGTTCAATGCTCATATCATCAACCTAACTAGAGGTCCTAAAATGCACCCAAAACCAGGTGCGATGCATTCTACCATACATTGAAGGCAGTTCTTGAACCTGAGATAACCAGTTCTCAGCGAGTTCAAGTGCTGTCTAATGCAACCTCTCCAAACCAGTAGAGGCGCTGTAAGGACTTGAGGAGATAAAAAGGCGAAAACCTACGAATCCTATGATTTATACATATTCAATCAGGTAGCAAACCTAGAACTTTATTGGATGGACGCTCACGATCGGCTGCAGGATTCGCTAGTCCCTTGCCGTCTGTGTGCTCACTCTTGAGCCCCGCCAGTAGCCGCACAGCGGCTAGTATTCCACACAGATAGCATTGCTGGCCAAGACAAAGGTGACTGGAATGGCCATTTATAGTTTATAGCTTGCGACGCAAATCGCCGCGACACCCTCTTCATAAACGAGCTGAAAACGTACCGAATCTACGTTCTGGTGACGCCTCTCTCTATAGCATGAATAAGCAGAAGCTTAACTAATTAAAGCGGAGTTTTATTTGAAGGTGAAGTGACGAGGACGGATTTAGAAAACAAGTCAACGCGCATGTTCAATGTCTTCATAATTTGGACGTAGATAGGATTATTAAGATAGAACGGCAAATTCTTGCGAATTTCTGATAAAAGTCTACTGCACCGGCCGTTTTATGTTTAGGTTGCTATCCACTCCCACCTTCAAAATGCCAAGCCGGCTAATTCAAAAAGAACTCAGTCAGATGTCTCAAAACCAAACACTCTCCAAAAAAACTTGGGCAAGCAACATTAAAAAAATGATTGGCAACTATGGCGATGTGGTTTGCGGAATGGAATTGTTACTTTCGAAATGGACTTAATACCACAGTTCACGATGGAAAGAAAATAACGTACAACAGAAAGTTAAATAAATAGTCTTATCTGCAGTCAAACCACTTCCCACGTGCCTTCATTTGCAATGGACGTCAGGGGAAAGACAGTTGGCTTTGCGCGACACTTGCGCCTCAACACTGCTTATCAACTACATTGCTTCTGACATTTGTTGATGAACGCTCACAATTCGCTAATGAAACTCACTCGTTCTGTTAGGCCTTTAGGCTCACTCTCAAGTTCCGCCAGCAGCAGCACAACAGCTAGTAGAGTCGACAGATGAATACTGCGGCCAAACTTGAGAGAGACTGGGATGGCCAGTTATGGCTCATTAGCCGTTATACGCAACCCTAGGGTTTCGCATATGCCGAGGCTCGAAACCTCAACATCTTGATCAGAAGTCCAACACTTTAAACATTGAGCTACAGGCCCGCTGTAGGGGGCTCACTCTGGGGCCCTGTCAGCAGCCGCACAGCAGCTAGTATTATAGGCAAAAGAGCATTGGGGACACAGACAAAGGAAACCGAAATTGTCAGTTCTTGCTTATCAGCCATCATCAGCCAGCCATACCTAAGTCACTGGGGCTTCAAGCCGCGACCTGTTGATCAGAAGTCAAACGCTCTAACCAGTGAGCTAAGGATTCAACCGGGACGCTCACCGATCGGTTATGGGGTTGATTGGTCCCGTTGTGTCTTGGCGAGCTTCCAGCCATTAATGTTCATATTCCCGATCGCAATCGACAAAACAAGCTCGTGGCTCAGTAGTCATAGCGTCAGACGTCTAATCAATAGGTCGCGGATCCAAGCCTTGGGTGGTGAGCTCCCTGGAGTTGGGTATGGCTGCCTGCCTGCCTGGCTGGCTGATGATGATGATGATGATGAGGATGAAGCCAGAAATTGCAATCCCAGTCTTTCTTTTCTTTGTCGGTTATGTTCCTCTGCCTATAAACGGTGAGCTGTTCCAGTACAGTAATCCAATACTAGTGACGACATCAGAAATTTAGTAGGATAGGCATCTGATGAAGTGAAGCATTGTCGCCCAGAAGCATCCACCACGTTTTAAGTCTCCTGTGGCAACAGCCCTGTGTCAACTGGACTTTCCCGTGTTGGCATTTTGCTAACAAATTACGACGCGACAACTTCCGACGCCGATTTCTGTTGCTCAGCCTGCCATCCCCTCAACTAGCTGCCTGAGATAATTACAAACAAGTCTGTAAAAAAATTATGTTAGAGTTAAATAAACAGCTAGGATATAAAAGCAACGGTTACCTCTTGCGGAGCGAACGACTGTATCGCTCTGCTCAATTTTCACTTAACGAATGTTCTACTATTAACCAATGCTATCTGTATTTTTCTAACAGAAAAAAAAACTTTCGAAACACTTTAGCAGGCCCAGTTGGGGATACCCAAATATGAATAAGAGAAAAAACAACTTGAATTCGTACAGAAAAAATCGATGCAAAACAACAGGATCATGGTATATTGCCATGACATCAACTGAGACCACGGCTGTAATCGCCTATTTTTAATTGGTTAAAAAACCTTGTAGAAGTCAACTTAGACCTTAATCTGATAATGGCATTACTTGTTCCTTCCGCAGACATAAACGGTGGTACAAGTAAAAACGGATCCACTGAGAAAATCAGGGCGTCACTTCACCAGGCTATGTAGACTTCTTCAAGTTCTATGCATAGATACGACTGATTTTTCTAAGGTAACAACTCTAATATTGTCCCGTTTTCTTTTCCTCCATGCTAATTTTTGGGTCGCCTAGCAACCGGCCAACGCACTAAATGGGCATTCAGGCATTGTCGAAAATAAGCAAAAGCACTGAAAAAAGGGTAGATGGTAAAGAGAATGTCTGCTAACTGTAAGCACTTTTCCTATCTTCTCAAAACATAAGAAGTCGGGAAATTAAGATAAGACGATGAAAACAAATTAAAAACACTAAGGACTACTTTTATGGACTCTAAGATAAAAGAAGTACCTAGAAATACTACAATGGAGTCGTTTATGGAACAGGTGTCCGAATTAGTCCATGCAGTATTACACTGCACCCACATTGCAAGTTTTCTGTATTAGCCACCACGGTCAACGAAATTCCTGCATGAGAAGGAAGTATATTTACGATCGGCGAGCCGTTCTAGACAGCGTTAATTCATTTCCCAATAATTTGGCGGAACATTCTGACTTTTAGTATGAGATCTATTCCCAAGACTTACAATTTATATACCTTTTCAGGCTGAAGGTCCTTTAATGAATGCTTTATGACTCGGAGTTATTACAACGAATACCGACAGTTCCCCCGTCAATTTCGACGATGGGCACCATGCGCTCCAACAAGCCACAGCAAATGCTGAAGCAAGCCGCAACATACACAGAGGCAAGCCGGGCAAGCAACACGAAAGCGACAGCAAGCAGGAGCAGCGCAGAGAACTGGCACGAGAGACAACAGGAGTTTAGGCAGACTCGCGCAGAATCTATCCAATTGCTCGACACTCCCACCTCCGTAACCGGTGTAAAGACAAAGTCAATAAGACCGGGGATGAGAGAGGGTGTAGATGGTTGGCACGATAAACACTCAGCCCCCGCACACTTAACACAGCCATCTCGCTAGGTATGCTCCCGACTGCGCGGGAGCGCCATAAAGGCCACATGAAGAGGGAGCCATTGCAGCCTGACTCTCAGTCCTCCCTCTCCTCCCATACGTACACACAAACACTCGCGTACAGGAGGAGCAGCAACGTAGGGGTCCCGAGTTTTCCCGTTAGTTGGCAGACCCTTCAAGCTACGGCTCTTAGCGCACCGTGATAGATTCAGATTTATTATAGTGAGGAGAAAAGGCGCCGAGAGTCGACCTTACTATCTCTCCCACCACCTGGTGACCGCCTAGCTTTTCGGGCACCCGAAGTGGGGCCTGAAACCCAGTGGGAGCGCGAGCGCAGTCACCAACAAGGAATCAGAAGTGAGAGAAAGTGCCAGCGCCTACCAAACCAGGGGCCGTGGTTGGCTGAAGACTGGCATTGCATGTACATACAGACCATTGGGTCTCAGAAGGGTGAGAGCAGCCCTGCATGAAGCCTGGGCCAACACCCTCCTGAGAGGGGTAACCAGTCAGTCAACGACTGAAAGGCACTGCCCATGCTCCGTTGTCGTTTGGCGCCCGTGGGCGGGGCCCGGCAGTCTTCTCGCGAGAAGACAACGAATGCCAACGATCTGAAAACCTACATAGACAGAACTGACAAAAGATACGCGGTTCACTACAGGCGTACTTTGGTGCATGGAAAGGAATTCCTAGTGTTGACAACTTTTAACTTTAGCATGATATGAAGTTACAAATACAGTAATCGCCAGTTATTAAGCCCATCTCGGGCCCAGACCAAATTGGGCTTAATAAGCAGCGGGCGCACTAAACGGAGAAGCCTAGGTATTGATTAGCAAATCCAGGATAGGCACTATACATTACAAGCGTACTGTATTATGTGTAGAGCTTGGTTATGTACAAGAAAAGAATGCTGTTCGTCTGTATTGTACGTAATACCAAAAACAAAAAATGATTTGCGACACGTTTAAAAAAAGCGGTCTAGTTTCAGTTTTTTTGGAGGAAATTTCATTCGCAAGTGCTCTTTGATGTTCTTTTCCAGGCACCAGAAATCGCAGAGAGATAAGAATCTCACTCTATCCTGTTGGCAAACTGGGCTTTGTAGCCGGCGACTGGGCTTATTAGCCGGCGGATTTTGCTATGTAAAATTCTGTCCCAAGCTGATTTGGGCTTAATACGCGGCTGGGCCTATTAACCGTGGGCTTAATAGCCAGCGACTACTGCAGATATTTTCAAGAATTGTTGCCTAAAAAAAGCTTTAAAAAGATCCAGCGTTCTTTAAATCCAAGTGGAGGATATCTACCAAATAAATTACCATGTTATGTGTGCAATCAGCGTTACGGGTTGCTGTAAAATGTTTTAACCAACTGGCAATGTTTCCATGCACACAGAGCAAACATAGACCGTTCTTCCTGTACACATATTTGATAAACAGGTATCGTACTCTACTGCTTTAAATTCCGTTTAGAATACAGGATTCATGTTCGGTGAGTTTTGTTAAGTGCCAAAACAATGGCGTAGCTCGGGCAATAAATATCAACTTACATAGCTTAAGTGGATACAATCGCAGAATTCAGAAATTAATACCAGATATTATAACAAACCGGTTATAATATTTAGATAACGCAATGATATAATATGCATTAGATATCGCTTTAAAGACGATATGTTGAATCTGGAGCAAAATCATGTTACATTCCGACCCAAATAAGTTCGAAGGAAGAAGGTGTAACGACCTACCTCGCCTTAATGGTAATACACGATTTTCAAGGACGTCGCGTGCATCGGTACCCTGATCCATAAGGTCCAACTTAGTCAACACACCGATCGTGCGTATGCCCTGAGGATCCACCTCCTTGGCAATTTTTAGAGCATCCGAATTGGCCAGGTCAGAATTGGCGGGTGATACAGCCAAAATTAGGCAGTTGTCGTTGCTAATGAAGTAGAGTAACATTTCACGAATTTGCATCTCGATGTCAGGAGGCTGGTCGCCGACTGGGACCTTTGTCATGCCTGGGAGATCGACGAGTGTAAGATTCAAAACTGAAGAGGAAAAATAACAGTTAACAGTGACCACTAAGACGCTGGTATGATATGAATTTCTGAATGACTGAAAGATGATCTTACAGAAGCCTATTCAAAAAAGCTCGAAAGTCCTCTAAAAGGTAGGCCAGGTACTCAGACTTAGGAACTGTTTATATAAATTGTCTTGACATCACAAAATCTTCGACGAAGACTGTTGGACTACCCTTTGGTTTTAGGCTGGTGCTTTGTCTCTACTAAGTCCTGGCTATCATATACAGCAAGAATTAACAGTGACAGAAATATCTTAAGTGGTGCACACGAAGATTGATTTTTAACGACGAGGAAGAAAATTCCTTAAGTTGTCGGAAACATGAGCAGTTAAAACGAATGAAAGGATTGACAAAGGGTAGAGAAAACAACGCAGAAGGAAGTTCTAAATATTCCCCTTCTTTGTTGACATAAGCGCCGAAAATAAATGTACGAGCTTATTTACCAAATGAACCGGAAGTTTTCTGAAACTCGTTGACTCACTGTTGTATGAGAATTAAAGAAGAGATAAATTAAACGAACTACAACATGAGGTTTTCTGCTATGTTATGAAGGACACAGAAGAGCTTGGTGTAAGAGGAGTGATAATTTAAAAAAAACTGTTTCAGTAAAGTAAACAAGGAAGCAAAACAGCCGCTGAGCTATTTCAACTGTAAAACAGACAGACGCACTGTGATTTCACATCAGTAAACAAAACTTTGTGAGAAAAATAACTTATCTGTATGAAATGACTGTTTTGTCTAGGGAGTAGGACTACAACTAGTGGCGGAAAATAAATGTATAAGGGGTATTCAAACCACCATATTTTTAAAACTGAAGTTTCGATCATGGTTTATGACCACACGACCAGGTCTCATAGATAGTAAGTATCGAGAAAATCAATGCAGACGTTAACATATAGAATGTACTAAGGCATCTCGAGAAAGACTACCGTTATAGAATTATGGTAAACAGAGTCTTTGTCATTAGACAGATGCGAAATTTTCCTGTTTTAACAAGATTGGAATAAAACAGACCTTAGAAACCGGAGCCCGCACTTATTCGAGGGCGTACTTAATTTAGGATGAATAACACTGTAGTCCTCGGAGGCCTTTGCGTTTATTTTGTCATGCGCTCGGTTTACTTAATATTTGAACAATCGGACATGTTCGAGTTCAAGTCCTTTGACAGACAAATAGGAAATGTAAAGCCGTGGACGTAAATTATAGAAGGCCTAAGTGCACTAACAATGGATTTGTACACAGAAAATCAGCCCAACATAGCCTGTACCAAGCAGTGGTCAAAGGCTGGACATATTAATGCCTCTTTTGTAGCTGGATGACAATCACAAGTTGTACAAAAGATGACATATAGCTAGTAAAAGGAGCTTTTTAATTCTTAAAACTATGTAACAAATGCAGGGTTGAATGTTAAGAGAAGGCTTCTTAGGATTTGAAAAGAAGTATTGTAAAAATTCTAAGCAGAATATTATCCGTTTCGACATAATTTTCACGTTTTCCCATTTGCAAGCCTAGTTGCAATTACCACATTCTTGTACACAGAAACAACCTTCAACAAAACCAATAATTCCTAGTAATAAGACTTCCCTCACTGCCTTTGATGATATCGTATGCTAAGAAAATACCGGAATTGATCCTCAAGCTATTCCAGCTTATAACAGTCATGTTCTGTAGCCACAGAAATATGTTTAACACCCGACTGAGGTTTTGCTTAACGCCTATTTTTGGGATGATGCGGCAATTTTAAATGTGCACCGCATTCAACTACTTGCCCATAAGCAAGGCAACGCTAATGACGCCCGGGTAGTACATCCACCTTTATACAAAAACGAACAGCGGTTTACAAAACTATTGAAATCGTTGCTGACACTCATGATGTCACAAATAATTTTCGATGAAAGTCCGCTGTGCAGAAGGCAGCGTATCGTGTGTCGCACCAGAAATAGAATAATTAGGGCATTTTGGCCCATAAAAACATTGACAAAATATGAGTGCATAAAGTATGGTTATAGCAGGAGATACAGCGAGCATATTGCTTGAATGAATGTTGTGAGCAGAAGGAAAGGAATATGAGGATGAACATACCATTTGGGGAATATATCTTAAGATTTATTGGTTTATTTGATATGCCTTTATTTGGGCCGGTCTCTCTGTCTGTTTCAGCCTCAATTTCCTTGCATACTTCCTCGAAGTTCGTAAAGGTTTTCCCTTTGAGGTGAACGAACTCGGCATACTCTTCAAAACGTGAAAGGATAATGTCAACAAATACCAGAGGATGATGTAACAAGCTGCAATACAAGCGGTCGCCGGGTAACTATTCCACTTCCACGGGGAAGGAAATCTCTAACAAATAAAGTTATATAAACTATTTTACCTCCCAACAAAATTCTCTAACACGCTGCTCTTGCCTGCACTTTGACTACCAACAACGGCAATTTGAGGCAAATCTAGGTTAAGAGGTACACCAAGTGTGGCGAAGGCATCTTGGAGCCGATTGACTAGTGGTATGAGGTTTTCCATCCCCGCATTTCCATGCATTTTCGGCACCAAAAAACTCAAAGCCGTTCCTTTTTATTGCACCATTAAACTGGATAGTATAAACAAAAAATGGCCTACAAAGAACAAATGTGATTTTAAGAGTCTACTTTGTTTTTTACCTATAAATATACGAGACAACATTGTATCTTGCTTTCTTGGTTTGAAATTACTCGTCGATATAGACTTGTTCACATTCAGTTAGAATGATATTTTCGCCACTATTACGGAAAACCTAATACAAAAAAGGCATCAAGCATTTGTTGGTGTAAGAAAGCATTAATTTATAAAAAGAAGCAAAACGGTTGATGAACTGGAGATATTTTTTGCATTATCCCTTCCAATTGATTCAAGTAGGTCTATATATGCAGACTTTTCCGCTACAAATTCGGTGACCCCTATTTCACTGTTACACTCGTTTTGCTATTAATAACATTTACCTGTTTTTCACGTCCGATTTTGCCGTTCACACCTTTTTTGATATGGTAGAAGAAGATCAACCGTTTTACGAATTATATTCAGACGATTATATTTCTACCGGTTCCTATGCGTCAGTCGATCGGAATGAACCTCGTACTTTTCAGATTTCTATTAAGTTGCCCCGTACGAGGTTTGTGACATTACATTTTGCTTCAAACAGAGTGAGGCCGTTATTGCTACACGTTGCATTCCTGGCGAGTGTACGCGTTATGCGTATGTCGTTCAGTACTTACCTTTTGACTTCGCCTTTGCAGTTCAGGATCTTCTTGATCCTATTCCTAGAGATCAGCCTTATTCGCGCTTGAAACAGGCTATCCTCAAACGCATGGCAAAATCTGCCGATAGCAAGCTTGATTGGCTCCTCAACAATGTTAGCTCGGTGATCAAACGCCTTCTGCCCTGATGCGCCATATGCGGCATTTGCTCGCTGGTCGGACTTTAGACGACTCTATATTCTGCCGCATTTGGATGGATTAACTGCCCCATCCACTGCAACAAGTCCTTGTGGTGCTAGACGACGCTTTCCCGCTTGAAAAACTCATGGATCATGCTGATCGTATCCAGCAATGTTACCCCACTGCTATATCGTACTCCGTACATCAAGCGTCAACCTCACTGTCTAACCACGCCGTTTCACAAGTTTCTACGTCACGATCTGACTGTAAATATGTGCGCCGTCCTCCGTGACAGACGACCGATTCGCGTGGTACGTGATCCCCGCGGTCGAGTTCGCCCGCCCAACCGATTCACGATGTTCCGGCGACCAGAGACGACGACCTACAGGATCTTAAAGATGCCGTCAGGTTATTGTGCTCTCAAATGAGCACAATGTGTTCCACACTCAACCGGCTACAAACTGGTCTGCCCCTGCCAACCGCAAACGCTCTAATTCAAAAGAATGTGCAGATGACAATGTCTGCTGGTACCACCGTACTTTTGGCCCGGATGCTATTAAATGCGTCCCGCCTTACACCTACGTTCGACGTTCCCATTTTGGAAACGGTGCCGCAAGCCAGTAATGGCGAAGACTGCTGCTGGCCACTCGTGACCCAGTCACCTATTTTATGTATCCGGCAAGTCCAAAGGTTTCCATTTCTTGATCGATACGGGTGCAGAGGTGAGCGTTCTACTGCAACCTCGACGTCATCATCTCCAGCCATCGCAGTTTGCAATGCAGGCTGCGAACAACACCACTATCGCCACGTTCAGTTCACGGTCCCTAACTCTAGAACTTGGGCTTCATCGCCACTCCCAGTGGGTTTTCATCCAGGCTGATGTCCAGTCGCCTATCATTAGAACGGATTACCTGTCCATTTCGCCCTCACAGTCGACATCAAGCACCAGAAACTGAAAGGTCCCACTACTCAGTTGTTTACTGTCGGGGTAGTTACGCGTGAGCCTTCCACTGGCATACACATGGCGGTGCCAAGCCCGCCATTCTGTGACATCTTGAGGGATCATCCATCCCTCGCTAAACCCTGTCAGTTTACGGAGCAGGTTCAACACGCCGTTCATCACCATATCACTAGCACCGGCAGACGCATGCATGTTCATCAGCGTCGGCTTTATTCCGAGAAGTTACAGGTCGCAAAGAACGAGTTCAAGCACCTGTTGAATCTGGGGATTATAAATAAATAAATAAATAAATTTTATATTTTAGGCCCGGAGGGCCTCTTCATTGCAAACTCAGTGCTGTGGAAAAATAAATACAAAGTTGATAAATCCTGCTCTCCATGAAACAACCCCATAGACAGCGGGAGCGTTTAGTAGTGTTGGTAGATTAATTCATATTCACCAACATATCGTCGTTTTAAAATAGTAGTCAACGCATGGTGAACTAAGGAGGAAGCAGTGAAAAAAACTCCTACCATTAAAGCTGGGGCTGACTTCAGCGAACCCCCACTTAAAAAAACAAAACATAGCAGAAAAAAACTACTTAAAAAAATAACGGGGGTTGGTTGAGAGGATTGATTAAAGTGCAAATGAGACAGGACTGTTGATGAGAACGAATGAGGGTTGGAAACGCTTCTTGTAATTGGAGAAATCATATAACACCAGAGGCTGTCATTCACCATTATTACACCGCCCGACTGGCTTCCTGATCAATCATCAGGGAGATGAGACTGGAGGAGGCCATCGCGGACAACAGAGTCAGGAAGATGAGGAAACGGCAGAGGTCACCTGATCATCAACGAAACGCCGGAGATGTGACCTTGTAGACTGTGGAGTCCAGCAACGAGCTGGCGAAAATAGCAGAACCACCACGAGCATAACTAAAGACCATGAAGCCTATCGTCAGGGTTGTAAAACGGAGACTGGAGAAAGCGGTAATGATGACTGGACAGAGAAGTGGACGAAACATCGTTGCAAATATCACTCAAGCGAGGAAGAAAAAGACATGTATGGAAAAAAATTGATATAAACATAACCTCCTCAGATACCAGGGGGACCCTTTTCAAAGTCCAAAAGTTGTGTGTTTGGGAAGGAGATGGATAACAAGAACTTTATATATTCCGAAGTTAAGTGTTTACGTAATTTGACTTTAAAAACTGCCAAGTTAGACGACAGCCTAATTTCGAGGGGAATATTATTCCAGAGGAAGGCATATTTGTAGGAAAAGAAGTGAGAATGGTTCGAAGTGGAGCTTAAGGGGGGTGCAATAATCCTCAAGGTATTACGAGTGGCATAAGGTCTATCTGCGGGAATGAGAGCGTTGATTCGTGGAAGGTTAGGGGTAGAGTTAACGCGAAAGAGGAAGCAGAGGCCCGCTTCGAGTCTTCTGACCCAAAGAAATGTCATGTTCGCTAACTGACATCTCTCCGTATAAGAAAGAGTGGATCGAGGAAGAGCGAATATTTTGCGAGTAAATACCCTCTGTACATTTTTAATCTTACCGTGGTCCGAAGCATTCATTAGACCAAAGAGGGGACAGCAGTATTCTTGGATGGGTAGAACATACATGCGATAATGTTTTAACTTTATTTCCAGCAGGAAGAAATTGTGTGATATAAAACCACATATCTGTGCAGCCTTCGCAGACATTTGATCCGCGGGAGGTGAAAATGCTAGTTTATTTATGTAGCGTAGACCTAAGTCTTTTATAGTGGATCGTTCTAAAAGTGGAGTATTTTGAAAGACTAGGGGACGAGGAAGCTTGGCGGGACCGAAACACATGAAACTACACTTGAATGGAGAGAATTCCATCTGCCAGGTAGTACTCCAATGTGAGAGTTTAAGTAGGTCTGCATTTATTATATCAACGCATGTACTTGCCGCCTTTTTAGAAAATGAGTACATGCATTTGAGGTCATCTGCATAAATGAAATTGTGTGAATTGTTAAGAACAGTCGAAATTTCGTTTATGTATAGAATAAAGAGTAATGGACCCAAGACAGTGCCTTGAAAAACACCACTCGTGATGAGCTGAGAAGTGGAGTAACTATTACCTACTAGGACCTTCTGGCTGCGGTTAGACAAGTAGGAACCGATGTAGTCGAGGAGAGGGGGACGGATGCCAATGGCTTCCAATTTTACCAGAAGCCGTCTATGCGGTACCTTGTCGAAGGCTTTGCTCAGGTCAAAGTGGATAACAACCACGGATTGCTGCTCGTTACGGAGGGAAGTGACGTGGTAAGGAAAAGCTAAGTGACACGTCTCGCATGATCTTCCGGGTAGAAAACCATGCTGCGAGCCACTTAAAAGCTTATTTTTAGGCAAGAATCAAGAATTTGATTAAAAATTATCTTCTCCAGAAGTTAAGCTAGGGCCGGGGTTTATGAACACCGCTGTAGTTATTTATGCCTGAACGAGATCCTGATTTAAAGACTGGAAGAATAATGGATGTCTTCCAAGTGTCAGGAAAATAACCATTTGAGAGATAGACTGAAAACATATGGCTAAGTAAAAAGGGAAAGATCGACACTCTTTTGATTACTGAATCAAGGATACCATCAGTTCCCGAAGAGTGCGAGTTTTGTAGACAAATTATATGCTTACGAATTAATTCTATGGAGAAATCAATGTTCCCGAGAGTATTGTCTGAGTTTGGTTGAAACGACGGGACCGGTTCGGATTCTGTCGTAAAATGCTTCGCAAAGAAAGCATTGAATAATTCAGCCTTATCAGACTCATCTAGTACAAATGTTTTATTTTCATTAAGCAATGGGGCTATTTCAATTCCTCGTTTTGCGGAGGACCTACGACGAAACAGTTGTGCAACCGATTTTGCAGAGTTTGACTCGCTAACGGCGCATGATTCCCTGTGCTGGTCACGTGCAAGACGAATCTTTGACGCTAATTCGAAGATCTCTACGATCCCTAGATGCACAGACAGAAAACTAGTAGATCTATCTTTCAACTGCCTCCTCATTTTTTTTAGTCTGAGTAAAAGAAAATGAGGGACAGTCGATTCGGGCATCGGGCATCATCTCGAAAGCGATAGCTCGAAGTTGAGCCATTTTATCTATAACGGACCTGGCATTAAGCACTATGACATCTAGTGTGTTTCGTGTGACAGGACTAAGGCTATCGTTATTCATAAAAAAGAATTTGAAGGTGAGTATGCAAACTGTAGGCCGTTATTATTTGTGAATAAGTATTGACGGATATAGAACTGTTAGCATACGGGTAGCCAATAATGGATGGCTGATAAGATCTGAGATATCTAGAGGCCTCGCTTTCAGGCAGGGAAAAATGAATAGAAGATAAACCAAAATAAGCTTCTGGGACGTTTGGGAGGAATGGGGGGAGGTGAGAAGGTATTCAGAAGTTTGCAGGTGTGGGTGGTAGAGGATGGGTAAAGGAACTGATAGGGGGAACGGTGACACAAAATTAGTGTTGGGGCCGCTCGCGTAAGGACTAGTGGTCTTAATTAGTAACTGATCTGTACGGCAACTCCGATTAGATTTAAAACTATACCAGTTTGGGTTACTGCCGTGCAAATTAAATTTTTCGTGGTTCGGGCCCGGCGTGTTCAATAACGCATTATACGAGGGAATAATATGACTCCCACGGTCAAGGGATGAGCTAGGTTGTGGTGGGGAAGCGCTCGGCCTAGACGCTTTCGATGGTGTTGGCGACATGCGTGATGAACTTGTTGCCGAGTTAGAGGCAGCGGAATTTATCGATCGTTGGAGAGAGAATGTATTTAGACTAGTATTTATCGTAGTAGATGACGGAGCGGCGGGCCTTGACGGTCCCGACATCAAGAGGGATGGGCTAACTGGTGCACTGATGTTTATGGACCTATGACTAGACATTCGTGAGCTAGGGATAGCAGGTGTACTGATGGTTATGGGACTATGAATAGACTTCTGGGAGGCAGGGATAACGGGTGCACTGACGTTAGTGGGTGTATGGCCAGGTATGCGGAGGGGAGGATTAGCGAGTGCATTTACCCTATCGGGACAACAAACAGATTAGGAATAGTAGGCTGAGAAGTCATTTGTCTATTGGACAGGAGAGCCGCATTTCTTAGCTCCATTGGTGTAAGATCTCGACAGAGGAAACTTTTAGTCATTTCTTAATATCGTGAAATGCGACCTCGTTGAGTAAAGATTGAGTCGGTGAAAACAATTTAACTAGGATGGGCGGTTTTTTGCTACGCGATTGGAGGCGTTTGGCCTCTGCAATTTTGTAGTTGAAACCACCCGAACATAGAAAATCTTTTGCAATATCCAAAGGGCGAATTAATATGGAGGCATTTTTAGTATAAAGTTAAAGTTTTGTTTTTGACTATCAAAAGCTTCCGTGGTTATAAGATGGACGAGGGAGTCTAACCTTTTACAATCTTGCGAGGGCACATCTGATAACTTACCATCAAACAGATTGCCTAGTATTGACAAAACAGAACGAAACTTCATCATGCAGTCATTACAGTTCTGTAATGCAGATAAATCTATTTGCTTTGCCTTGACAATGGGCTGCATGTTGATATCAAGGCACTGACTAGTAGGCGTGGTCAGGCACCGCTTGGGTCTGGGAGTAGATATCTGACGATGAGCTATAATTTTCGTTGTCATAATTTTGATAGGAATCTGCTTTAAATGTGAGACGATTTAGAAAAATTCAGCCTACATAATTCTACCGCAGCTGGTTGTTAAAATCCCTTAAAATTGTTTAAGAAACTGTATTAGTTATTACGTTCAGAAAAAACCAGTTGATATTATTTTCAGATTATGACTTACGACAAATAATCAGAGTGAACTTAACAAATACTGTAGCTATTTTTTAATAAGCACTTTAAATTTATTTGAAAAATTGTATTCAATATTGTGAAATGACTCAGCCTTTGAAGGTCTCGAGAATATTCACATCTTGACGATTTCTGTTACAAGGCCGCTAATTTGTTGGTTTGAAGAGGTTGCGTCCAGTTTAAAGAGGTTGCGTCTCGGTAGAATTGGTTTGAAAACAAAATCTTCTTAAATTCCGACTTCAAAAGATCGTCCACGCAAGAAAAATAATTCAAGCGGTGCAGAAAAAAATGTTTACGAACGGTTGCAGCCACAATATCCTCGATCGTAATTGATGGGGGATATCGATGTAGAATTGTCCTAGGAGGAGCGAGGGGAAATATTGACTGTGATCTTGTAGGGTATCGTATTCTTCCGTCCGTCCGTCCGTCCGTCCTACAGTCCATGGGCTTCGCCACTGCATATGGTTCCCAAAAATTCATCAGATGATTGGCGGCTCTGCGGTATTTATCGCTCTCTTAACCGAGTTACAGTTTCGGACCGGTATCCGATACCTTACATTCATGATTTTTCCCACATGTTGGCTGGAAAGATGATTTTATCAAAGATCAACCTCGTTCGAGCATATCATCAAATACCGGTCGTGGAGGCGGATATCCCTAAAACCGCAGTCACGACACCTTTCGGCATGTTCGAAATTCTTCGCATACCTTTCGGTTTGTGGAACGCGGCCCAAACGTTTCAACGTTTTGTTGATGACATTTTGCGCGGTTACTCCTTCACATTCGTGTACATCGATGGCATCCTTGTCGCGAGCTCGTCCCCTTAGGAAGACGTTGAGCACTTACGCCAAGTTTTCGATCGTTTTCAGCAAAATGGTCTACAGCTAAACGTCGATAAGTGTCTTTTTGGCGTCAATTCTCTGGATTTTCTGGGCCATCATCTTGACCAACATGGGATCACACCCCTCCCAGAAAAGGTGCAGAGCGTGTTGTTTTTCCACCCCCAAAGTCAATTACTCAGCTCCGCCGTTTCATCGGCCTTATCAACTACTACCGGCGTTTCATATCAAATTGTGCCGCCACCCTGGCACCTTTGATGGATCTTTTGAAGTCAAAGACCAAGTCGCTTCATCTTTCACCCAGTGCTCTTGAAGCATTTGAGGCAGCCAAGAAAGCTCTTGTGGATGTCACCATACTTAATCATTTGAGCACCAATGCCGATACAAAGCTAATTCTGACCACCGATGCCTCCAACATTGCCGTCGGCGTAGTTTTGCAGCAACAGGTTCACGACCAGTTGCAGCCGCTAGCCTTCTTCTCTCAGAAGCTTCAGCAGGCGCAGACTCGCTATAATATTTCTCACGCAAACTTCTTGCCATTTACCTGGCCAACCGACTCTTTCGTCATCTGCTCGAAGGGAAAGATTTTCAGTCCACACGAATCACAAACTCCTAATTTACGCCCTCAAAGCTAAACCGGATCGATATTCGCCGCGTGAAGTACGTCACCTTGACTACACCTCCCAATTCACCTCAGACATACGCTTTGTCCGTGGTGATGATAATGTTCTTGCTGATGCCTTATCCCGTCCGAAGCTCAACCTTCTTACCAACACGTTAGATCTGGCAAAGCTAGCATTAGCGCAGGCGCTTGATGACTCCATCATTTCAATGCTTGCGTCTTCTGTGCTTCAGCTGCGTGAGGCTCCCAGCCCAGCGACGCCATGGTCCATCGTGTGTGATTGGTCTACAGGTACGCCTCATCCTGTGGTACCCCAATCCTACAGTTCGGTCGTTTTCGACAACTTCCATTCGCCATCCCACCCCGGTGTTCCTGCCGGCCAAAAACTCATCTTGGCTCGTTTCGCTTGGCCAAAGATGAACGCCGACATTGCAACTTGGTCCAGGCAGTGCTAAGCCTGCCCAAAGAATAAGGTCCAGCGACACACTGTTTCACCGCATAGCACGTTTGCAGTTCCCGACGCCCGTTTTCACCACGTCCACTTGGATTTAGTCGGACCGTTACCACCATCACGCGGTTTCACGTACATTCTGACTGCTGTTGATCGTTTCACACGATGGCCCATCGCCATTTCCATCTTGGGTACCTCGGCAGAAAATATCGCCATGGTTTTCCTTACGCACTGAATAGCCAACTTCGATGTTCCAGGTTCCCTCACCACTGACCGCGGAAGTCACTTTACATCTCCACTCTTCCGTGAGTTCACTTAACTGCTCGGGTGCTTGCATATCACTACCACTGCCTATCACCCAGCATCAAATGGCCTCGTGGAAGGCCTTTACCGTCAGTTGAAGTCCGTGCTGATGCCTCAACCTGCCCGCACAACTGGAGCGTCAACATACCACTCGTTCATCTCAGAATTCGCGCAGCTGTTAAGGACGACATTCAATGCACTGCGACTGATCTCGTTTATGGCACGCCCCTCCATTTACCTGGTGAGCTTGTGCTGTCTTTGCTGGGAATGTGTCCATTTCCACGATTACTCTGTTAGCATAAGCCTAACAGAGAGATAGCCTGCGCAAGTAGCACGCACAGCAGGCTATCGGTCAGCCACCGGCAGCAAACATAAATTTTAGTCACCCAATCGATAATTTCAAATTAAATCACACCAATCACGCCTGCAGCCAAAAGCTGATTGGCCCAATGGACTTAACTCACCATCGTTTGTTCCCTTATTCTGTTAGACCTGACACACTGCTCTGACTTGCTGTACCATGCTTGTCGGAGTAAACTTATCCTTTCTCAGGCCAACCCGAATTCTCTCTTTTTCACTCTTACGGGTTCCTTGGCTCGGCATTCAACTGATTAAACAGTACCAGGTGGGTCATAACAATTTGGCGATGCAGCATTTCGCTCTACAATGGAGGAATTATGCGCGCACTTGAAGCTGATGATGCAACAACAGCTCAGGCTGATGGAAACCCTCACCGCCAAGATATTCACCCCCTTCACGAGCCAATCGAGTTCGGCTGGTGGCTCACAATCCGTCAATTCCATCGTCAGCAGCATCACCGAATTATTATATGATCCGCAGGCCCAGATTACCTTTGACTCCTGGTACAACCGTTAAGAAGATTAATTCTCTGTCGATCTGGCTGCCCAAGAAGACGTATGGAAGCTACAATTCTTCCTACGCAAACTTGGTCCTGTCGAGCACGATCGCTACACGAACTTCATTTTGCCCAAGAATCCAAGAGAACTTGCCCTCGCGGACACGCTGAAGACGTTGTCACAGATATTTGGTGAGCAGGCTTCACAGTTTAACACCAGATTCCAGTGTCTCTAGCTGTGCAAACGGAAACGATTTCATCACGTATTCCAGCATTGTGAATCATGAGTATGGGCTTTTAAAACTCGGCTCTCTAACCGAAGAACAGTTTAAATGCCTTATCTTCATCTGCGGCCTACAGTCCCCCAAGGATGCCGACATCCGGACGCGTCTTCTGTCCCGCGTACAACAGAGCAGCTCAATTACCCTCCAAGAACTGGCTGCCGAGTGTCAGGCACTTATTAATCTCAAGCACGTTTTGGCCATGGTCCAAGGCGCTTTTACTGCTGGCTCCGTGAATGCGGTCGCAACAGCTATGCCACCTTCGGTTTCGCGGCCCAAGCTATCTCCCTAGCCAGCCCCCAAGACGAAATCCCCGCCCTCTCCTTGTCGGCACTGTGGCGCTTGGCATTTCCATCGGAACTGCACATTTCGGCAACATCGCTGCCAGGTGGGGCATCGTGGTGGGTTTTGCCGATCCTCAAATTGTGTATGCAAGCCTGCTCCTGCCAATCCCACTCAAAAACGCAGCTTTCACCCAAAAAGCAAGTCAAAGACTCAGCCTCTCGGAAATTCTCTCAGTCTGTCGGTCACCTTCTAGGTTAACGCAGCTGATCGCCGGAAGTTAGTTCATCTACTTCTTAATGGCCATACGGTTCGCCTATAACTGGACACCGCTTCAGATATCACAATCATCTCTGAGACTCTCTGGCAGTCACTTGGCGCCCCCACAATACAGCAGACTTATCAGTCCACCACAAGTGCGTGCGGTTGCCTTGTCCATTTAACGAGGCAACTGCAATGCTGTGTCTCCTTCCGCGACACTAACATCACTGCTACCTGCTACATTACCAAATGTTATCGCAATCTTTTTGGTCTCAACTGGATCGACCAACTTGGCTTGGTTGATTTACCGCTCTGGCTTGTTTGCAGTCAAGTACAGATTCCTGCTGTACCTGCACACCCCGCCAAATACATTCTCCAGCGGTTTGCTTCAGCGTTCCAAGACGGCCTTGGTCGTTGCACACACACGCAATCCGTGCTTTATCTCGGTCCTGGAAGTCAACCAGTCCTCCGCCCAAAGAGACCGGTTCCATATGCAGCCCTACCTCTTGTCGATGCTGAACTGAAGCGCCTGGAGGAATTTTGAATCCTGACACGTGTGTCCTATTCCGCCTGGGCTGCCCCATTGGTATGGTCAAGAAGCCGAAGGGTTCAATTCGTATCTGCGCCGATTTTTCCACCGGTCTCAATGCCGCTCTGACGCCGAACTGCTATCCACTGCTGGTTCCCGCTGATCTGTTCACATTGCTGAATGGTGGCAAGTGCTTTACAAGTTGGAGCTGGCTGATGCGTACTTGCAGATCGAAGTCGCTCAAAAGTCGCGCGATTCGCTGACAATAAACACACACCGCGGTCTTTTCCAGTACATCAGGTTGCCTTTTGGTGTTAAGACCACTCCGGCCTTGTTCCAGCAAACTATAAACGCAATGCACACCGGCATTCCTGGCACGGCTGGGTACCTAGACGACAATTTCGTCATGGGTCGCTCCCCGGGTGAGCTCCAAGACCACGTGTGCGCAGTACTTCCGATTACGGGCCGAAAAGTGTCAGTTCTTCCTTGAGTCCATCAAGTACCTGGGATTCATCTTTGACGCCACTGGTCGCCATCCTGATCCCGAAAACATTCGTGCCATTCAACAGATGCCTGCACCCAAGGATTTGTCACAACTTCCAACCTTTTTTGTCCTGATCAGCTACTTTAGCGCCTTCCTTCCATCGCTGCACGACTTACGAGCCCTGCTCAACCATCTACTGCGGAAGCATGCACCCTGCTGCTTGTCCCCCGACTGTGAAAAGGCTTACGTCAAGCTGAAGTCGATGCTGAGTTCAGAGCTGCTGCTCACACACTATGATTCGACAGTGCCGTTCGTCGTTGCCGCAGACGCCTCCAATCATGGCGTTGGTACAGTCATTTCGCACACTTTACCCTACGGGTCCGAAAAGGTGATCATGCACACATCACGAACTGTAACCCCTGCCGAGAAGAACTACGGCCAAATCGAGAAAGAATCCCTAGCCATTATCTTTGGCGTCAAGAAGTTCCACAAGCTGCTGTATGGTCGTCATTTCACTCTGTTGACCGACCAAAACCGTTACTGTCCATCTTCGGTTTGAAGAAGGGCATCCCAGTCTATTAAGCCAGCCGACTTCAACGGTGGGCAAACATTCTCCTCGGCTACGATTTTGAGATCCGCTACTGTCGCACTACTGACTTTGGCCAGGCTGACGCTCTTTTCTGCCTCATCTGTAATCATCAAGAACCCGAGGAAGATACTTTGATTGCTGCTTTTTCGATTGAGGGCAGCGTGCGCCGTCAGTTGTTGGACGCCATTCGAGTCATTTCTGTAACTGCTGCCGACATACGACGCGCTACCGAATAGGATCCCGTGTTTCGACAAGCTATCTCCTATGTGAAAACCAGTTGGCCCAACTCTACTCTCACTGGCGATCTTAACCAACTTCTCCTGCGTCGAGCATCGCTGTCTGTGGTGGATTCCTGCCTAATTTTTGCAGATCGTGTGTTCAGTCCCCCTTCACTTCGACTTGTTGTGCTACACCAGTTTTATGCTGCTCAACCTGGTACAAGTCGAATGAAGTCCATCGCTCGCAGTTTTGCCTACTGGCTGGGTATTGGCAGAGACACCGACCATCTCGTGCGGCGCTGTTCCCGTTGTCAGCAAGCTGCCAAAATGCCCGCTCGTCAACCGCCAGTACCTTGGCAAACTTCGGATAGGCCTTGGTCTCGTGTGCACCTCACTTCAATGGCTCAATTGACGGTGTCAGAAACCTAGTCGGGGTTGACTCCTACTCAAAGTAGCCCGAGATTGCGCCGCTACATTCGGCAACCATCTCTGCCACTATCCCCTTCCTCTGGTGCATTTTCAGTCAGCACGGCCTACCGGATGTTCTGGTGTCGGATAATGGCTCGCAATTCACGTCATCGACCTTTGAGGATTTTTGCCGCAATAACCACATCCAGCACCTGCCTTGTCTCCCATACATCCCCAATCCAATAGTCAGGCTAAGCGCTTTGTCGACACCTTTAAACGAGCCCTGTTGAAAGCTCGTGGATTGGATATTACTGATGAGATACTACATGCCTTCCTGTTCTCCTACAGGACCACGACAAACAATAATAGTAATAATTTGTATATTTCAGGCCCAAGGGGCCATGTCGTTACAAACTTAGTGCTATCGAGAAAATAAAAATAATGATGATAAGCAGTGAACTTTTATAAAAAAATCGTCATCGGCAGTAAAAAAACTCCTAAATCGGTGGATGAGTTCAGCGGGCCACCGAGTTCAAAAAAACTAAAGGAGAAAAAACTGCCTTAATAGGTAACAGGGTTTGATGTGGTTAGTTTGGGACCTGATGTTGAGGGTTCGAGACGTTTATGGTCATGGGAAAAAATAATATATCGTTGAGTTAAGAAGGAGTCATCCGGGACAACAGGAGAAGGCAGTAGAAGTTAAGGCAACATCATCGAGTTGGGACGCACCAGATTCTAGGGCCGATCTCGAAAACCATAGCGAAGGTTGCATAAACGAAGAAGAGTTCGCAGCCCTTGGAAGTGATGCTTGACTCTGCAGAGGGAAATGCTAGCATATTTAGAAACCATTTTAGCATCCTGGGAAGAGCTTCAAATGCCAGGAGGACCCTTTTCAAAATTTACAACTTGCGTGTTTGGAAAGGAAACAGGCAGTTACGACTTCTTCTCTAAATTTGAATGCTTATATAATTTGCCCTTAAAAATCGACAGTGTGGAAGACAGTCTAATATCGAGGAAGGTTGTTCCAAATAAAAACATATTTGGAGGTAAAAAAGTGAGAACGGTTAGATGTGGAGCTACGGGGTGGTAAAATTTTCATGGAAGAGTTACGAGTGGCGTAAGGTCGGTCTACTGGAAGGAAAGCGTTCATTTGTGCGAAATTAGGACTATTGTTAACACGAAACAGAAAGCATAGACCAGCTTCGAGTCTTCTTATCCACAGAAATTTTAATGTTTGCTAATTGACATCTATCTGTATAACACATACCAGACCCAGAAACTGAAAATATTTTACGAGTGAAACATCGTTGAACCTTTTCAATCTTACCACGGTCATGCTGGGTCATGAGGCCAAAAAGCGGGCAGCAGTATTCTAGTCAAGGGAGAACAAACATGCGGTATAGTTTTTACTTCATTTCTGGAAGGAAAAAAATATGCGATATAAACCCACATATCTGTGCGGCCTTGGCAGAAATTCGATCTGCATGAGGTGATAATGCAAGCTTATTCGTGTAAGTAAGACCCAAATCCTTTATCGTACATCTTTCTAACAGTGGACTATTTTGGAAGATAATGGGTCCAGGAAGCCTTGCGGGACCAAAACCCATGAATAAATAAATAAATTCTATATTTTAAGCCCGGAGGGCCTCGTCATTGCAAACGTTGTGCTGTGGAAAAATAAATGCAAAGTAAATAAGTGCTGCTCTCGGTGAAACAACCACATAGACAGCGGGAGCGTTTAGTAGTGTTGGTTTATTAATTCATTTTAACCAGCATATCGTCGTCTTTAAAAAGTAGTCAACACTCTCTGAAAGGCATGGTGAACTAAGGAGGAAGCAGTGAAAAAAAACTCCTATCATTAAAGCTGGGGCTGACTTCAGCGAAACCCTACTTAAAAAAAACAAAACGTAGCAGAAAAAAAACTGCTTAAAAAAATTAAGGGGGTTGGTTGAGAGGATTGATTAAAGTGCAAATGAGACAGGACTGTTGATGAGAACGAATGAGGGTTGGAAACGCTTCTTGTAATTGGAGAAATCATATAACAGCAGAGGCTGTCATTCACCATTATTACACCGCCCGACTGGCTTCATGATCAATCATCAGGGAGATGAGACTGGAGGAGGCCATCGCGGACAACAGAGTCAGGAAGATGAGGAAACGGCAGAGGTCACCTGATCATCAACGAAACGCCGGAGATGTGACCTTGTAGACTGCGGAGTCTAGCAACGAGCTGGCAAAAATAGCAGAACCGCCACAAGCATGACTAAAGACCATGAAGCCTATCGTCAGGGTTGTAAAACGGAGAATGGAGAAAACGGCAATGATGACTGGACAGAGAAGTGGACGAAACATCGTTGCAAATATCACTCAAAGGAGGAAGAAAAAGACATGTAAGGAAAAAATTTGATATAAACATAACCACCTCACAAGTTGTGTGTTTGGGAAGGAGATGGATAACAAGAACTTTATATATTCCGAAGTTAAGTGTTTACGTAACTTGACTTTATAAACTGCTAAGTTAGATGACAGCCTAATTTTGAGGGGAATATTATTCCATAGGAAGGCATATTTGGAGGCAAAGAAATGAGAATGGTGCAAGTGGAGGTAAAGGGGGTTGCAATAATCCAGCAGGAATAATGAGTGGCATAAAATTTATCTGCGAAAATGAGAGCGTTGATTCGTGGAAGGTTAGGGGTAGAGTTAACGCGAAGGTCTTGACCTTGAACGCAGTTTTGTAACGAACCGAGATGATCGATGGGCGATTTCGTGCGACTATAACCCGAAACAGAAGAACAAATGCGATTACTATATGAAAATGACCGAACCGAACCCAAAAAAGGACAAGACCATTTAAACAAAGACTGCTTCTCTTAAACTCTACTACTATTTGAAGGACTAATTTATTGGTCCTGGCTACAACAATCGGAACAACCAGTAAATTCGTCCTTTGGCGGGGATGATTGACTGTCCTGGTCCTGGTCCTGGCCGGAGATGACTTCTGGGAGACGTTTGGAGGCGGCTGCCGAGAGAGATGATCAACCTTCCATACGGCCGTCTATATATAGTAAGCGACAGCAGGATTCATTCTATATTATAGAAGATAAACAAATGGAAATGCTTAATTTATACAATAGCCAAAAGCATAAACTCGCCGACATAAATAGCCGATCAGTTAGCCAATAGAATTATGTCTACTTGAAATAACGAAGTACTGAAACGGTACGCCACCATCTTTAATATAGTGCAAAATGAACAAAAATTGAGGCCATCTTAAGGGTATTTGCTACACTGCATCCTCCCCGAAAAAGGTATCGCTGTCCTCAGCGTGCAACTCATCCTCCAAATGATGTGGACTACTTCCTACGGGTACGAAAGTCTCCTCTATATCTTCGGGTGGTACCTCGTCGCGTGGGGGTTCGGGGTTACGATCTGGTTCGGTAAGACGGCCGCCCAGTTTGAGACGGTTGAAGTGTACCGTAAACTCGGGGCTGAAAGGCCGTTCGTGCCCCTGGATAACGCACGTAGTGTCCGCAATAACTCGGGTAACGGTATATGGGCTGCACCAATCAACTACAAACTTAGATAGCATTCCCTGGGCAACGGAATAATTCCGAAGCCAAACGACATCACCCACTTCGTAAGGACATCCGTGGGCCAAACGGTCGTAGTGATCCTTTTGACGCCTCTGGGACCCCTGAAGATGTATTTGCGCTTCTTCTGTGGCGATACGCATTTTATTGTTTAGACTCGTATTGTAAACGCTGATGGGAACTTCGTTACTATCGCAAGGTACTTGAAGGTCCTCGATAATTCGCATTTCTCGGCCGCATGTAAGGGCAAAGGGGGTTTGATGCGTCGATGCATGTACCGTGGAGCGATAGGCTAGCATGCAGGCTGGTAAAGCATCGTCCCACGTTCGGGGAGCCTGTCTATCAACGAACGCTTTGAGCAAATCGATTAGGGTTCTATTCGTCCGTTCTACCTGTCCATTACCTTGCGGATGGTACGCAGTCGTGCGAGTTTTATTGATTCGCAGGTACTTACATAAGTCGCATATGGTTGTGTTTTCGAACGAACTTCCTCTATCATAGTGAAGCTGATCGGGGGCGCCCCATCTACAAATCCAACTATTAAAAACGGCCTTGGAGACTGTTTCTGCAAAGACATCGGGCAAGGGTACTACTTCAACCATCTTTGTGAAGAAATCAACCATCACTCAAATGTACCGATTATGCCTGTACGACTCGGCAATGGTTCCGATGATGTCGGCACCAACGCGCTCTTTGGGATACCCGGTCAATATTGGCTGAAGAGGGGTCCTGTTTAGGTGTCGCGGTGGCTTAAGTTGATTGCAAAGGGTGCAGTACCAAATGTGATTCCACACGGAACGCTTTAAGTTGGGCCAGTAATATCTACACCTGAGTGCCCATTCGGTCTTATATATTCCTGCATGTCCTAACTCGGTATGTATCCACTCTATTACTTCGTCTACCATGGATCGAGGTAGCAAGATACGTCGTGGATGCTGATCACTATCTCTATAATACAGGACACCGTTATCCAAAAATAACTTATCCCAAACTGTGTGCAGGCAGCGCGTTTCGTAGCTCTGCCCCCTTAACTCGTCCGTGCTCAACGACCGGGTTTCACTAATTTTTCTATGGTATATCGGCCCAATGTGCTGGTCTTCACGTTGTGCCTGCGCCCACATATAACTTTGGTCATCGTGAAGCGATATCGCACTTATGTTAATGTCCGTACACGATGGACAATTTCCGTGCGGTCTATAGGGTTTCCTAGATAGGGTGTCATCATTATTGTGCAGACGACCCGGTCGGTATAAACATTCGTACTCGTAGCCTGCTAGTTGCTCTTGCCATCGTGCGACTTGCCCTTCGGGGTTCTTGAAATTACGAAGCCATGTTAGCAAGCTATGATCCGTTCTAACTATGAACTTCCGGTACTGTAGGAATGGTCGACATTCTTGAACGAAGAAGACGAGGGCAAGCATCTCTTTCCTAGTCCTACAGTACCGCCTCTCAGCTTTGCTAAGGGATCGACTTAGGTACTGGATAACACACTCTGTTTTATCAGCTTGTCTTTGTGATAAAACAGCGCCAATCGCAAATTCACTTGCATCGGTGTCAAGTATGAATTCTCCCGCCTGTTGACTAACATTGGGGATTGCGAGGATTGGACTGGAACACAAGTTGTCTTTTAAAGTGTTGAAGCTCGCTGCACGTTCGGGTGTCCACTTAAAGCGAACTCTCTTTGGCGTGAGCTTATTTAACGGTGCAGCTATATGTGCATAATCCTTAACAAACTTCCTATAGTAGGAAGCGAGACCCGTGAAGCTTCTGACCTCAGTCACAATGGTGGGTGTCGGCCACTCGCGGACTTCCACAACCTTATCTATGTCGGTTTCGACCCCCGAGGCTGACACGACATGCCCTAAGAACTTATCTCATAGGAGTACGCACTTTGCCGGCTTAAGGGTTAGACCTGCCTGTTTCAATCCGTCGAATATTCTACGCAAATTATGCAAATGATCGTCGAAATCCTTTCCAAGAATAATGATATCATCAAGATACACTAAACAGGTATTCGGAATAAAGTGTGCTAGAACCTGGTTCATAAGCCTTTGGAAAGTACTAGGTGCACTAGATAGACCAAAAGGCATAGTCTCGAATTCGTATAATCCAACAGGGACTGAGAAAGCCGTTTTCTCACGGTCGGAAGGCCGGACTTCTACTTGCCAATATCCAGCAGCTAAATCTAACGTCGAGAACACCCGATTACCCGAAAGGGCATCGAACGTTTCATCAATGCGAGGTAAGGGAAAGGAATCTTTAGTCGTGACCTCGTTTAACTTACGATAATCTACGCATAGTCTTAATGCCCCGTCCTTCTTCATGACTAGAACGACCGGAGACGACCAGGTAGAGCTAGATGGCTTGTTTATCTTTCGATCAAGCATATCGTCTATCATCGCCTGTAACTGTGTCTGGTAGAACACAGGTAGTCGTTGACCCGGAATCTTAATTGGCCGGGCTGTTCCCGTATGTATTGCGTGATGAGCTGCATTGGCTCGGCCGTACGAGCGACCGTTCCAATCAAAAATGTCTCTTAACTCATGAATTAGATTACCTAGCTTCGTAGAGTTAACCGAATCGAGCGAGGATGGAACTAACCCCTTAACACATTCGTCTAACTGGAACGTGTTAACCTCGACCAGTATACGTGGCGCCTCGATATTAAAGGGAATTTCAATTCCACAAAAGCATAAACAATTAAGATTAAAATCTACTAAACATTCCAAAGCATGTAAAAAGTCTGCTCCTAATATACATTTCCAAATGTTATCTGGGCAAATAATAAAGGTATGTGTAAATTTAATGCTATCAAACAAAAGCTCTAGTTCTACTATGTCATTTTGTCGCAGGGTGTTGTTATTTGCCGTTTTCAGACTAATTTTGGACTTACTGCAATATCTAACCTTCGCTTGAAGTTTAAGAAATGTTTCTAGCCTAATAAGGGAGCACCCAGCCCCTGAATCAACTAAGCATGACAGCTTAGAGTTTCCTATAGTACTATCAATAACTCGGAAAGACTTAGTGGAACCTATGTTTGTAATACACATATCAGTTATCAAAAGGCACTTACCGGATTGTTCGTCCTCACCTGGGGTGATCACATGAACAACGGGACTATATGGGGGCGGTTCTGTCTCGCCCGTTGTTGTCTCCGATTCCCTCGTGGAGTGGTCGGTGTTGGGCCTCGCCAAGAAGAGGTCGGTTGTGGAGGTCCAGTCCAGCCAGCAACATTCTGTGGCTGTCCATGCCAAGGTTGTGAAGGACCCTGCCATGGTTGAGGGAAGCCGTAGGACGGAAAGGTTGGCAGTGGAGGATTCATCTGCGTGGGAGGACTCATCTGCCACTAAGCCGTCTGCGTGCCAATTTCGCGGGATTGGCACTGTCTCGTGGCGTAGACACCAACCGTCGTTGGAAGCCGGGGACCGAATATGTTGCGAGTCATCGGTGGGACAGCGTCACGCTGAGGCACGGCAATGAAGGCTGCTTCCTCTTGCTGGGCGTACTCTAGAGCCTTCTTAATAATGGCGGGTGTGTTCCAAGCAAACTCACGCCTAACCTCATCATTAGCTACACCTTCTAGAAAGATGTCCAGGATCTTTGTTTCCAGATCAGCGAAGCTGGAGTCTGGAAAAGCTTTGTGGGCTAAGACGCGGAGATGGCATTGGTATTCGCCAACTGACTCTCCTGTCATTTGTCTCCTGGTTCTTAGAGTTTGACGACTGTTCCATGGCGTGACTGGTACACCAAACTCTCGTCTGAGTCTCTCAAATAAAGTGGCCGTGGTTAGTGATGACGTTATGTTACAGGCCCTAGCAACGCCCAGCACCTTGTCATCCACGCATTCGAGGACGACCGCATATCTGCTTCCTTCATCAATTGTGTCGATGAAGGTCTTCATGCGACTCTCCCATAGGTCGTTGTCGTCTGAGGGCGAGAACCTATTTGGCCGCGTTGTCCTTGACGCAGGAAAAGTCACCTTCTCCATTGTCGTTACTAGACGAGCGAGTAGTTCGTCCATGTCCATATCCCGCCGCTGCCACCAATTTGTAACGAACCGAGACGATCGATGGGCGATTTCGTGCGACTATAACCCGAGACAGAACAACAAATGAGATATCTATATGAAAACGACCGAACCGAACACAAAGAAGAACAAGACCGTTTAAACAAAGACTGCTTCTCTTAAAATTTACTACCATTTGAAGGACTAATCTAGTAGTCCTGGCTACAACAATCGGAACAATCAGTAAAGTCGTCCTTTGGCGGGGATGATTGACTGTCCTGGTCCTGGTCCTGGCCGGAGATGACTTCTGGGAGACGTTTGGAGGCGGCTGCCGAGAGAGATGATCAACCTTCCATACGGCCGTCTATATATAGTAAGCGACAGCAGGATTAAGTCTATATTATAGAAGATAAACCAATGGGAATGCTTAATTTATACAATTGCCCATAGCATAAACTCGCCGACATAAAATAGCTGATCAGTTAGCCAATAGGATTATGTCCGCTTGAAATAACGAAGTACTGACACGGTACGCCGCCATCTTTAATATAGTACAAAATGAACAAAAGTTGAGGCCATCTTAAGGGTATTTGCTACAGTTTGTTCAAATTCGAAGATTAGTGAAAGCTTTATATAAATCGATTTCGATAAGAGAAGGAACGACTCAAAGTCTTTGGTTTGCTTAAATAAATTATCAGTAAGTAACAGTTGACTATCTTAGCCAAAATCTGCAACCAAACTCCTTCGTTGATTTGGTTAGATATTGTCCTCTGTTTCATAGAACGTTGTACAAATCAATTGTTTTCTACTTCAAGTAGTTTATAGTTTCTTTGTCAAAAACACATTACTCAGACATATATTTAGCATTTGAACATCCTTTACTTTATTAGAAACAGTGACTGACGTGAAAGTTGTTTTGGATCAAATCGATCTGTCAGCCCTCTTAAATTTAACGAATTTTATTGAAAAGTATGAACCTGTATTTAAGATTCTTAATTCACTTCTGGACTCAAATTCATTTGAAAGCAACCTCACGAATATAACTCAGATTGAGTCTGTGGTGCATTTAGTATCATCAGAAGTTTCTGATAGATCAAAACGTAGCTGCAATATAATCTTCCGCAAATTTCCTCAAACGAGTAATCCAATGGCAGCAATGCAAAACGTTTTTCAACAATGTGGGATAAGCATAGGCATAGTTGCCAATAGTAGCGAATATTCGAGTCCCTAGAAGCAGTTCAGAAGACGAAGATGCGATCACTGGAACGAGAGTTTTATTTGCCTGACGTTTCGGATTCCGTCGGGAATCCTTAGTCATAGGTAATCGTAAACAGGTCTGAGACATGCGCAGATAATGGGTCTATCAAAAGACTAAAGACTAAATTCGCGAAGTAAAAACAAACCGATTTTGCTTACATGTTCTACCCACGCTGAAGCTCAAATAAATAAATAAATAAATTTTATATTTTAGGCCCGGAGGGCCTCGTCATTGCTGCTACAAAATTCCGAAATAAATAGGAGTTTCCGGAGTTTTAATGCATATATAGGCCCTGACTTGACCCCGATGCAGCGCAGAAAAGTGTATCACAAAGACAAAAGGCGTAAACAAAGTCAGCCACATAAAGTCGCAGAGGACGGAAGCACTCCACAAAATGCTACTTCAGAGGAACAATAAACGAGTTCCTCCTCCTCTGGGAACAAAACGAAAGCTATCAACGTAGCATCAGCTTAGGTGACTTGAGAGCGACTTCTTCTAATTATAATCATGACAACCAGAAAGCAAATAATAAACCTGCCGAAGCAATTAAGGGAAAGAATGAGGTTCAAACAAAAAGCCCCCGAAATAGTACAACCCCATTAGACATGAACGACACTTATCCTGGATCTAATCAAGATACACTGATAAATAACAACACAAGTCTAAACATGTCCATAAATAGCAATACCAGTCCTTACTAAACGAACCAAAGTAGTAAACTAGTGTTAGATTATTTCCCCCAAACAACCCAGAATAGACCACCATTCCCAAACAGAATTGCATATCAAAATGAATATCCGTATTTAAATGCACACCCTCACATGACACCTAACCCCTTCTCTCAACCCATGTATCCTAGCCCATACACAAGACGACCACCGCACACCCAACCTTTTCAATATAACACACTTACTCAAATCCCACCTCGCACAACACCATACCCTCGGATAGTTACACCATGCCATCGAATTCCATCACTCTCATCACCAATTTTCCCCAATAATGCACAATTCGCCACAAATAGTCCAACATCACCATATTATCCACCAATCACACAATTTCTGCCCATGAGCCTTCAACACAATCAAACAAGTAATAGGAATCCATTTTTTCACAACAGATTCCAGCTTTTGTATCCGATACCATAAGCGTTGCTTTTATTAATGCCAAATCGATAGTAAACAAAGTTCCACGACTTAGGACTTTTATCAATACACACAATCCCGATATAGTCTTTTTAACAGAAACATGGGTAACCGAATCAACCTCCAATGCTTCACTTTTGATACCAAACTACACCTTCTATAGATAGGACCGTGCTAATAAACGAGGAGGAGGTTGTATGATCTACATAAGATCTACCATAGAACAGAGTGGCTTTGAGGTTCTTCAGGAGACGTTCATTGGCGAAGCGTGCTTCGCTATAATAACATCCAAGATCCTTAAAAGCATTCTAATTGGATGCTTGTACACCCCTCCGGAATATAGTAATGATGACACGGGCCTTACAAATCTACTAGATATTCTATCAAATATCCAAACTGAATGTAAGATAATTGCAGGAGACTTAAACCGTCCAGAAATAAACTGGACAGAACTATCAGCCCCATCCAGACATGATGAATTATTATCATCAATTGTCTTTTATAACTGGACGCAAATAATAAAAAAACCAACCAGAGGAAACAATATACTCGATGTTACTCTCACCAATGATATCTGGCCCTTATATACGCACTACGACAGCTTAACCTTTGATAGTGATCATAAGACAATAATAGCAGTGCTCCCTCTTAACATTAAAATAAGACCTGATCCTAGTTACACTTCTATAAACCCCAAAAATCTTGACATTGAATCTATGAATAACTACATTAGGTCATTGGATTGGAGCTCTTTCCTCCTAACAACATCCCCTGTAGAAGCTGTTAACATATTATATGCCACCCTTAATTTAATTCAAGATACCCTAATTGACGAGAGATCCCCATGTAAGAAATCATTAATCCCAAACTTCCTTTCCAAATGGCTAAAAAAAACTTAAAAAACAACTCCACGACCCATGTGTCAGTTATCTATCTACGCTCAGAGGCATTACAGAGATTCACGAGTTAGCCCAGAACATTGAAACAAATAAGACAAAAGCAGCAGAACATCGGGCAATCAAGTCCCCAGAAGGGACAGCCCAAAGCTTCCGGAAACAAATAAAGAATCAGCAAAAACAAAACCCCCAAATCATACTTGATGACCAAGGAATAGTGATAACAAATTACAACCAAATAGCAAATCTTTTTAACGAGTATTTCTCAACCAACTATTCAGTCGAGGAAGAACCAATCCCCCAACCAACAGAAATGACGGCACTTGTATTAAAAGAGATATTTTTTAACGAAGAAACTGTAGCGAAAGCTATCTGCCAACTGTCCAATTCCACATCATATGGAACGGATAGAATCCCTCCTTGCATACTGAGGCATATGAAATATGCCCCAATACTTCTGTCTAACCTTTTCTCGTTACTGCAGTCAAATGGCACTTATCCAGAAATATGGAAAAAATCATGTATCACCCCAATTTACAAAACCGGAAATCGGTCCAATGCCCAAAATTATCGTGGTGTTCACCGAACATCGGTTTTAGCACAAATCTTAGAAAAAATAATTTATAACCAAATGTTAGACAATCTGACGAATGTAAATCTCATACCTCCCTCTCAACATGCCTTTTTACCCAAAAAGTTATGTCAGTCCTGCCATCTCATTTTCTTGGAATTCGTCTCCAGAAATCGAGATGATGGGAACACGGTAGCTGCCATTTACTTTGATCTAAAAAAGCCTTTGACAAAGTTCCCCATAAAAGACTGATCGTGAAGCTAGTGAGTCACGGGATTCGGCCCCCCCTCCTTGATTTCCTCAAATCCTATCTTCAAAACCGATTTCAAGTAGTACAACTTCGAAATATAGCATCAGAACCAGCTCATATAAGCAGTGGTGTTTTTCAAGGCACTATCCTAGGTCCCCTCTTATTTCTCATTTACATTCATGACTTATCCACGATATCAACCTCTGCTAAAACATTTTTATATGCAGATGACTAAAAACTCGCATATGCCTATAACAAACATTCGATAAGTAGTGTGCATAGAACAATTTAATGAGACCTTCAAAAACTAAACGACTGGAGTGTTCAGTGGCAAATGCCGTTTTCCCCAACAAAATGTCATCTCATGATTTTTGGAACGCAAAAAAACTTCCCCCCATGATGTTTAGTGGTCAAGAAATAAAAGAGCTAACATCTTTAAAAGATTTAGGTCTTAGCTATTCTAATACATGTTAAACAAATCACACCAAAAGCCAATCGACTATGTGGCTTCATAAGTAAAAATTTCACATCAATTACACTTAAGACTTAACTTTACAAAATGTACGTTCTACCTATTCTAGATTACTGCTCAAAATTTTTCGGTACCATGTCATCAGATGACAGACAGAAACTAGAAAGAATCCAAATAAGGTTTACCAGATTTCTGTGTAAACGCGATGACGCCCGCGACTCCTATACAATAATGTACAATAGACATGGTCTTAAACCCCTATGGCAAAGGCGACTCCAAAATGGTTTAACTTTCTTATTGAAAGTGACGCATAAACATAACATCCTAAGCAATGATATGTTAACAAATCAAAACGGTTCCCGTCCCACTAGAAACAACCAGCATACAATTCATAATGCTAAAGCTAAGACGACCCAGCGATCAAATTTCTACACCATAAGATATGCGATTATATGGAATGCCCTACCCAACGATATTCGCAAAAGCCACAGTTTAGCCGAATTTATAAGAAAGACCAAGCAGTTCTTCTCAAATGACATGACGCATATATTTCTGAACAAAATAGGACACTTTGCAAACCAGTTGTTTGACATCCGATTCGGACCAAAAGGGATCTAACGGTTAAGGAGTGTTCCCGTACATTTTGGGGAAAACTGGCCAGTGCTGGAGGCTTTCCAGACGACGGTTTCCAACGCTGATCAAATCAAATCTTCAGCAAAATTGTGCCTAGACTCCTTTTCCAATCCTTAAAAATAAAATTAAAATAAAAACTAAGAACAATTTATCTATTCCAATATTCTTCGACTAACATATCAATGTTTATAAAAAATTATGATGAAAGAAATTAATTTTCTCTACAACTTTACTAAAATATACATTTTTTCCTCTTATAATGAATGCATCAGAAGTATAAATGCTTATCATGTTATCTTAATCTCACTTAGATATTCGACAAAAGAAAGGCCAAGTGTCTTCTGCCGATGCACTGGATTCCCTAATAATAAGCTATTGTAGCGTCCGAGGCGAGTAGGGTACACTGGTTTCACGGTAACGGATTCGGTATCGGCGGTTTCTGTTCGACGGACTTCCTGTCTTCGAACTCCTTTCCTATTTGGGGTTATTCATCATCACAAACAGACGCACTAGAACTAGATTGTCGGCTCATATCCGAATAATATAAGTGGTAATAGGGAAGTAATGATTATTAAGGAATACAGGTGATCGAGAGCGTAAGCAAGGGAGCGAGTGTAGGATAACGTTATAATGAAGGGGAGTATGAAATAGAGCATATAAAAGTCGACGAGGATGGGACTTAGCAGAGTCGCGAAACGGCGGCGTGCGACGGTCGTGTCGTATAATCAGCGTCCTGGTAACACGAGAGAAAGGCAGGTGACAGTAAAGGTATCTAGTAAAGCAAGGGAGGTTTGGTTTGGGTCGTTACATAGCCCCCTTTTAAGGTATAGCACTGTCCTCAGTGCTTGTGGTGATAGAGGGTGATGGAAATGTGACCTCTAAGGCGACTGGGGGAACCTTGTCGGGTGGGACGATCGTGAGGGTGTCTGGTGTACATATGGGAAGCTGGCCACGGTACGGCTTGAGTTTGTCGAAGTGAGCCGTAAACGAGGGGAGGGTGGGGTCAATGGTGTCGCGGAGTAGTAGGGTTGTAGAGGAAAAGGTGTCGAGTACGGTGAAGGGTCCTCACCAGGGGTGGTGGAATTAAGCGGAGGTTCCGCGAGGATGATTTCGGTTATAATACATCACCAGGTCGCCGGTTCGGTATGGTGTGCCTGATATGCGAGGGTCAAAATGGTCTTTTTGATGGGTTGCTGATGCCCCTAGCGTGTTGCGTACAGCATTGTGAGCGCAGCGGAAAACCTCTCGGAGCTGGCGGGCGTAGCTATTAGGCGTAGTAGGATCCGGGGAGGGAAGTGGAAAACGGAGGTCGACCGGAAGCCGGATCTCACGACCTGTCCACATATAGTGTAGGTTAAACCCTGTAGAGGCGTGAACGGACCCGTGGTAGGCGAGCATACAAAGGGGTAGATGCAGATCCCAGTCGTGTTCGTGGCCGTCTTTAGAGAACGCAAGCAGAAGGTTATGTATGGTACGGTTCGTTCGTTCGACCAGACCATTACCTTCTGGGTGGTACGGGGTTGTGTGGGTTTTCCGAATTTCGAGTAGATCGCACACGTCCTTGAGGAGTTGTGATTCGAAGTTACTTCCACAGTCGGAATGGTAGCAAATAGGAGTTCCCCAACAACTGATCCATGTGCGACTGATGGCGTTAGCCACCATAGTGGCTCTTTGGTCAGGTAACGGGATGGCTTCGACCCATTTGGTGAAATAGTCGACCATGACTAATATGTATTCTAACCATCGATAGGATATGGAAAGCGGGCCGATGATGTCAAGGCCAACTCGTTCACCGGGGAATCCAGTGTTCATGGGCTGTAGGGGTGCTTGGGGAGCTGTATTGGATGATTTGAACGAGGAACAAATTACGCACCCTTGGCAAAAATGGATGACGGATGAGGGTAACTGTGGCCACCAGAAACGTGAGCGTGCGGCTAGTTCTGCATGGTGTTGGCCACAGTGTCCTAACTCCGAGTGCAGGTCCGTTAAGACACCTTCGATGAGGCAACCTGGGACTATCGGGCGTAAGTGATGGAAATTTCCGTCTTTATAAAATAGTACTTCTTGTTCGAGCCAGAGGTTCGGCCACTGGTTCAGCAAAAGGCGGGCGTTCATACTAGACCCGCGCATTTCTTGTTCATTAGGTTTCCGCCGTTCTTCAATCAGGTGACGGTAGATGATGGCCGTGTCGGGATCACTAGCTTGTGCCGTTGACCATTCGTAGCGGGTGGTTTCTGCTAAGTGTACGGCGTGGACCGATTCTGGGAGAATGGGTGTGACTGTAGTGTCGGTGTTGGGAAAACGGGAAAGTGCGTCGGCGTTGCCGTGGTTAGTGCCCGGACGGAATTCGGGTTTGAAATCAAAATCCTGAATGGACTCTTGCCACCGGGTGAGCTGATCCATGGGGTCTTTGAAGGTTTGGAGCCATTTCAAAGCGCGGTGATCGGTACGCAAAATAAAAAGTTTTCCAATAAGGAGGTGTTTAAATTGTTGAAGGAAAACGGCAATCGCTAGGAGTTCCCTACGGAACGTGCTGTAATTGCGTTCAGACTTCGTTAATGTTTTGCTGGCGAAACAAATAGGGTGCTCAATGCCGTGGGAGTCTTTCTGTGACAACACGGTGCCTATGGCAAAACCACTGGCATCGGTGTCCAGTATAAACGCCGGAGCATCTTTCTCGATGTTTGGGAGTGCTAATAGGGGCGCAGAGGATAGGGCCGCTCGAAGGTCGGTAAATGCGGTCGCGCATTCTCTGGACCATTTGAACACACGATCCTTTCTCGTCAATTTGTGGAGGGGACCGGCGATGATTGCAAAATGTCGAATGAACCGACGGTAATAAGAAGCAAGACCGATGAAACTCCGTACCTCCGTTTGGTTGGTTGGCACTGGCCAAGTGCGAATGTGTTTTATGCGGTCGGGTAGGGGTGCGATGTGTCCGGGGGATATCTGGTGACCGAGAAATTCCACTTCGGAACGAAAAAAATCACTTTTTCGGATTCAGCGTGAGACCGGCATCGCGGAGTGCCTCCAGTACAAATTTTAAATTTTGATTGTGCTCTTCCATCGTATGGCCGAAAACGATAATGTCACCTAGGTAACCTCGTAGAACCTGGAACATCAGCCGCTGAAACGTCGCTGCCGCGTTGCAGAGACCGAAGGGAAGTGTATAAAACTCAAATAGTCCTTGTGGGACCGTGAACGCTGTCTTATGTCGGTCACAGGGTTTATTTCGACTTGCCAGTATCCCGACTTAAGATCTAGGGTCGAGAACCATGATGCATTGCCGAGTGAGTCTAAAGTGTCGTCCAGCCGGGGTAATGGGAATGAGTCGCGTACGGTAATTGCGTTAAGGCGACGGTAGTCAATGCACAAGCGTAGAGAACCGTCTTTTTTGGGACTAAGGTTATCGGCGAGGCCCATGGGGATGAGGAGGGCTTTATGATGCTATTTTCTAAAAGCTCGTCGAGAAGTTTGTCAACTTCCTCGCGATATCGTACAGGAACGCGGTGGGGGATTGCCAGACCGGTTTTGCGTCGGTGATGTCAATCGTGTGTTGCACGAGGCGTGTCCGGCCGAGGTTACTTGTAGACCAAGAAAACAGTTCAGGGAAAGCGTAAAGGATATTTCTGATATAGACAGTGGACGGCGGGGGAAGAATTTCGTCTAAATATGTAGGGTCTAAAGCTACGGCCGCCATAACCGTGTTGTAAAGGAGTTCGAAATGCGATTCAGGTGCGAAGGTAGGGGAATTTTTATGTTTCCGGTCAGCTCTTAGCGTCTATTGCGGGTGCGAATAACACAATTATAAACGGTGAGGAAATCTAACCCCAGAACTATAGGCCAGGGGCTATCGGAAGTAACCAGAAAATCGTGGATCACATCGGAACCGCTGAAGGAAAACGGTAAGGAAATACAGCCGGAGATCGGTATTTGAGTGCCGTTAGCGGCGTTAATAAGACGGGGCCGTGATAACGGTCCTATTCGGCTGAAGAGAGATCTCGGAATGCAGGCCGGGGTAATCAGCGAGACATTGGCCCCTGTGTCTATCAAAGCGTCAAAACAGTGCTTATCTATTAAAATTGTAACCGTAAATGACGATACGGGTGTAGGTTTAACCAAAGAAATATTGGAAACGAATGACTCACAGTATGCATTATGGCCGCAGTGACGTGCTTGGTTTCCAAAGGCAGCGCAATACGGACATCCGCGGTTGTGGGCAGGAAAACGGACTGGTAAAGCTGTTTTCTGTGCCATCTGTTGTGAGTCATGCGGTTGTGTCGGCTGAACACGGGGTGAATACGCTCGGTTGTAAGGCGGACGTGTTGTGTTGGCTGGGGGTTGTGCGGCGTCGACATGGAAGTCGTCGAACTGCTGACACGTGGACAAAGCCGCAAGGAGGTCAGTCGGCGTCTGCAGCAGGAAATGGTCTGTCACTGTGCGGTTGCGAAGACCCGTGGTGAACTGATACAGGATCATTCGGTCTTACGCTGTTTTGGTAACGTCAGGGAACGCAAGCCGTGCAAAACGCTTCAACTCCAGAGCAAACTCATCCGCCGATTGGCGGGGTTGTTGATTCAGGCGATTAAACCAGTCAGCAGCTACACCAGCTGACATCTGGTGGTCAAAAAGCAATTTGAGGATGGTTTTGGTCTCGTTCAAAGTGGACGTTAGGTAACTCCTGATGAGAGGGCAAGTTCGCATGCATTAGGGGACAGAAGATTTAATGCATAGCGTGAGTGGTCGGATGGGTCAACGTCTGCGAGAAAAATATCTAAACGAACGAGCCAGTGATGCAGATTTTGGCCTGCTTGGAAAACGGCTGGGGCGAGTAACGGGTCAGCACGACGGATGGGGGCCAGTGGTACGTGGGGAATGACGACGTCGGGTTTTGAGGTAACCACCGGGGGTGAGTAGCTTCCAGCACCGACTGCCGCCATTGTAGCGTCCGAGGCGAGTAGGGTACACTGGTTGCACGGTAACGGATTCGGTATCGGCGGTTTCTGTTCGACGGACTTCCTGTCTTCGAACTTCTTTCCTATTTGGGGTTCTTCATCATCACAAACAGACGCACTAGAACTAGATTGTGGGCTCATATCCGAAGAATATCAGTGGTAATAGGGAAGTAATGTTTATTAAGTAAATCAGGTGATCGAGGGCGTAAGCAAGGGAGCGAGTGTAGGATAATGTTATAATGAAGGGGAGTATGAAATAGAGCATATAAAAGTCGACGAGGATGGGACTTAGCGGAGTCGGGAAACGGCGGCGTGCGACGGTCGTGTCGTCCAATCAGCGTCCTGGTAACACGAGAGAAAGGCAGGTGACATTAAGGGTATCTAGTATAACAAGCGAGGTTCGGTTTGGGTCGTTACACTATATAGCTGCTATATCCACGAATGTTGACATGGCGACGTACTGTTGATTGAGCACTGATTGGCTCAATGTTCGCCACGATCTATGCTCCTATTGGTTAGCTAATTGAGCGGGTGTTTGCCCGAAGCTGCCATTTTGTTTTATCTGCCGTGGTGAACGCACTTAACTCCGCTATTTGACTGACCACCGTATTCTGTAATTCTGCGTATATATTTGTGTCCAAAATATTACCTTTTGCATTTGCTAACTTGTTGTGTTTTATATGTTGCATTTTGTCTGGTCATTATTGCAAAAGAACGAGAAGGAGGCAGGTTGCGAGAGAAACGGCTGAAAGTTTGTGTGAAATTGTCGAGGAAATGAGGCAACACCGTATTTAACATGCGAAAGTAGCTAGGGGAAGCCGTACCTACCCTGTCAGGTTACCGTACATCGGGAGAAACCTCCGTGGACGACTTCGACACGTTCTATTTCTCATCCGACAGTGAAGTAGATGACTGGATTTCATCGGACGTGGAAGACAGTAGCACAGATAGAATCTTAGAGATTCAGGTGTCTATTGAGGATAGATTGAGTGAATGGGCCAGGGATGCGAACATACTACATTAGTACCTGCGTTCTCTTCTAGAAATTTTCAAGCCTTTAGTTCCGGATATCAGTTCAACTGACCCCCTTACATTCTTAAAGGCTTCGTACAGTCATAAGGTTAAAAGGATGGGTATCGGTGAGTACGTTCACATAGGACTGGATCATCAAATTAAGCGAGCACTCCAAAGGCATAATATTCGCCAGGTTCCAAATGACGCTGTCATATGTGACGCGCCAGCGAGGGCTTTTCTTACGCAGATTAAAAACGTGAATGCTTACTATGGATGCGAGCGCTACGAAATACCAGGCGTATACATGCAAAAAGTGGTATACCCGGAAGTGGTCTTTTCGGGGTATACGAGTCAGAACTATCGCGACTTTAAATTAGCACCGGATCGTAAACACAGGGTTGGTATTTCGCCCTTCGCAGATAGCAGTGTAGGTCTAATCACTGGCTTTCCGTTAGATCCTCTGCATCTAGTTTATTTAGGTGTCGTTAAAATCTATTAACTTTATTGGAAAGGGTTTGGAAGTCGAAGGTCAGTCGATCAAATCCTAATGAGCAGTTGCAACCGACTTATGTCCCTCCAGTGCTATCAAAAACTAGCACAGATGAAGTAAGCAATAGGCTCCTATAGTTTAACGCATACCTTCGTGCTGAATTCTCACAGCACGGAAGAAAGACGGGCACAGCTACTCAGAGCTGGAGGCTGCGTTAACTCTACATCTTAGAGGGTCTTTGAACATCGTTGAGAAACGCCTGCGAAGGAATCCGTTCATGCACACATTTGCTGGTAAAGCTTTCAGTTCCACTCTACAGTCATTACTTTTCGACGAAAATGCAGCCCCTTCAACATCGACGCCAAGACCCGCCATGTAGGCGTGAAACATCAACTATTATATCAACTCTTTTATTTCCTATTTAAATACTTATCTTTCATATACTTAATAATATTTAATAAACTCTCATACTCACCCGACTTTCGTTGTATTCTATATGATTTTCGACTCGGAGTTGAAGGATGCCAATATGAAAGTCATTTGTGAACGAGTTATATTCCGCTATGTACGGCGTACTAGAAAATGGTAGGGGGCAAGGTAGCATAGCCGAATGTCTATCTACCGCAGAGCAATCCGGTTAGATTCATATCGGGCTCCTTCGCAAAGCGGCTAATCCACCTTTTCGTCTATATCGCCATATGTCGCCATGGTGATGTAGGGGCTATATCGACAAAGTGGACAGAAGCGATATAGCTGTGACATATGTATGTCGACATGGCGATATACGGGCTATATTGTCGGGGATATAGCCTGTTATTAGGGATGACGATGGTGATCCGCAGCTGCCTCGACCCCATCTGCAACGTCCCATCTAATTGTCAAACTCCTGCCAATGGACAACGATTGTAATGTCCGTATCGACCAGACCCATCTATACGGAAGATGCAATGTCCACAGCTGATTTTATTGCCTTCAAACTGACCGCGGCTAAGTCCACCTCAGTTAAAGGACATGACAGTTTTTCCAGACCCCAAGTATTCTTACTATAAAACCGTAACATGTACAATGTTCAGTTATTTTATTTCATGTTTTTCCAGTATTGTACCTTATAAGTCAGGTTTTTTTACTCAAAAAACTCCTTATGTCGCACACTATTGACCTAGCAAAAGACCAAAAACAAATACAATAGTCACTGCGAAAGAATGGGTTTGGGTTAGGTTTTTTCCTGACTTCAGGGGTTTTTGACGGCGCCAAAGATGTGCTTTACAAATAAACCTTATTATTAGAGGAAACAGAGGCCCGCTTCGAGTCTTCTGACCCAAAGAAATGTCATGTTCGCTAACTGACATCTCTACGTATAAGAAATAGTGGATCGAGGAAGAGCAAATATTTTGCGAGTAAATACCCTCTGTAAATTTTTAATCTTACCACGGTCCGAAGCATTCATTAGACCAAAGCGGGGACAGCAGTATTCTTGGATGGGTAGAACATACATGCGATAATGTTTTAACTTTATTTCCAGCAGGAAGAAATTGTGTGATATAAAACCACATATCTGTGCAGCTTTCGCAGCTATTTGATCCGCATGAGGCGACAATGCTAGTTTATTTGTGTAGCTTAGACCTAAGTCTTTTATAGTGGATCGTTCTAAAAGTGGAGTATTTTGAAAGACTAGGGGACGAGGAAGCTTGGCGGGACCGAAACACATGAAACTACACTTGGATGAAGAGAAACCCATCTGCCAGGTAGCACTCCAACGTGAGAGTGTAAGTAGGTCCGCATTTATTATATCAACGCATGTACTTGCCGCCTTTTTAGAAAACGAGTACATGCATTTGAGATCATCTGCATAAATGAGATGGTGTGAATTGTTAAGAACAGTCGAAATTTCGTTTATGTATAGAATAAAGAGTAATGGACCCAAGACAGTGCCTTGAAAAACGCATGTGATCAGCTGAGAGGTGGAGTAACTTTTACCTACTAGGACCTTCTGGCTGCGGTTAGACAAGTAGGAACCGATGTAGTCGAGGAGAGGGGGACGGATGCCAATGGCTTCCAATTTTACCAGAAGCCGTCTGTGCGGTACCTTGTCGAAGGCTTTGCTCAGGTCAAAGTGGATAACAACCACGGATTGCTGCTCGTTATGGAGGGAAGTGACGTGGTAAAGAAAAGCTAAGTGACACGTCTCGCATGATCTTCCGGGTAGAAAACCATGTTGCGAGCCACTTAAAAGCTTATTTTTAGGCAAAAATCGAGAATTTGATTAAAAATTATCTTCTCCAGAAGTTTAGCTAGGGCCGGGGTTTATGAACACCGCTGTAGTTATTTATGCCTGAACGAGATCCTGATTTAAAGACTGAAAGAATAATGGATGTCTTCCAAGTGTCAGGAAAATAACCATTTGAGAGATAGACTGAAAATATATGGCTAAGTAAAAAGGGAAAGATCGACACTCTTTTGATTACTGAATCGGGGATACCATCAGTTACCGAAGAGTGCGAGTTTTGTAGACAAATTATATGCTTACGAATTAATTTTATGGAGAAATCAATGTTCCCGAGAGTATTGTCTGAGTTTGGTTGAAACGACGGGACCAGTTCGGATTCCGTCGTAAACTGCTTCGCAAAGAAAGCATTGAATAATTCAGCCTTATCAGACTCATCTAGTACAAATGTTTTATTCTCATTAAGCAATGGGGCTATTTCAATTCCTCGTTTTGCGGAGGACCTACGACGAAACAGTTGTGCAACGGATTTTGCAGAGTTTGACTCGCTAACGGCGCATGATTCCCTGTGCTGGTCACGTACAAGACGAATCTTTGACGCTAATTCGAAGATCTCTACGATCCTTAGATGCACAGACAGCGAACTAGTAGATCTATCTTTCAACTGCCTCCTCATTTTTTTAGTCTGAGTAAAAGAAAGTGAGGGACAGTCGATTCTGGTGTTTAGGGTTTTGCAATTTTAATGGGCACAAATTCCAGCATTTTATTAGAAACGACCGACATGAGTTCAGAAATATATGCAGCGTCGTTAATGGAAGAGAGGCTCTGCCAATCTAATGAATCAAGAAAATTATTGATTGAGCTAATATCTGCGAGGTCAAACGCACGATAGGTACGACTAGCACTAGCCTTTTCCGTAGAAGGAAGCGGAAGGCAACAGTGAATTAATGTGTGATCACTTTGGAAGATGTCCTGCTTAAAATCAACGAAGAGAGGGGCAATACCATTTGTGAAAATCAGATCAAGGATATGATTCTGTCTTGTTTGAGAACTAACCAGTTGAGACCAGTTAGAAAAATTAATGGTATCTAGGAAAGGCTGAAATCTAGGTGGACAATAGTTTAAAAGCCAGTCGATTTCAGGAAAATTAAAATCTCCAGTAATAATTTTCACTTCAAAAGTGGATTGTGAAATAAACTTGAATATTTCACACAAATTTGCATCTTCTTCAGATGAAGAGTTAGGAGGATTATATACACATCCGATAATCGCCTTTTGCTGGGGCGACAGGGTAATAGAGGCGAAACAGTAATTTCCAGGGAAGGACGTGCTATTTAGATAAAACGGAAAGTGCCTTAATGACGTTCTAATATAGAGAAGACAACCACCACCACGCTTATTACTGCGATCGTGACGATAGAAATCATACTCGTCTATGATGAGGGAGGAGTCAGAAATGATTGGATGGGTCCAAGATTCTGTTATGCATATAACATCGGGCATCATCTCGAAAGCGATAGCTCGAAGTTGAGCCATTTTATTTATAATGGACCTGGCATTAAGTCCTATGACATCTAGTGTGTTTCAAGTGACAGGACTATGGCTATCGTTATTCATAAAAAAGAATTTGAGGGTGGGTAGTCAAACTGTAGGCCGTTATTATTTGTGGAATAAGTACTGACGGGTATAGAGCTGTTAGCATATGGGTATGAATCCCACGGTCAAGGGATGAGCTAGGTTGTGGTGGGAAAGCGCTCGGCCTAGACGCTTTGGATGGTGTTGGCGACATTCTTGATGAACTTGTTGCCGAGTAAGAGGCAGTGGAATTTATCGATCGTTGGAGAGAGAATGTATTTAGACTAGTATTAATCGTAGTGGATGACAGAGCGGCGGGCCTTGACGGTCCCGACATGAAGAGGGATGGGCTAACTGGTGCACTGATGTTTATGGACCTATGACTAGACATTCGGGAGCTAGAGATAGCAGGTGTACTGACGGTTATGGGACTATAAATAGACTTCTGGGAGGCAGGGATAACGGGTGAACTGACGTTAGTGGGTGTATGGTCAGGTATGCGGAGGGGAGGATTAGCGAGTGCATTTACCCTATCGGGACTACAAACAGATTTAGGAAAAGTAGGCTGAGAAGTCATTTGTCTATTGGACGGGAGAGCCGCATTTCTTCGCTCCATTGGTGTAAGATCTCGACAGAGGAAACTTTTAGTCATTTCTAAATATCGTGAAATGCGACCTCGTTGAGCAAAGATTGAGTCCACCTCGATCGGTGAAAACAATTTAACTAGGATGAGTGGGTTTTTGTTACGCGATTGGAGGCGTTTGGCCTCTGCAATTTTGTAGTTGAAACCACCCGAACATAGAAAATCTTTTGCAATATCCAAAGGGCGACTTAATATGGAGGCATTTTTAGTATAAAGTTAAAGTTTTGCTTTTGTCCATCAAAAGCTTCCGTGGTTATAAGATGGACGAGGGAGTCTAACTTTTTACAATCTTGCGAGGGCACATCTGATAACTTACCATCAAACAGATTGCCTAGTATTAGCAAAACAGAACCAAACTTCATCATGCAGTCATTACAGTTCTGTAATGCAGATAAATCAATTTGCTTTGCCTTGACAATGGGCTGCATGTTGATATCAAGGCACTGACTAGTAGGCATGGTCAGGCACCGCTTGGGTCTGGGAGCAGATATCTTACGGTGAGCTTTAATTTTCGTCCTCATAATTTTGATAAAAATCTGCTTTAACTGTAAGATGATTTATAAAAATTCAGCTTATATGATTTTACCGCAGCTGGTTGTTTAAATCTCTTAAAATTGCTTAAGAAACTGCATTAGTTATTACGTTCAGAAAACAAAAACAGTTGATATGATTTTCAGATTATGACTTACGACAAATAATCACAGTGAACTTAACAAATACTGTAGCTATTTTTTAATAAGCACTTTAAATTTATTTGAAAAAGTGTATTCAATATTGGGAAACGACTCAGCCTTTGAAGGTCTCGAGAATACTCAGATCTTGACGATTTCTTTCACTAGGCCGCTAATTTGCTGGTTTGAAGAGTTTGTGTTCGGTTTAAAGAGGTTGCGTCTCGGTAGAATTGGTTGGAAAACAAAATCTTCTTAAATTTCGACTTCAAAAGATCGTCCACGCAAGAAAAATAATTCAAGCTGTGCAAAAAAAATGTTTACGAACGGTTGCAGCCACAATATCCTCGATCGTAATTGATGGGGGATATCGATGTAGAATTGTCCTAGGAGGAGCGAGGGGAAATATCGACTGTGATCTTGTAGGGTATCGTATTCTTCCGTCCGTCCGTCCATCCTCCAGTCCATGGGCTTCGCCACTGCATATGGTTCCCAAAAATTCATCAGATGATTGGCGGCCATGCGGTATTTATCGCTCTCTTAACCGAGTTACAGTTTCGGACCGGTATCCGATACCTTACATTCATGATTTTTCCCACATGTTGGCTGGAAAGATGATTTTATCAAAGATCAACCTCGTTCGAGCATATCATCAAATACCGGTCGTGGAGGAGGATATCCCTAAAACCACAGTCACGACACTTTTCGGCATGTGCGAAATTCTTCGCATACCTTTCGGTTTGTGGAACGCGGCCCAAACGTTTTAACGTCTTGTTGATGACATTTTGCGCGGTTACTCCTTCCCGTTCGTGTAAATCGATGGCATCCTTGTCGCGAGCTCGTCCTTTTTGGAAGACGTTGAGCACTTACGCCAAGTTTTCGATCGTTTTCAGCAAAATGGTCTACAGCTAAACGTCGATAAGTGTCTTTTTGGCGTCACTTCTCTGAATTTTCTTGGCCATCATCTTGACCAACATGGGATCACACCCCTCCCAGATAAGGTGCAGAGCGTGTTGTTTTTCCACCCCCAAAGTCCATTACTCAGCTCCGCCGTTTCATCGGCCTTATCAACTACTACCGGCGTTTCATCTCAAATTGCACCGCCACCCTGGCACCTTTGATGGATCTTTTGAATTCAAAGACCAAGTCGCTTCAACTTTCACCCAGTGCTCTTGAAGCATTCGAGGCAGCCAAGAAAGCTCTCGTGGATGTCACCATACTTAATCATTTGAGCACCAATGCCGATATAAGGCTAATTCTGACCACCGATGCCTCCAAAATTGCCGTCGGCGTATTTCTGCAGCAACAGGTGCACGACCAGTTGCAGCCGCTAGCCTTCTTCTCTCAGAAGCTTCAGCAGGCGCAGACTCGCTATAGTATTTCTCACGCAAACTTCTTGCCATTTACCTGGCCATCCGACTCTTTCGTCATCTGCTCGAAAGGAAAGATTTTCAGTCCACACGGATCACAAACTCCTAATTTACGCCCTCAAGGCTACACTTGATCGATATTCGCCGCGTGAAGTACGTCACCTTGACTACACCTCCCAATTCACCTCAGACATACGCTTTGTCCGTGGTGATGATAATGTTCTTGCTGATGCCTTATCCCGTCCGAAGCTCAACCTTCTTACCAACACGTTAGATCTGGCAAAGCTAGCATAAGCGCAGGCGCTTGATGACTCCATAATTGAAATGCTTGCGTCTTCTGTGCTTCAGCTGCGTGAGGCTCCCAGCCCAGCGTCGCCATGGTCCATCGTGTGTGATTGGTCTACAGGTACGCCTCATCCTGTGGTACCCCAATCCTACAATTAGGTCGTTTTCGACCACTTCCATTCGCCATCCCACCCCGGTGTTCCTGCCGGCCGCAAACTCATCTTGGCTCGTTTCGTTTGGCCAAAGATGAACGCCGACATTGCAACTTGGTCCAGGCAGTGCTTAGCCTGCCCAAAGAATAAGGTCCAGCGACACACTGTTTCACCGCATAGCACGTTTGCGGTTTCCGACGCCCGTTTTCACCACGTCCACTTGGATTTAGTCGGACCGTTACCGCCATCACGCGGTTTCACGTACATTCTGACTGCTGTTGATCGTTTCACACGATGGCCCATCGCCATTTCCATGTTGGATACCTCGGCAGAGAATATTTCCATGGTTTTCCTTATGCACTGAATAGCCAACTTCGATGTTCCAGCTTCCCTCACCACTGACCGTGGAAGACACTTTACATCTCCACTCTTCCGTGAGTTCACTTAACTGCTCGGGTGCTTGCATATCACTACCACTGCCTATCACCCAGCATCAAATGGCCTCGTGGAAGGCCTTTACCGTCAGTTGAAGTCCGTGCTGATGCTTCAACCTGCCCGCACAACTGGAGCGACAACATACCACTCGTTCATCTCAGAATTCGCGCAGCTGTTAAGGACGACATTCAATGCACTGCCACTGATCTCGTTTATGGCACGCCCCTCCGTTTACCTGGTGAGCTTTTGCTGTCTTTGCTGGGAATGTGTCCATTTCCACGATTACTCTGTTAGCATACGCCTAACAGAGAGATAGCCTGCGCAAGTAGCACGCACAGCAGGCTATCGGTTGGCCACCGGCAGCAAACACAAATTTTAGTCACCCAATCGGTAATTTCAAATTAAATCACACCAATCACGCCTGCAGCCAAAAACTGATTGGCCCAATGGACTTAACTCACCATCGTTTGTTCCCTTATTCTCTTAGACCTGACACACTGCTCTGACTTGCTGTACCGTGCTTGTCGGAGTAAACTTATCCTTTCTCAGGCCAACCCGACTTCTCTCTTCTTCACTCTTACGGGTTCCTTGGCTCGGCATTCAACTGATTAAGCAGTACCAGGTGGGTCATAACAAATTGGCGATGCAACATTTCGCTCTACAATGGAGGAATTATGCGCGCACTTGAAGCTGATGATGCAACAACAGCTCAGGCTGATGGAAACCCTCACCGCCAAGATATTCACCCCCTTCACGAGCCAATTGAGTTCGGCTGGTGGCTCACAATCCGTCGATTCCATCGTCAGCAGCATCACCAAATTATTATATGATCCGCAGGCCCAGATTACCTTTGACTCCTGGTACAAACGTTAAGAAGATTAATTCTCTGTCGATCTGGCTGCCCAAGAAGACGTATGGAAGGTACGATTCCTCCTACGCAAACTTGGTCCTGTCGAGCACGATCGTTACACGAACTTCATTTTGCCCAAGAATCTAAGAGAACTTGCCCTCGCGGACACGCTGAAGACGTTGTCACAGATATTTGGTGAGCATGCTTCACAGTTTAACACCAGATTCCAGTGTCTCTAGCTGTGCAAACGGGAATCTGACAATTTCATCACGTATGCCAGCATTGTGAATCATGAGTATGGGCTTTTTAAACTCGGCTCTCTAACCGAAGAACAGTTTAAATGCCTTATCTTCATCTGCGGCCTACAGTCCCCCAAGGATGCCGACATCCGGACGCGTCTTCTGTCCCGCGTACAACAGAGCAGCTCAATTACCCTCCAAGAACTGGCTGCCGAGTGTCAGGCACTTATTAATCTCAAGCACGTTTTGGCCATGGTCCAAGGCGCTTTTACTGCTGGCTCCGTGAATGCGGTCGCAACAGCTATGCCACCTTCGGTTTCGCGGCCCAAGCTATCTCCCAAGCCAGCCCCCAAGACGAAATCCCCGCCCTCTCCTTGTCGGCACTGTGGCGCTTGGCATTTCCATCGGATCTGCACATTTCGGCAACATCGCTGCCAGGTGGGGCATCGTGGTGGGTTTTTCCGATCCTCAAATTCTCTAGACAAGCCTGCCCCTGCCAATCCCACTCAAAAACGCAGCTTTCACCCAAAAATTAAGTCAAAGACTCAGCCTCTCAGAAATTCTCTCAGTCTGTCGGTCACCTTCTAGGTTAACGCAGCTGATCGCCGGAAGTTCGTTCATCTACTTCTTAATGGCCATACGGTTCGCCTATAACTGGACACCGCTTCAGATATCACGATCATCTCTGAGACTCTCTGGCAGTCACTTGGCGCCCCCACAATACAGCAGACTTATCAGTCCACCACAAGTGCGTGCGGTTGCCTTGTCCATTTAACGAGGCAACTGCAATGCTGTGTCTCCTTCCGCGACACTAACATCACTGCTACCTGCTACATTACCAAATGTTATCGCAATCTTTTTGGTCTCAACTGGATCGACCAACTTGGCTTGGTTGATTTACCGCTCTGGCTTGTTTGCAGTCAAGTACAGATTCCTGCTGTACCTGCACACCCCGCCAAATACATTCTCCAGCGGTTTGCTTCAGCGTTCCAAGACGGCCTTGGTCGTTGCACACACACGCAAGCCGTGCTTCATCTCTGTCCTGGAAGTCAACCAGTCCTCCATCCAAAGAGACCAGTTCCATATGCAGCCCTACCTCTTGTCGATGCTGAACTGAAGCGCCTGGAGGAATTTTGAATCCTGACACGTGTGTCCTATTCCGCCTGGGCTGCCCCATTGGTATGGTCAAGAAGCCGAAGGGTTCGATTCGTATCTGCGCCGATTTTTCCACCGGTCTCAACACCGCTCTGACGCCGAACTGCTATCTACTGCTGGTCCCCGCTGATCTGTTCACCTTGCTGAATGGTGGCACGTGCTTTACAAGTTGGAGCTGGCTGATGCGTACTTGCAGATCGAAGTCGCTCCAAAGTCGCGCGATTCGCTGACCATAAACACACACCGCGGTCTTTTCCAGTATACCAGGTTGCCTTTTGGTGTTAAGACCACTCCGGCCTTGTTCCAGCAAACTATAAATGCAATGCTCACCGGCATTCCTGGCACGGCTGGGTACCTAGACGACAATTTCGTCATGGGTCGCTCCCCGGCTGAGCTCCAAGACCGCGTGTGCGCAATACTTCCGATTACGGGCCGAAAAGTGTCAGTTCTTCCTTGAGTCCATCAAGTACCTGGGATTCATCTTTGACGCCACTGGTCGCCATCCAGATCCCGAAAACATTCGTGCCATTCAACAGATGCCTGCACCCAATGATTTGTCACAACTTCCAACCTTTCTGGTCCTGATCAGCTACTTTAGCGCCTTCCATCGCTGCACGACTTACGAGCCCTGCTCAACCGTCTACTGCGGAAGCATGCACCCTGGTGCTGGTCTCCCGACTGTGAAAATGCTTTTGTCAAGCTGAAGTCGATGCTGAGTTCAGAGCTGCTGCTCACACACTATGATTCGACAGTGCCGATCGTCGTTGCCGCAGACGCCTCCAATCATGGCGTTGGTACAGTCATTTCGCACACTTTACCCTACGGGTCCGAAAAGGTGATCATGCACGCATCACGAACTTTAACCCCTGCCGAGAAGAACTATGGCCAAATCGAGAAAGAATCCCTAGCCATTATCTTTGGCGTCAAGAAGTTCCACAAGCTGCTGTATGGTCGTCATTTCACTCTGTTGACCGACCATAAACCGTTACTGTCCATCTTCGGTTTGAAGAAGGGCATCCCAGTCTATTAAGCCAGCCGACTTCAATGGTGGGCAAACATTCTCCTCGGTTACGATTTTGAGATCCGCTACTGTCGCACTTCTGACTTTGGCCAGGCTGACGCTCTTTTCTGCCTCATCTGTAATCATCAAGAACCCGAGGAAGATACTTTGATTGCTGCTTTTTCGATTGAGGACAGCGTGCGCCATCAGTTGTTGGACGCCATTCGAGTCATTTCTGTAACTGCCGCCGACATACAACGCGCTACCGAATAGGATCCCGTGTTTCGACAAGCTATCTCCTATGTGAAAACCAGTTGGCCCAACTCTACTCTCACTGGCGATCTTAACCAACTTCTCCTGCGTCGAGCATCGCTGTCTGTGGTGGATTCCTGCCTAATGTTTGCAGACCGTGTGTTCAGTCCTCCTTCACTTCGACTTGTTGTGCTACACCAGTTTTATGCTGCTCAACCTGGTACAAGTCGAAGGAAGTCCATCGCTCGCAGTTTTGCCTACTGGCCGGGTATTGGCAGAGACACCGACCATCTCGTGCGGCGCTGTTCCCGTTGTCAGCAAGCTGCCAAAATGCCCGCTCGTCAACCGCCAGTACCTTGGCAAACTCCGGATAGGCCTTGGTCTCGTGTGAACCTCACTTCAATGGCTTAATTGACGGTGTCAGTAACCTAGTCGGGGTTGACTCCTACTCAAAGTAGCCCGAGATTGCGCCACTACATTCGGCAACCATCTCTGCCACGATCACCTTCCTCTGGTGCATTTTCAGTCAGCACGGCCTACCGGATGTTCTGGTGTCGGATAATGGCTCGCAATTCACGTCATCGACCTTTGAGGATTTCTGCCTCAATAACCACATCCAGCACCTGCGCTAGTCTCCCATACATGGCATAAAAGGAAACCTGCTGGCATGGATCACAGATTTTCTCACAGGGCGATCGCAAACTGTGTGCATCGGTGACTCAAAGTCAAACCGTACATCTGTCTGAGTGGCGTCCCCCAAGGCTCTGTCTTAGGGCCACTGCTCTTCCTTATCTATATAAACGACTGTGTCAACGACCTGGGTTGCAGCGCTATCATGTTTGCCGACGACGTCAAACTCTGGAGAGCCATCAGGTCTGACGCCGATAGGAAAGCGCTTCAAGAGAGTCTCAATCGACTCAGCTGCTGGTCTGCTCGTTGGCTCTTAAACTTCAACATTAGTAAGTGTGTGGTTTTAAGACTCCGTACTAGAAGGACTGATGAGGAGAACGATTCCTTCCAATACCTCCTCGATGGGCACCCGCTTTCAAATGTGAACGAACAAAAGGATCTCGGTGTTCTAATAAATTCCTCACTTAAACCACCTACTCAGTGTGTAAAGGCAGCTAAACGCGCGACACAGGTGCTGTTTGCGATTAGGCGGGGATTCGTCAACATTGACAAGGAGCTCTTCAGGAAAACCTACGGAGCGTTTGTTCGGTCCCACTTGGAGTATGCTGTCCAGGACTGGCGTCGGTGGTTCAAGAAGGATTACCTGCACCTGGAACGAGTGCAGGCGAGGGCTACGAAGATGGTCAATAATCTTGGTCATCTGCCTTATGAAGACAGACTGACCGAACTTGATCTTTTCCCTCTCAATTATAGGCAACTACGCGGGGACCTCATACAAACCTACCGAATTGTTAGAGGCCAAGACTGCGCCCTAGAATTTGAGGATTTCTTCGAATTGGCTCGGACTGACCATCTGCGAGGTCATCCTTTTAAACTACAGAGGAAACCGGCCCGTATCGACGTTCGACGAAACGCCTTCTCTCAGAGGGTCATTGGAGCGTGGAACGGACTCCCGGAAGATGTGGTCTTCTCAGATATTGTTGACATTTTTAAACACAAAATTGATTCTCATTTGCTGAGAAACTGTGGCAGATATAATGAACAAAGCGTCAGTAGCAGCACCTTACAACTAGCTCACACTTATCGCTGATGTTAAGCCTACATTTGTATATTTGTATTATGTACTATTGCTACGGTGGACCTATTATGCGATTTTGGTTATGAATAGGGAGCTCAAGGGCGAAAGCCTTCTTCCCTTAATAAAGTGACTTATGACTTATCCCCAATCCAATAGTCAGGCTGAGCGCTTTGTCGACACCTTCAAACAAGCCCAGTTGAAAGCTCGTGGATTGGATATTACTGAGGAGATACTCCAGGCCTTCCTGTTCTCCTACAGGACCACCACAAACAATAATAGTAATAATTTGTATATTTCAGGCCCAAGGGGCCCTGTCGTTACAAACTTAGTGCTATCGAGAAAATAAAAATAATGATGATAAGCAGTGAACTTTTATAAAATAATCGTCATCGGCAGTAAAAAAACTCCTAAATCGGTGGATGAGTTCAGCGGGCCACCGAGTTCAAAAAAACTGCCTTAATAGGTAACAGGGTTTGATGTGGTTAGTTTGGGACCTGATGTTGAGGGTTCGAGACGTTTATGGTCATGGGAAAAAATAATATATCGTTGAGTTAAGAAGGAGTCATCCGGGACAACAGGAGAAGGCAGTAAAAGTCAAGGCAACATCATCGAGTTGCGACCCACCAGATTCTACAGCCAATCTCGAAGACCACAGCGAAGGTTGCAAAAACGAAGAAGAGTTCGCAGCCCTTGGAAGTGATGCTTGACTCTGCAGAGGGAAATGCTAGCATATTAAGAAACCATTTTAGCATCCTGGGAAGAGCTTCAAATGCCAGGAGGACCCTTTTCAATATCTACAACTTGCGTGTTTGGAAAGGAAACAGACAGTTACGACTTTATTTTCTCTAAATTTGAATGCTTATATAATTTGCCCTTAAAAATCGACAGTGTGGAAGACAGTCTTATATCGAGGAAGGTTGTTCCAAATAAAAACATATTTGGAGGTAAAAAAGGGAAAACGGTTAGATGTGGAGCTACGGGGTGGTAAAATTTTCATGGAAGAGTTACGAGTGGCGTAAGGTCGGTCTACTGGAAGGAGAGCGTTAATTTGTGCGAAATTAGGACTATTGTTAACGCGAAACAGAAAGCATAGACCAGCTTCGAGTCTTCTTATCCACAGAAATTTAATGTTTGCTAATTGACATCTATCTGTATAACACATACCAGACCCAGAAACTGAAAATATTTTTAGAGTGAAAACTCGCTGAACCTTTTCGATCTTACTACCGTCATTCTGGGTCATGAGACCAAAAAGCGGACAGCAGTATTCTAGTATAGGGAGACCAAACATGCGGTATAGTTTTAACTTCATTTCTGGAAGGAAAAAATTATGCGATATAAACCCACGTATCTGTTTGGCCTTGGCAGAAATTTGATCTGCATGAGGTGATAATGCAAGCTTATTCGTGCAAGTAAGACCCAAATCCTTTATCGTACATATTTCTAACAGTGGACTATTTTGGAAGATAATGGGTCCAGGAAGCCTTGCGGGACCAAAACCCATGAATAAATAAATAAATTCTATATTTTAAGCCCGGAGGGCCTCGTCATTGCAAACATTGTGCTGTGGAAAAAATAAATACAAAGTTGATAAGTGCTGCTCTCCGTGAAACAACCACATAGACAGCGGGAGCGTTTAGTAGTGTTGGTTGATTAATTCATTTTAACCAACGTATCATCGTTTTTAAAAAGTAGGCAACACTCTCTGAAAGGCATGGTGAACTAAGGAGGAAGCAGTGAAAAAAACTCCTAACATTAAAGCTGGGGCTGACTTCAGCGAACCCCCACTTAAAAAAAAACAAAACGTAGCAGAATAAAACTGCTTAAAAAAAATTAAGGAGGTTGGTTGAGAGGATTGATTAAAGTGCAAATGAGACAGGACTGTTGATGAGAACGAATGAGGGTTGGAAACGCTTCTTGTAATTGGAGAAATCGTATAACAGCAGAGGCTGTCATTCACCATTGTTACACCACCCGACTAGCTTCATGATCAATCATCAGGGAGATGAGACTGGAGGAGGCTATCGCGGACAACAGAGTCAGGAAGATGAGGGAACGGCAGAGGTCACCTGATCATGAACGAAACGCCGGAGATGTGACCTTGTAGACTGCGGAGTCCAGCAACGAGCTGGCGAAAATAGCAGAACCGCCACGAGCATAACTAAAGACCATGAAGCCTATCGTCAGGGTTGTAAAACGGAGACTGGAGAAAGTGGCAATGATGACTGGACAGAGAAGTGGACGAAACATCGTTGTAAATATCACTCAAAGGAGGAAGAAAAAGACATGTAAGGAAAACATTTGATATAAACATAACCACCTTAGATACCAAGGGGACCCTTTTCAAAGTCCGAAAGTTGTGTGTTTGGGAAGGAGATGGATAACAAGGACTTTATATATTCCGAAGTTAAGTGTTTACGTAATTTGACTTAAAAATCTGCTAAGTTAGACGACAGCCTAATTTCGAGGGGAATATTATTCCATAGGAAGGCATATTTGGAGGCAAAGAAATGAGAATGGTGGAAGTGGAGGTAAAGGGGGGTGCAATAATCCAGCAGGAATAACGAATGGCATAAGGTTTATCTGCGAAAATGAGAGCGTTGATTCGTGGAAGGTTAGGGGTAGAGTTAACGCGAAGGTCTTGACCTTGAACGCAGTTTTGTAACGAACCGAGATGATCGATGGGCGATTTCGTGCGACTATAACCCGAAACAGAAGAACAAATGCGATTACTATATGAAAACGACCGAACCGAACCCAAAAAAGAACAAGACCATTTAAACAGAGACTGCTTCTCTTAAACTCTACTATTATTTGAAGGACTAATTTATTGGTCCTGGCTACAACAATCGGAACAACCAGTAAATTCGTCCTTTGGCGGGGATGATTGACTGTCCTTGTCCTGGTCCTGGCCGGAGATTACTTCTGGGAGACATTTGGAGGCGGCTGCCGAGAGAGATGATCAACCTTCCATACGGCCGTCTATATATAGTAAGCGACAGCAGGATTCATTCTTTATTTTAGAAGATAAACCAATGGGAATGCTTAATTTATACAATAGCCAATAGCATAAACTCGCCGACATAAAATAGCCGATCAGTTAGCCAATAGAATTATGTCTACTTGAAATAACCAAGTCGTGACACGGTACGCCACCATCTTTAATAAAGTGTAAAATGAACAAAAATTGAGGCCATCTTAAGGGTATTTGCTACACTGCATCCTCCCCGAAAAAGGTATCGCTGTCCTCAGCGTGCAACTCATCCTCCGAATGATGTGGACTACTTCCTACGGGTACGAAAGTCTCCTCTATATCTTCGGGTGGTACCTCGTCGCGTGGGGGTTCGGGGTTACGATCTGGTTCGGCGAGACGGCCGCCCAGTTTGAGACGGTTGAAGTGTACCGTAAACTCGGGGCTGAAAGGCCGTTCGTGCCCCTGGATAACGCACGTAGTGTCCGAAATAACTCGGGTAACGGTATATGGGCTGCACCAATCAACTACAAACTTAGATAGCATTCCCTGGGCAACGGAATAATTCCGCAGACAAACGACATCACCCACTTCGTAAGGACATCCGTGGGCCAAACGGTCGTAGTGATCCTTTTGACGCCTCTGGGACCCCTGAAGATGTATTTGCGCTTCTTCTGCGGCGATACGCATCTTATTGTTTAGACTCGTATGGTAAACGCCGATGGGAACTTCGTTACTATCGCGAGGTACTTGAAGGTCCTCGATAATTCGCATTTCTCGGCCGCATGTAAGGGCAAAGGGGGTTTGATGCGTCGATGCATGTACCGTGGAGCGATAGGCTAGCATGCAGGCTGGTAAAGCATCGTCCAACGTTCGGGGAGTCTGTCTATCAACGAACGCTTTGAGCAAACCGATTAGGGTTCTATTCGTCCGTTCTACCTGTCCATTACTTGCGGATGGTACGCAGTCGTGCGAGTTTTATTGATTCGCAGGTACTTACATAAGTCGAATATGGTTGTGTTTTCGAACGAACTTCCTATGTCAGAGTGAAGCTGATCGGGGGCGCCCCATCTACAAATCCAACTATAAAAAATGGCCTTGGAGACTGTTTCGGCAAAGACATCGGGCAAGGCTACTACTCTAGCCATCTTTGTGAAGAAATCAACCATCACTAAAATGTACCGATTATGCCTGTACGACTCGGCAATGGTTCCGATGATGTCGGCACCAACGCGCTCGTTGGGATACCCGGTCAATATTGGCTGAAGAGGGGCCCTGTTTAGCTGTCGCGGTGGCTTAAGTTGATTGCATAGGGTGCAGTACCGAATGTGATTCCACACGGAACGCTTTAAGTTGGGCCAGTAATATCTACGTCTGAGTGCCCATTCGGTCTTATATATTCCTACATGTCCTAACTCGGTATGAATCCACTTTATTACTTCGTCTACCATGGATCGAGGTAGCAAGATACGTCGTGGATGCTGATCACTATCTCTATAATACAGGACACCGTTATCCAAAAATAACTTATCCCAAACTGTGTGCAGGCAGCGCGTTTCGTAGCTCTGCCCCCTTAACTCGTCCGTGCTCAACGACCGGGGTTCACTAATTTTTCTATGGTATATCGGCCCAATGTGCGGGTCATCACGTTGTGCCTGCACCCACATATAACTTTGGTCATCGTGAAGCGATATCGCACTTATGTTAATGTCCTTACACGATGGACAATTTTCGTGCGGTCTATAGGTTTTCCTAGATAAGGTGTCATCATTATTGTGCAGACGACCCGGTCGGTATAAACATTCGTACTCGTAGCCTGCTAGTTGCTCTTGCCATCGTGCGACTTGCCCTTCGGGGTTCTTGAAATTACGAAGCCATGTAGTAATGGTCGACATTCTTGAACGAAGAAGACGAGGGCAAGCATCTATTTCCTAGTCCCACAGTACCGCCTCTCAGCTTTGCTAAGGGATCGACTTAGGTACTGGATAACACACTCTGTTTTATCAGCTTTTCTTTGTGATAAAACAGCGCCAATCGCGAATTCACTTGCATCGGTGTCAAGTATGAATTCTCCCGCCTGTTGACTAACATTGGGGAACGCGAGGATTGGACTGGAACAAAAGTTGTCTTTTAAAGTGTTGAAGCTCGCTGCACGTTCGGGTGTCCACTTAAAGCGAACTCTCTTTTGCGTGAGCTTATTTAACGGTGCAGCTATATGTGCATAATCCTTAACAAACTTCCTATAGTAGGAAGCGAGACCCGTGAAGCTTCTGACCTCAGTCACAATGGTGAGTGTCGGCCACTCGCGGACTTCCACAACCTTATCTATGTCGGTTTCGACCCCCGAGGCTGATACGATATGTCCTTAGAACTTAACCTTATCACATAAGAGTACGCACTTTGCCGGCTTAAGGGTGAGACCTGCCTGTTTCAACCCGTCGAATATCCTACGCAAATTATGCAAATGATCGTCGAAATCCTTTCCAAGAATAATGATATCATCATGATACACTAAACAGGTATTCGGAATAAAGTGTGCTAGAACCTGGTTCATAAGCCTTTGGAAAGTACTAGGTGCACTAGCTAGACCAAAAGGCATAGTCTCAAATTCGTATATTCCAGCAGGGACTGAGAAAGCACTTTTCTCACGGTCGGACGGCCGGACTTCTACTTGCCAATATCCAGCAGCTAAATCTAACGTCGAGAACACCCGATTACCCGAAAGGGCATCGAACGTTTCATCAATGCGAGGTAACGGAAAGGAATCTTTAGTCGTGACCTCGTTTAACTTACGCTAATCTACGCATAGTCTTAATGCCCCGTCCTTCTTCATGACTAAAACGACCGGAGACGACCAGGTAGAGCTAGATGGCTTGATTATCTTTCGATCAAGCATATCGTCTATCATCGCCTGTAACTGTGTCTGGTAGAACACAGGTAGTCGTTGAGACGGAATCTTAATTGGTCGGGCTGTTCCCGTATGTATTGCTTGATGAGCTGCATTGGCTCGGCCATACGAACGACCGTCCCAATAAAAAATGTCTCTTAACTCATGAATTAGATTACCTAGCTTCGTAGAGTTAATAAGGTTTATTTGTAAAGCACATCTTTGGCGCCGTCAAAAACCCCGGAAGGCAGGAAAAAACCTAACCCAAACCCCTTCTTTCGCAGTGACCATTGTATTTGTTTTGGTCTTTTGCCAGGTCAATAATGTGCGAAATAAGGAGTTTGTTTTAAGTGAAAAAACCTGACTTCTAGGGAAAAAATCTAGAAAAACATGAAATAAAATAGCTATACATTGTATGTGTTACGGTTTTATAGTAAGAATACTTGGGGTCTGGAAAAACTGTCATGTCCTTTAACTGAGGTATACTTAGCCGCGGTCAGTTTGAAGGTGAAAATTGTAACGATCCCAGGAAACTGAATGGGTTTGTTCGACTGAGGTGCGACTTGTTTACGCGCGAACCTGGGATGACGAGGTGAAGCTCGTGAGTGAGTGAAAATGACCGGTGTCCCTTCCTTTCAACTGCCGAACCTTCCCGCAGTCCCAGAATTAGCTCTATAAGGCGTTCTATACAGGCTCTCCTGTTTCCAACTGGCTCTCATCATGCCTCCCCACAACTGGCTGAAACTATGCCCATCCAACGACTCCGGCTTCCAATCCTCTACCTGCAGTTGCAACGTGCTCTGTGCTCCCCACCGGTTATGTAGCTTGTTTGACAGTAACACTCTCTTTCCAGACGCGGTAACTTGTCCTCATGTACACCCCCTTTTCCCCTAGATATTCTTCCCTTATTGCTCTTAGTACATGCTTAACCTTCTTCACAGACTTACCGTCTTCTATCGTATGAATGCGTTGTGACGACTTTGACAGTTCCGTTCAGACCTGCCTTAGACCGTACTTACAACCGGCATTCGACGTTACGCAGTGTATACCGGCTATCCCTCAGCCTCGACCCCACAGGAGCATTACAAAATATCAGCTGAGGATATAGCATCTACCGTATGCATGGGTCTGCTCGATACGGAGATTACAATCGTTGTCCAGTGGCACAAGTTTGCTAATTAGATGGGACGTTGCAGATGTCTGAGGTGGGTCGAGGCAGCTGCGAAGCACCATCGTCATTCAAGTGCATCGGCAGAAGACAATTGGCCTTTCGTTTGTCGAATATCTAAGTGAGATTGAGATTTACATCATTAGTATTTATACTTCTGATACATTATAAGAGGAAACAATATGTATTTTAGTATAGTTGAAGAGAAAATTATTTTCTTTTATCATAATTTTTTATAAACATTTAGATATTAGTAGAGGAATATTGGAATAGATAAATTGTTCTTAGTTTTTCTTTTTTATTTTTATTTTTAAGGATTGGAAAAGGAGGCAAGGCACAATTTTGCTTAAGCTTTGATTTTATCAGCGTTGGAAACCGTCGACTGGAAAGCTTCCAGCATTTGCCAGTTTTCTCCAAATTGATCGGGATCTTTCCTGGACCGTTAGATCCCTTTTGGTCCGAATTGGACGTCAAAGAACTGGTTTGCAAAGTGTCCTATTTTGTTCAGAAATATATGCGTCATGTCATTTGAGAAGAACTGCTTGGTCTTTCTTATAAATTCGGCTAAACTGTGGCTTTTGCGAATATCGTTGGGTAGGGCATTCCATATGATCGCATATCTTATGGTGTAGAAATTTGATCGCTGGGTCGTCTTAGCTTTAGCATTATGAATTGTATGCTGGTTGTTTCTAGTGGGACGGGAACCGTTTTGATTTGTTAAAATATCATTGCTTAGGATGTTATGATTATGCGTCACTTTAAATAAGAAAGTTAAACCATTTTGGAGTCGCCTTTGCCATAGGGGTTTAAGACCATATCTATTGTACATTATTGTATAGGAGTCGCGGGCGTCATCGCGTTTACACAGAAATCTGGTAAACCTTCTTTGGATTCTTTCTAGTTTCTGTCTGTCATCTGATGACATGGTACCGAAAAATATTGAGCAGTAATCTAGAATAGGTAGAACGTACATTTTATAAAGTTTAGACTTAAGTGTAATTGATGTGAAGTTTTTACTTATGAAGCCACATAGTCGATTGGCTTTTGGTGCGA
>JAYGXS010000001.1:43919599-43974189 GCA_036362985.1 Ligula intestinalis | reverse complement strand
ATTTTTTAATAAGCACTTTAAATTTATTTGAAAAATTGTATTCAATAATGGGAAATGACTCAGCCTTTGAAGGTCTCGAGAATATTCAGATCTTGACGATTTCTGTTACAAGGCCGCTAATTTGTTGGTTTGAAGAGGTTGCGTCTCGGTAGAATTGGTTGGAAAACAAAATCTTCTTAAATTTCGACTTTAAAAGATCGTTCACGCAAGTAAAATAATTCCAGAGACACAGGAAAAATTCTATACGTACGATTGCAGCCACAATATCCTAGATCAAATTGATGGGGGATAGCGATGTAGAACTGTCGTAGCAGGAGCGAGGGGAAATATCGACTGTGATCTTGTAGGGTCTTGTCTAGTTGAAACTACATTTTGATGGAGAAAACTCCATCTGCCATGAAGCGCTCCGACTTGAGAGAGTATGCAAGTCTGCGTTAACTTTATCACCACAAGTACTGGCCGTGTCCTTAGAAAATGAGGAAATACACTTAAGGTCATCAGCATAAATGAAATTTTCCGAATTATTTAGCACTGTTGAAATTTCATTTATGTAAAGAATGAAAAGGAGGGGACCTTAAACCGTGCCTTGTAATACACCACTCGTGATCGGCTGAGGCAGCTAGTAGCTATTGCCTACTAAGACCTTCTGGCTGCGGTTAGACAGGTGACAGGCATTGAAATCGAGGAGGGGAGGCCTGATACCTAGGGCATCCGGTTTCACTAAAAGAAGCCTATGCGGCACCTTGTCAAAAGCTTTACTAAGGTCAAAGTAAATCATGATGACTGATTGCTGTTCATTACGAAGTGAAGTAACCGGGTTAAGGAATGCCAAGTGGCAGGTTTCCCATAAGCTTCCAGGTAGAAATCCATGCTGTGAGGTACTTAATAGTTTATTTTCTACACAAAAATCGAGAATTTGATTAAAATGATCTTTTCCAGAAGTTTGGTTATGGCCGGGGTTTAATGAACACCTCAGTTGTTATTTACATCCGACCGATATCCTGACTTGAAGACTGGAAGAATAATAGCTATCTTCCGTGATTCAGGAAAGAAACCGTTTCGAAGATAAGATGAGAATATATAACTTAGCAATCGGGGGAAGCTGAACACTCTCTCGATAAGTGAATTTGGAAGGCCGTCAGTTCCCGAGGAGTGCGAGTTTTTTAGACGGATAATGTGCTCACGAATTACCTCTATGGAGATACCTATGGTACTGATAGTATTGACTGAGCATGGCTGAAACGACGGGACTGGTTCAGATTCCGTCGTAAGGTGCTTTGCAAAGAACGCATTGAACAGTTCAGCCTTCTCAGACTCATCTTGCACAAAGTTTTTTTTTTCATTCAGTAAAGGGAGGATTTCGTGACCTCGTTTAGCGGAGGACTGACGACGGAACAGTTGGGCAATAGATTTTGCACAGTTTAACTCGCTGAGTGCGCAAGATTCCCTCTGTTTGTCACGTGCAAGACGAATCGTAAATGCTTATTCGAAAATCTCTGCGATTCTAAGGTGCACAGATAATGAACTAGTAGACTGGTCTTTCAACTGTTTTTGTAATTTCTGTAGTCTAGACAAAAGAAAATGAGGATCGGTGGGGTCCGAAGTATAAGGCTCAACATTTTTGATCGGCACAAATTCCAAAATGCTATTTGAAATTGCCCTCATTAAGTCACCGAGAATTGTTACACTGTTCGTGGAGGAAAGCTCCTGCTAGTCTAGTGAGTCCATAAAGTTGTTAATTAAATTAATATCAGCTAGGTCAAACGCACGGTAGGTACGAGTGGTGCTAGCCTTTTTCGTAGAAGCAAGCGGAAGGCAACAATGGATCAAAGTATGGTCACTTGGGAAGAGGTTCTGATTGTAGTCAACAAAAAGGGGGAAAATGTCATTCGTGAAAATTAAATCTAAAATATGCTGATCCCTTGTTGGGGAACAGACCAACTGAGACCAGTTTGAAAAATTGATGGTATCTAGAAAGGGCTGAAATCTGGATGGACAACAGTTCAATGACCAATCAATTTCGGGAAAGTTGAAATCCCCAGCGATAACTTTAGCATCGAAGGCGGACTCCGAAATCAGCCTAAATATTTCGCAAAGCTTTTCATCATCTTCCGACGATGAGTTAGGGGACTATAAATGCATCCAATAATCGCCTTCTGACGGCAAGACAGGATAACGGATGCAAAGCAGTAATTGCCCGAGAATGACTCAGCATCTAGGTTGAAGGGGAAATGCTTAAAAATAGCTTTAATATAGAGAAGACAACCGCCACCACGCTTTATAGGGCGGACTTGACGGTACAAATCACACTCGTCTATTATGAGTAAAGCATCAGATATTAGTGGATGGGTCCACGACTCTGTAATGCATATAACATCTGGCTTCAGCTCGAACGCAATAGCTTTAAGCTTAGCCATCTTATTTGAAACAGATCTTGCGCTAAGCAAGATGAAATCTAGTGTAGTTTGAGTAATCGAACTAGGGTTATCTTTATTTAGTAATAAAAATTTGTAGATGGGTAATTTGGTTGGAAGTTTGGAGAATAGCCACCGACTGGAGCAGGACAATTAACATTAGAAAGCTGAGGGGAAAAGCTGAAAGCTGCAGGTAGATTGCTCTGTGAGATCGATGGGCCATAGGGATTAGTGCCGTGGTGAGCTTGCTGATAGTTACCGGGAAATTGGGAAAACCAAGACGTGAAAGAGAGGCTGGTGGGCGAGGTTAGGTAACTATGAGGATTAAGCGGTGTAAAGCCTGGCCCAGTATGATACTTGTGATAAGTAGGGTAACCTACATGTTTGTTAGCTTCCTGTTGTTAAGGCTTAGTAAGTGTTTGGGAAGGCTGCATGCTCGCGGTTGAGTTTCGGATCCCACCTTTTCGACGACCTGAATTGGGTGATTTAATAGAAGGTTTGGGAGGACTCTGATGGAGTTTCGAAGCTGTTTGGTCTACCTGACGTAGAGGGCTTTTCGGAATTTCTAGGAGGGCTTCCAGAATTACTAGCTACGGCAACTTGGGAAGCATCTAAGTTGGAATTAGACGGGGATGTCTGGTGACTTGAGGGGGATGAGACAGTTGCTGTTCTGGGGAGCAGTAATCTAGGTTTGGCAGGAATAAGAGTAAATGGCTCCCTAGGCTTCCTGGGGCTTCGACCAGGAACTTGAGCCGGTTGGGGTGAATTTACTTTTTTATTAGAAGAACTTGACGCTATTCTTCGCTCCATTGGAGTGAGATCATGACAAAAGCAATACATTGTATTTCTCAGATATTTGAAAACAGTCTAATAGCCTCTGCTATTTTATAGTTAAATCCGCAGGAGTAGAGGAAATGCATTGCACCGTCCATTGGCTGAATTTATTTCGGAACGCTTCTCAGAATAAAATTGTTCGTCCTTTTTTGTCTATCCTGTGACTCACTTGCGACCAAACTAACGAGAGTATCGAAACGTTTGCATTCCTGAGAGATAACTGCAGAGATATTCCCATCAAATAGGATCCCAAGGATTGAGAGAACTGACCCAAATTTCAACATAAACTTGCTGCAATTTTTCATTGCAGACAAATCTATTTGCTCGGCAATCAGATCAGGCTGAATACTGATGTCAGTAATGATGTTTGCCTTTCGCAGACACCACTTGGGTCTGGAATTCTGAGGCTTCCTACTGAATGAACGTGTCGCCTTCATACTTTATGAAGCAACAAGTAGATTAATCACGAAAACAGTCGGTAATTCAGAATAAACTAACTGTTAAAGCTTATATAAGCTGCTGAAAGCAAGACAGATGGTTAACAGAATGCTAGGTACGCAAGCAGAGACTAAACCAACAAAAGGAATGAAAGCAGATTTTTCAAGCGTAAGTACATGTACTTACGGATAATTTAGATAAGAAAACGAAAAACTAATAGTTGTATCTTCTCTTAGATAAATCGATTTATATAAGAATGATGACTTAGCTGAAATTTCGAAACCAGCGCTCGAACTCACGATCGTTTGTTCCCTAATTTTTTGGACCTGACACACTGCTCTGACTTGCTGAATCGTGCTTGTGGCAGTAAACTTCTCCTTTCTTCGACCAACCCGACTTCTCTCTGTCTCACTCTTATGGGTTACTTGGCTCGGGGTTTGACTAAGTAAGCAGTACCAGGCGGGTTATAACAGTCTTCCTCCGTCGCCCCTGACGCCACAAACACCTTCGTGCCAGAGCTGTAGCCATGCATGGCCGCACTGCGCCCGACCCCCACGCGCTCGACACCTCGACGCGATTTCGTGCATGGGGATCTGAACACAACCCATTCGTGTTTGCCCGGCACACTGCAGTCCGCAGGCCACTTTACCCACCCTACGATGGTTCAGTCAAATTGCTTGAACGGAGGGACAAATATTATGTCATTCAAAGGTCTGATGCTACTGATACGGTCTCCATCGGTAGACTGAAGCCGGCCTTTAGTGAATGCCCTTCGCCACCACCTGGCCCGTCCACTTCCATGGCACCCTTACCCTGCACTCCACCTGCCGCCCTCAGTCCACCGCCACCCTCGACACCTGATCCTACTCTCATCCCCCTCACCCTCCCCCTCCCGTCTTTCCCCTCCATTCCACTCGTTCAGGTAGACATGTTCGTTTGCCTACCATTTTGCGAGACTTTGTTGTTGAACCTTCTTTTTACATCCTCTTTTGTCGAGCTTTTGTAACCCACCAACGCTCCGATGGAGGAGTTATGTAGGCCCTTAGCCTTACCTGTCTGTTTGTAGAAATAAACTCAATTTTTGTTTTAACGCAAGCCGCGCGAAAAAAAACACTTTCGATTAGTACGGCGTGCAGACTTCTAGCACACTTTGCTTACACTACTTCAATGCTTTCAAGTTTCCAACCTCACCGGCCACTGGTTTCGTTGCCCTTCAACGACACTATTCTCTGGTGATCATTCCCGGGCTCAGGAGCATCTAACGGCGACTTACAAACGAGATTCCTCTCGACCTTCACGGTTTCAAATCGACGAATGGAGATCCCAGCATTCACGAACCCATCCTTTGGCAAGTCAATTTCTTGGCTACTGCTGACAAAGATCGTGGAGAATCTAAGTGAGTCGTGTCATTCTTATTTTTATTGTCATTCTGGTATACAGTTTTTACGCTCTTTTCCACAAGGGTAGTCTGGTAGATTAGTCACACTACTCTACACTAGGAAGGTTTTCATTGCATCTTTACTAAGAAGTTTTATATATTTGTAGAGATAAAGCCCCTACATATATGAATAAATCTATTCCGCAGATAATACTGACGAGACCAACAATTTTTTTGCTGTTGATAGAAAATGCTGAAACGTTTCGCGTAGAGAGTTCGAATGCGGCTATCTCCATCACCACAGTATGCAGTTAGGTAGTTTTCGGCTTTAAAATCCATCCATCCACCACTGTCTGTCTGTCGTACGTTAGACAGTAAGCAGAATTGTCTTTTGATCACACATTTCGATATACGTAGCTTATCAGACAGTCACAAAATTTTTGATAAGTTTTCTCAACCTAATTAGCGTTATTTTATCAAAATCATCGTTTTTGGGCAAAATTAATGGAACAGGTCCATTCGTGGTACGAAGTGAAGCTACGGAATGCCTACTGTCATTAAATATTTAAAGAGTGCCGTTATGATAAATTGCATACAGTGTCTTATGAAAGCTTCCTCGGAAAAGACAATACTAAAGATTTATCCTCGACATATTCAAGCTCATGTTCGCTGACTGCCAGCGCATTTGGGTTTAATGGTGACGCACAAGTGGGTTACAGAATTATATTCCAAGTAACTTCTAATACAGTTTCGTAGTTATTACAGCTGTTTGAAGATTATATAATGCTAAATGACAGTGGTTAACAAAGTCATCGAATTTGGAAACAGTGGAAATGAATAGACTTTTCGTTTATTCTCCAAAGATAATTTGGACATTTTCCACATGATTATGAGACTCTATGGGCTTCAGATATCAAGAAACCCTTCTATACTGCCCCAAACGTTTTCGATCCTTAAGTTATGGACATGCTCGATTGACAGAAGCTGTTAAAATATTTATAGAGTTGAGCGATAACAAATGGATCGGATTGTAAAGCTGTTTAAATGGAAAATTTGAGAGATAAGATACGGGGGCAAGATGTAAACAAATCACCTATTAGGAATAAATGTTAGCAACTATTTTATTCCCCAATTGAGATCTTGTTAAGAGTTTGACTATTCGTTTTTCATGACAGAGGGCCACTAACCTATTAAATTGTGAAGCTCAATCATTTCGTTGCGTCTTTTTACTCGATATAGAATGTAAAGCCAAGCCATTTTACTTTAATACTTGCACGTAAGAAAGTAATGGTCATCAGATTTGAATGACACATCAGTGGGCGTGGATATACCGATCTAACTTCCTCTTAGAGACTTTAATCGAAGTGGATTTAACAAAATCCAGGTGCCGAGTATTCCAGTCATCAAATACGCCAAATTGTAGAATACTGTATTTGCTTCAAAAAACGGCAAAAGTCAGTCCTTCAACCATTGTTGAAAACGAGTTGTGTTTGCCTGCAAACGCAGTTGTGATGACGGCCCTGGCGTCTGGCGTACGACGGGAGTTCTGGTATGCACGCTGGTTCTTAGATTCCTGCAGCTTGTGATCAGACAGTACTTTTTATAGTTTTTGCACCGCATGTTTTACTTTAGTTTATTTGGCGAGTGTAATAGGCACTGCCCTTGGAGGTGGTCGTCACCCATGCTCTTAGCAATAGCGCACAGTGCTTGTCTGTATGCATGACTTCGCTGGCGTGCAATTCCCGCCCTAGGCCGAGAGTGCATTGCGGCACCCCTCCCCGTAACACCTCCGGCTCTAGAAATGTGTACCTTATCGGGTACATGATTAATCTTTTTGGCGCTTGTGTTTTTCTGTGACACTTTCGGATGGGCAGTTCTTTGCGCTTAATGTTCACCTGTCGAGTCGCGACCTCAAAGGTATCACATAGCTCATCGAGGACTTTTTTGTCCATCTGCGATAAACCTGTGTCTAAGATCCTTTGTATGCCGTTTAATTATTTCCGTTGCCGTTTCTACCTCAAAAAACAGCACACGCCGTACCCCACCTACGAGCCATACTCCTGCAGGGGTAAGAGTAAGGACATCTCTACCCACAGCCGGAAGAAACGATTAAGTTTGTCACAGCTTCCTTGGAATACCCAAACTGAACTGGGATTCCCTCTTAGGATGAGAATTTCGACCCAAGACTGACAGAATTATCTGTATGCAAGTATGAAAAATACATTTTTATGGCTCCAAAACATCTCATGCAGTCCAAACGCAGGTGGATTTGGGCCGAGGATAGGAGGAAGTTATTGGCTTTGTTGCTTTTACGGTGACCAACATAGTGAATTACTATCCCAACTTAACGATGAAGAACAACCCACTTTACGAGAGCACAACCATATCCTCTAATCTTTCCCAAAAGTACTTTCGTGATCAACGTCACTCTTGGGGTGCACAGGATGTTTGCTACATGATATCCATACAGAAACTGCCAAACCCGTTTGGCAACTTCCACGACACATTACTATCCATTATCACATAGGAGTAGATAGAATTTTTAACCGGCTTCTTAAATTTAAAATCATGCGGCCATTTTCTTCTTCTTGGGCATCACCCTTTGCGTAAGTATCCAAGAGGGCTAGGAAACTCCGGATCAGTGAAGACTAGCATTGGTTGAACGCAGTTACATTACGCCACTCACTCCCATTGCCGCGCATGGATGAAACTGACAAGTTGAAATTGACCCGAGGTATCGACATAAAACTACATTTATCGTCAAATTCGCCAATATAAGGTCAAATTCCCATCAATAGTCAGCAGAGGAGGGAGGGTTTTTGGTTTAATTGAACTTAAAGGAACTAAGGGAATTTTGCAGTGTGAGCCAGACAGTGTTGTGTTCTTGAGTTTTTCTTTCCTAATTACAGCTGTGGACGAGTGCGAGCTACTGGAACCGAACACAGAACTTGTGCAGGAGAAATCTACAGCCGTGTTCCTGTAACATCATTGTGGATTCTCCCCTGTTCCCCATTTCTGTGTACCCTGAACAATCTTCACCCCCATTATACTCCTTTGGCTCCTTGTCTCTGTTGACGTGATTTCTCCCTGTTTGTCCATTATTATACTCATTTTTTGCACCTTTTCTCCTCTGCCCACAAAAGGGAAAAATAGAGGCCCTGACATTAAAGAGCTGTTTTTACCTACAGTTAGCTCCACACCACAGACGGGGTCGAAATTCGAACCTACCGGCTCCTCCTACTCGATAATTGGCTCGCACACTACAAATAGGCTTGGTTGTCTGAGTAATAGGAGTTTAAATTGACGGAGTTGATTCTATTTAACTCATTAAATGAATAATGGATGCCTAAATTGCAAAATTAATTGGTAAATTTCCACACAATGACCCATTTACACATTTTAACGAAGAACTACATGCTAAGCCACCAACTTTGTAAGAAGGTTAGGTTGGGGAATATTTATTTAGGAGGCCATACAAGACAGTCTTGCCTCTGTCAGATTTTAAACACTTCCCTTCGGATTGTTCAACTCAGCTTCAAGCTTCCAAAGACTAATACAAACAGTGCTCCTTCGTTTGTTTTCACAATGCTGCCTCATCTACCTTGACGACATCATTGTCTTCGGAAGGACGGTAAAGGAACATGACGCTAACCTAATGTTAGTCCACACTGCCCTTTAAGACGAAAGGTTAACACTCAACCCAAGCAAAAGTACGTTTTTTGAACGGAATTTCCATTCTCAGATTACTTAACACCACCCCCTTATTCTGATCTCACTGTAATCTCATCCCTATACACAGCTTTGTCTATCCTTTCCTTCATACTCATGTTCAATAAACTCCCACTGCATACTGTCATATTATTCTCGTATTTTGGTGTGTATTATGAGCAGTAGACAAGGCTCGACTGCTTTAGATGATGAGCTGGTGAACGTTGATAACGATTCTCCAGGTCAGGTGGGTATGGCCAGGATGACCGGGCCTAAAGGACATTAAGGGATCTCTTGGTACGTCGGCTGCAAGGCGAAACCAATGGTGTATATAGCTGTCGCACGAAAAACTTTCCCACAGGGTGGAGACATGTACACTCTACGAAATATTACCTACTTTTGCAGTCAAACTGGAGGACATAAAAACGTTATTTCATTGTAAAACATAATTTTCTTCATTTTAAATAAACTATCGGCTGGTTACGTTGTCCATTAGCAGTTGCATCCAAATTTATAAATTTGGATGCCAGATTTATAAAGAATGTTGACTCTGTGTATTAAATGACCAATCCTTTTCGTTCGATTGAGTTTATTTGAACTTAATTAATTCAAGCCCGCGTGAACTTCTCGTGCTCATCATTTATCCGGCTTGCAAAAGTTGAAGTTAAGCTGAAATTTGAGGCAAAGTACAGTCTTTCCAAACACCGGGCTGCTCCACTGTATGAAACCAACCATATTTATTTACAATTTGACGGCCAAAAACGTTGTTAGTATCATTGGCCTGCCACGGTGTGCATCTATGATTCTGACAGCAAATTGATCTAATTGGTGTAATTTCCCTAGTAGCATTTCTCTGGAGCGATGCTCTTCATCAGTATACAGGCATCCCTCAGGGCCAAATTCATAGTAGGCACTCGATGCGTAGGTTGAAACCAATTGAGGCCGGATAATTTTGTTGCCCCAACAAGCGTAATATTTTACATGTCCGCATTTATAACTGTTAAAAGAAGAGGAAGACAGGAGAACACATGTAGTCCCGCATTTTAGCTTGAATTTATGAGAGCAGCGGCATCTAGAAACGTTTGCGTTTCTCAAATGTAGGATCTTAGTGATGATATTTTACTGTTATCGTCTGTGCCAATGCTTTTTCATGTCGAGACTGGCCTTCTTTGCTCAGACCTAAGGCCCTGACGTAATTTTAGAACGTCTACGTGTCGTATACGAAAAATTTTATGCGTAGATGATAAGTAAACTTTCAGGTATGCATGAAAGAAAACGTATTCTGACCCATAAGTTTTGTCAATTTAGTGTCATGCATTGATCTGTTATCATTAATCCAGCCAGGAAACTTTGGACTGAGTATGCTATAGTCAATTTAAGTAGTCGTATGACTCGATTGAATACCCCGTTAGCGATGCTGGAGGCAAGTCATAATAAAAACTAGTTGGTTCTTCCCGAATTATCGCACGGTTTTCACATCAGGAACTAAGTCCTAGTCGGTTACTAAGTTGACTGGAGATTTGTCTGACCCAATCTGATAATCTAGTCTCCGACGATAGTCAACAGATTACGACGAATCTTTCAACCATCTCTGAATAAGTTTCTTTATCGTGTCGGCCGGTAGATAATAGTGTTACGTATTCACAAACGTCATAAACACTAGTATTTAACCCTTTCAAGCATGCGTAGGCTAGTCTGACGTTGACTCCTACGCAAGCAACACTTTGTTCGATTTTTGCGGGAGGGCGACCACCATACCGTCCCTATTAAAACTTTGTGTGATTCGCCGTGATCTATAATGCAACGGGATTCCTCCCGTCTAATTGTCTTTCTGAACATCCGAATTAGGTTATGTAGTCCCCATGCACACCAGATCACATACCTGAGGTCTGCGCGTTATGGTCATTTAGGCACCAGATCCGAAGAAGCATCCTCGTATTTCAACACCTAATTTCGAGTTTTCGTTCCAAATTAAGGAGTTTCGCCCGCGGAGTATTCCTCCGCACCTAACTAACTCTGTCGAGCCCGTCACTCTTAGCTGTCGCCGTAGTATGTATCGGATGAAGGTAGTCATCTGCTCGGATTGTTTGTATTGGGTTGTTGCCTCACGTGCTTGGGCTAAGAAAACCAGCTGCCATGCTTACATTTCTCTGACCGTCGTTGACGAACATTCATTCCTGCGCCTGAAAAATATTCACTTACTTCATATATTACTCTGGCCGTTCTCTATCCCCTTTTCAGTTCTAATACCCCAATTGTAAGATGAATGAATTCCAATTCTGGGTACTCATTAATGCTAAATCCTCGTCTGTTTGACTCATACTGAATCGCGCGGTTCTATCTATTCTGATGACGACACCAGCCTTAAGTCAATAATGATAAGAAAACATATTTTGGAGTTTCGCTGTTGTTGCGTCAATGTTTTCATCAGGCCTCGTGACATTTTACATGGTGCTAAGTATCACCTTTCTGCGCCCTGATAGCTTAACCTGTGAATTCGTCAGATTTAAGGGCTTCCTTAGTTCATGACTTAGCTTTTTCCAGTACCACTTAACTGCTCACCGCCTCCGAACGCATCAGGTAGCCAGCAGCTACGCTCTACCTACACTTTAAAATGTTTCCGTAATTTTTTCAATCTCATGCCCCATAATCTTTGACTTTTCCATCCACAGAATAGCTGTGCTCACTGGGTTAGGACATTACACTGCTTTGGCAGTTGCAAAGTTCATTACAGTCTGTGTCTTTTTGGATTTCTTTTACCTTCAGTGCCAGCCAGTGGTGATTTCTACCGCATGTATTGCTTTCATTTTATCGCTGAAGTATATTCTAATTACTTGGTTGTTTTCAACTATTCAAATATAACCCAGGATTTTTTCCTTCGCATGAAACCTATTTGAACCATGTTATTTTGCAATTGCTAAAAACACCCTGTTTCTCAAATGGAAGCCCGTGTCGAAGTAGTGTGACCGCGCACCAACAACCAAACCCTCTCCCCTTTCCACGTTCTAAAAAATACCATATTTTATGGTCATGTAGAACTCTTGCTTGTTACTATAGTTGCTGGCAACCATCACCTTTATTATTTTTTCTGATGCTATGCTGTGCAAATACTTAGTTCTACTTTCAGTGCTATTTGTCTGTTCGACTTGAAATGCGTCTTTTTGCTGTACTTTTCTGCTCTGTGTCTTTTTAGGTTTTTTATCATTATCGAATTCGAATGCTACCTGTTAAACTACCAAATTTTGTACTGGTTGGTGGTTCGAAGACGACTGCAATAATACTTTTGTTATTTTTCATTGAAGGCTTTTCGATTCGGTATTCGACCAATAACCGAAGAGTACCAAGGCGAGGCCTCCTGTCACTCCCAAATTTCGCTTTTGGCCTTTGTCTTCGGCGTCATTGGCAATTTTCTCTGTTATTTGCTTCCGTTTCCGTTCTTCTCTCTACAGACTCTTCTGGCAGTCTGCATAATCATATCGTGCTTTTATGCACTTCTTACCTGTGTGTTTTGCCCTTTATTAATAAGATACGCCCATTCTTCCTTTACTATTGATCAAACTCAACGCACCTCCATTCCTCCACTTTATCAGGAAAACCTTAATTGTGCATATGGCCTGGGAGTTGTTTTCGGCCTAGGCGTTGTCATTTGTTTACAATCCTTAGATCATCCTGTTCCCAAGACTATGTGGCCATTTGGCCTATACTTATGCTTCCTGACATTCTTTCACTGGTCAGAGTTTTTTACTGTTTCCTTAACGAAACCCGAAGCCATCTCAGTTGACCTATATATGTTAAATCATAGTCCAGAGTACCTGCTTGCCGCCGCCGCTAGTTTTACTGAGTATTTTCTGGAGGTTTGGTTGTGGCCAACAAAGAGCACTTCATTTGTTTTTATTAATCTGCTTGGTCTGTTCCTCTGTGTTTCCGGAGAAGTCTTGCGAAAGGTCGCCATGTTTACTGCAGCACGAAACTTCTCTCACGTAGTTCAGCATGTAAGAATGGCCGAACACGAACTGGTACGTCATGGTGTCTATGGCTGGTTTCGACACCCAGCCTATGTTGGTTGGTTCTACTGGAGCTTGGGAACTCAGTTGTTACTCTTGAACCCAGTCTGCTCAATCGCTTATCCTATAGCGGCCTACGCATTCTTCAAAGACAGGGTCGACAAAGAAGAAGCTAGCCTTATTCGATTTTTTGGTGATGCATATCGCCGTTACCAACACGAGGTTAGTACCGGCTTGCCTTTTATTCGGGGACACCTATCCGATAGCATGTAAGCTCTGGAAATTTTTCTTCTCCCTTTCCCGAAGATCCCATGACCAATGTACTTCTGGTGACAAAACATTTAATGGAATATAGCCTTTTCATTTGAGCCTTTCTACTCTTTTCTGCTTGCCTATTGCCTTCCAGGCCCCGCATAGCGGTCGGGCGTGCTTTTGATCTACCTGGCTTGCATTAAACCTGTAAAGGTTTCGATCGCCATTTCATGCGCTTTTTGCTCCAAAGGCGGTTTGTTGCGCCATAGAACATAGGCGCTCACCGATCAGTTACAGAAATCACTTTTCCTGATGTTCGTCATTTTTGCGGATAAAATTAATGTCTCATGTCGGCTAAAACTTCGTACGTAGATCTCGGAAGACCCATGTAAAGTTAAATCGGAAACGTAGTCCTAGGCTTTCGCGTTAACTTCACTGGTGTCACACATTCACCAGCTGTAATGACTTCGACTTACGAAGTCTGAAAGTAAGACTTGTGTCGGAACTTAATGTGACGAACCTACAATTTGCCCCTAGGAATTCGGGCATTTACCGATAAACGTGGATTTGGCTCCAGTAGCGCTCCTAAAACACTAATATTGAGTACTTAGAACAGCGTAGTGACGTAGAGGAAGCGGCTGATTTGTACCTAAAAATGACGTAGTCAATAAAAATTGAATTTTGAAGGAATTTTTGAAATTGATGCCTTTGCGTTTTTATTTAGTGCGCAATAATTTTTGGACTGGAAGCTGGCTTTTATATGCAGCAATTAGCCTGCGCAGAAAATTTATTCGTGGAGGACGAAAACATTGTTTGTAGTTTCACTTTTAAAACATATTCTAAAGGAACAGACACTAGTTCACTCCGTACGTTTTCGATACCTAGCAGTTGAACGGTTGCATATTTGGGCAGCTTGGCTTCTAGGTTTGCTAGCTTTCCGCGTTATTTTTAGCGCCGCTGTTGGAAATATCCTCAATAACTTCAGTCTTTTGCACCGAAAAACACTGTTCTTGTAGTGTTATTTCGCCTGCCAACGCACTATTTTGCTTTAGATACATTTTTTAATGTAAACGTGCGCCTATGTTTACATTTCCAATCATTGTCTTTTACATAAATTTGTTTGATTTTCTACTGACCACACCCATTCTGTGGGGATGTTTTGTTCGTCTTGCCGATACGTTTCTGCATATCTTGCTAGCTATATAACAATCTTGCATTTAGGTGCGAGGTTACTTCTTCGTATAGAGAGAAGTGTCTTTTTTGTTCTTTGAAACATTTCTGTGCACAAACCCATACAATTGTAAAGCGATAAAATACCCTATAACAGCTTTTTCGGCAAGACAGTTTCGGAGCCTAGGCATGACGGGCAATTATTCGTTTGCAGTAGTTGATAGAACTTTCCTGTAGGATATTACATCACTGCCCGTGGTATTTACTTTCATAACTGCGAACGGCTCTACCCAAGTGAACTCTTTCTGCCAGGCCCCCATTGTTTCATGTTTGGAATCGCCAGACTTGAATTGAACGTCAAAAACCAGAATTATTAGTATGTTTGGACTCATTATAATGTTGGCAGTGCCACTACTAGAACCCAAGGCTCTTGTTTTCTCATATGCCCTATTTAACAATGTTTGCTGAATAATATTGGACTTATTTTCGGTACTACGTCAACTGCTCAACTGCCCTTATAAATCGCAAAATGTACTTTAACGGCGCTTGTCTAGATTGAATCAGCTACCTTTGTTTCACAACTCAGCTTCAGCGAAATGTTCACTGTCCATTATATTTTACCGGCAGCAGACTATCGGTAAAAATAAATTTATTGGCGTAGACTATGAAGCAAGAGGTTGTCCGCTCACATTTTTGTTTACCATTTTGACGACAACCAGGCTCGGGCAAAATGACATACGGAAAGATTTTGTCTTAAATTGGCCTAGTGTATATTCAACCTACTTGTGTTGACGAGAAAGTTTTTTTAATTTTTGGAATGGGATTAAAGAGGTAGATTCGGAAGATGGAGTGGAAGTCCGAGCGGCCAATTATCGAATATATCGTGCCGCTAGATATATTAACCTGCTGATCATGTTTCGTGACGAATTAGACTGCTCAGATCTTTCAAAGGTCATGGGCCTGTGTACTCCAATTTCCGAGTTGCTCTCGTTTCTTTCGATTCTAAACAACATAATCTGTTTACTAAACTGCATGCGTACGGCATGAAGGCGATCTAACATGTCTGGACGTTGATGTCGTCTGGCTGCCGGAAAGGCATTAACGAGCAGACGTTTACACACTACAACACTTTCAGGCCTCAATTAACTGAACAACTTCCCGTTGTAAATGAACCAGTAGATCTTCTGCCATGCCCCGAAAGCATGCCGACTGCGTAGTCCGCTGAGAAGGACTTAAGATCCTTAGTTATGGATATCAAGCTTGATCTAGGGACTTGACACAAGTTGGGATCCCTACTCTTCAACTCAATCTTTGAATGAACATCAATCTCGAAAGGTAGTGATGGGAAATCAAAAGGATTTTCCACAAATAAAAGCCTTCTTACCACACAACCCTAAAAAATGTTGTTTAGAAGTTGATCCTTCAGTGTTTTTTGGATTCTCAACAAGTTTTATCTGTACACCTGGCGAACGTAATCCCTATTTTCTAAAGTATTATTGGAGCGGTCTTCTGTAGAGTTTCTATGATTATGCTCTGTATTCCACCGCAAATTCATTTATTGGCTTGTTATTTGGATATTTGCTTCAAACTGTATTGTCTTTTAATTGGCATTTAACTGTGCACCTTTCAAAGTCTCTTCTAGTTCTGTTTTTCGGGTTATTCGTCAGTCTCGCCTTGTTATTTGTGGCGATGGTGCTGTATGTGCGGAACAAGGAAGATGCATCGAAGTGCTGTACTCTCATTGTTCTTGGATCAGGTAAGCGGGAGTTTTATGGATGTATGTGTCGATTCGTAGGCGGTCACACTGCTGAGCTACTGTCCTTTGTTAAAGGGCTATCGGTCGTCTATTATCCTCGTGTCTATGTCGTAGCAAAAACTGACCAAATAAGTGAGAAGAAGGCACGGAGTGTTGAGATGGAACGGAAGAAGTCTGACAAACAGCAAACGGATGTACGTTTTTGGTCTTTCAAGAGCTTATTTTTTAGTTTTTCGTTGAAACCTTGCCTCGCGCGAGAGAAGTTGGTCAGTCCTACGTAACCAGCGTCTTCACAACTCTGATTGCGCTTTTGGCCTCCATCCGAGTAGTTCTGAAGCACTGTCCTAGGCTGGTACGCATGTATTATTTACTGCCACCATTTGTCTGCAATAATTGTTGTTTTTCTTGCTTGAACTAAGACCTGAAGCGAGTCAGAGTGACCTATCCCGCCTTTTCCTTTTCCTTGGAAGCACAATTAATAGTAAAAATATATATATTTTGTGGAGATTAACCAAATTGTCTCAAAGTAGGACCCGCATGACGTCCAATTTTATGATGTTCCTTATGAGGTGTTAGCACTGCATCTAGTCTTTCGCTCAAACTCTTTCACTACCCTTTGTATCGAAGTTGGCTCCCTGTGCAAGTGCCTACTGCGCGTCTGTCGTCTCTGTTTTCTCTTATCGCTAGCTGGTTTGACCCAATTCATGGGGGCCGGGGACGAGGGTGCGATTCAAACCATACGCAATCTTTCCTACCACACTTTACGCGCATTTAAGCTGTAACCTAGGCCTAAGCATAACGTCCTCGAAGATTCCCAACCGATTTGATAACTCAGTTCTCGAGGCTGAGCCAGATTTATCGAACCCTTAATGAGACTTTATGGTGGGCTTCGTAGATAAGGCATCTGACCGAGGGAAGACTAGTACCTGTGGCATGAGAGAAAGAGAGAGGGAAAATGTTGACTTTATGCCTAGTCAGCCGTTTCCGGACTCCTCGGAAAGGTGATGCGTGTGGCTGGACAGCATAAGGCTAATTTCACGGAGCTTTCCCTCGCTGCAGTTGAAACACAACTCAATGTTTAACCTCATCATGTTTAGCGGACGACTTATCGTAAGGTTAAGTTAGGCCCGAAGTTACCATATGGTGACCATTGTCTGGAAATTAAGTCGCTGGAGTTTTCGTGTTACCCCACAACGAGGGCATTCTTATGCACTTGTATCTCTGTAATATTCTGATGGCCGTTGTTCTTCTGCGTAACTAATTTTACGGGACTGGTTACTAATTTCTTTAACCTACTTAATCATTATTTATCGTTTCGAGAGGTGCAGTCGGCTTCTGAAGCTAAAATAACCCTAAGTTTGCTAAACATACCAGGTGAGTAACTGACGATGAGAAGACTGCACACGACAGTTCGGCCATCGGCGATGATCACTTCTACCGTGTGTTCCAGAGCATGATATCCACAAGATGGCGACCTGCACGTGGATTTACTTATACAGGTAGTGGATTTGCGCAGCATTTGTCACACTATCACCTAACATGTGTCGGTGGCAAAACCGAGTCAAGATGACCCTAGGTGGAATCGGGTGCAAAGGCGGATGAAGCTAAGTAGTCAGAATACGCGTGCTTCATCTGACCCGATCACTGCGCAATGTGCCTGGGGACAGGGGAACGAGTAGGTCTCGTCTAGCTGAGATTTTTGTAATGGCCGCATTAAGCGGAAGCCATTGAGCCCGACTGTCTGTTCTGGGTGGACCAAGTTACCCTATCAGTTTGAAGCCTTCCGGATCTCGTTTGGTGCGGTGTTAAGCCTTCGCCTAGGCGGGCCATCACATGTCTTATATGATACATTAAGTATGAGATTCGAGGACTCTGCACAGTTGTGTTACTGCGCACAATGTCTCAGTATAACCTTCGTCTTGGTCCCGGATATCTGCAGCACAGCCACTTTATGGGGTAGATCTAGCTATAAAAGTTTAATATTCATCAGCCTGAAAATTGGCTATTCGAGACCTGTGCAGCTATGTAAATCTGTTGCCTTTTAGTATCCTTTACTGCTGAATTTCTTGTAATCCACCCCCCTGCATTTCGTGCGACTTCTGTTTTTTGCGAATAATCAGGACCTTTGCAGTACTGTTTATGTCCTTTGCTATTCTTTGCTTTGTACTTTTTCTCTTTTAATCGACAGGTACTTTGCAATGGCCCGGGTACATGCATTCCCATCTGCTTTGTAGCTGGCTTTGTTCAGGTACGCCCTTCGTCTTTGTACATTTACTTACTGCTCGTTTTTAGTTTTTCATGCGTAAGCGCACAGCACTGGTGTTCGTAGAGAGCATCTGTCGTACGCAAACGCTTTCCTTGTCTGGCAAAATCCTCTACTACTGTCATCTAGCCAGGGTAATCGTACAATGGCCGGAGTTGTTGAAGGTGTACCCGCGTGCTGAGTATCTTGGCCTACTATCCTAGCAACGACAAAGCTTTTCTTCGTTTTTTTTTACTTCTTTCTCGTCTTGATATTGTCCAGTGTTCTCTTCGGTTGCGGTTTGGGAAATTATAATTGTATCACTTGGCAGTGTCAATGAACATTTTCCGTAGGCTTTTTCGGCCTTCCTTTCCTCTCGGTTACACGTTACGTCAAGGCAAATAATCCAGATCAGTACATCACCGTAAAAATTGTGAATTTTTACTACCTCCGGCCGCTTGGCGTATGTAACACAGCGGCCTGTGTTGGTGATTGGCCCAAGCTGGTTAGGGGGCTAGACATGGGTCATTGCGTTCGTTGGCATTTCAGTCTGCCGTGAACTCTGACATTTTTTAAGACAAACATGAGCTAAGCTAACAACTTTGTCCTTTTTTATCTGCGCAGCGCACACGGACGAATACTCCACTGAGTCGTATTTATTGACAATCCTAGTTTGAACCGTTATGATTTTTATATTTCGCTGACATGTAAGGCTCTTGATTACTCAGCAAATTATTTACGATGGCAGTTTAACGCCCCTAGTATCTGTGAATGGGCGTTCAGTAGAATGCTGAAGGAGAAGGAGATGCGGTCGCTGAGAAGAAAGGTAGGTCACTTCCCATGTGCCTAGCTCGTTCATAAAATTATTTTGGGAACCGGAACCTAATTAAATCTAACACCTAGATCATGATTTCTGAAATGACATTATTGAAGGCTAAAATGATGTCTGTGTGTGGATCTGGAGCTCATCAGTAGAACGCCATCACTGCTGGGAACTGGCTGATAATTAACTCGCGTGTAGGGTGTTTATACGTACAAGGAGTTAACGCACATCCACAATATTAAGCTTAAAATAATGTTATATAATCTGTCGATGTCGACCTGGTGGGTGGTTTTCTCGCTTCTCGCAATGGGCTGCACTGTGGATATTACGGGCCAAAGTGGGAAGCAGACTGTTTCACTGCACGCATTCATCGGGCTACATACTCCACGCGAGCTCATAATTACTGCCACATATGGGACATGTGCTGTGTGTTTGTTGTAGACTATTGTTTGGCCAGGAGCCCCGCCCGAATCCAACCTGGTAGTAGTTAGAAAACGGAGAAAAAACCGAGACCTCGACCGGCTTGAGCCAAAGGTCCGCGGCGGTGAGTTGGGTGTCTGGCCGGGAACTGCAGGCGAACACATGCTGACAGTCATGTGGAGAAGCGCCGCAGTCAGGACAGGTGTGGACTGGTCGAGCCGGTTTTGGTACTGGTGAGGGACAATTTAGTAGCCACTGCGTAGTTGAGCAAGTGACCCTCGGTAGTTTTTGTTCTGAGGTCGCAATCGGAGGTGGATAGCCGCCCAAAAGGACCGGTGGATGGTAACCTCGGTTTATATCGCCAACAGCTCTCTGGTGAAGATGCTGGAAGCTTGTCTCGGGACGTGTGGTTGTACACCTAGGCGTAGACTTCGCGTCACGCCAGCTATGGCACCCAATTCCAGCACCAAGCGACCGACAGTAACTTTGAGACTGGAAAAAGGTAGACCTTAACTACTAAATCGGGAGCCCGAATGGGATTTTGGTATAAAGACAACCGTTATCATTATCATCCTCAAAATAATGCGAGTCTGTTCCTAACGGTTTTAATTTGTCCAGCCTTGCCATCTGCCTCGTATTGTAACTGTGCTTAACGCACGTACTTTGGCCTGTCTGTTGACTGTGGATTAGTTATGACCTCTCCGATGTGAACCATCGGTGGGCTCGCGTCGTGTATCCCCTTCGCGGCCGCCGCGATTGCCACTGAGACAGCGTGGTTTTGATCTTAAGCGTCTTAGTAGCGCTTGCGCTTAGATGTGATGATGACAGCTGCTTTTACAGGATTGTGAAGCAAGTTCAAGTGTTGCATTTGCACGAGGGGTGGCGTATTAAAGTGGTCCTTAGGTAAGCGTGCTTATCTGGACGCGCGTGTGTGTATGAGTATGCTGAGGCCAACTGTGTGTGTGTGTGTGTGTGTAGGGGGGAGGTGCCATGCTTTGTCGGAGCGCCTGTCAGTCAACGGGATTGTCTCGAAACTGAGGATGCAGGATGAAGGGGACACTGAGGGACCTGGAAGATCGACGAGCTTTGGCAGAATACCTGTCGGTTAGCCTGACCTTGGGGCAGTAAGCATTGCATGCGAAAGCCGGACCGCATTGCGGCTGTCCGCCATAGCTTCCCTTCAGACGCAGAGCAAACTGAATTTGTGGAACGTGAGTGAACAATGAAGTGAATGAGATAATCCAATGCACATGCAGGTTGAAGGGAGTTCATCATATATGACAGTAGTTATTGGTGCTGGAGGCAAGGGTGGTGCTTGCGACCTGTACTAAGGTGCGGTTATGGCTTCAACTGGAGATAATGCCAGCGTAATTTCGTCAACGTGTGCCAGTGTGTGGGCAATTAGGTATGAGGAAAAATGGTCTCGACTACGCTTGCCAGTGAGTCGACGCGTTGGTAAGAGGGAAGGCAATCTCTTCACCCGTTATCCCAGTGGAAGCCGAGTCGAGCAAACGTGTCAGTGAAGTAGACTCACTGTCATCCAGACACAAGTTTAAGGTACGGTATAATAATAGTAGCGAAAATTCGATTCCCAGGTGGTAAGTCAGAAGGAGAAATGGCGTTCACCGGGAGAGGTATATTTGTGGTCTGACGTTTCGAATAGTTATCTCGACTATCCATCTTCAGAGAATGAATCCTCTGGCTCCTGGCTCTCGATATATGCCGCTCTTTGCGTCCGCGGGCGTAGTCTGCCAATCCAGTTCGAGCCGCTCTGCATAGGTTGCGTCTCTGGGTGGTAGCGGCTCACCGTACCGGCAGCCTGGTCACCGCCCATCGCGCATCGCTCTGCGTTGTCACTGTCTGTCCCTAGGAAGTCAGTGTTTGTTTGGCTTCCCCTTGTCTCGCCATCGCCTGTCCTCTGGTAACCGTCTCCCGCTGTCTGTTCTGCGTTGGGGCTGGCTGTAGCCAGAGTTTCAGTGTTTGTTTGGCTTCCTTCCGTCACGCCGTAGTCTGTCGCCTGGGTTTGTCGGTCGAGGGGGTCACTGGTTGAGGGCCCCGATTCTTCCGTGTCGTGACCATCCTTTGATAAGAATTTTCTTAGCCCAACGTAGGGGACCGGCAAATTTATATGGCGGTTAACCGAACAGTCGGTCGACATCCAAGCTTCCTTTATCTGCCTTGACGTGTGATCGTCACCTCAATTTCGCGGACGAAAGGAGCGGCATATATCGAGAGCCAGGAGCCAGAGGATTCATTCTCTGAAGATGGATAGTCGAGAAAACTATTCGAAACGTCAGACCACAAATATAGGGTATAATTTCGAATGTGCGAGAATTCATCAATACGTTTGTTTTTTTCATGATGAGTGCATGAAAAAACTCATGGATGATGCTTCGTTGGCAATGGGTGGTGGAATGTTTCGTACACAGGAGACGTGTGATGTGATAGCAATACATCTGGACAATACTTCAAATACATTAATTGAGGTTCAACCTGGACTTTTCGGGCTGCGTTTTGTTGTAGATGTTAATCTAGATTCGAGACAGGGTGTCGGTAACCATGTTACTCTATTCGTGCGTATGCTGAGTGACGCAGGGAAAACATTACAGTTATGTCGAGTTGGAATTTCATGAAGATGTTAACTACATTAGAAGATTCTGAGCAGTGGTTGTGCTCTGAAGAGTATATGTTAATATATCTTCGAGGTCACCAAGTTGTAGTGTCTAAGTAGTGGTCGTGCTTAGATGTGATTATAACAGCTTCTTTTACAATATTGTGAAGTAAGTTCGAGTGTAACATGATTGGTGTGTTGCGTTTGCCCGTGAGATGGCGTATTCAGTTGGCCCTTAGATAGGCGTGCTTATTTGGACTCGCGTGTATGTGAATAAGCTGATGTCAACTGTGTTGGATGCCATGCTTTGGCGGAGTGCCTGCTAGTCTACGGGATTGTCTCGGCAATCAGGATGCGGGAGGAAGGTGATAATGACGCAACTGCTCACGGCTAGCCAGAAAGGGGACACTGAAGCACCTGAGAAGTCAATCCTGAGGGACCGCCGAGTTTTTGACAGAGCACCTGTCGGTTAGCTTGACGTTGGGGCAGCGGCACTGCACGAGGAAGCCGGAGAGCATTGCGGCCGTCTGTCACAGGGCCTCAACGTCAATCAGGCAGTAAACTGATCAGGCGTTGCTATGTGGGAGCCTGTGTCGCTGACTCACGCTAGCTTCGTTGCCAAACGCCGCGCAAGTGCTGTCTCTACGCGCGCCGGCTCAGCGCCTACACACTGTGTCTACCAACAGCTACGAGAGGTCCCGCGATGTCCTTCTCCTATGTTCCCCCGATTGTGGCGGCTCAGTGCTTCAGCCAATAGATGTGCGTATCTCCACCTGGCTGAGTGCATCGCCCAGCCGTCTCGGGTCCACTGCACCGAACACACAACTTGGATTACCGACTCGGCGTGCACAACTTTGCCTGTGTACTCTCGATTTTCTGGCAGTAAAGTTTCTGTCCTCCTACGCCGTCTTGTTTGACTTGTGATTTGGAAGAACCTTCTGTTTGGCGACATCACAACTTGCAACATTGGTGACTCCCTCTGAACACGCCTTTCTTCCCAATCAACGATATAGTTAGGCTTTTATAATGGACAGCTTTCCCCCAGAAATTCAACGCATGTTAGCGCCTGCTGTTGACGCTCTCACTGCCGCTGAACTTTTTCTTCTGGGCGAACAATTGATAGAGAGGCACGGCTTTGTCAAACCATCACCTGCCGCACTCCCAACTCCTGCTATTTCGTCTGAAGATATCTCACAACTGAAGGCTGAGATTGCGCAAATCAACGAACAGGTACTTGCTTATCAACAGCAATTAAGCTCTTCATCCCGGCATTCATCGAGGTCATTCACCCGGTATGTCCAGCCTGCTGCTTCAGTTCATCCCAGCTCCGCTACCCCATGCTGGTATCACTCCACCTTTGGCGCCAGAGCCCGTCACTGAACCTCTCCTTGCTCCTTTATCTCCAAGTGGCGCAAACGGGCTAAGCCAGTACACACGAAGGTGAACGCCACCAGTCTTCCTGGTGTTTCTTATCCCGGTCGGACCTTTTATGTCTGCGACGTCCTGAGTGGCAGGCGTTTCTTGATTGATACCGGGGCTCAGCTGAGCGTCCTTCCTCCTTCACCAACCGACCTTCGATGCCCCAACCCTGGCCTTTTCCTCCGGGCCGTCAACACCTCATCAATTGACACTTTCGGCACCCGTTCTCTTTCACTGGATATTAGCCTCCGATGACTCTTCTCTTGGGTGTTTGTCGTTGCCGATGTGCCCTCCACCATTCTTGGGGCAGATTTCCTCGCTGCCTTTAATCTCATGGTGGACTGCCGCCACTCGAGTTTGCATGATCAGACAACGAAACTCTCTATACGAGGCATCCCTTCCCCTGAATTCTCGGGCAAACGGCGTTCTGGATCCAGATCATGAGAATCCATTTCGGCAACCTCTCGCCAAATATCCTGCTACTATCCGCCCAACTTTCAACACATCTACCCCGCCTCATGACGTTGTCCATCACATCCGTACCACTGGATCTCCCATCTTCTCCAGGCCCCGTCGTCTCGCGCCCGCACGACTTGCTGCCACCAAAGCCGAGTTTGACCACATGCTTCAAATGGGCATTGTCTGCCAGTCTGACAACCCATAGGCCTCATCCCTCCACATGGTTCCCAAGGCCACTTCTGGTGACTGGCGCCCCTGCGGTGACTACCGAGCCTTGAACAACGTCACCACCCCGGACCGCTACCCTGTGCCGCATCTTCATGATTTTGCCGGTCCCCTATTTGGCAAGTCCGTGTTCTCGAAGATTGACCTGGTCCGGGCTTTCCATCAGATACCCATCGCCCTGGAGAACGTTCCGAATACGGCCGTCACCATCCCATTTGGCATCTTTAAGTTCCTGCGCATGCCGTTTGGACTCCGCAACGCCTCCCAGACCTTCCAGAGGTTCGTTGATCGGGTGCTCCGTGGCCTACTTTTAGTCTATGCCTACATTGACGATCTCTTGGTGGCCAGTTCTACCGCTGAGGAACACATGGAACATCTCACAACGGTGTTTGACCGCCTTCAACAGTTTGGCGTTGTTCTCAACCCGTCCAAGTTTGTCTTCGGTGTGTCTTCCCTTGAATTTCTTGGACACCTGGTTGACTTTCATGGTATTCATCCCTTGCCGGCCAAAGTTGCAGCCATCCGTGACTTTCCGCCTCCTTCTTTCAAGCGTCAACTCCAGCGTTTTCTGGGGATGGTGAACTTCTATCGCCGGTTTCTCCCGAACTGTGCTGACACCATTCTGCCGCTTACGAATATTCTTTCTACTTCCAAACGTTCGTTTGAGCTATAAGCGATGCCCTCGCTGATTTTGATAAGATGAAGGCTGCTCTGGCCGATGCTAAACTTCTGATGCACTATGATCCCGTTGCGCCTCTCTTCCTCATGGTCAACGCCTCCAATGTTGCAGTCGGCGTGGTTCTTCAACAACACGTTGTTGGTCAAACTCAGCCCTCAGCCTTCTTTTCCAAGAAGCTAACACCTGCCGAATCACGCTACAGATTTTTGGCCAGGAGCTTCTGGCTGTCTACCTTGCCGTGAAACACTTCCGGCACTTCCTCGAGGGCAGAGACTTCGTCGTTTTCTCTGAGTATAAACCACTATCCTACGCCTTAAAGTCACATTCTGACAAGCTAGACCCACGGGAGCTAAGACAACTGGACTATATCTCATAGTTCACCTCAGACATCCTCAATATCGGTGGGTCACGCAATGAGGTGACTGACACGCTCTCCAGACCCTCCATCGCCCATTTGCAACTGACTCCCGAGATCGATCTGACTGCCATGGCTGCCGACCAAGGCCGTGTTGGTTCACCCTGTGAGGAGGACTTTTCCGGACTCCAACTCCAGGAACTGCTACTGACAACGGCACCATCCTGTGTGACGTCTCCACCACTGCTCTCCGTCCATTCGTGCCACCATCCCTTCGCCGCACAGTTTTCTCTTCCCTGCACAACCTATCTCACCCTGGGAGTCGAGCAACCGACAAGCTGGTCTCTGATCGCTTTGTCTGGCCTGTGATGCACAAGGACGTCAAGGCTTGAGCACGGGCCTACCTGAGCTGTCAGCGAAGCAAGGTCCACCGGCACAAAAAGGAACCCATTGGCACCTTCCCCGGTACAAGGTTCAGTTACATCCACCTGGATATCATAGGCCCCCTGCCTCCGTCCAATGGCTGTTCCTACCTTCTTGTGTGGACCGCTTTACCCGTGGCCGGAGGCTATCCTGCTCCACATTATCGAGGCTTCCACGGTTGTCAAGGCCTTCCTCAGTCGTTGAGTTGCCATCTTCGGCGCTCCATCCACTATCACGACTGATCGCGGTGCTCAGTTTGAATCTAATCTCTTCCAGTCTGTTCTCTCCTTTTTAAGCTGTACCCGCACTACAGCCTATCACCCGGCTGCCAACGGGATGGTCGAGCGGTTTTATCGCCAGTTGAAGGCCTTTCTACGCGCCGCGGCTGATCCGGAGAACTGGATGGACCATCTTCCTCTGGTCCTCCTGGGCATCCGCTCCTCCCTCAAGTCGGACATTGACTACTCCGCCGCTGAACTGGTGTTCGGTGCCCCTCTCCGACTTCCCGGTGAGCTGATCTCGCCATCTCCTCTAGGTGCGGTCAAGGATCCTGCGAACCGCCTGCATCGCCTCCGGCAGTTTCTACGGACACTATCCCAGGTTCCTTTCCGGCCATCTGTCTCCGAGTCTTATCTCGAGAAAGACTTGGTGACCTGTACTCACGTCTTCCTACGATGTGATCGCGTCCTGCGGCTCCTGGAATCACCCTACAATGGACCCTTCCGTGTCATCTCGCGTGGGACGAACACATACCGCATTCAATGTGGTACTAGCGAGGAGGTCGTGACCGTTGACCGGCTCAAGGCTGCTGTCCCGGACACTTCGTCGGACGAGCCTTCTGGTTTTCCGCCCTCTGTTTCCCCTCCTTCTCAACCCTCTATTCCACCGTCCCGCATTTAACCTCTTCCCTCCTTTCCGCAACCCCAACCTGCTCCTGCCTCCAACTCTAACACATCTGCTACTGCCTCCAACTCTGACACTTCTGCCTTTGCTCCCACTTACCCCTCTTTCACCACCCTGTATATATCACCCGGAAAGGACGACATGTTCATTTTCCTCACCGTTTTGTCATCCATATTTTAAGGAACCAATCTTGCCTTCGGTGTCGTTTTCGCCGCCTTCTGTCTTGTAGAGGGATACTGTGGGAGCCTGCCTCGCTGACTCACGCTGGCTTCGTTGCCAAACGCCGCGCAAGTTCTGCCTCTACGCGCGCCGGCTCAGCGCCTACGCACTGTGTTTACCCACAGCTACGAGAGGTCCCGTAATGTCCTTCTCCTATGCTCCCCGGTTGTGGCGGCTCAGTGCTTCAGCCAATAGATGTGCGTATCTCCATCTGGCTGAGTGCATCGCCGAGCCGTCTCGGGTCCACTGCACCGAACACACAACTTGGATTACCGACTCGGCGTGCACAACTCCGCCTGTGTACTCTCGATTTTCTGGCAGTAAAGTTTCTGTCCTCCTACGCCGTCTTGTTTGACTTGTGATTTGGGGGACGCTTCTGTTTGGCGACATTACAACTTGCGACAGCTATTGTTGCGTAATGTTTTAGGCCTCGTGGGCGCGTATAGGTACTGTGTTATGCCGATCGGCGGATTTGCAGTCACCACCTCCTTTCTTCTCGGGTGTCAGCTGTCGGCCTCGTGTGGCATTTATCGGCAGTTCTATCTAACCCTATCTGAAATGACTCGAGCCTTTTTTGGAGTGCCTGGAATTAAGGTCTAAATTTATGGCATCAGCCTACATACCTTATCATTAGCCCAACCGATCAGTCTCGCTTTCCGAAGGGCAAAATTTGAGTTCTGTGGTTAAGTAAAGAAAAGTCAAATTTCTGGATCCCGATCCCAAATTTTAACTGTTACAGGAAGGAATGCAAAAAATTCCTAAACCATTTGGGAGTTGCGTTGATCATAAATCAGCACAACCTATCAGCAAGCAGATCATGAAGCACGAAGACTCCCTGATTTAATATTTCGATTTCAGTGAAGTCCGCGATATGCTCCAAACAGGTTGTTGCATGGAATGTGACTGAAAACAAGGCTTAGTTTTGAGTAATTTGTAGATGTCGCAACTGTCTACCACACCACCTACACATTCTAACCTACAGGTGGGCTTAAGACAGAGTTAAGAAGGCCAAGATTGATAAGGAGAGGGCGTTGGTTGCTTTCTTCAATACAGACCAGAACACAGCTCGTGATTTAGTGTGATAGTTAACTTTTGTGTCAAATATACCGATTGACCTACCCTCACTCACCTGCAGCCGGGTTCAAGATATACTAAAGAAAACCGAAACTAAGGGGGGGGGTCGGGTGTTGGTTGCTTTCTTTAATACAGGCCAGAACACAAACCGTAATTTATTTTTAAAGAATGGTAGACTTTTTCGCTGGATGTATCGACATTCCTGCCCTCACTCACCTACAACCGGTGCCCCTCCAGTGCAAACTGTAGCAATGTGCGTTATCTACCTTATCATCACCCCTGTCTGTGTGAGTTTGTTTCTGGGTGCGACTATATGGATTACATTTTTAATGTGCTTCTTATAAGAGACAGTGAGACCGATGAAACTTCTCACCTGAGTCACAGTGCATGGTGCTGGCCACTTGCGCACCCTTCTGACCTTTCCTTATCGATCTCAGTCCCTGATGCGGAAACAGAATGCCCTGAGTTTTTAAACTAGCCTCGTAGGTCTTTGCATTTCACCGGCTTAGGAAAGAGCCCTGTCTGCTTAAGGCCGTTGAATACCACACGAAGCTTAGGTAAACTGTCTTTGAAGTCCCTCACAAGTGCGAAGGTGTTGTTCAGCTGCCCTAAACAGATCGCCCGCATGACATATGCGAGAAATTGGTTCATAAGTATTTCGAAGATAGACCCATTAGCCAGATCAAAAGCCATGGTTTCCCATAGGGAACTGAGAAGGCAGTTTTCTCACAGTCGGACAGCCTGACTTCTACCTACAATCATCCAGTTGCTAAACCTAGCGTTGAGAAAGTCCAATTACCCGACGGGACATCTATGGTTTCGTCAATCCTAAGTAAAGGAAACGAACCTGTTGTCTTCGTTTAGTTTGTAATAACCACCGAATAACCGTTTCATGGTGATGACGAATAAGGGGAAGTAACGGACTTGATAATCTTAGAATTAAATATTTCATCTATCATCGCCCTTAGCAGTTGCTGGTTGAACACATGCAGCCGTCGATTCGAGGTCTTGCTTTCCTTTTAAATATGAATATTAATGATTTCGGCGGTTGGTTCACATGACTTATAGGCCCAGTTGCAGGGCTGAATTTATCATAAATTGAAGGGTAATTAAGTAATAACTCTATCAAAATCCTCAAATAATAAGCAGGTTCAATTAATCTTGGAGTTGAGTTTTTAAATAGCTCTGCATAATCGGATTTGAGAAGGAAGCAGCTAACGACGTGGCATTTGAAGCGACTTTGACAACAATTTTCCATTTCTTACAGATGATCAATCGCTTCATTGAGGATCTTTTGGGAGTTGCAATGAATTTTAGTAGGCAGATTGTTTCCTTTTCTGGGATTTCCAATTGTAAGGGACTCCTGAGGCTTGGTACTAACTGGGATATCGCCAACTATAGAATCGTCCCGAGAGTTATCGTTCGCCAAGTTCGTTTGGATAGTGCCTTCCTGGAGTTAACAAATATAAATTCCTAACTCGTGCGTCAGGGACAGACATGCTCTTCATCCAGTTACTTGATGGATTGAATGCTCCAAGAACGTAATGTGGGCGAGGATATTATACTATAAGTACAGCACAGTGACGTAGAAAGGTGGTAAAGGAGATTTGCTTCAATAATATCGAATAAAACGTAAAAGTTGAAGGTAATAAATAGAGGGTTAACTCCTGCGATAAGGTCCATTTTTTCCGTGTCGACCATGTCCGAAGAACAATTAAAACCATCCTAATAACACGTCTCTAAGGCGTACCTTGCTTAAGCATGAACTCCAGCTTCAATAATTGTGCCATATAGGGATGGCGGCGAAGATGGCTTCTAAGTTGGCTTATGCTAACTTCGGAGGATAGAATGTACTTTTTTCAATCATTTATTTTCGTTGTAACTTAGGGCACAGGTAAATGTCGGAAATATCAAAAAATTGGAAGACGGGCATGTTTCAAACCGCATTCAGAAAACAAACAAAATTTTCTGGATTTATTATGCAGTCCTTATTGCGTTATGTCTTTATCGATTTCTGCACTGCAAATTGTAACCTTCGTTTGCGGTTCTCGTTATATAGATATTGAGATTACATTCCGGTTGCTGAGACGAAGACGACTCGAAAGCTGGGCCAATACTATCGATATCGATATATTTAAATATCGAAACGTCAGGCGAATTAAAGCATTGTCACAGCGACCGAGTAATCCTTGTCTCAGTTACGTCCTAGGACGCGCATGTTAGCTTGTATTCCCGGTTGCACTTGTTCCCTTAACCCAATCATTTTCCTTTCTATCAAACCTATAAGTGATTAGCTTGGGGTTAATGCACCTTAAGGTGTGCTATGGATTTGCATTTTTACTCTTCTTCCGATCGCACACTTACCAATAATTGGACTTTTATGCTGCAACTGTATAAACAAAGGAGAAGCATCCGTATATTCCAAGATTACATTTGCTTCACTGATTTAGAAATGATTCAATCACACACGTGGTGCGCTCATTCTGTAAAAATCTTTATGTTGACGTTATTTGTTTGCTATCATTTAATCGTAAAAATTTAATTGTGCTATAACTCTGCATTGTTTCACTCCTGTTTTAATTGACTTTAAAACTGGAACTATTTCAAAAATATTGGCGAAAGTGTGTACTCATGGGTGGTTCTCGCTCATTTTTTCTCAATTACCACAATGTGAACTGAGCACTGTGACTGCTTTATCCATAGCTAATGTTTGTTGCTTATCTGCTGAATTTTAAAGTGGATTCAATTAGTCTATGATGTCGAGCACTTTGTGTATGACTCCAATTACGCCCAAATGTCACCAAGAACGTTCTCCATTTTTATATACTTTTAAAGGTTCCACGGATTTGCCTAATAAAGACGTTTTCGACACTCTTGCCACTACTTTAAACGAATCAAAATGTGAAACCCTTTCTCGGGCTGATATTTCTAAGATTCTGGACACTCTTGAACTTGATGCTCCTTTGGTCGATTATTTGGTTGCACACGGAGCAATCTCAGCGGACACAGCAAAGCACCTTTTGTACTGGGACTCTTACTCAGAGGGTGCCATTTCAAAAACGGATACATTGTTAAACTGTCTTGAAATATTCGATGAATCCGTTGACTATCACACTGTTGCGCAGAATCCGAAGCTGACTTTGCTCATCAACGCCCTGAGAAATACTGGACAGCATGCCTTGGCGAGTCGCCTGGATACTGGACCTCGAATTTTGCCATCACGTTTTACCAACTCGTCTGGGACGAAGAACAGGGAATATGACTCTGCGGAAGATGTTGGTAAGTTAAAAGTTTTGATTTTTGTCCCCTTTGACGAAAAGTGCAGTATAGTAACGTTTTCTGTTTCTATGGTACATATTTGTGTAATTTTGAAATTTTCCAGTGATGTTCCTAAAGAAAGGATATAAACCCGGAGGTGGCCATTTTCCAGTCGGTGTATCAAGGAAGACTATTTCACCTGACGCTATGAAGATTTTAAAAATTTTGGAATAATTTTTCTCAAGGAAAGCAACCGTATTTTTTTCTTATTGCGACAAAAATAACGCGCGCAACTATTTTATAGGCCTGGACATACACCTTCCCTTTTAAACTCGAGTGACTGCACTTCAACAATTTACAGCCTGAATTACCCTATGTTCATTACTGCGTCAGAAATCGGGGACTTTAAAGTTAAGCATTATTTCCACCGTTTCGACGGCTCACTTCTGTTTCTACAATTTTCTTTTTGTTTTCAGGACTAAGGCTCCGTATTTTTGTGTTGAATCAAAGGGTCCACTTTGAATCAAACATCGAAACTTGTGTGTCGCTTTCTTTCTCAGAGCGTTTATGTGAAGCTATAGCTTGCGCGGGAACAACTCCACTTAAAATTACAACAGCGCCTTAAGGCTATTTACCCATACTAACTTCTGGGAAACAAAACATTCAGTGAATATTGCTATACGGGAACTTTCATCGAAAGCACCGATCTTAACGTGCAAGCGTCATGCAGTTCCGTGTTGCCATTGCTTGTTTATCCGAATTGTGCTTGCGGGGTCATATTCTAGGTAGAATTAGACTACCTCTACGGTACCGTTTGTCCACGTGATATCAAAATCATTCCCAATGGTATAGTTAAACTCTCGAATTGGGGATTCATGTTACTACTGGTTGAAACTATACCTCTTAATGAGTCTCGTTTCCGTTAAACCTTCAACGCTGTATGCTGATAATTGGCAGTAAATTTTTTCGACCATTTCTGTATTTTTTTCTTTTTAAACCTTACGAGGCTTCTTGATGGCCGGAAGAAAGTCCTGGAGTACATGCGAAGCTCATCGTTTGCCATTATACAAAAATGTCACTGCGTGAACGGCTAACTATCCATTAACATTGGGGTTAAGCAGAATTTCTTTCGACAGTCTACGTGAAATTTGGTCATAGGGCTCTTAGATGCTGGTCACGCTCCAATATATCCATTTAATATTTACCCGACTGTCCAAACTGGCGAAGTGCATGATGCTATCGGCAGCGACTATATTTCTGATCATGCTCCTATTCGAATTAGGCAATGGGTCCTATCAAGTATTAACGCAAGGATAGTGCCTACGGGAAAATGCATTTGCCATTTTTAAGGTTTCTGTCATTTTTACAAGCTTCAGTTTTATTACTGGCCTCTTTACTGTAGATGCAAAACGCCTCTGAAACTCCTTGAGTCGAGGGAAATGGGTCCTAGCCGAAGTATATTCTCCCAAGTAACTCCTGGGAGTTCCTAGATCACACCAGGCCTTGACGCAAGGATTAAAACTGTTGAAATCATACGACTAAAATACGGTTTAGGAATCGGTAGTCCCCTCTGACGATGAGACCACGTGCACTAACTGGTGTGGTCATAATAAATCCTAGAGTAAAATTTCACGAGATACTAAATGGGTCGTATATTTTTTTTCGACTGTACGTTAATAAACGAATTGCTGTGCTGATAAATTATGGTGCCTGGTTTCTTTACCGAATAAAAAAATAAATCCTATTCAGGAGCTTCATTTTTGAGACCTCATCTTCGCACCTAATTATCTTAAAACACAAACTGCAAGACAGGGTATCGACCAGCCATTTGATCGTTAGATGGTGATGCTAAAGTGCTGCGTGCTAAAATTACCGTAGACTTACGTCGTTGCGTCACCTAGGGATGCGATTAGAGTTCACCGAAATGTTCGTCCGCAGAATATGTCATCGGAATTGGAACGGGCCTCAGCATTGGTGATACAAGAAAAGCCTACCACCCCCTCAACACTAGTTGAGGTGTAATTCGGTGAGCAGTGAACCCAATCAAAATAAAAACAAATCTCCTAATTAATTGGCGAAGTAACCGCTTTTTCGTGTTTATCGGCCTATTGTCTTGAGCGTATTCGACCTGGCTTCTACCACAACTACCTGTAGTCATCATGTCTTCTATCCTCTGTCACCGTAATTGGGCTGTTAAATTAATTTCTGGAAGGCCATGAGAACTAATACTATGCCCTGAAAGTTCTGGACCTTGACTAAGGCGCGCAATTAACTCGCGCAAACAAATGTCTAGTTTACTATGAAGAGAGTATCGCTATTCAATAAAGTTGTATCCTTTCACCCATCTTCTTGCATTATGCGATGGTTTTCAAGAAGAATGACATCCCTTGTTGGGTTTGCATTACAATGAATACCTCATTCTTCTTGAAATCTCACTAAAGGAAGCGCAAGCAAATCCTAACTGCTAATCGTTAAAACAAGAGTTTTGATCGTCTGCCTGTTCGGGCTCAGTCTAATCCATTTTCAGGGACTGTATCAGATAGGGCTAGCGCTTGGAATATTTATAACAGGCAATTGCTAGGCCAGTTCCATACTTATTACAAGTAATGTCCCGCACATTCATCGCAACCTACTTTGCGTTGGTATGTTTGAAGCTAGTAGATGGAAGAGAATGCGATCCATTCAAAGAGTATATTCGACTTTTTGATCTAAAATGTAATACTTGTGCACTGAAATATGATATCATTTCACTGCCTTCGTCTTGTGCTTGATCGAGTCTCTCAACACGGATCTTAATTGGCTTCGGCTTACGATATAAAACTTCCCGAGTCGGACATCCTCTAAACTGCCTCGTGCGGCCGACTTAAAAGTCACGAGCTTACTACCTTGAACCGACTATGTTTTTTTTAAGCTGACGCATTTTTTGTATAACTTATAGTTGTATTTGGGCCACGCCCCAGGTAGACTTACTCTCGTGAAAGTAGTGGTGTTTGTTTTCTGAACATTCTTACATGTGGTTGCTCGGACTGACACCTGCTTTTTCCAGCCTTTATTAAATTGGGTCGGGGTCTTTCGATACTTGCCAATTGTCTGACACAGTAAGTTCAGTTTTTCCAAAATGAGTACCTCTGGGCAACACAAATACTATGGAAATCAGTTATCTGGCTTTCGAAAATGAGAAATGCCACTGACTCCGACTTCTTACATGCTTGTTTAGCTTATCGTTCTAAGTTTCGGATACAGATGTTTACACGGTGTTGCGCCATCCATCCGTTTTCTAAGTCGGTAGTTTTTACGTCACGCAGAGTCCAGATACAATTACCTTAGACGTACGCTTCTGGAAGATAATGCATTGGAGCATTAGAACTTAATCTGACATCAGACAAACAACCCGAACACTTTCCCGGTTAATTTAAAGGTACTTTTAGAACGCAAAAATAATTTATTCATCAGGCCACCGTGCTCACTAAATTTGCATTCTACCAAAAAAAGATTACCCGAAGAGCCAGGCTTACTCCATTTGCTTGAAATATCCGATTTGAAATGCGTGGTTTGCAAAGGGACAGTTCGACCGTTGATTTCGACGAGGTCCACCGTGTGCCCCATAGCAGGGCGGTGCAGGAACGGCGACGCGCCTGGCCTGGGCCTGGTATGGAGGCAGAGTCAGGAAGAGGGCGCAGACACCGTCGGCACCCCAACCAGAACACCACATCAACTTTGGGGGTGGCTCGAATACCAGCTGCGTGGGACCCTCATAAACCGCTCTATAGCGTAGGTCGTTTCCATTTCATCATTTTTTTAAAATGACACAATCGTGGATGATAAACAATAAGCGGGACAGGAGGTAGTCAGGCCTGTAAAGAAGGCACATAGTTGAAAATGTAGGGTCTCGGTGGTTAAGCGGACTCAAACAAACCAAGCGCGAAAAGTATTGAGTCAAACACACAAGGGGGTATGTTTAAGGAAATGTTGTTATGTGTGGGGACGGTGTGGAAGAAGTAGCATTAAATTTTTCACACTTATTGCGAATATCTAACTTTGTGAAAAAGATCTCAGTTACACGTGCAGGTAGGTGAGTTAAATATTTTAAAAGATTGCACAGTGACGAGGTTGAATAATAGCTTTGTTGAGTCGCTGCGACATTATTTAGTTTACTGGCTACAAGTTAAAATATGAGTCCATGGAGTGCGTTACCTTGGATAGCACCTTAAGCCGAAACTTTGTACTGATCCTAAGTTCTTTCAATGAAGTACTTATATTGGTGGGGGTGACTGTCACTACAGCATGTTGTAAGTCGAGACCGTATGTACTCACCCAATTTTAGAACTGTCCAATCTCTTGAACTAAGGGGACTTTAGTGTAAGGAAAGGCCTTTTGAATTTTGCCTTTTTCTGTCTGTGTTACATCGTTTTTCGCGCTATAACGTTAGACGAAGGCTTTGTGTCACTTTGACCACTGTACCAGATGCCATCTTCAGTCCGCTGGACTTGCACTTAAACGAATAAGTTAGAGGTAAGGAGGAATGTGATCATTTCTCTCATCTTCCCCACCATAAAGAAGCAGGTGCACTTTTAATGGTAATACACGAAGGATCTCCTGTACGTTTTGGCGGCAAAATGGAAGGAAGGCATCATCGTTTCGCTCGTTTGTTCGTACTTTGCCTGTAAAGACGAAAGAGATCTCGAGGACAGAATGCGAAGAGTTGTATTATATTATTTATTTCTAGCTGTGTCCATTCGTCTCATCGTACTTCTCTTCAAGTCGTCCGTACAGAACATCGCTTGCTGTACGGGCTATTCATCAGACCACATGGCAAGTGGAACTGCTTCTCAGGGCAACGCTGGGATCGTGTATTGCAGATGACAGTCAGACCATCGTATCCGACGAAGTCCACGGTTTACCCCACAGCATGGTGGGACAAAGACGGTGACTTACGTTTGATTTACTTTTTAATGATAGTAGGCTTGCGCTGCATCTCCTCTTTCTTCAGCTGAGCTAGGTATCAAAACCAAGTCAAAAAAACCAGATGAAGGCGTTTTAAATATGATAAAAAGGTGCCAGTCGTGCCTCAGGAATTAATGGCAGACGCGACAACGATCCTTCTCAGAACTGGGGTCTGACTAGAGCGCTATTCTCTTTATGTGGCCGTTGTGACACCTGAGAGCATTTTGTATGAAGTTGGGGAAGACTTCGTGTCGCGCGTGTCAGCGTGAATTTTACCTCGTCAGTAGCTGCGCCCGTGTCCAGTAATCTTGACGCGTAGGACATGGTTGGTAGTAAAAAGAACGATGTAGCGGATGCATAACTGCAAGTCAGTGAATCCATATTTTTTTACCATCTTGTCGTCCGTGTTCACCCCCATTTTCCTTCAAAAACTCCGCACCTTCGTTCTGTTCTGTTCTTCTCAATCCCCATGAGATTTAGTTTTTCGGTTTTCCTCTTCTTCGGCCTATCGCACACTTTATTGCGATAGATTCAGCAACAGTCTTGGCGAGTCCTTATGGCCTCATTTGGCCGAATGTTTCTGTAACGGTAAGGAAGGCGTGAGTCAGTCACTGACCTCTTTCGGCTTTCTGCGCTGTTCAAAGTGGGTTGCTGAGGTTAATAAAAGTTGACGGTAACTATGATAATTTCAGCTAGAGTTTTTCGGGTCACTGACGTCGTATGCGCATTCATGTCGCGTCAGCCTGTAACACTGTTCTATGATCTGCATGGAAAGTAATCTGCGTTAGATACTGGCAGCTGTCACGCAATTTATTGATGTCAAGAAATCCTGCCGTAAACGCCTGTTTTAAATTCTTCAAATACATTGAGTTTGTTACAAAACAATCTGGCAGGTGTCCGGATTGTAAGCGCTGTTCTAGTGCTGCTGCGAGCTCTTCGGCTCTTTAGTAGCGTGCTGACTTCACCCATCTATAAATTTATGTTGAATTGCGGATATGTGCACTGCTCGCTTCAATTTTTAGTGTTTCATTAATAAATTATTTGTCCTATTTTTGATTTTGCAGAAGTGCACAGTCCCACCCCACCCCGCCCATCGCACTGTTAAATTCACTATTGCATTCGCCCATTCACTGTGCATAAAATTAAGCACACAAACTACAATACACCGGGAGATCACAAACAATGCATAATGGTCGAACAGTGCAAAATTGCAGAGCAAAATTTGAGCCAACTTAGGCTTCTTTCAAAACAGTGCTTGCTTCGTGCGCTAATGACCTCATTGTTGTAGGCGGAATCAACAAAGAGGGGTAAAAATCGGTTTTTAGTGTGCAAAATAGTCCAACTGGTTACATATTGGAAATTTAGATGCGAATAGAGAGTAGAAAAAAATGGTGGTTCAGTTTCGAAAGTCCACTGACCTGAGGTGTCAAACCATATCAGCCAATCTCGTTACTGGCCGACTAAAATAGATAAAAGGTCGAGTATAGCTTCCCCTTCAGCTGCAAACGCATTTTGGAAGTGTCACGACACGCTATAATTCTTGGCTCCGAAAACTGCCAATTGGTGGGGCCACTCGGTCCTATATAGGACTGAAGGAGCAGACTGCGACTCTTTCGTCCATGTGTAGTTTTTATGGTAATGCCGCCTATTTTTGATTGCGTATTATTTTTTCATCTGCGTATCAATGCGCCGGCACCCATCGTCAACCGTTTCACCCTCTCTTAGTTTCACTATTAGGGATTATTTAGAGAATCTGAGGTCTGTTTTGCGCTATCCTCTCCATTATAGACTTTTTGTTATCACGGATGACAAACTATTTCGCCGAAAATAGGCCCTAGCCGGCATGCCGTTGTCCGCTAAAATTTATTATACGATTGTACTGTAAGCGAACTTCCACCACTTTAATATTTTCAGTAAGTATTCATTTGTACCACTTCCACGCTCACAGTCTAAGGTTAACACACTGTTGGTTGGATATGCTGCCATCCATATCCCACTTATACGTCCGTTTTGCAACGGTCCAGATTGACCTCGAATTTTGCCATGTCGGCCGGAGGCTGATATCCGTCGACTTTCCTATCTTTGCTGCTGCATTTTATTCCGTTCTTACCCAGTCTCCCTGATGGATGCTAGTAGTTTATCGATTGACCTCTTTGCTATAATCACGACCCACTACGACTGCATGCGTGCTCATTTTAGCGGTCATACTAGTTTTTCGCAACTGCCAAAATCGGACTAGGTGTTATGCAGGGATGCATATTGTAGACTGCCCTCTTCGGTGTTTATTCCAAGCCGTACTTTGTTCGAGATGACAGCAGGTTTTTAAACCGTCCTTTGTCATCATCGGTGCTGGATGTAACTTTGGCCAAAGTTATTAACCACTTTGGGGGAGGGCGCAGACCAAGGCTGCTTCCAACGGCAGTCTCGGTGAGCCAGATAGCCTGGCAATCATCACGTCAGCATTCAACGCAACTGATGAACTTTCAGCCATTGGCGATCGGAATGCCGGTCAAAAAGCAGTTATTGCGTCAAAGGGCAACCATCCACGAGGAAGGCGGGAGCCGTCAATCTTCATAGGTATACGGTAATAGCGCGTGCTTCCCATAAATACCGTAATACCTAGATTCAAGACGTCAGGTGAATGAAATCTTTGTTCCAGCGGCTGTGTATACTTCTCATTTGCTTCCTGAAACCTGCATCATCGTTTTTATCGGCAAAACACATAATTTATTGTGACAGTACTACTGGGGTTATATTTTTGATGATAAATAGCAAGTACCAATGAAAGTCGTCGGACTGTTTTATAGTTGCGAACATTCCCGTTGAAAAATTCAAAAGACATTTTGACGAGCATACGGCTATTTGAAAAGAAGATGTGATCGCTAGGACAAGACATTTATTTGCCCGCAGTTTCGAACTCCGTCGTGGATCCTTCGTCAGAGACAAAGAAATTTGCACAAACGAGTTTGCTTTTGATAAATTCTGTCCAGGCCTGTCATTTATATTTATATGCGGAAAAAATTGCGCTTCAGTTTCGGAAGTTAGTGGTTAGAGCGATGGCTTAGGGTAAAGGCCTTCCCTACTACGCGCGTTCAAATCCCGCCGAACGCCTTGAGTTTTTTACAATTAGGTCAACTTAAATCAAGCAAATCTGCCAAACCTAATAATTACGTCAGCCTAGTAGTCATTCTGGTAGATTCTACATGATTCCTTAGGAAATTTTGCTCGGGCAGTCAGCTTGCTGTTCCATATTGGTGGATTCCATACGAGCGGTAAAGTTGGGCGGGTAATATCGATCCAAGTGTGATTAAATTCATGGCGTCAGCTGGGGCTTTTGTAGCTCAGTGGTAAGAGCGTTGGCTTCCGGTAAAGGTCTTCTCTACTACACGGGTTCAAATCCCGCCGAACGCCTCGAGTTTTTCACAATTGGGTCAACTCAAATATATGGAAAAGTAAAACAGGTGGGTGGGGGGAGAAGGATGCAATAAAATGTCAGCCAGTGTCTTATGCTCAGCGTCAAGGCGTATATTGGCCACCGGGAAAAATAATAATGTACGGGCGGTTGAATTGGTAGCTTTGGGTAATACCAATATAACTATACAGGCCTGAAGCGAATTTATCGAAAGCAGATATATGCTCGCCAAATTGTTTTTGGAATTACAGTCTTGCCACAGCGACTCATACTTTCAAGTAATTACAAATGACTTATTAGCAATGTTGAAAAACTCCCATTGATGTTTAGTTTGAAAATCAAATAAAAATTTCTCAGACTAAACAACCAAACAGGATAGTCTGTGAACGTGTACTTTAGTCGATCTCCAAATGAACATCGGGCGGTTCTTACGGTGTTGTCCGTATGTCGACCGTCTGTTAACTGTTATGCGGACGCGCTAAGTTACGGAATCCGGTTAGACACATCACCGATTAAGTTGCTGGATCCATGAAAGCCAAAAACCAAGTTATTGTGGAGGTGAATTCTTGCATTGTACAGAAGTTTTTATTTGGGTGCATTTCAAACTGAGAAAAAAAATGGATGGATGAATCGTTACAGCTTTGATGGTTTTTGACAACCTTCAAATGTGCTCTGAATCCCATGATGATATATTACTCTTACTGTGTGTTGGATAATTGTCCGGCTGGTTATTCGTTGTGCCTATAAACGAGAAAAACTGTCAATTTTGCCTATCACGACCTGTAGACGATTTCTAGAGTTCGGCAGTACTTTGTCTAAAACCAAACAATTGATTTCCGTTTCGGCGCTATTATGCGTTTACCTCAAGCTGTTCAGAGAAAAATGGCAAGCTGTTTAGAGCACATTTTTCTCACTTCTTCCCTTGAACTCAATGCCCTATTTCTAACGCTGTTTCTTACTGCAAGATACAAAAAAGCAATCAGTTCAGGGCCGAGCCTAGCAAAATATCCCCGGCTGTGGAGTTAGTTATTTGACTTTGTATTTTGCTGCTGGAGCACTCCAAATTTACCAGTGCCATTTGCTACACATATTAAGAGAATATATATAGGATCTCCTTAATCGTAGCCCTCTCCAGCGAGTGACATCCATTATCCTTAAGTTACCCACTTCATCTATTTTGTGTCATCGCTTCATTTGAAAGTAGAGCATTCAGCTAACGGCAGCTCGCTTTTGGAGACTCGGTGACTCGGCACCCAGCCGCAGTCGCCATGTGCGATTCGACTACAGGGACTGTGCTCAGGTAGGGGGCGAAACAGCGTTGTAAACTTGTCTACATAGATAATTTGCGCGCTATTGGGAGTGGTCACTACAACCTCAGCGTTAACTCGTGTGTGCGCGTGCGCGAACGGTGAGTCCCTTGTGTGTACCGTCTCTTTCCAGCCATCCCCTTGAGTCATGGCCAGCGTTAGCGGCGTGAAGCCGGTGATACCGTGTCGAGTGATGCTGAGGTGTGATAGTGCGTTCTTTTTTGCCTCTGGGTCGTATTAATGACTGTAGTGAAGCTAAAGGCGGGTGTTCAAGCGCGCAGTTTTGCGGCGGCCGCTCAGTTTTGATGTCGGAGTTTGGTGAGTCGCGTCCCATGGCGTGCGACCTAAAAAATATCGTGCCTAGTGTTACGTTATTCGCCTTGTCACTTTATTTCGCCAAATGTTCGCACTTCTTAAAACAATCCGACACGGACCAATGGTCGTAAGGACATTGAATGAAGGTAAAGCGCTACGGTTCTGAGAGCTTATATGAACATGGACAGTTATAGTAAAAAATACATGAAGGGAAATGGGTTGTCACTTCTGACTGAAAAGCGCTGCGAAACTAAGAGGTTCTATCTAAACTTCGGCTCAATAAGGAAAGTAATACGTATGTTAGATAAGAATTTGTAGGTTATTTATGGGTTTGCATTTTGTTCTGCCCCAAGTGGTGTGTGTGGGTGCAAGTATGCCTCTCCAGCCATTGTTATTTTAATATATATTGATATATTCACTCAGAAATGTGCGAACACCGATCGAATAGGCTTCCGAACTAAACACAGTTCATGTAGTGGTCAGAGGTCCCCAACGGGTGACCGCCTGCCAGGCCGATTCCGGCCAAGTCATAATAGCAGTAAGGGGGGTATGTCAGCGTCTGGGGGTAACTTGATACAGAACTGTTTCGGGCTTATTAGCCTTCATCAGCCAAGCATAATCCTGAACACCAGCTGGTTGGACAACACAAACAAAAACACTCACAGACGGCGCAGTTGGTCCACTACTGGTGTCTATCAGATAGTTCATAAGCACTTCATCGAACCGCAGTTCATCAGCGCCTCGCCACCTGCCATTTGCTGTCACTACTGATCGGGTATATATTTACTCCGAAATGTGCGAACACCGATCGAATAGGCTTCCGAACTAAACAAAGTTCATATGGTGGTCAGAGGTCTCCAACGTGTGACCTCCTGCCAGGCCGATTCCGGCCAAGTCATAATAGCAGTAAGGGAGCTATGACAGCATTTGGGGGTAACTTTATACAGAACTGTTTCGGGCTTATTAGCCTTCATCAGCCAAGCATATGCACCATACTGCAGTCTGTTTATCTGATTCCTTTTGGCGTTCACCCGAATGCTTCCTTGCGCCAAAACACAGAGACGGAAGCAGAACCCTAGATCACATGGCCGAAAAATTAATAAAAAAGTCAGCTTCATCGGCTGTAGCTTTATTGACAAAGACTATTTATAACCAATTTTCGTGATTAAGGATTCCGGACGGGGGTCTAAAACGTCAAAAAAAATAAAACTATTGTTTCAGTAGTCGCACCTCCTTCTTTTCAACCATTTTTCAGTCAATGCGCGCATATTCAGGCATCACCTATTTTCTCAGTTCATTTCAATTCCAGTCTAACTTTTCTACGAGTGAACGAGAGGATACAAGAACTACAAACGTATGTCTATTTGCACTCTTCGCCTTGGCTCTCCATAGCCATAGGAGTTGAATTTACAATCACTGCACTGCATAAGCCAAATAACTGCTAAAGTACCTGTAATACAAGTGACTGCAGAATTCACTATTCGAGCTGCAGGTGGGTGGCCCTTATACCTGCGCGATGTGTTGATGTTTCAGTTGTCATTGGCCAACAGGACCAGTTTTCGCTGGGACCGTTTGTGTGTGTGTCGGTGTGTGTGACTGTTTGCGGAATGCGCATTTTCAGCTAACGTTTTGCTTTTTAGATGTTTAGATGTTTATCGCTCAATACCCCTTCGTTTTGCTCTCCGTAGCGGTTCAAGTGAATCTAGTTGCGTTGACCGATTCTTAGGGCAACCGTGAACTGCATACATGCACACAAAACTGTAGTTTGCTTTCTACGCGTAGCTGAAATTTCGCACCGCAGTCCTCGTGCCAAGCCGATGGACATGATATCGATCAAATCACGAGTTGTTCTATTTTGGAAAACGATAAGAAAGCCGACATAGAACTATTACTTTGTGTGACAATCTAAACTATGAGTAATTGCGTTTCGGAGACGACAGCGGGCTGCTTCGTTGCTCAAAAAAGCGCCTACGTAACGATATCGTCGCAGTAGCTTTTTTCACAAATTTTCTGCAAAACCCAGCTTCTTTTCTGTCATCGTTTTCTCAGACTCATGAAATGTGTGCATGACTAACTAAAGTATTGAGTAAATTGTACCGCCTCTTCGAAGGCATCGCAAAGAAAACTGAATTTACGAAGTTTGACTGCAGAGGCAACGTTGTATAGATAGCAAAGGCCTGTGTAATGTTTGTCAACTTTAAAGTTTGCCTGATGCTTCGTTAATGATGAATAGCCTTGTCCGTGGAGCGTGTGCGCCCAAACTGTATCATTTAAATAATTTGAAAAATACGGTCCTGCTAGCTGAAATCACACAACACTTAGCTAGTTTCAGTGTTGGCGTCACAAACAATTTGCTTTGCTTTTTATCATGTTAGTGGTGATTAATGTGTTAGCTCCCCCCTCCCCCCATATAACGGTTGATTAGCTCCTGCCCCCTTTAATTATTGCCTGTTTTTCGTGGACTCTTTTTTTCGCTGCCGATGGACTCCCGCAAGAGCCTGGAAGCTCAGGACGAAAACAGATTCGATGCTCGACAATCCTTCTTCCTAATCCATGCCTTTAGATGTTTTATACAAAATAATTAGTTGTTCTGTTGAGTCCTTTCCTTTTAACGCCTTTATCTTACACCGATGTCTGGTAGAAGAGGCAGCTCACTGGGCACACGATAACCAGGCTGAAAATGTATATCCGATCGTTGATAAATTGGATAATCTGCGTTTGCCCTGTTTTACCTGTACTGCACACGCGTTGGTCCCTCAACCCACAATCATTCTCTACTTGAGCAGTTTCCAAATATATTACGTAGACCCAGATTAATGTCTTATGCGACAGGTGAACTCACAACAACCGTTGCTGTTTATCCGGGCATTGGTGACTTCCGTGTGAATTGATGTACAGTGGGAAAAACTTGCCCAATGGGCATCCTGGGTCAAGCCATCTAGAACCGAGTTTCGGCGCAATGGCTACTCATATATTTTCCTCCAGCAATCCCTGAACTTTAGCACAAAGACACTTGTATTATAAGAGATCCGTGTTCTCATGTCTTGCCCAAGTGGACGCGTCTCAACGTTTTGGCTTCGAAGTTTTAAGTTCCTAGGAACGCAACCGCGTCGAAGCCATGGCTACTCTGAGTGACTACTGATTAGCCATGGAAAATTCCCCCTCATACCCTAATTGCTCCGTCTTTTGTATTAGATTCTCTTGGCGAGACGCATGGTTCCGTACGCAGACGAGGTCAGCTGCGTCTTTGGCTCCAAGTCGCCGCCATAAAGGTGAACCCCGCCAAATACGAAAAGCTAATCCCACCACCCACTGGAGCCGCAACAGCCAACGTCGGTGGTAAGCCACGCCGAGGACGATGGAAATCATCTGCTACTCAGGACGACTCTGAACCAGTGAAACAGTGAGTCTTCCTTGTAAATCCCTCTTCAGGTTTACAGGTGTCTACCTGAACCTATTGTGCCAAATCCTAGTACTTTGCGTGTTCACCAGGGGGTGTAGTGACACGCTTATATGCGGGTTCGCGCTGCACCTGTTTCCACCTCTGCTCTGTCCTGACATCGGGACCACGTGATGGAGAATGAGGGTGTGCGGTAGATGCTGCGCAAGTCTTCTGTCACAATAAATTTACTCGCATGCAATTCACCGTTTCTGCTGCTGCCATGTTGTGGGCACATCGCCACTTGTGGTTCATTTGCCGTCATTAGCCGTTCCTATCCCAAACACAAGCGGCAACGACAGGGAATGTGAACTTGGGTCATTCAATTTAGGGAAGTGGAGACTACCACTAAGCTGAAAATAGTTATTTCCATTTATCCCTTTCTCCGCCACTTCTGCAGTATTGATTACCTGTCGCTATGCGGCTGTTATCGAGTGGGAGCACAGGGCGAGATGCAACGAGCATGTTTCTTCCTGCAATCAGGCCGCTTAATATTCACTTTCACGGTACGTTATTTATATGTAGACTGGGTTATAAGTTGAAAACTCTTGCTATCGCAGATAAATTACTAATTTCCGAAAGAAGTTTGCATGATATGCTTTTAAGTGGCCAAACTCAAGGTGTTTCACTTCGCCCCTTAAAATCCTCAGTGGACCAAAAAAGTTTCCGGTCCGCACTGTAAGCTGTCATCATAGGTCACTAGCATAATGAAGGAGGTGAAATTAGGGGACCGGGGAACAATTCTTCAAGGAATAGAGATGCTGTCTTGTATCAGTATATCATTCAAGTAAACTGCGCTGCTGTGATGTACCACCGGATACTTTAGTCCGATTGTTTGGTGTCCTTCTGTTTGGTCTTCTGAACTGGCCGTCGCGCATACGTCTTTACTAAACTCGACTCGGGGCAATTCTTCTGGAAATTAAAAGTTCGCAACTGCACGACGTAGCAGATATTTCCATTTAGAAGATAGTAAATCGTTATTTCCACTAAGGTCTATCTGTGCTAGATTAAATATCGTATACGCCTAAAATGCGATTCCGGATAGCAATACTTAATTTGCGTCTTAATATTGAGTGTCATACAACACGCGTTTTTTAGAAAATTACCCTTTGAAATTTCCTAAAAGTGTATTTTTCAGTTAAAAAAGAATGTTTTCGAATCTCGGATAATTTTGAAACTTACTGGTTATTGTCCTTGCGTTTGGCTTTTCCAATATGCAAACCCTACACATTTCAGTTAAGGAAAATCCTACGTCCTAAGCTATTATGAACATCTCGCGTAAGTCTCATAGCATTTTGCAATGGTGGCGGACTTTGTAGCATACACCATAAGTGGAATTAATATATAGATAGATACAATGTCATTTACGAAGACATTTAACGGTCATAATTACAGGTTTTTCAACCAAAATATTCCATTTCGGGGTAAAGCATCTGAAGAAGCGGTAAATTTTTACTCAGTCGTACAATAAAGGACATTTTAGTGCATGTTTTCTATCGTATATGCATAAGGGCATTATACATTTATGGAAAAATCCACACTACTTGAAGCATAATTTGATAGTTAGCGTGTTGTTTGTCGTTAGCCGGCAAGACCCCCGTTGAAAAGTGGGCACCTGGTGTGACCGAATTATCTTGGGATTATGCTGCATCGTAGTCAATATTACAAACCCATCTAAGTAATTCTTTCACGAGTTACGGCCTATCGGCCTACTATGTGTTCGAAATTCCAGGGTGTTTCATTTTTGACCCTATGAAACGCTGATCCATGTAGATAAAAACCATATGCATGCCTGCACATGCGTGCTGTAACTAAAGCCAATCGCATCAACGGAACTAAACAGATTTTGCAAACCCGTTCCTCTCGACAACCGCGGGGGCTGGCGGCAAACTGATTTACCGTTTCTTCAGGCAACTATTGATTTTTGGGCGGCCGCCGTGTTAACTTCAATCACTCGTTTCTATACTGATCTAGCCAACTTCTTACGAAACGTTTGGCGTAACTGTTCACGGCTCTACCCCTGTTCAGTCCCATTGCCGGCGTCATATTTTTTCATACCGCCAAAGATGGGCGCTATTTGTGTAATATATTTCGGTCACGGTGCGTCTTTGCTTTTGCTTCCTGTTTCTTGCACACGTGGAGGGAGGGGGGAAAGGGCATACTATGATGAATCATTTTTGCGCTTGCGACGAATGTTAAGGGATCAAGACCTGACAGTTGTTGCAATTTAGCCCTTTCCCCTGATGCCGTCGTCTTCCCACTGGGTGTCCTTGTCTCTGCTTTCCTACACCCCCTTAGCTTGCACCTTCTTATCTCCCCTTAATGGATCTGGCGACGCCTGAAGTCACACCAACAGCTGATACTAGCACAGGTCAATAGGGCAAAAATGAACGTCGACTACTGCAGTCAAAACAAGTGTCCGCTGTTCCAATCCATCTCCACGGTTGAGTTTCTCTACTTCCGCTGGCAGACCGCATTATCTTAACTGCTGACGGTTCAGGCCCTCCAATCAGTTGTAAGGTCCCTACTGTCTCACAGATTTCTTCCGTCTGCTGCTCGAAAATTTTTTCTCATTCATTTTGAAGCACCGAAGAGTTGGCCGACGGCAGTCCTTGCAAGACAGGAGTCAGAGTCCTTTGCCAAGCCATTGATCTACAGATTTCGAGGATGATGATAGAATTATCTTGAATTTACGCTGATCTCGCGGTAACCATAAAAAGCGACTGTATTTCTTGGCAATCTGGAATTTTGACCAGATCTGAGTTCACTGTTCAAAGCCTATGGGCCGTCAAACCGGACAGTCAGGGGTAGGTTAACCTAGCCTCCGGTGAGTCGATTGGTCACAGGCATTTTTAGTGCTGACTATGTAGCACTTATAAGTGGATGACAAGGAAGTAAAATTGCAAAAATTTAAAAATTGCTCGGGAATAAGGGTGACCCATTTTAAAAATCTTTTAGGATACTAGTGCTCTTTTTGCCGCATTATTGTCTTCGACAACGAATAGAGGGCTCAGCTGTTTGAAATTCATCTAGAGAAAATATTAATTCCGGAGTTATTTTCTCAGTTTCTCGAACCTGTCGCATGCTAATCAACGTCTTCCCATCTGGTTCTTCCCGAATATTACTATTCGGACGATGAGACTGCTGGAACTGACGCATATTATCTAGGAAACTGGTAACTTTTTATAGATACACCTGGCGCAGTTGCCGCAACTCCCTCTATCTTGCTTTCGGTAAATGTGTCGCGCAAAAGTAAATAGCAGTGTTCACACTAGTGAAGGACCGTCTGTAACACTTGAATAACTGTGAAGTAGCTAGAGATGTGGAACTTTTCAACCAAAGCAGTCTCAGCCCTTCTTACTACCAGAATAGACATCTACTGATCGACAGTGCTGAAGAGTCTAATCGGTGCTGGTTTCTGCTGTTGTTCTGCCAGCGACTAACCTAGACAAGGCAGACGGACCATGGCCATCCGTAACTTGCCAGATATCGGTTGTGCATGACTGCTTTTGGGGAAAAGGTTTCCTGTAGCTCGTGAACTGGAAAATAGAAGCCGCAGTTCACCTCTCCAGCACAGGATCTTAGCGCTGCAAGCTTGTGCCAGGCAAAGAGTGTAGCTTTATTTGATGATGGCCGTCGATCACCATGTTCTAAAGTGCTTTGCCTTGCAAACATTTTCTAAGTGAGAACAGGATGTCGGGAATAATACGTATTGTCGCTGACAGGAAAACATTCCGCAGTGCGTCTACCACATTAATAATGATCGTCAGTGCACGCTCTGAAGTTGTTACCCATCCAATTTCTAACTTCTTACCGTCTAATAGCCAGTCAGCCCTGAAGTCTCTGAGATTTCCATTACCTATTGATTCCTTTCTCCATCCTTTAAGGCGATTTTTGAGCCAGCTTGCACTTATCGAAGACATAACCCCTCCAAAAAATAATGGGGCTTGCATTGTGGTAAAATTCAGTTCCCTATGTAAGTGCACAGCGCCACCATAGCCCTTAGTCAAAATTGTATCTGCTATGGTAACCTATGCCTCATTATTGTTCCTGATTTTTTTCTGCCCTGTCGTTCATTTGGTCCGGAACGGCTTGAAAACGTTTCCATCACCAGCATTTGTCAAATTGTACTTTTTAAATCTCAGAATCCTGCAGACGTCCCACGGAACTTCGTATTGGATCAATTTGGAAAGCATTCATCGAGTTGTTCAGTCACCTACACGCCGTTCACTGACTGCCAATGGCCGTAAACAGTCCTCAAAAGCCCAATGCCCTACACCCACAAGAAAAGGTCTGCATTGTTTCAACTTTTTCTTCTGCGGATTCCGAAAGCGGCGATCCGACTGCGCCACCGCCGACCCGGTCCCCGTTTCACCTTCTCCACCGAAGGCTGCCAACGACTATAGATTGCCTTCCTACGTTCTACCTCTTTCAAACCCCCACGCGGAAACTGAAAACACAACTACCGAACCTAACCCCGAGGAGGATGCCGAGCTCGAGCGCCTGCGCCGTGCCAAGCTCACTCTCCTCGACGAAAAGTCAAATCAACTGTTTGCGCTGCTAGCTGACTCCTCCTCCGGCTTGCATGATGCCCTAGTGAAGTTCCTTGAACAAACCAGTGGAGTGCTGGTACTGGGCTGTCGCGCCGAAACTCCGCCCTTCGAGAACAACACTGCAAGCAATCAGTTCATTCCCGCGTCATCACTTCAATCGACGGCCCCTGCTTTCGCAGTGACTATTGTTGCCACGCAGCGTGAAGCCGTCAAACGCCTGTTTTCCTCTGTCACAATAGAGCCTCACAGTGGTGAACAGGAGGACACCAACTGTTCCGGTGTGGATGCGTTGCCGCCAGTTAGCCAGCTCTCTGCGGCTCTCGAGGCGGTTCTGACAGAAGCCGGTGCCCTAGAAAGTTGTGATATACAGGCCTTACGTCTTGCTGTGGGCCTACAGACAGAGGAGATCCGGTCGGCTCTCTCTGAACTCACGGAGTAGGGCCTATCCTCCGTCCTCCCCCCCCCCCTATCTCGACCTCCAACCACCCCTCCCCGCTTCCTGCTCGTCTCGCAGTCTAGTGATAAAAAGAAACCGGACAGCTACTGTTCCAGCTGCTTCGTCTTCCTCGCCGCTACCTTTTTCCAGCTTTATAGCATATACACGCTTTTGAATGCCATCAAGCCTAAGCTACCTGTGGTCTGCATTTGTTTCAGTCAGTTTCGCGGCTCCGCTGGTTGCCTGTGTACTTTTCGTATCTAGTCACATGTCTTTTTTCTTTTGATTATTTTGCCTTTGCTTGTATCTTTATGGACAATTACGCACACCTTATTTAGATGTTAAGCTCCCTCCCACCCGTTCTGATCCCATTGCTTTACCCCCTGAAAGGACATCTCCCCCTTGCTTGCCCACGCAGGATATGCGTCGATCTCTTTCGCGCCAATCAGTGACACTCTGATTTGTATGAAAAAGGTTATGATCTTTCGATTACTTGATTTCTGTTGCACGTTTAGGTTGGTTGGTAGCCCTTGTTGGATCAGGGTCCCCGCCGGAGTCCAAACAGGGTGCAGTTGGGAGACGGGGAAAAGCCGCGACTTCAACCGGCTTGAGCCAAAGGTCCACGGGGGTGAGTTGATTGCTTGACCAGAAACTGCAGGCGAAGAGATGTCGGCAGTCATGCGGCGAGATGCCGCAGTCGAGTATAGACGGGGCGAGCCGGTGTTGGTACTGGCGAAGGAGCATGCAGTAGCCACTACATAGCTGTACCAACGTACAGCGAGTGACCGTCAGGAGCGAGAATCCCAATTGCTTGTAGCTAAAGACGGAGAAAAGCTGTGACCTCAACCGGCCTTAGCTAAAGGTACGCGGGGATGAGTTGGGTGCTTGGCTGGGAACTGCAGGCGAAGAGATGATGTCAGTCATGCGGCGAGACGCCGCAGTCAGGACAGCTGTCGGGTATGGACGGGTCGAGCCGGTGTTGGTACTGACGAAGGAGCATGCAGTAGCCATTGCGTAGCTGCGCCAGGGTACAGCGAGAGACCCTCAAGAGACGTCGTTCCGAGGCCGCAATCGGAGGAGGATAGCCGCCCAAAAGGACCGGCGGGCGGTAGCTGCATTTTGCGTCCACAACAGCTCTCTGGTGAAGACGCTGGAAGCCTGACCTACCCATTGATGGCTCTGCCATCAATGGGTAGGTCCGAGAGAGACGAGGCGATAACTGCCTTGTGGAGAGCTCGAATAGACGGCCGAATGTTGCGGCTAGGCTCAGGAGCGTGGAAACGATGGTGATTCGGATTGAGGGAGGTGAGTGATGAAGGAGGCTGAATCCCAATTTCAATTATCAAATTTCTGCAATCTGGTGCCCCTCTTTCCGGTGGTTTCTACTGTGGATTTCATTTCTCTTTCTTGTGCCAGTAATTACCTAATGCGTGGGCCAAAAATGCATTTTAATTTCACCAGTCGTGTGGAATAACCTGTTTTGATACTTCAGTATCAGTATATTGAGGGATATGTATGAAAAATTCCTTTGAGTGCCCTATTTGTACATATGTGCAGTGGTAGCAGAAAATTTGTTTCTCAGACTGTTGGTGAGGTCAGTTTTCTTGTGTCATAGGATGAAAATAGGAGCAGACAGTGAAAAAACTCCTCAGGGATTTTTAGGAGAAAAACTGTCGCCCTTGATAGGGTAATGCGTGGGATTTAGGATTAAGATCTTTACAGAAATGATACATGGACTCATCTACTTCAAATAGATTGCAATTATTGGAATGTGAATCTTTTCGCCCAGGGTTCAGCATTGGCTGTGGACTATAGGTTGACGATGCCTCCTCATGTTGATGAGAGGTTGTTGGGTTGAAACGAATTCACATTCTTGGGGCAAAGAAGGCGTGATTTCGGAGAATGTCAGCCTATGAACCTGATGTTCGTGGCTAGTCTATTATTTACCGATTGGGAGTGACAGTCACATCGTGTACGTTTATTTAGTCTGAAAAGCTAATTACACTGCAAGTAATTGTAAATTTGCACAAGGGAAAATGGTATGATGGACTGCAAACGTGGTTGTACGCATTAACTTTCTCGTATACAAGTTAGGTGGGTGTGTATATCGTAGCTCTTGTTGATCAGGAGTCCCCGCCAGAATCCCAATTGTTTGTAGTTAAAGACGGAGAAAAGCTGCGACCTCGACCGGCCTTAGCTAAAGGTACACGGGGGCGAGTTGGGTGCTTGACCGGGAACTGCAAGTGAAAAGATGTTGACTGTCATGCGGAGAGGCGCCCCAGTCGGGACAGCCGTCGGATGTGACTGCATCGGTCCTGTGTTGGTAATGGCGAAGGAGCATGGAGTAGCCACCGCGTAGTTTAGCCAAGGTACAGTGGGTGATCCTCAGGAGCTGTCGTTCAAAGACCGCGATCGGAGGTGGAGAGTCGCCTAAAAGAACCGTGGGCTGGTAGCCGAGTTTTGCGTCGACAACGGCTTTCTGGTGAAGACGCCGCCAGTCTTTCATGATGGCAGAGCCATCAATAGGTGGATCTGAGAAGCGAGGCGTCAGCTTCCTTGTGGAGCTCTAATCGACGGATGAACGCTGCGGCGGGATTCAGGAGTGTGGAAACGATGGCGATTAGGATGGCTGGTTTGCAGACAGGTCCACCAAAACTTGTGGCCTAAGAATACGTCGTGAGGGGCGACCGGCAGGACAAAGGCCTCTGCTTGAAGGTGATCGATAGGCGACATTTTACAGCAACCCGTGATTGAGCGGATGGCAGCGTGTTGTGCTGACTGAAGGCAGCGGAGGCTGGAAGAGCTGATCGTAGGAGACCAGATTGGTGCCGCATAAGTGACATGCGGCTTGGCAAGCACTTTGACGATTGAAGTCCTTCGGGTCCAGCGTGAAAACAGAAATGGACGACTTGGCTGCGGGGATAGTCAGCCCGTGCTGAGTGAAGAAGTTTATGACAGGAGGCATGCATTCTGAGAGGAGCTGCGCAGCCCGATCAATGTGATGGTGCCAGCAGAGGAGGGTAGCGTCACCAGCGTCTGACACCACCTTCGCAGGTGCCTGAGGAAATGGGAGCTCTCGCCCGTAGATGTTAAGCAACGTCGGACAGAACAAAAAGCCTTGATGAACGCTGCGGGTCTGTTTACGGGGCTTAGAAAATGCGCCGCGAGAAAGGACATGATCGTGGCGGTCACAGATATAAGCCGCAAGCCATCGTACCAGGCCAGTCGGGAGATTCAGGGTGACAAAGTCGTGCAAGAGCTGATCATTGCGAACGCAGTCGAAAACGCGTGACAGGTTGACTGAGACTGCCACAGTACCGGAGGAAAGCTCCTGTTGATTGAAGCCCCCGAGCATAGCGTTTCCGAGCTCGAAAACCGCGTTGTGTTACCACAACCTGACCTGAACCCATGTTGATCGCAAGACATATCCGCTGTAGGTGCTCGAATTGGCCGAATGAGGCCTTCCAGGGTCTTCGCCAGTGGACTGGGAATGGTAATTGTGCGATACGAAGTCACTAGACTGGACCCTTACCAGCTTTGACTAGGGATTACTGAATTAGTCAGCGAAATGTTGAAATGGGCAGCCATTTGCGTTGTTAGGCGAAAATGGAGAGGTGCCAGGCCAGCTGATCCTAAGGCTTTCGAAGCTTTCGCTTCCCTGACGGTGGCAAGGATAACACCAGCAGAGAAGGAAATGTCTGGGGACAGTGTTCTATGCAGGGGCGCTGGCTTTAGGAACTGGACAGCGAGTGGTGCGATACCAAATTGTTCATCTTTGCGGCGATCTTGCCGTTCTTCAAAACGAAGTTTTGTCCCCGAAGCTGATAGACATGTTAGATGTGTCAGCCCAGGGTTGGTCAGATTTGTAGAAGCTTCCATTTGGCAGCAGAGTTGCCACGGAAATTGTAATCTGCAATTAGTCCACGCCAGCGTTGGCGTTTGCCGCCGTTGACGATTTTGGTAATCAAGCCGTTCAGTTCGCCGATGCGGGGGTCATTGGCATCACGTGCTCGTATATTACCTCTCTCGCGTTCCAGGCGAATAGTTGGGACGAAGTAGGGGCAGGCGGCCGTTCCAGATGTGGCGACTTGCTGCTGTCAAGAGCAGTTGACGAAGGGCTCATTCCATCTTGTGAAGGCAGGTAGGAGGCGGTAGGAGATCAATCTCAGCTTCGCATTCGGCGGTAAACACTGCCCAATCGGCTCGCTTGAATTTGGGTTGGGCGGCCCGGTGTGCTATAAAAGTGCAGCTATTCAATATTTAAGGCGGGTGATACACTGCCTGCGCCATGACTAAGTAGGCCTAATAAAAGGCTTGTTCAAATGAGCGGATCAGTACTTCAGTTGCTTCACAGTATAACTTTTAGCTCGACGTCATCGGCGGAACCTACAGCAGCATGAGAAAGCCAAAGGCTTGAGCTAACCCAGGGCGGCTTTTACGCGATAACTGGAATGATTGAAGACAACGACTGATGATCACCGGGTTTCGAGTAGCGGTCGTTCAAGGATAGCAACGATACGGGATCACTAGTGGCTGTTGAGCTTAGTGCATGGTAGTCGAGCCACAGTATCGTCTCATTTGAACATCCCTGTAGACTTAAGATAATGTTTTTGAAGGAATGCGATTTAAAGGTAAGGAGCCAGCCTACAGCATCGTGGTAAAATTAAATTTCCGGGTGCGAGCCTAATGTGGAAATCTAATGGAAAAGTAATTTAGGCGGGTCATTGTAAGACAGGAAACGTAATATTAAGGCCTGTGTGGCTGGAGTATGAGATTAAAACGGGAAGTCCGAAGAGTAATTGGCGAGCCTACGTACACTTTCAATAAATTCTCATCAGGCCATTACATTTATATGGGAGGGGGGTAAAGCGTAAAAGGTAAAATTGTAGGCAAATTACGTTCAACGTTACAGGCAAATTAGTCCGGGGGATAAAGTAGGGGGTGGGGTAGTAACAAGCGGCTGATTAAGCGGTAACGTTAGGGAGAAGGGGGGGTGGTGGAGGCGGAGAGAAGAGGCTTGGGGAAATGCCGGCAGTTAGGTGGCCGTTGGCCATGCTAAGCTTGGGGCTTGCAGCAGGTTCTTCTGCGCGCACAAAATTGGCTTCCTCAACCGGATAGCA
>JAYGXS010000001.1:43839765-43919589 GCA_036362985.1 Ligula intestinalis | reverse complement strand
CCCCACCCCCTACTTTATCCCCCGGACTAATTTGCCTGTAACGTTGAGCGTAATTTGCCTACAATTTTACCTTTTACGCTTTACCCCCCTCCCATATAAATGTAATGGCCTGATGAGAATTTATTGAAAGAATACGTATGCTTGCCATTACTCTTCGGATTTCTCTGATGGGAATTTTCGCAACCTTAAAACGGGACGGTTGTTTGAAACTAGGATGCAGCCTCTTGCGGCGGTTTTTTTAAGTGAATGAATAATTAATTGGCATGGCCCCAGGCCATCCAAAAATGGGATCTGTAAGCCATTAACAGAGGTTGATAGGTAGGAGAAATATGACTGGCGCAAACAGGAATTCAATCTGAGACGAACGTAGGCCAACCAATAGGAATGGAGAAAGTTTAAGCCACACCCAAAAAGGCGGGCAGATAGAATCAACAAGAATTTTATCTCGAAATGTAATAACCCCCCCCATTCCCAACCGGGAACAATGTCTATAGATCTAACCTCCGACTTGCTTACTTATAACTGATTCAATTAGTTCCTGTCGTTGGATGAATCGGCTTCGAGAACGTCAATGATGGCGGCGGCCCATTGGCGGCGATCGGAGGCGAGCTCCTCGCAAATGTTAACCCAGTACTTGTTTCAGTGTCGCAAACAGTAAACGATTGCGGGGCCCGTGCGTTTGACGTCTGACTTCACAGCGAGGAGCCACGTCTTCAGTTGACCATCATCTCGGTATCTTCAGTTTGCACTACGAGATGGATTCACGACCCATCTGCAGCGGTCCACGGATGGCTTGCGCAGGACATGGTCAACCCATTGCAATCGTCGATGCTGTATTTAAGATGCTAGACATGGTCGTTCGAAACACCTGCGATATAGTTCAGCATTGGAAACTCGATCCTTCCAGGAGACTTTTAAGATGCGTCGAAGACACCAAGGGTCGGAGACTTCGATCGATAGAAGGTCTGTCTTTCTGACTGGCCGTGTTTCGCAAGCATATATTGACAACGGTCTGATAGATGCTATGTGTATCAACGCCTTCCTACGTAAGCTGATCTCTGAGTGAAACAAGAGTGAGCTGGCTAGCAGCCTAAATGCATTTTAAGCCTGTGCGCTTCGCTTCCTTAATTCTACTTTGGCCTGTTCGTTGGCTAGCATATTCCAGCCTAAATGACGGAAATAACTTACTCCTTTGATGGGTTGACCACTGCTAAACAGTGATTGCATTGGGCCAAGATAAGTAGTCAGGAACTTCGACTTGCATGCATTAATATCAAGACCAACAGTTGCAGCGAAGCTATTGATTTGATCTAGCGTTGAATGTAGTGACTGAGGTTTATCACCAAGTATGACAATGCCATCGGCATACTCCAGGTCAGGTACTCTGAATTCAGGGCCCATTTCTCATCCAGTATCAGGTAGAATTGGTCTCTGCACTACCCAGTCGACCAAGGAATTAAAAAAAAACGGGGAAAGGCATCCTTGTCGAACTCCAGAAGTTAGTCAGAAAGAATCTGACTCTTTACCAAGGACTCTTACTTGAGCTGATGTTGTGCTATAGTTGGCTTTGATCAGATTGAGCAACTTCATTGAAAGTCCGTCAGCAAACAAGATTTGTCATAAGGCCTCTCTGTCGATGAAATCAGAGGCGGTCTTGAAGTCAATGGAACGGGCAGGGGTAATCTGCTGATTCTGGGGTCAGTGTTCCATTGTGTTACGCAGAATGAAGAGCTGGTCAACACATCCTCTACCTTGAAAAAAATCCCCCTTGGTCAGAACGAGTGCGCAAATTGCGCTTAATCGAAAATCTATTGAAAAGGTTGATCCTGTGTTCGTTTGTGGATAATGGTGGAGGAGCACGTTGTCACCATCCTCGTTTAGAAATTTGATTTCCCTCGATCCAGTTTCTGGAAGACAAACTTCTGACAGATAGACAACGCCTACTTTATAGTCCCACAATGCGCGTGCTAAAGGTGTTTGACTTCCGGCACCAAACGATGTCCGCACATTTCAGCAACCGATATTCAAGTTGTGTCGCAAATTTAGGGTACTGGCCCGCATATTTGACACTCCAGGCACGAGGCAACCACGGAGTGCGTCGCTTCCCGGGGACGCCGCAGCAGTATTGAGATCCGTGATATTCGTATTTTCCATGCAGTTTCTCGGGAATTTTGTTGCAGGTACCGTCTCCAGTGATACCGGCCATTCCCCTCCGTTAGCCGTGAGTATACACACGTTGTCCGCATTCCACCACGAGGAGGTCGAGGGTTGGATTTCAGTCAAGACTACCCAAGAGTATATCTCTTAATTTCACTTCCATTTCCAGATTCCGCGTCAATTGTGCATATGTTTTCGCCGTTAAACACGGCTTTCCGTGTAGGTGGTGCAGCAGCTTGACTCGCAGTAGGATGCTGGTTGAACGGTAGTCTTAAGGCCATCCTGCGGCGCGCACGTACAATACCACTTGCCTGAAGGTAAGCGAAATGCGGGGGGAGCAGCGGTAGTAAGTTGCATAACCGAGTCAAATGACGAGGAAAAGTACGGGAAACTTGGAAACTCCAAATGTTAAGAGCAGCCCGCATTGGGCACGCCGGACGGCACTTCAATCCGGATAACGGACGGCTGATAGCCGATCCACCGCATAACCGCACGTCCCTGTGGGTAATGCGTTTCGGTTAGCGGACAACTATGCTGGCGCACGCTACTCGAAAGCTTTCGACAGGGGAGGGGGGGGGTAACTAAACAAGGTATGACCGCATCAAGTAGGCTTTTGGATTAAAGGTAGCTAGTAAGCATGCTTTGCATGGGCATCCCCGCCGAGGCCGGACAAGGAAATCCATTCCTACGCCGGTCATGTGAGAAGGTCTCCAAACCAAACGTGTCCTGTTGGTTTCAATACCCACCCTACCTGCGGCCAAAGTGCTTCTTTTACAGTAATTCCGTTTTTTCGATCGCCAGAACGCGTGCTGCAAATGAATTCAGCAACAATGTCCATGAGCCAGCAGTTTTGCATATTACGCCTCCACCGAATTATAAACAAGCCCTTTGGTGTTGGGCTATGCGGCAGTGCATGCGGCGTTTCCTCTGAATGATTTAATTTAGTAGGGTTCAGAAATCAGAATTTTGCTTGCCAAATGTTGAGGTACGAATTAATATGTCCAATATATCAGGGGATAGAGGCCTCGGTTTTTCTTACACATCTGTCTGGAATTCAGGATAGATCAATTTGACTTTCTTTAATGAGAACTGGAATAACTTGCAATATTTGGAGGTGCTGTTATCGCATCGACTCTCATTAATTTCAAATTTGCTGGAACTTATCTCCCAGTTCTAAGACGCACCGGTTCGTGGATGGTGCACTGTTCAGCCTGTCAGAAGTTCTTCTGCATTGTCTGTCATGTTCACCAGAATCTTTTGAAATTCACATCAATAAGATAATTGTCTTAACCGGATACTCATCAAAAAGGTTGGATTTAAACATCTTAACTCGCACCCGCACTACCGGATTTCTGGCATATTGTGCAGTTAGAGCAAACCTATCTTATTGGCAGCTTGCAAAGACGCGATGCTGCTGAAAATCTACGCAAGAATAAGTTCACGCGATTTTAACGAATAATCCATTTGGTCCTCTTGAGGAGAGTTAAGTTACTTTAACGCACAATGATCACAAGAAGGCCTAGTTCAGAAGAAGATGCCCACTTTAGAAAGAGTTTTATTTTCCTGACGTTTCAGATTCCGTCTGGAATCCTTAATCATGTATAATGATAGGATTGTGGGATAGAGACACGTCGGGGTTAACAATGTGGGATACAATGTGTTCCAGCCAGATAATAGACGAGAGAACGTATCCCAACATGTTAAAACTAGTTGAATAGAATAAGGCGTGGAAGGCCATAGTGTAGGTAGGAACAAGCGTAGTATGTAAGCAATAGAATAAGTGACTTCCAGACGAGTGCAGTCCAGAGTCGCATTCTGGCAAGTCGATCACCGGGTCTGGAGGTCTGCAACCGAACAGTGAGTCGTCGGCTCTGGAAGTGACTGAGCGTAAACATCTCACCTGCATTTGGAGCACTGGTCTCGCCTTGTGAATTGATTGGCTAGTGAGGCTAGACCACCTTGAGAAAGCCAGCCAGGAGTGACCTTGAACGGAGGCCTTGACTATGGTGTCTTGCGTACGCGTGGTGGGCACGCCAGACATGACCTAGTCCGCGCGGCGTCCGAGGAAAGCATGACTAAGAAAGGGGGTCGCTACAGGATAATCGGAGGCACGCAGTCGCAGCCAGTGGCCGCATCTTCTTCTGAAGGCCTAGTTCCCAAAAAGGTGGCATTAATTTGGTTTCAACTGATTCGGCATGGTTCATTGGACAGGTATCTCTAACCCAGTTTTTATTGGCATACGAGCTTCAGGTCACACTGTCTTGCGAGTGTTTACAAAGGTCATCGGTGGGGACGATGTTAACTTATGTTTTACTACCCGCTGAATTTATGTTTTCTACAGCTACTAAAGGAAGAGTAGCTTTTCAGCGCGAGAACCATGCGCTGCATAGGGATTCAAGCAATAACTCCGTGACGCGAACTAAAATGTTGGATCCTCGAGGAAAAACACACGAGGTCATGAATCAATTAGACGACTGCGCCTTCTGTCCATGAGGACTTTAAAAGGTGCTGTTACATGTATCAAATGAACTAACTATTCAAAAGAGGCCTTTACGCAGACGTTTAAGAGCTAATCTGTACGACTTGCTGACAAGATCAATGAAATGCATACACTATTGTAAAGGCTGAGTTAAATTCAATTCATTTCCTTACACACTTTACCTGATACATTATGTCGGAACCATCCAATTTTCAATAAAATTATTCGTTGTAGGCGGTACTCGAAATTGATTAACAAGTTTATTTCACAAGCTGACTCCGTGACAATCGATGTATGTCGCCAGGTCATTGGAAGGTCGCTTTAACCCACACTGAAGGCTGTCATCTATACTATCGCCCACCATGTGTGCCTCTAATGTCGCAAACAAGTTTTTACTGACCGTTCATTCAGGGGTGATGCTGGTTGTTGTCTTAACTAAAATTTTATCAGAACCTTGTGGCAGCGAGACCGGCGCTGCGCCGTCCCACGCCGCTTAACGGAGAGCCTTGGGCAAAAGTACCGTAGAGGGCCGCAAGTAGCAGTCCGTTCGGTCAGAATCCCACCTATTGCGGTGGCAGCGATGGGATATGAACATGGACGACCTACTCGCTCGTCTCGTAACGGCAATGGGGAAGGTGACTTCTCCTGCGTCAAGGACAACACGGCCAAATAGGTTCTCGCCCTCAGACGATTACGACCTATGGGAGAGCCGCATGAAGACCTTCATCGACACAATTGATGAAGGTAGCAGATCTGCTGTCGTCCTCGAATGCGTGGACGACGAGGTACTGGGCGTTGCTAGGGCCTGCAACGTAACGTCATCACTAACCCCGGCCACCATATTTGACAGACTCAGACGAGAGTTTGGTGTTCCAGTCACGCCATGGAACAGTCGTCAAGCTCTTAGAACCAGGAGACAAATGACCGGAGAGTCAGTTGGCGAATACCAACGCCATCTCCGCGTCTTAGCTCACAAAGCTTTTCCAGACTCCAGCTTCGCTGATCTGGAAACAAAGATCCTGGACATCTTTCTAGAAGGTGTAGCTAGTGATGAGGTTAGGCGTGAGTTCGCTCAAAACACGCCCACCACCATTAAGAAGGCCCTTGAATACGCCCAGCAAGAGGAGGCAGCTTTCATTGCCGTGCCCCAGCGTGACACTGTCCCACTGATGACCCGCGACATCTTCGGTCCCCGGCCCCCAAAGACGGTTGGCGTCTACGCCACGAAACAGTGCCTATCCCGCGATATAGGCACTCAGACGGCTCAATGGCAGATGAGTCCTCCTACGCAGATGAATCCTCCACCGCCAACCTATCCGTCCTACGGCTTCCCTCAACCATGGCAGGGTCCTTCACAACCTTGGCATGGACAGCCACAGAATGTTGCTGGCTGGACTGGACCTCCACAACCGACCTCTTCTTGGCGAGGCCCAACACCGCCCACTCCTCGAGGAAATTGGAGACAGCAACGAACGAGACAGAACCGACCCCCATATAGTCCCGGTGTTCATGTGATCACCCCAGGTGAGGACGAACAATCCGACGGCCCTACGGAAGGTTGATCATCACTCCCGGCAGCCGCCTCCAAACGTCTCCCAGAAGTCATCTCCGGCCAGGACCAGGACCAGGACAGTCAATCATCCCCGCCAAAGGACGACTTCACTGATTGTTCCGATTGTTGTAGCCAGGACTAATAAATTAGTCCTTCAAATAGTAGTAAAGTTTAAGAGTAGCAGTCTTTGTTTAAACGGTCTTGTTCTTCTTTGGGTTCGGTCGTTTTCATCTAGTAATCGCATTCGTTGTTCTGTTTCGGGTTATAGTCGCACGAAATCGCCCATCGGTCGTCTCGGTTCGTTACAAATGCGTTACCAATGCGTTGGAGTCTATGCGAACACCATTGCTTGCCTAAGGAAACATCAATGCCCACCACAAATCATTTATTCTGGCTGCGGCCCCTATACGAGCCTTGCTATTCGCTCTACATCTCCATCCTTTTCGTACCCTAATGCCTTATTTTTCACCTCACAACATGTCCCGCCTGCAGATCGCTCCTCTGACCTTCTATCTTTCTCCCCCTCTCAGTTTGGGACTTTGGACGCTGCGCCTGAATGCTGTGCAGTATGTCACAACCAAATAAAACGCGCCCATCCTAAGCGTATCTGTGTGCAGGTGTGAAGCTGTCTGCCGGTCTCGGTAACTAGTTTATTTTGCAAGGACCATTCTGCATTAGACAAATAATATGCAGCATATGTGCTATTGCTTTCTGCTTATGCCTCTGATGATGAATCCGCGACGGATCGCGAAAATTCAGGCGAATAAAGAATTGTCCCAGCAATCGAGTCGTCTTCTTCTTCTCAATATGCAGCATTTCGACGCGTGACAGAGGACGTCTGGGCCTAATGCCGTCGGTTTATAGGCACATTTGGAGAGAGCAGATATGACTGCTGGCAGAAATGGCACTAGCATTATTGAATGACTGACTCCTAAAACTGTCATTTGAGATGAAAATGGATTGAAATAACAAATACCAGCCCCACCCGTAGCCGCCCTCGTTTACCCCCACAGAACCCTACGGGCCACTAGAGTGAGGCCAATCACACTAGCCGCATGGAATCTTCGCTCCCTTTTAGACAGTTCTAGGAACAGCCGACCAGAACGGAGGACAGCACTAATCGCCCGGGAACTGGTGCGCTTTAAGGTCGACATCACGGCAGTCAACGGAACCTCGTTTCTCCGAACAAGGCCAGCTGGAGGAGGTGGGTGCCGGTTGCACTTTCTTTTGGAGTGGCTGCCCGCAGGCAGAGCGACGCGAGGCTGCTGTCGCCATCATGGAACGTCTACCCCGTTTGCCGAAGGGCATCAATGATAGCCTGATGAGTCTCTGCCTGCTTTTTCGGGGTAATAAATTCGCCACCATCGTCAGCGCCTACGTCCCCTGATGACCATCCCGACGATACTGTGCTGAATAATTGAACTAAACTACCTGTAACAATCTCTTCACATTTTCGTGCCTGAACGGTTTTTGGTTTTAATAAGACAAACACACGCCCGCATTACATCTTCGGCTAGCTTGCTTACCAGTAGTCATGTTGTTTAACGTTCATTCAATTTTATTTATTTTCGACCGATTTGGATCGCTTTACTGATATTTCTACAAAGAGTTCGTGAGAGCTGCCTCGCTATTTCATGAAGATTTTATAGTTTCTTTAGTGGTGACTCAACTGTTGAACATACCTTACTCCTTCGTCCCGTCATACTGAATAACGTTTAACACGTACATTTATTGCGAATTTTCTGTTTATTTTGCTGTTTACATTATCTTTCTCATGTCTCCCCCCGACCAAGAACATGATTAAAATGCTCATTTTCTTCAAGCCGTTAGCTTAACCCTTCCCGACTTTTGGCGGAATGCGCCAGAGCTTCAGTCCATTCGCGCCAAATCTACCTTTTATTCGGCAAGTATAACAAAAGGACTGGTCAAATACCACACACTTGCGGAAGTTCTTCCCCTTGTGGTATTTCCCATGCCAAGTCCTTTTCAAAGCCCCCGGCCGATAATCCCCACTTAAAATTAAAAACAAAAATTCTTTGACTCGATACGGTCTCCGGCTGTCATTGCTCCCCCCAGCTGATAAAGGAGAAATCGCTGAGTGAACTACTCCGACGAACGCGCTTGCCCCTTAGAGACAGGCAAATTGATGACAAATTATTCAAGTAGATGTTTCTAGAGCGCCTACCTGCTAATATCCAAACGATTTTGGCATCCGGTTCCCGGGATCTCACGGTCTCGCAGCTGGCTGAAATGACGGACTGGATGAGTTCCCAGCCACCCTCCATTGCCCAGCTTTCAACACACTCCCCGACAGTTAGCGAGCACCTGGTGAAGCGGGTTTTGGCCACGGCTGAGAAGTTTGCCTCCCTGAAACTATAGCTTTCCCGTTTTGCTGCCCATCGCTCATTCAGCCGTCATCGCTCTCGCTCACGACCAATAACAGCCGCAGTGTGCTGTTACCATGCAAATTTCGGTGCAAAGACTCGACGATGTTCTTCTATAGGTTTTTTTCAATTCGAAACCCGGAAAACCGTCAGACAGAGAATAGCCGCGGCCATTTTCTCTGCCTCCCCGACTCTGGCCACACCTTTTATGTCTGCAACAGCGTGGTTCACAGAGGTTTTCTGGTGGACACTGGAGCACAGTTGACCGTCGTACCACCATGTTCAGCTGACCGTTATTCCTCCAGTCCTGGTCTTCACCAATGTCCCTCATGCAATCCTAAGTTTTAAATTCCTAGCTAAATTTGGACTGTCGCAGTTCCTATCTTCTTGACCATTGAACTGGTCTTTCCATTTATGGTCTTACTCCCTTAACTAACTCCTACAAATTATCTGTTCCGGTAACAGATATTGTGCCCAAGGTGACATCCGGCAACTGTCGACCCTGTGGCATCTATCATGCTCTCAACAATACCGCGTTTCCTGATCGGTATTCTGTACCTCATATTCAAGATTGTGCTAAAGCTCTTTCCGGCAAAACTTTCTTTCCGCAGAGTGATCTGGTACATGCCCCTCACCAGATCCCTGTCGCTCCCTAGGACACTACTAAAACTGCCGTTACCAAACGACTTGTTTTTTTTTTGAGTTCATCCACATGCCATTTGGCCCTCTCAACGCTGCACAGACGTTTCGGAGTTTCATCGAGCGTGTCTTACGTAGCTTACCATTTGTCTATGCCTACATCGATGATCTCGTTGGGGCTAGCCGGAGCCCTGAAGAAAATGTGGATAAGCACCCAGATTTTTGACCGTTTTGAGAGATTTGGTGTGCCTTTTCTTGGATTTTTTTGGCCCCTTTGTCAGCTCCGAAGGTCTGCGTCCTCTACCCTCCAAAGTTGAAGTCATTCGCGCTTTCCCTTCACCAACTACTAAGCGCCAGTTCCGACGTTTCATTGTGATGGCTACTTTCTATCGCCGGTTCCTACTGAAACGTGCTGACCTTATGCTTCCACTCATCACCATGGTTTCTGGTCTAACGGACCACCTTAGGCTTGCTAGTGAATACCCGACTGCTTTTGAGAAAATAAAGGTCTCCCTTGCAGACGCTACCTCGATCACCCATCCCGCTACCGAAGCTCAGCTGTCTTTGATAGTAGAGGCTTCGACCGTAGCCGTAGATGCAGTCTTACAGCAACACCTTGTCGGTATGACTCAACCGCTAGCTTTCTTTTCTAAAAAACTCTAGCCGGCTGAAACCCGATATGGTTCCTTTGGTCGTGAACTTCTCACCATTTATCGCAATCGTCTGCATCGACAGCAAGATTAGTTCCGCTCGGCCGTCGGGGAGGGGGGAAACCTGAACGTGGGGACAAGTTTTAAGAAAAACTTGTAGGGTATAACAAAAGACCGATGCAGGGAAAACACCTCTCCTTCCCGGCACTGTCAAGATGGTTAAACAGAGAAGAAGGAACGAGATCTCATGAGGAAAAGAAGGTCCACCTCAATCTAGTAATTTTCTTAGACTTGTAATAAAAATACTACTTTAACATTATAAGTAGCCCGAATTTCCAATGATTTCTCTTTTATGTCGCCGCGACAAAAGCGGGCTCAACAGAAAGCCCTGGCAAACTGTATTTGCCCTAAATTAGATTCATAAAGCTCTTCACGATCCTACGAAAAGGCATCCAGTAATCCTGACACATTACAAAGCTGACAAACTTCATAAGCAGTATAATTAATAAAATAATGGACAAAAACAAGGGAGAATGGAATGGTCATTTATGGCTTATTAGCCGTTATCAGCTAGCCATACCTAATCCTACGATTTTTGCAATTTTGGGGCTGGAGTTGAGTCTGGCTGGTTAGCCAGGAATTGCTCCTTTAGTCTCCCTGGTCTTTTTCGGTGTAATTATTCTGCCTATTACACTAGCTGCTGTGTGACTGCTGTCGGAACTTGAGAGCGTGCCCCAAGTCACAACTGGGACGAAGATGTCTCCTACCGCGATCGGCAAGCACTCATCTATCCATGTCAGCGGTACTAACTGTTTGAATTCGAGACCACATGAATTGTTGTGCGATCGTCCGCGGTATCTTACCATTTGCAACTTTGTAAAAGTTCAAATGTTTCAGTTCCACTTCATTAGAAATGAAATTTTGGTGCATTCTTCCCCAAAAATAGGATTGGCTGAGGCAGCGGCAGTCATCAGGCAGGTGTAGATGCTAAATTACAACCAACTTCATTTTTTATTCGGGAACATACTACACGCACAGAGGTAGACGCTATCAGTCATTTTTGTTCAATTCATACTAACGTCTCTTTGCATGGCAGTTCAGTCCAGTGGTCGGCTAGCCTGGTCCTCACGTTTTCGTCCGCTAAATAAATGAGCGTGGTTGTTGCGGGAAGGACATACGGTTTTCAGACGGTCTAGCGGAGTTCTAGTTGAGGGGAAGTTGAGCAAATCCGGGCAGGGCGCGCTAAGACCATAAACTGCGGCTGCAGTGGGAACATGCAAGCGAATTATCGCTAGATCTGCTAACTCTCTGGCACGAAGTGGATGCGTTTGGATTGCGATCAATGAGAAGAAATCGCGTCAGGCCAACTCGGGTGCCGATGGTAGGTTGAGAGCGTGTACCTGTTTTGAACGATTCGAACGCGGCGGTCGGCAGACATTCTTGGCCTGCGGAAAACCATGTCAAAATATGCGGCAGCACAGCGTGATTTTGTGGTAGCCCTTTGCCATACTTGTATTTATTCACAATTTTGTCGCACCTTTATTTGTACACGATTTTGTAGACGAATTCTGTTACTTACAAATTTTTGGAGCTTACATTTTTTGCTTTTTTTATTTAAGCTGGTGTACAAACGTTAGGTGCTACACTTCAACTGGTTTGCATTACATATCAAGAGCGGACATTTTGCTCCTGCTGTTGTCCTTCACAAGACGGTGTGGGGAGTCGATTTTTCAAATCCAGGGTATCGGCCTCGGCTTATCTTGACGTGTTCTTTGCGTGAGATCGCATAATCGATTGCTGTCTACAAGCTATAATTTCTTACCTGATATGTATATGCGTCAAATGACAACGTCGTCGTACAGATCAACTCCGTTTTTGCTTTTTACGATAGGTATGAGTAAGCTTAGTGAGGATAATGTCAATTAAAATTGGGTTAGGTTTTGCTTAGAATATTTGGGAGACTTAAAACCAAACGCTTGACTAGCATTTAATACCAAATGGCACAAAGGGCAGAGTAAAGTGTGTGCTAGCTCCTATTATGCAAATGAGATCTTTGAATTGAAGGTGTCACGTGGCTCCAGGTTTGTACCCACACTTATTTAAATAGCTTATCCATAAACGTACCGACCTATTGCTATCCATCGTATGTGGCAATCCACCCTTCTAAAAATTGCGGCTTATTTCGGGTTGTATCCTAACATATTAAAACCACAGGAGCCCTGTCCTTTAGTATCAATTCGAAAGATCTACCGTGGAACAGGAGCTTAGATCTGAGTATGTGCGTTATTAAATTTAACAGAAAGAGAAAAAAACTTAAGAAAACTAGACAGGAAAATCAAACACCGAAGTGCACCTGGTTGTCAGATTCCCGAAATTGGGTAGGTGAGGCATCAGAATTAGAGAAAAACGTGCCACTAATTGGTCATTCACAAAGCAGGCGGTAGTTCACGTATAACTCAAGACCAAAGGGAAAATGTGACCCCCAACGAGGTCTCTAAGACAAAGACGCGACTCGCTCGACAGAACTAAATTCGCCGTAAAGTTAATCCACTCTGATCAATTTTGAAAGTGAATTTCTAACTTTGATGGTCTTCGCAAATCTTACGAATATGCACTTGTCAGCACACACGCAGTCCCTGACCAATCTCATAAAATATTAACAAAAATATTGAAATACGTTATAGGCCTGGAATTAGTATTTAATTGGAATTGTAATATCTATGACCTTGGGGCATAGCTCTGAGATACGTCATGCACAGCAGGATGCCGGATTTTGAACGACTGAATAAACCTTATTTGATAAAAATGACTACTTAAGTCGGATGCATTTTGTCTCTGGGTCTTGGATGCACATACAAATTCAAACTTATTTTACAGCAAACGTAGGTTAAACAATTCCTATTGTACTTATTTAATAGCAAATCACAGATTCTTCAAATTTTATCCTTAGAAGAAGATAAGGTTTAGGTTGTGAGGAGTGTTCCTTTATCTGGATCATTTTGAGTCCGACCTTGCGTTCTATTTGTTTTAAGGGTTTCCAATCTACATGCTATATGTCTTTCTTGGAAGGATTATCATAAATTGCTGTACGACATTAAAAGACAACAGCTTGTGCTAATACAATCTGATGATGCATGTGGACTATATCCTACACTTAATGAGGAGCGTTATTAAACAGACAGATTTGATGCAATTTGAATGAACATTGTTCAATCGAAAAAGATTTCACAATCAGAGATTTTTTTAAACCAAAAAGATAACCATTTTAGAGTGGTTAAATTTGAGAAGATACGATTCGCTATCAAATTAAAGTGAGAAATAAAATGTTCGTTGTTATACAATTTGTTTAAATTCAGCTTACCCAATTGTCAAAAATGTGTGGCGTATGTGGGATTCGAATCCACAGCCACCGCTCCACCATTGTGTTGCGAAGGCACGCCAAAGCTTTTAATGTAATCACACTTGGGTCGGTTTACTTGCTAAGCCTACTGCTCGTATGGAATCCACCAGTAGAGATAAAGTAAGCTGAATGCCCAGGCAGGATTGCCTAAGCAATCATCTATGATCAACCAGAATGACTACTAGGCTAACTTTATGACCAGGGGGGTGGCAGATTTTCATAAGCATCGAAAATGTATAGAACAAACACACACGATCGAAGTATTAATTTTTCTCGGATGAGGTTTCTTTTCGTAGATGCAAAGGAGTTCATTCAAAATCCGGCATCCTCGTGTGTCCGAAGTATGTTAAGAGTATGTTCAAGTTAATAACAGTTACAGTTTCACTGCAGTAACCATTCCTAATCTTAAACACATTTTAAAAGTTCGGTTAACATAGCATGAAAGCGGTCACTGACCATACGAAAACGTCATTCTTATTGAATAATTTGCTTCACTTCTCAGGGTCTTGCGAAGGTCCAGGAGATAATGTAGCAGTCGTACTTGAACATTTAAACATTAGTTTAATTTTGCAAATGGTTAAAGGCTTCCGATGCTTGTTCCATGTAAATGTAATCGAGTATACACAAATACTGACAAATATAGATGTCTTTCGTCGTGTGTCCTTGACTGGCCGTTCTTTAGAAAATCAGTTTTTGTTACGTTCTAATGCAGAGGATTTTTCTGTGTTGGCGATGTGCCAGCCAAGTGAAATTTCTCCGCTGTAACAGGATTTAATAGATTTCCTCCTGTCAGTCCTGTGCCGCTTCTGCCATCACCAGCCATGTTGGATTTCCCTTGGGAGGTGTGTGCTAGTGGGTAGAAATGCCTACCGGGGCGACCCGTTACCACAGCACGGTAATCCATGATGGGTGGAAGGCCTGAACAATCGGCAGGGGTGACCTGACTTGTGGACGGTTGAATTGCAACAGAGTCTGTCTGGTTCGACTTCATTCGGGTACCTTGGAGGCCTGCAGCCGGGGATATCTAAAATGTGGAGCGTTAATTTCTTTGACCGACTAATAAGTAGAAAGCAATTTCATATACGCCGATTACTTCATAAAATATCTTTTGGATTTTCCTTTTATCTAATCGGTTTTTTATCTGATCATTCTTATTAGCATCTTCTGAGTTCCCGCGAGTGTTTGCGGATATTTTCATTTTCCATGATCTTATTAACCTGCTGTTATTTGTGGTTCCGATTAGCAGATGGCAGAAGTGTAATCTTCATTATATCGGCGATAACTATAGGAACAAAATAGACTTTTGGCCATCATCACTTGTTTGCAAGGGCTCCTATTGTTTGGCCCAAATTAGTAAGGATTACACAGCTGACCAAATCGTTATGCTTTATAGGACTTAAACATTCCCCAAAAAATAACCTGTGCTTTGTCAACTTGTTTTAATGAACGCTCTCTATTGTATTAGAAAAAAATTAATTGAAATGAATTTTATGAAAATGGCAACCAGAGCATAAATTTGGGTTTGGTACCTAACAACGGAATTCTATTTATCGTTATAGAAATGGGAATCGATGGATTAATTTAGGGAACTACTGCCAGAAAGCGGAACTGTTATTTCCTCACTGACTGCATAGGCTGAATGCGGTCAACTACACAATATATATCAGCATGAGTAGATATTGACTTACGTAGCCTTTGGTTTTATATGCTGGTTTTTGCATGGCCGTCGTCTCCATGGAGTTTGGCCACGACAGCCCTAGGGATGCAAGATTCTTCGGGTTGGCACGAGTAAATACATGCCTTTGAGTATCCTCTGCTACACCCGCCTCAAGTGTATGCCGTCGGTGTGACGGTTGTTTCGCAGCTTGCGATTGCTGCTGCTGCTGTGATTGGTGCGATTGCTGACTGTTATCCAGTGAAAGTTTGGCAATATTGAGAGCCTCACCGACGGGATTAGGGGATGCCTCCTGTCGTATGATTTGCTTTTCCATCGTCATCGTCGTCAAGGGGTCAGCCTTATTGTATTCTGATCCAACCTGTTCCTTCCCCTCCGGTTCTGCTTCAGTCTCGTTCTTTTCTGTCTCAGATGCATGAACTTCTAAATGTGTGGTAGAATCGGGAGGGGCTGAATCCTCAGAGTTCAATTTATCACGAAGTTTCTGAAAGTACGCGTGCTGAAGAAGTTCTGAGCATTTGCTTCGTTGGGAAGGATCCATCATTATACAGGCCTGGTAAAAGGGACGTAGTAAAGAATAGGTTGATAGTTAATGCAACGAGCTTGGTGGTTCTTGAGTAGTTCACTGAAATAAGTGGTTAATTTCCAAGTATAGTATCCTGCCTAACTCACGAACTGTCTAGATCGAAATTTGAGGCAGTGATTAAATCCACAGGAGAGAGTGTTTATTTTGTTAATTTAATTGATTTGAGACGTAAAAATACTGTCTACTTGAAAGTGGTTCAATTCAGATCAGTATATTAAAGGAAAAAGTGGTAAACGCCGAAAAAATGCAATGTCTCTTGATATCCAAGGAAGTTCATACGATAGTAAAAGTTGCGGATCAAAATGTCTTGCTAATGTCTTTTCGGAGAGCAGAAAATAAATTTTTGCCTTCATAAAAATCAATTAACTGCAAATACGAGAAATCACAGTTTTCAGAAAAGCACATTCAGTTTCCAAAATTCCGTTAAGCGAATCTGCTACGTCTTCTGCCATGAACTTAGTTAATATATTTGTGCAACTGTCGTTTGTCTTAACACACCTTAATAAGGACAATAAAAAAGCACATACATGTACATGGGACCCGCTACATACCATTACTCTTCGTTTTTACGCCATATGTGAAAAATTCCTAAACCTTCCTTAATTTACACTGGAGTCTGAAGGAATACGGAGTCTTTGTCATCTTAGAAAGGGACCTAAAAGTAAACAGATGTATCGAAACCGGCTCCAGTACATAGAGAAAAGTGAGTTCGTTCAGGTTCAACAGTAGGTTTATTCTTACTTTTCAGAGAGCTCCAAAAATGGTCAAGCTTTCCCATGTTAATCTTTATTTAACCTACGAAAAAAGAAATTTATGCACACATTACATTCCTACGTACCTAGCTTTCCCGAGACGCAGTTTATTATAGAAAGCTTTTTGACTTAGTTTTAGGCATATTAATTTGTGACGTCTATTGCGGACTTTCGTTGTTCTCAGCAATGAGCTGACATGATTGGATGATTGTAAAACCACTACCTAAACAGACATCTGTATGCGACAGAATGTCCAAAACTCATCATTGATGTAAATGTTTATAACAAATATCTTATTTTTAAGGTTTTGGTAAACATGTAAAACGAAATCCTTATTTATGGTCAATGGACTAAGAACAGAAAAGTGTTCACCACCATTTCTAGAATGAGCTGAACCTCATGGTAGACCAATAGTCGAAAAATTACAAAGAATTGTGAGGGAAGGACATTTCTTCCAATGTACACAAAATGGTACGCTTACGACTGCAACTGGCAATTTGAATTTTATTTATCATTCACTGACCAGTTTGTGTGAGCTTACGAAGAACCTTACCACGGATGCACCCAGCCCGCACAATCTTAGTCTAATGTATCTCAACAAAGTAGTTAAAAAGTCAGCTGGCAATTTTGTGAAATTATTTTAGAATACATACTGGAACTTTGGGCTGCTCGGTAACAACAATGCTTTATATTGCGCGTAATATGGTAGAAAATGTCTCTGAAAAGTTCACAAAGAATTATCATCAAATATAATTTTACGTTTGCCTCTTCAGCAACTCGTTTTTTGCATGAACAGATTTTCTCTGAATTTAAAACTTAAGCTTACTTAGATATCCCATTTTTTCATTGTTTTTCTAAGAAGCGCTACAATACATGATAAGCCCAATATATTTTCTTTCTTTACTAGGATATTTACTTTACTAAGAGCTTGAAATACGTAGCCTGGACCGCTTTTGCATACCACGGAATTCCTTGTAAAAATTCTTGGATTTGAGGAAACAGGTAATCGACTGTAGTTACTTCGATAAGGATTAGGAAGTATTTCTTTTCCGGTTGTAGTACCGACGATCGTGCATCCTATGAGAAAGGTTCAAATACTTAAAAGTGAAACGCACAACCTAGGGAGAACAACAGTCGCAAGCAAATGATTTTGGCTGTTAGTGTCTTACCAAAGAGCTTTTAAAGAAGAGCATTGCTGGAGGTTATAATATTCTTTGGATTCAAATCAAAAACTATAATAATGTTAAGGCATTCAGTGGCTCAAAAAGTGATCACTATAATAATGCCCTGAAATGCGTACGAGATGCTTACTCACCTTGAGGAATGTGAATTCGAACTGAGTGATTTTCGGATGCATACCCTCGAATTTTGTCTCCAGAGGCTCCTAAAAGTAAACACGGACTGGTAACGTTATAACAAATTAAGAGCTTTTTTATCATTTCTTCAGTCATTTTACTTTCACTTCAAAGAACCACGACTAAATGGCACTTTATTCTAATATAGTTTGTCATATCAAATACTTGTGCATTCCATAGAGTCTTTTTTAACTCTAACATAATCGGACAAGAGTGAGTTAGCTCTCAAACTGCAACTAATTTGTCGAGTATCACACTGAGCAAATACACGATAGTGGATAGAAGACTGCGATTGTTTGAACATTTTACGATGTCAGAACACCTGAGGGTATAAACCTTAGGTTAGCTGTTTTAGGTTCAGGAAATTCTAACATCGTTCTCCTTCCCTTCTTCTTCTTTCCATTCTTATAAAGGTTAGACTATTTAGGAAAATACGATCGATACTGAGGGTGCCCGGGTTTGCAGTGATTTATAATTACTAACCTACAAGCTATTTTGGCATTAACGTTACACCTCTTTCTGATTCCGCACTTCTATTCAACTTTGTCTTTAATATATGATAAAATGCAGAGGTTCAGCTTCTGTTACACATCACTGCAACAAGATTCAGAGGCAATAAATCTAAACCAACAACTATTTCCAATCGGCAACTACGGTAAGCTTTCAGTATCTGCCTCTGCTGATTTTAGCTCAATCACTTTCGTTGATTCGTCTGGAAGTATTGGTGAGATGGTCTGGCTCAGCTTTTCAATTCTTGATCCAGGTTCATTTCGCAGGTCAAGCGTCGTAGTAAAACGGCTATCCATTTTCAATTTAAACCCAGAAGAGGCCTACTTCTCTATTAAAAGACTGCGTTTGCTTTCTTTACCCACCCAATTTTATCACAAAACCCAACTTCAGCCTGAAAAGCTCTGGTAATTAGTATGCATGCAAATTAACTGCATTCGAGACAGTCAAGGTGGTATGGGCTGCGACAGTTGAAGGTAGAATTTACAGTGGAATTTGAATTTGCGGAGGCACGCGGGGGTTATAAACACTGATTTACAAAGAGCTGAGTTTATGTGAAAAAGGAAGGCTGTTTGGTTAGAAAATCCTCCCGTCGAAAAAGCATACTGACTGCCCTAGATCTAATAAATTGTCTTCCTAAATGGAGGCCAGTGATATCCGTTTAAAATGTTCTAACAAGCTTAGATAAATGTCTAGACTACACTCTCGCGGTACTTGGATCGTTTTACATCTTTTGCTACCATCTTACTCCTGAAAGCATGAACACCCCTAATTTCACGTGCGTTTTCAGGTAAGTGAGGATGTACACGTTAGTTTTTTCAGAACCGGAAGGTTGTCCTGTCCAATTAACGCAGGCCGTCTAAACAAACCGAATGTGCAACTGAGACTGTCAACAACCCAGCACTTGAGTCAAAATGTCAAAGCTATTACAAAATGGACGACAACAGTTTAAGTCTTCCCCTAGTGAAATACCTGTTGCCAACTTGTAGCAGTCCTTGGGTCAGCGTCACTATCGTTTATTAACATTTTCTGTACTGACAAACCTTTGCATAATGACCCGGGGTAATCGACTCGCATGTGAACTCCTGCGTGTCACGCGTTCTTGGCCGACTAGCTGCAGGCTCGTACATGATGCATCGTGACGTCTGTGAAGCTTTGCGCGCACATTTTCATCCCTCAAACTTGGGCCTCTACCATGTGTCTTGGCATTAGACCCTCGTGAGAACTAGTGAAACCAATCAGAGTGCACAATTTCCTGACTGGCTGCAGAACATGTCCAGGATCCTGAAACCCAGGCACACGGACAGAGGCCACACAACAACTGCTTAAGGAGACTGCATGCAACAACTGTTCCGCTGCGCCCTTTGTTAGCTCCCTTTTACAGGACACACCATCCTACCTTAACAGTCTTACCTGACTTCTGACCTGGGGGAACCTTCTGTTGTCGACTATTAAACCATTGAAGCCGGTGACCCCGATGAGGTATGAACAGGCAAGCTTCTGATTTGGCTGAGCTCCATCGTCATCAAACCTCCCTTGACTTCAACTGATTTTTCCCTGTGTCATATTATACAGCCACGATATGGAGAATTTCGTAACCGGCATCCTGTCGTCGGTCAGCAATCTGCCTCAGCCTATCAAATCCAAGCCCTGGTCCCTTCCCAATCCAGCAGAACAGTCCCTCTATCAGTACCAGCATCCCGATATCCTGCCCAATAGCTTATCCTTCTTCTACTGTCAATGGTTTCTCTCAACTCAATCCATACTGAGACAGCATACCGATTTTCCATCGATGCACGACTCAACCGCCGAATTTCCTCAGCCGTCCTTTCAACCTGGCTTATTCATGCCAGTCGCAGCCGCTCACACTGTTCTTAATCCTACCGTTGGGTTGTATATTATTGAATATATTTGACTAATTTTTCTTCGTTCGTAGACAAAGCAACTTATGTGATTTATTTCGGTAAAAGGAAGAATCCAGCCAGTTGTGGAGGTTACATTTTCCAACATCAAGTTCGCAAGCTTGTTGACAACCTATTTTCACAGAAAACTCCCCAACACAAGCGCATTCAACTTAAGAGCAATAACATTGATTAATTTCTTGCAGATGAGTAAATAGCGTTGAATACGCATGAAACATGCATTAAAAGCCTGAAATGTGGGATTCCACTGATTAACTTATGCTTAAATACATTCACTACTGTTTAAATTCAAGTAGCACTTAGTTTGCAGAGCGAAGATGATCATACCAAAATCCGCGGGCGGGGGAGAACGACGCCGGAAAAGTAGCTATTAGTCAAAAATGTCTTTTGTTGTTGTGGCAGAAGGTTTCCTAAAACACAATTAAAAGTTTGTGAGAAACTGATCAGTTTGATTTGAATAGATCGGCGTTACTCGACTTAATTTTTATCAGTGCTTACAAGTTCCGCTGAATTACCGAAAACTTTGGGTCTGTAGTTACTCTAGCCTACTATTGAAGGAAAAACTAGAAAACTTAAGAATTAAGTTTTTACGAATGTCAAGTTAGTCTATTAGGGAGAAGAACTTGTCTTTCCTACTATGCAAATCCGCTAACATCTGCAGTAGGATGAGGCACTGACATTTGATTCAATTCGGTTAGGTTTGAGGCGCCCTGTGTCCTAAAAACTACGAACAATAAGATATAATTAATCAAAGGACAATTGCAGCATGCGGGAATGTCACAGTACCGTATGTTGTAGTTTCTCAAATGTATGCAACCAATGCGTCTGCTCCTGCGCTGACAGCAATGAATTCAACACCTGTCAGTTCACTGAGTGCAGTATTTTTTATTATATTGAGAGAACCTCGGGGTGACCTCCTACACTTTTCCAGCTTTGAAGATAGCAAAATCACTTCTTTTTTAAATGCTGGATTAATTTTCTTCTTAGTCTTGTTCAACTTCTTTTATCGTTACCGATACAAACATGAAACACCAACTACTTCATGTCATTGTTGTTCACTGATTACGATATTTTGAAGTTGTTTGTACTGCTGTAATATTGCTTCATCTATACAGAGTGTCCCAAAAAATGTATACACATTTTAAATTATTATAAACTTGGTGTTTATTTTTATTTTATTATTTCAAAAATGGAAAAAATATTTAAAAGTATTTTTAATGTTTTTATTGTATTTCCTCGCATTATGCAAAGGTGTAATTGAAAAAGTTATATTTCAGATTATTCTATGCTCTTAAAATGATGATCTAGACCGAAAAGTCCAGTATGGCGAGTGGTATTTAGAACAATGTCTGGATCAAAATGGACTTCATTTTGAGAATATGCTCTGAAATAAAACAATAAAATGATGCTTGTTAATCTTTTTTACATTTTCGAAATAATAAAATTATAATAAACACCAACTTTACAGTTATTTACAATGCGTATACATTTTTGAGACATACTGTATATACTTATAACCTGCGTGTGTAACTGGATTTCATAAATTTACCTGTCCACAAATATCACGCATTTTCAATTATAATCATCTACATGCCATTTATTTGAGCTAACATTGAACTTAATTTATTTCCACGAAGTCCCAGCTAGGTCGCCTATACACGGTTGATAGTTATCGCAGTTCCTGCATATGCTTTTAGAAAGAATAAGAGGTCTTAAAGACACCATATTGTTTGGAATTCACTGTCTATGGGAACGATAGCTATTCAAACCCTATTCAGTTATAAATTACTGCCTATGTGTGCTCAATTTTACCGAAACTATTATGTTTTTATAACAGTCGTTTGCCAATGAAATTATACACCGAACTTAAGGTAAGCTAATAAAAAAGGCATCCTTCCGACAATCTATATGGGCCTGCCGAAATTTCGTAAAGAATAAATATTGGCCTTTATGATCCCTATCCAATAAGTACTAATTATGCCAATTTTAAACTATACTCCAAGACAAGCCCTACCCCTAACCTTAATTCTATTCAAGCCCTCGTCCGAAGCTTAACACTAACCCTATTATTACTGGAAATGAGCACAATGACCTGGAGAACTTGAGGTTCCTATTCCCATGTCTTGCCCAAGTAGATAGAAAAATTTCATTTGCTCCCCTATCTATTAGCCAAAAGGCTTATTAATTGTGAAGAGAAACTACTTAAAACACAACTTTCCATCCATTTTAGTCAGTTAAGCTACTTAGGAGTCCCAAACCGAAGTAAACTTTTCGGCTCCAACAGCGATACCTGCCCTTAATAGGATGCCACCAAATTGGCTAAAAGGTCCGATATTTCCTAATTTTGCTTTGCATCTTATCTCTTTTGGAACCTTTTTTTGGACGAATCACGGAGTATTCTGGACGGAACATGGTATAAGAAAAAAATGAGGACATTTGAAGCAATCATAAATAATATTTTACCTAAATTTCGGGTAATGAGGTAGAGCTGATCAAGATCTGACCGGCCCGGCCACAAGGGTACTTTAGTAAGCATCTCAGCGAAAACGCAGCCGATGGCCCAAACGTCCACAGGTGGTCCATAATGTGTATCTCCAACTAGCAGTTCAGGGGCTCGGTACCATCTTGTGGCCACATAATCTGTGTAGGTGTCACCTGCATCCGCTAAACAGAGACGTCAGTAAAATCAACAGTAATTAGAATATGCGAACACTAAATGGACAGCTAGTATTTAGCACTTAAAATGGGTTAACTTCAGCCTTAAAGAAAATGGTGCCACATCGAAATACATCCAAGGAACTGCGGCGGGTTAATGCTTTACAAAAAGGGATTAAAATGGAGTAGAGACTCGCACTTATTTTAACGATAGTTAACACTTTTACCAGAAATAATTTAACTCATATTAAATGAAGTCTTTGGAATACGATTTTTCAGGCTGTTTTGGCCTTAATGCTTAATATTACCTATAGAAGACATTCTATCTCATAAAAATTTAACCGAATTCTGAAAGGTGTGTTCGATCAGAAAAGGTTGTGTTAGTAGAGCTGTTACATTAAGTGTCGTTAAGCATAGTCTCAGAATATTTAACCTCTGTTAATTCTTTTTAAGCAGAATTTTCTTTGGCCACCTGCAAAAATTATAACTTAATCAGCATGACGTTTCTGAAGATTTTCAACGCCCCAGCAAATTCTCATATGTTTTTCTGCAATAAAAATTCCTAAAAATACCTTATCTGCACATCTTTGGTTGTAAATAGCTTCTTTTTTAAATGTTGTACTTGAGGAAAGGTTAAAATTTGGTTAAAATATGGTTTGCCATTGGGAAACGTTTTATTGCTCGGCAGCTTACTTGCTCAGTCATTAATGCTGCTTGTAATTTTTACAGCATGCTCCACATCTACAGCAAACTCTATGAGTTATATTTGATGTCTTCTTAAAGCTGTGTCAAAATTTATGATTTTCCCGTGCAGAAACGATACAACTTGTAGTTTGGAAGCCCTGAATGCAAATATAGCAAAAATTTAGGTTCAATATTATTTAGGAATCGAATACCGTTCTTCAAAATTACCATAAATCCTTTCTTAAGGTACAGAATTTACAGCAGGCGTAATTTGCTACCAAATGAGTGCACTATAGGTTACCTTATTAATGTTTTCTTTAAAATATTGGTGACTATAATACAGCCTCGAATATCAATGGGCAAAAAACATACTTACGAAAAAGTTATTTTTAATCAGAGTTTTTCACATGCTTTCGGCAGTAGGCTCATTTAAGAATCATCATCCCGCCTTGACTGAGATATTTTAGGATTATTTAGGGATTATGTTGCAGGATAGTTAACCCAACAGCTCTACTTAATAAGTACGGTCTAACGAAAGACACATTATAGAATTTTGATTTACATTTCAGGAGATAGCAAATCTACTGTAAGTAGCATCAACTTCAGCATTATGTTGTTCTGCTATCTTGCATGAGACCTAATATTAAGGTGTACGGTCGCTCACCGAGCGATTATGGAAAGGATTACTCATCGTACCTTGGGTCTCACACTTTCTTCCAGCCTGCATTCGTGGCTAGGCCCTGGAACATTATCAATAAAGGCAATGGAGACTGAAATGGCCACTTCTGGCTGTCATCAGCCAGCCATAACTAATTCCAGATTTTTAAATACATGAAGCTCAAACCTGCGCCCTATCGTTTAGAAGTCCCCCTTTTCTTTTTTTGGCAGGGTTCTCCTGCCATTAATTCTAGCTGCTGTACGACTGGTGGTAGTGAAGCTCGTGAGTGAGCCCTAAAGCACATCGAGACATGTGAGTCCCTTAACGGATCGGTGAGTGCCCATCTAAACCGACAAGGAAATGAGGCCTTGGCACAGTTATAGACGGGAATGTGCACATTTTTTTTCTTGTTTATGTAAAGGAAAGGTCGCATTCAGCCTAAGTAAATTACAATTTTTGTAAAAATATGAGCAAAAATGCAAACTCACCAGCATAAATAACTCACCTAGAAATCGTGCAAAACCGAAGTCGCACAACTTGACTTCACCCTGGGCATTAATTAGTATGTTCTCCGGTTTAATGTCCCTATGAATGCACTTCAAAATAAGAGTGTCAATAGGCTGACAAATCCCGAATGTCTTACATTCGACTGATGACAAAAGTTTATTCCTTGTAGTATTTGCCATGTGATGTTCATAACTTTGTCCCGGTCCATAGTACTAAAAAGAACAAATTGATTGTATCGAGGCAGTGTATCCAAGCCAAAGAAATAAAATCTAGATAAAGAAGTTTTCTACCCTACAGAAACTCATTTTCTTGCAACAATCTGCATCAATGTGCGTAGGTAGCACGTCCACAATGGAAGTTTGCAGGACAAAAAACAGGGGCCATTAAGGGAAATTCGGTGATGCCTCAAAACCTCATGGGAAAGACAAACATGGGCTTTCATGACAGGTTTAGTAGAAGTAAACAAGCGCACGTTCAACGCTCTTATCTATGTCAAAGTTATTTTCAGTGTAAGGCGAATTCAAGGACCTTTAACAAAGGCCCTTATACACATGAACGTTAAAGTTTTGTGTTAACTGCTGATTATTAGGTGCGAATGGGGGGGGCGCTTCTTGCAAAATTAAAATAGAATGTGACGAGATTTAGTCACACAAAGGGCACATACTTTGCGACTGGATTGTCCAGTTCTTGCAGAAGGCTGTAGTCGATGTACTGGAAAACAAGGTGCAATTTCTTTTTCCTTCGGAAAACCTCCAGTAGATTTACAAGATTTGGATGTTTCAGTCTCTTTAAAAAATAAAAGGTCGGCATTTTACGATATCAGTCCAAAATTGAGTGATGTGTATCAAAATACTTACTTTGTTCCAAGCAAATTGACTAAAAAGAGCTCAAGTGGTGAGATAAAAACAGTAATTTCAATTGCAATTTCTCTAGGCTTTCTAGGTGTGCAGTGCGCACTCTTTGATTAGTTCTAGCGGGGTCTAGAGATTATAAGGTAAATGATGCACAAACGGAGTTAATGAAGCGATGTGCTGCTGCCTAGGTGACTGACACTAAAATTTACTTCTGTCCTTCTAATATGCTTACTATAAACAATGTGGATGCCCCTAGACCACACTAGGAAGATAAGTCACCATAGTCCTATAAAAGCACTATACAGCGTTTTGCGATAAGTGTTTTTACATCAGACATGTATCATTTGTTTTCGCAAGATCTTACATCTTTCAATTTATTTTTCGCTGAGAAATCTTCACTGTGCGCCATGCGTAGATTAGGCTTTTTTCAGAAGAATCTCCTCCTTCATGCTTCATTCAGCCAATTTGGTCAAAATATGTATCAAGAGATTAAGGACTTAGGAAATGGATGAGGAAGGACGAGAGCAACAGCCCCTGGACATGGAGGCAGAATACAGTGTGATCTCGATAGTGGCAGCCTTCAACTGACGTGTTAAATCGGAAGTAATCAGGAAGGGGTTCGCAATAGTCAGAACTACTCATACTTGGAGGTAAGGAAGGATTATTTTTCCGTTTGAGGCATGCTTTGAAAGTAGAGTCCCAAAATGCTGACTACGACTGGCTCAAAAACAGATTTATTTTATACTCCCTGTTTTTGATTCTGATCATTCAGAGTGCAGAACGATGGTAGTTTTTGTTATTGCGGGTTAAAATCTTATCTTCTGCAAACCGGTGATGACATTACTGCCAGACAAATATTATTTTTTCATGAAATGTCAAAACTGCACATAAAAACTCCACTGTAATACTTGAGGTGGCATTAAAAAATCAAACGATGAAATTGCAAGCAGTTTTGATATGTACAAATAAGCACTAATGAAAAGATAAAACGCTATTAGTGACTCCGTAAAAGTGCAGTTTACCTCCTTTTTGGAAGTAAATTCAGAGTGCTCAACTATTATGCAAGAATTCTGACATTTTCGAATTTGAGAATGGTTAAGTCTGCTTCAATCTTTAACATTTCGTTCAGCCCTAACACTACTTTCAAAGCATTCTTAGATGCTAGGTTTGACCAACTGAAGGTCCGATGGGGACGTACCTTCAGCATTTTGATTTCACGGAAGGCGATCTTCTTAACCAAGGGGTCATCATCTGTCGCAGTGAAACGTTTGACTGCCACCATTTGGCCTGTCTTCTGATCCAAGCAGCGGAAGACCACGCCGTAGGCACCCTCGCCTATCTTTGATAGTTTTTCGTAGCGACTGAACAGAAGATGTCCACTGCTTTTCCACAGAAAATGGGAAAGTCCTTTACTGTTGTTCTTTTTGAATATTGATATATATACCAAAGGAATAATTGTGGAAAATATTAAGTGCATAACATGGAATTAAGTGACTGGGACATGACCTTACATTTCACTGAACATTTAAGCGGACGAAAATCAACTACCGTGGAATAGCCTTGGAACACACATTATACAAACAAGTAGTATCACAAGTAGCATATATTCTATATGGCAATTACCTTTTACCGTACTCCCGAAATAGATACTAGCATTGAAGTGGACGTTTGACCTATAAGAGCATACCAAGACATATTTTCCTGCGGTTAGTTCATATATTTCTGAGAAATCAGTCCCCTGAATCGCCTGAACTGGCATTTTTTTAAATAATGTTTTCATCCTCCATGTCTTAATCTAAAAACGATTCGAAAGCGACCAGATAGACAAGTATGTTTATCTGTGACAGGAATATTAGTTTTTCATTTAGTAGCCTGTCCAGAAGAAGGATTCAGCACTGAAAAGCGTCCCGGTACGAAAAGTGCAACTCCTCAAGTTGAACGCTTAATTTTCAGGCAGAGTTGCTGGTACTGCCGCGAGGAATCCCTGTGATGTTTTCACATTTAAAAACTTATATGATTTTAAACAGCTCTATTACTGGACTTGAAGCACAATTGTAATTCTCCGTTGCAAATCAGGGTCGCATAAATGCACGCATTTCCAGGACTCTATAGGCATATACGAATCCCCGATACTGCATCATTGTTTTAGAGCACACCCTTAGTCCCTGCCTCTTATCTCTTAACTGGATTTCTGTTTCAACCTCGACCTAGATGCATAAGTTGGCCTTGAAAAGCCGAGCTATACTTTCCCTAGGCAGTACCTTCCAGGATGCATGTAAATTTTTTCGCCCGATAGGCTCGGGCAGCAGGCCAGCAGGATTGTATAGGGGACTGCACCCCACTTACTGCCTATGCCTATTTGAACTGCGTTCATCCTGGCTGCGTCCCCGATGGCCTTCTCCGAGGTTTGTCACTGGGACTGAATCATCTCCTTTCTCGAGGTCCTGAGCCTCCCTTGACAATCCAGGCTCCACTGCTGGAGAGGTACTAGATGACCTTGCACCTGTTTTCTCCTCGTCGATTTCCCGATCAACGGTGCTCTGATTCGTGAGTTCAGATCGGGCGAGGTTAGCAGACGGTTGACTCGTCTCCATACGCAGGCAGTCCCTGACACCACTTGAGTCCATTTTGCGGTCCTAACAAGAACCCACTGCGAGTGAATAGTATACGCGACGAACAGTGATCCACAGTCAATGGCTTTATTGCGTCTGGATCTAGGGATAACAGAGAAATTGCATTTCGTCAAAGACTGCCATGAAGAGACGCAGTTGTGTACCATTTCTACAGATCTAAACTCAAAGGCAGGGATCGTTACCGTGGTACCGAGACAGGACAGGAACGTAAAAACTCCCCGTAGTGCAGATGGCTTTGTGCCAACTTTCAGGAGAAATAGTCTTAGGGCAAAGCTCGTGTTTGGGGTTAAAGCTGGAGTGAGTGTTAACTTTGAGGTTGAGGTCAAGACCGAACGCACATAGTTTAAATAGTGGACATTTTGCAACCTCGGCATTTTGTCTTACGGGACTGGTAGTAATAGGAGTTTTATGTGTGGGTAAAATAGAGTCGGCAGTGAAAGAAATTTACAGAAGTAAGGGAAAAGTGGTAAAATTTAGTGGAGTTTGTTTACCGCAGCCGGTATATAGCGACGGATTACAGCACGTAAATACAAAAATAGGCAAAAACAATATTCAATGGAAAACTGGTATTTCAGCCAGACGTAAATTTGTGACAGGTCAAGAACCAGACGGATTAAGTGCTTAAATGCCTATAGTAATTATTTGAAGTATATTCTAGCATAAAGCTTCACCACGTCCCCGATACCAAACTGACTAAAACCACAGAACGAATTTAGTTTATCACGATACAATTACCTGAACAACTTACCTTCACTGCTTACCAACGCACAAAAAACCTTTCATTATCGGTCCCATAAAACAGATGTATGATGTATGGGATATATGAGGTGCACTACTTAAATTCCTTTTGCTGGCTTAACGTTTGGCTTAGGGTTAGGAAACGAGAACGGATACCCTCCCTGAACATCAGCGTAAGGTCATTTATTACTCTTTCCTGCCAAAGAGGGGGACTTAAAAACGCTTCCCACCAGATCAAACTCTTTTTCGTGCTTTATAACTTGGCGACAGATTACATGCGACTGTTAGTTTGTCAGTCTGCATATGATACATCCGAAAACCACCTTCATAACAGGGATAACACTCTTCTGGGCTTTAAGGCAAGGCAGGTCTGTGAGTCCATTTCTTTTTGCTCTGATTTTTTTGGAAGGAGCTCAAACACCAAAAATAGTTCGCCTCATATTTGTGGTGATAGACAAATTCTAAAAGGGCCAGATATAAAGCATTCTTCAGGACGATGGCGTAAAAGTATTTGAAACCAATTTATTCACCAACTTTAAACATTTTTTTCCGTAGTCGCACAATACGGCTCTTTAGAACCAGTTAATCAGCCACTATAAAAATTTCTTCCGTGTGTAGAAACAGATTCCTAGGCAATAAACAAGTTGTTGTGTTCCATATGTTCAAAAATCTCCTCCAATAAGTAGACTTTCTGGACTGTCAGACAGCTAAATATTTGCTAACCGAATGAAAACAGTTCGAGTGTTTTTTGAGAGAGGGATTGGGTTGGCATTGCTAACAGCGACCCTCATGACAGGTCGCCTGGACAGAACGGCCTCTCACGTGATACAAATGGTCCTGGGCTAAATCAAAAGAAGGATACATATTCCCGTCAACTAATTCCAGCAGTAGTGATAACCCTAAGCGTAGCTCCAATATTATTCCTAATTCAAACCCGAACCTTTAAACTTAACGTTAACCCCACATTCCTTGGAATATATCGCAAACCCACATAAAAGTGTCAACTGAGTGCTTAAAACGTAAAGTTACTGAGCAAAAGTATTGAAAATTCTATTCCTGGGTAGTAAATCAAAAGAAAACAGTGCGTTTAAAGCAGACTACACGCGTGGAAAAAAGAGCGGCATATAAAGAGAACCAGATATAAAATAAACCGCTCCCAGTGAACATAAATTTATTCATTTATTATGGGTGGTTTCTGTTTCTATACCTTGCCGGGGAAGGGGCATACGAGCAGCCCCTGCCAGTTTTTGCAAAAAGGCCCGTTATTTATGTGCTTATTATCTTAAAGAATTTCTGAAAAACTGGTGAAGAACAACATACAGTAAAATCTAGGGGTTTTGACTAGAACGTTTATTATTCCAGCACACGTACTAGTAGTAGTATTAGTAGTAGTACTAGTACTAGTAGTAGCCTGAGATACTAGTAGAATCGTTTTTAAGCATACAATAGTAGGAGCCGTCTCCTTCGATTGATTCACAAATCGTTCTGCGGATCAACTTATGCTGCCCCTCAGAAGCCAAGTAGTTTAGATGTTAAAACTCATGAAATGTTTTGGTTTAGGAAAGAGAATTAGGTGAGAAGAAGATGATTCGATCGCTAGGACAATAATTTTATTCGCCTGACGTTTCGACATCCGTCGCGGATTCATTATCAGAGACATTAGCGGAAAAAGGTAGCAGAAATGAATGTTGCGCAAAATCAGCCCATGCGGTTTTCCCTCAAGTACTTGTAATCAAATTTACATCCTTTTGTGTCAAGAATATTTCACGCTTCGAGTCAATTCCATGAACAAAATAAACAATCTCAAATGTATGTTAAATCACCGTCTCAAATGTTGGTCTTCACATTTTATCAGATATACAATTTACTGTACGAATGTTTTCCTCTGAATATCTGATGTTAGACAGTCATGTGAAAATTCCTAACAGGCCCGTGAGCAGCAAATATTCACTTTCCATGTTCTTAAGGTGTCCTCCATCGCCGGCCTGTCTTATAGGTGTGGACAGTTAACCTTTTCGAAACACAACAGCCAACCAGGTTACTCAGCTCCTGTTCGAAATGTCTACATAAGGTTAGTCTTAAATAATTGCAACCGAATGACTACAATTTAGTATAACGACCAAAACAAGTTTCATTTCGGATTACTTATGTGAACCCCTAAAAAGGACGCAACAAATATGAACGCGTGTCCAAGTAATAAAGATGACCTCGCGCATAATTGCATTCAGGCAAATTTTTCCTTCTCTTAAGCCTAAATTAAACCTAAACCATAATCCTAGCCCTACGCTAAACCCTAATCATAAGTCTAACCCTACTTTACCTGGAACTTGGCACAAAGGCACTTGCTTTGTGGACGTTTTCTGTTCCCATGTCCTGTTTAGGGAACCATATAAGGCGTCTTTACCGAAATTTCTGCAGACGTTTGCCGTGACCACATAAAAACGGAAAATGTAGGGTGGTCATGATGGTCATTATGTGCACCGCATTTGGTGACTACTCCTCAGCCTTTACTATTATCCTACTCGATGTCCTCTTCACTTAAATGTCTGCATGTGACTCTCTTAACTGGGCTGTCTCTTGGCTTAGGGACTGTTTCATTTGCCGCAATCAATTCGTCCAATACAACACGCGAAAATCCACGGTCCTTCAAGGATATACCTTATCCTCTAAGCTCTTCTTCCGCTGCGATTTTCCAATAAATTTAGTTGACCCAATTGGGAAAGAACTCGCGGCATTCGGCGGGATTCGAACCCGCATAGGAGGGCAGCCTTTTACGCTAGCCAACGCTCTACATACTTGAGCTACGAATGTCGCGCTTCACAGCGTGAGTTTAATCATACTTGGATCGATAGTACCCGCCCAACTTTGCCGCTCATATGGAATCCACCAATACATAAACTATGCTCATGTAAAGGTTGAAGTCATCCTGTCAAAAGTCACACACATCTCCCTGTTCTGGAAGATGACTTGGATCACGTCTCAGAATAGTCATTAACCAATGGTCTTCTACTGCATAAAATCAGAAGTCAGTCCAGTATGTTTTCCGACTGCAACAATATCCCAGTCCTGAATCCTTATGAATCCTGTCCAATGGGCTATCCACTTTTTGGTACCTTGGTGTTACACCGACATCTAATTTTTCGTTTATTCTTCATATTGAAATCCTCCTAACTAAAATTAGTCAACTTTTATATTATGCCCATTGGTTACATTCACATCACATACCTCAAGCCCTCATCTGGCAATTTATGGATTCCTGCATTCTCCTCCTCATTATCTACTGATCTGCATTTATTTTTCCAGCCTCGCCTAGACAACAGTCGTTGATTTTTAAATGTCTGCTGCAAATGCTCTCGTCAACTGCTGGTGTTTCTTGTGCTTTTATGTGATATTATAAGGCAGCAACACTTTACAAAGATCAAGCAAATCACTGATCACGTTCTTAATGAGGTTGCCCATCCACTTCACTAAAAAATAATGACTTCGAAGTCGTCCCTATTATGCGCCGAAGTTTCTGACGTATGTTCTGTCGCGCACCGATACATCAGCGTTCTGTAGTCCCACTGCTAGCACGCTAACCTTCGTGTAAAGAAAGGGGAATCCAGAAGCTGAGATTGGACCTGTCTCCAAAACGGATGTGGCTTTTATACAAACCTCTAATTTTTGTGTACGTTCTTAATTTATTCCGGGGTCTTAGTGAAAGGAGATATTTTTTGCTGAAATGTTTGGATGTTACCTTAAAAATAAAGCGTATTTCCTTCTATCTCTCTCTATAGGCCTGCATTCATTGCTCTTAAGTTTCGTAAATACTTAAGTCGTGCTGATTTTCTATTCTTTTACACAGTCTAAACGTCGACTTACGTTATAGTAAGGTCCGTGAGTCATATCAACGCATGCTTAAAATGCAGACGATATCGGTCCCAAAAAGTGCATGAATCGACTATATGCTTCGTAGAAAAATGCATTCTAATTGATATTTCTGAGAGCTGGGAGATTAAAGTTAGCTCCGCGTTAGACATAACAACTATAGACGGTTAAAACAAGACAAAAAATAGGCACTGACTACTCATACTGTTCGCAAAGTTGCCTTATGATAATCAGCACCTTTCCTGAGTATTTCAGTAAGTGTGCATTCATGGGTTAATTATGTCAGAGTGTAGCACTGCGAAGCATTTGTATTGTCAGTAGTATAAATTACTATTCCACATAATGCATCACAATGACTAGAAACTGGCAAGATGTCTGACTTCTTAGAAAACAAGTAAAGCATTTTGAGGGAAAATGTCCAAAAACCTCGATCCTATACAATCGTTTTTGACAAAAAATTAACAAAATTTCAGCCACCACTTTCTACTTTTACAGTATTTTTTAACAGTCATAATGTACTTGGTTTGCAGGAAAAAGTACGCTCCCATCTACTATATAGCCTTTTAATTGAACATTAGTATCTTTTTAGCAAGTTTCGACATTAATTAATGAAGTAAAGATTCGCACTTACTTAAAGCATAAGTAGTTCCTCTTTACAGCGACAACTGTTGTGGTTGTAGGAGTATACCTGTCAAGTACTGCTTGCACAGACAGAGACAACGACGTCAGGGCAGTCGACCTAAAGAGCTATCCGGGTAATCCTATGCCCCCAGATGTGGTGAAAGCAAATGAAACTAAGCTCTCTGTCTCTCCAGTTCAGTAACTGCAGCTGGGCGTTACCTCGTCTGCCGCAGGCTGCATGCTACCATGGCAACAGCCTCCTCACTGGCACGGCAATACTCTTCTGACTGTCCATGCTCAAGATGGGTCCATAGGACAACAAATGCATATCTAGCCTGTCCAATAAAAAAGGGGAGGGTCTTTTTTCTCTCTTGATAAACATTGTTCTACGCCCCTCTATATCCGCGGCCACCTCTGCCTATTCTTCTTTGGCCTCCACGACTTTCGTAAGGTGAGTTCTCGTCACCTTTGCATCTTTTCTCTTTCCATGACTCTTTGTTGTGCCTATTATAACGCTATATACAACTGTTTTCTGTTGTCAGACCTTGCTCCGAAGGATTTGTGGATGAAAGTAATGATAAAGATAAAATATAATTGGCGTAGTGAAAATTCAGCGTAAATAAGAAAAAAACAAATTTGTTGCATTAAATTTGGTAATACTAGCCGCAGAAGCAACAGCGGAAGTAGTAGAAGTATCAAGCAAAAAGAGTTGATATATAAGCATCCTGCAACTTCCCTAACTACCTAGTTTTAAAAAATTTTAGTGTTGAGTACTCTGTTCTTCTGTAGGCCAAGGGCGTTCTCCTAAAACGGATTGCTGTAGGCAAGAGGTGCCCCATACAATCACCAAAATGTGTTGTTTTTTTAAACAAGCCACAATCTTTCCTCTTTTAATTATTAGCCTATGCTTTCTCCTTTTACGGTAGGATACTGGCAACAATTCTTCCACATAATAAATTTAATTCGTCAATCGTTCTCCTTTCTTCGTAACACCATCTAGTTTTTAACAATGCACAGGTTTTTGGGAAGAAAACTAAGTTTTGTGTAAATTGCCAAAATAAGCGATCGGGAAAAATAACCCTTTCCTGCCTTAACGACATAGCATTTATCAATGTTTTGTTGAAAGTTTTCACTTCTTTAAAAACTACACACAACATTGCACAACCTCCTTTCCTTTCTCCCTAGCTCGAAATGAAAATTGATAACTGGAGGTCTTCTCATTCCGTGTGTTCACCGATCGCGCATGCTATCTCGCGTAGCCAATTAGCGTGCGCTGCAGTATCGAACACGTGTAATCCCTTGTTCATACATTAGGCAGCTCGAACAGCCCGTAGAGGATTCGCGTGCGTAAACTAACCTATCAAAAACCACCACGCCGTAGGCCGGACTTTTCTGGAACACTCTTCACAATTTGGCACACAATAGGTCGGAATGTTCCAGAATTCATAGGGCATCCAATAAATAAGGCTAGTTTTAGATGAGAAGAAATCCCCGCGTGTTTGTAGTTTGATATTATAGTCGTTGTTTTCCGAGCCGCTTTTCATTCTTTCCCAACTACCCTCCATTCTACACAAGGACGCACAGCACCGGATACCCGCCAGTCAAATAAATCACCAGGGTGTGGCCACTAGGCCGAGCCTAGCTTCTTGGAGCCATAAATGAGACTTGGGTTGCGGTTAGGGAAGTCAAGAGCATTCAGCACCTGCATAAGACAAGTGGGGGCACCTATTGCTTCCGGCACTCTAACTCCCCATCTAGACTGCCTCATGCCCTTCCCCCACTCAGAAGCAAACATATACTCGTGGAAACGGAAGCGGACGCATTTTACGTGCTTTTTTCGTTGGCCCCTAGAGGCTTCGAAGTAGAAGGGTTTTCCGTGGTTGGAAACCAATTAGGTGAACCTTTATGGAGCACGGGCTAACCTCTCGCACTCTCCCCCTCCAGTGTAACGAGTATGTAACTGCTGTCTCCAGCGGGAAAATGGCATGAGCAGGATTTGGTCTTCCTTTGTGTCACCGGGTAAGGATAAGGCCTGATGACATCGTCAGGGGTGATATTGAAGTATGCTGCGTTCCCACGTGCTCTTAGGTGTCGGTATAGGGGAATGTGATTAGCGCGTCCTTTTGGTGTAGGTGGAAGAGTTGGGCGGATATACAAGAGTACTATTTCACACTACCTATCTAGTGTCAAAGTGAACTTTATGCGGCGGCGTAAGTCGTGTCACTAAGAGGCTTCACGGACGTCGTTGTCTGACCTCACCGGTCACCGGTCAGACAATAAAAAGACAACACACTGACCTGATAGCGTGTCTCCGTAAAAAGTGTCGGTAGGCAGTATACCAAGCTATGGTTTTTAGTAAACCGTCAACGTCACAGGCTCAGATCACACATGTAGTAGAGAAGTCACGTGCGGAGGAAGCTGGGTATCTAACTTCCCTCTCAATGAGAGGTGCTGATTAAAAAACGTGGCATGGGATGTTAATGTATAATGTAATGCATAATGTATAATGTAATGTAATGTATAATGTTAATGTATAATGTAGGTGCGGGAGGAGGGGCATAATGTGTTAAAAGCATAGAGGCAGCGACGTTTTACCACAGACTTTCATAGAGATGCATGTGGCCGTTTGGGTATTCATTCGCCATCTATTCACGCCAACTGGCCGCTCCATCACAATTCTATTTGCCTTAGCATGGCGTGGATGCTGAGGATTCCGGTTTGCTCCAGGACTTCGGTTTCCGGGATCTTGTCCTGCGGAGACAGCTGAGACGGCACTGGTTCAGCTTGTTTGGTGTAGACGTTGCAGGTCTCCGCTCCGTACACCAATCCTTGAGGAGTACTGGCTTTTATAACTTCAGTTTTTTTGTTCATTTGGAGGCCGTGAGAATTCTATGCGGAGATCCGTTGAGCAATCCTGTTGTCGATTCTTGTGTTCATGGACATCTTTCTTCCGAGAGAGACGAATTTGTCCACGGATTTGAGTTGGGTGCCGATGACATTTATTCGAAGGGCATTGCCTGACCACCGTTTTTTACGTGTTTTGGGTCAATCCAAAGTTAGTGCAGCCGACAGCGAAGAAGCCCATGCTTCTTTGCATCACCTGTTCTACCGTGGTGTTTGGGGCGCAGTTATCTCCGTAGAGCAGATAATGGACTACGGTCGTAGCTAGGCGCGATACAGCTTTCAAACGCCAGATTTGTAGAAGGGGTCCATCCGTTCTGCATTCGATGCGGCTCCCAGGGGCTTTACCATGGTAAGTCTCCATCAGCATGGCAGAGAATGGGAGACTGAAGCGAGCAGGTGGGAAGATGAAGTTCCACTTCACGCCGTTATTAACTACAGAAGTTTCGGATAGCGTCCCGTTGGTACTAACGCGCGCTCTCAGCCCGCCGTGGAGCTGAAACACCATGTGAGTGAAACGCATCCGGCAGCTGAATTTCTGCATGACTTCCCACAGTCCGTCGTGATCCACCGTGTCGAAGGCCTCCAAAAGGTCCAATAAGGTCGACTAAAGGTAAGCTCATATCTCTTGGCTCTTACCCTGCAGCTGACGTACGGCAAAGATCATGTCGGTGCCACGATAACAGTGGAACCTGAACTGGATTCCCGGTGCAAGTCCCTGCTCAGAGGGTTTTTGAGGCAGACGAAGAATTTTTCTGGCGATGTTGAGCAATGCGATTCATAGGTGATCGTTACAGAACTAACGGTCCCTGTTCTACCTGTATATGTGGACTATTGCGGCAAACTTAAGATTCCGGGTGACTTGTCCCTGGTGTCAGTCCTCCTGATACAGCGTTGTTAGGTGATTTATAAGGTTGGGGCCGCCGTACTTATAAATCCCAGCAGTGGTCAAGTTCGATTATGGTTCTTTTCCAAAGGAGAGTTGCTGCATTGCCCTGACGGTTTCTTGGCGTTGGATCCCGCTTTGGACATTCGTTGATGGTTAAGGTGCGGTCGAGGACACCTTGGAAATGTTCAGCCTAGTGTTTTGGAATTTGTGTCTTGTTACTGAATAGGTAGTTGCGTCAGCGCTGAGAAGTAGATTAAAGGAAAAAGTATTAAACTTAACCGGGGATCACTTACCGTGAGGTATCCTTTGTGGTTGAAGTCAAGTCCTCATCTAGGCGATAACCAGGCGATGATCCGTCCATCCGTATGCACTCGGGATGGCCTGTCACCAGTACATCCTTGTAGTCACACAGCTGGACAAAGTAATATTCCGGTAAATGCCAGCATTAGGACCGGAGATGCATCTATGTCACCTTCCGTCGCAGCGGAAGGCGACAGTATGTGTTGGTCAGGATGAGACGGTGCTCTGTGCAGGTACTCAGGAGGATTAGGTTATTGCCATTGAAATATTTGAGCCCACGATGGCCCAGCACCCGTCTCTAGGCAGTACGGTCTGTGCCGACGCGAGCGTTGAAGTCAGTTAGGACAATCAACATGTCTGCCTTCGGCATGGTCGACAGGAGGGCATGCAGATCCTCGCAGAATTTGCTCTTTGTCTCGTTGCAACCGGTCACCGGGAAGCAGTGGACGTAGGCGCTGGTGGCGAATTTTCTACCCCCGATAGGGCAGGCGGAGGATCACCAGGTGATCGCGGGCACCCTGCGGTCGACAGGTCAGGCGTCGGTCCGGATGGCAAACGTATGACGTCGGCATCGCGTTGCCCTGCTTACGGGCGGCCGCTCCAGACAAAATGTAACCAGTACCGAATTTTTCCAGTTGACGTTAGTCGGCGAAAGGAGTTTCACTGAATGCGGTGATATCCACTTTGTAGGGCGCCAGTTCCCGACCATTTAGTGGCGTCCTCCGTTCCGGTCGGCTGCTCCCTGGATTGTCTAAAAGGGAACTGACATTGCAGGCTGCTAGTGCAGGCGGGCTTACCCTAACGTCTCATAATGTCAAGCGGGTTGGAGGTGGGCGGTGACGGGAAAGTGAGCTTTTATTTGATTGGTTCAACTTCCAGTATAGCAGTCTGTGAGCCGCAATCTCCTGGCAGAATTCGTGAACCCTGCATTTGTCTAGGGCACCTCTTTAGGCCTCTTTCTGCTAGGGCTAAGCAGTGCTGTCCATAAATAGGGTTGCTAAATCGTTCCGAACGGCTGCCAAACTCCATTATGGGTCATATTTAATGGGGTCAGTGACAGTACGACACTATGTGATTGCATGTCGTCCTTTGCCGAGGACTTTTAGACCGTGGGGGAGAGATTGGAGTAAGCAGAGGGTGAGGGGAAGGGACTGAGGGAAAAGAGGTAAGGAGAGGAAGCGGAGAGAGTGGATGAGGGAAGCGGGGGAACTGTAGGAGGGCAAGGAGAAGTGTATATAGAGGAGGGTGGTCAGGGAGAGTGATCTAAGAGTATAAGTGTTAATCCTAGCCGTAGTATTAGGAATAGTATTAGCAGCAGCAAAAGTTATGGCAGTAGTTTTCGTTGTTTTAGTTGTGGTTGTCATAATAGTAGTCATAAAGTTAGTAGCAGTTGTAGCAGCAGCAGATGGAACATACGGGATGTGCGGAACACAACACCATAAACCTTCCCCTGGTTTAGCCTGTCGGTCAAGGTGGTTACCGTGGTTTGGCCGCTAGGTAGGACCTAGCTTTGTGGAGCCATAGGTGAGAGTTTGGAGCAAGTTAAGGTACGTTAGACATAGTGACTACCTGCACGAGGCAAATGATGCGACCTACAACGACCTTCACTTACAACCCATAACTGGATACTCCATACACCCCACTACTAATCGCTGCGCTGAACCTAAAACCCCAATCCATAGCTCAACACCCCTATATTTAAGACCATACCTCAATTTTTAAACTTATTCTAAACTTTCTAAGGGAAATTTCAAACTCCAGTTCAAGAGAGTGCAAGCGAACGTACTCGTGGCTACTCAAAACATTTTGGTAAGAATACAATAAGTTAATCACCAAATGGTGCTGTCGAACCGCCCCCGCTCGAAACACCATATGCATACGGAAAAACCGAACTATTATCTACAGTAGCAGAATGGGAGAGCATATTTATGCTCACCGGGATCCACCAGGAGGGCAAACAGGACTACCCGCATCCTCCAGGTTTGGAGGCGAAGCAAAATCAATTGCCGTCAACCAACGCCAAGGAGGAAAATAAAATCGATCAACCCACGACCAAGTACAACACACATTTACCTTGCTGATCGATAATGGCATTTTGCGATTTGACAAAGGAGGGCCGGCCCAACCATCCGAAACGTTAGCAAAGACAATAAAGACTCATTACAGTGAGAATAGATATGTTTTCAGATGCACTGATTTTTGTGAACGTGAGTACTAAAGTGCTGTTTTATTGCCAATAAAATCGAAAATGCGGGCAAAGCCACTGTGTCGGAGAAACTGGCAGACCTCCCAAGACGCGAATTGCCGAACACGCGGCTGCAGTGCGGCGAAATGATGCCAATTCTCAAGTTGCGGCTCATTTGACGAGACCCGGCCGCACATTCAACTTTGATGAGGTCGAAATTCTCGCTAGAGGTGACAATCGGGTGAGCCAAGAATTACTTAAGTCAGGGTTCACAGGCCCCATTCCACCAAAAAGTTCAACGATTTGCCCAATCCAGATTCCGTATTAAAACTCAATTTGGCCAAAGCAACTCGCCATTTGGGGAACAGATAGGCCACCACGTCATCCTACGCCTGAAGTAGCGAATCAGGACTCACACTAAACAGGTATCGATTTTTTGCACACGTTTAAACTTAAACTGTCTTATACGGCAAAACTCCTGTGCACACACTACTTTTATCTGCTACTGCGCTGTGATTATATCTCTGATGATTAATCCGCGATGGATATCGAAACGTCAGGCGAACAAAAGATTGTCCCAGCGATCGAGTCACCTTCATCTTAAGTGCCGTTTGATCCCTACAACACGTTTCCGGCGTTCGATGCAAAATCGTGAAATTTTTATGGACTTTGTTTGATATGCAGGGAATAAACAACGTCTACGCATTCTGTACCACACTTAAATTTGAAACAGCGTATTCCGAATCAAGATTTTATATCTGCCTTAATGTTAAAAAGCCTACGTGGCATGCCCCAACTCATACCAGGTCCCTTGGCCGCGTTGACAAGGACGCGAGCATACTTAAAAAGTGGAATGCAGGAACAGAAAACAGAAATGTCAATCAATAGTGTGTATGAGATGTCAACTGGAAGATTTTCAAGACAGAAAATGGTGTGGGTGGGCTATTCGAAGTACTTTTAAAAATCTGAGGAAAAGTGGGAGAAGTTTATAGAACAGGCCTGTGCAGAGGTGTTTTGCGTAAATTTTAAAAAAATATGTGAGAGAATTTGTGTCGTCAGGTGGCTCAAAACAAACCGAACGCTTCGTGTGAGGCTGATGGAAGCTAAGTAAAGCGACCAATATACCGCAGAAAACAACTTCAACAGTTTCCAGGAAAAACGAAGAAGATGTCGCCAGCAATTCACATAACCATGACTTAAAAGATACATTCGTTGCTCATAACATTGATTTACAAAGTTAATTTTATGTGAGCAATATAATAAACTTCGAAGATCCTCGTAAGGGACCGTATACAAAGTAAAATGCTATGACCCCAAGGTTTGTCAAAAAGTACTAGGGAAACTAATGTGCAGAGAAAAAATGCCATCCATCTAATCATGTTTAATTCTCATATAGCATTCAATTATTGCGAGAAAAAATACGAGTAAATAATTCGCGTTTGTGCTCGTCTAAAAATATTTTTATGCACAGCTTTCCTAGCGTAGGAAACCTCCGGGATACCAACAAACGTTGGAATTTTTCCAAGTTTGGCCTGTTTTTGCCTCGATCAACAGATTTGAATTGACGTTTTCCCTACTAAAGCGCTTTTGGTCCCTAAAATCCACGTAATAATCAAAGTAACAACATAAAATATGTGCCACACTACCAAGCCAAATTTTGAGTTCGAAATTTTATGAATTAGGCTACCTATGTCATTCCTCACTTCGACCGACAATGGGTTGATGTAATTACCTTTAAAATTCACGATTACAACTCAATTTTCCCGATGGGCCTTCTTTTTTAATCCACCATATATTTAAGTTTTTCAGTAATTTATAAGTTTTCAGGTTTTAAATTATACAACCGTTCCTATTGAGGATGTTTAATGTGCATATCTATTTTTGCTCTCGATCCTTCTTGCCTGTAGTTAGCACACGTATATTATGGCAATTTCGTATAGCACTTCAACTTGATCAACTGCCTGCATACTCTGCCTAAAAACGTACATATTTTCGTCGTTTTTTAAATATAACCTTTATTATATGACTTTTGTGACATGAATTTTACCTAGTTTCCATTCCGGGCAATGGCATAGAAACGGTAAGTCCCATTTGTTACTTTGTTTGGCCTTACGATGCGTGCAAGATAAAAATAGCATCCAGGGACTTAGTAAATGGGTAACATGTCTATACCGTACTATAATTGCACCAGAAGGACAAATACTCATTGGACGAGACTGTATACTCTATTCTTACGAGAAATATGAACTTTTTAAGTCTTATGTATTACGCTTACTTTTAAATGGGTGCAAAGTGCTTTGGTAGCATGCGTTGGGTCATATTAAGCGTGTAAATCTTAGAAAAATTGGCAATTCTTTCGCATTCGCGAACGGTTTTAAAACCTAACCTCTTCAATGTTTGAGGAAATACCGTATATTTTAAATATGTTGCATCTCAAATAAGCTTGCACGCCGGTCCCAGGGAGCAAAATCACTTTAGAGTGAAACTCGGCAAAAATTTGATTGTTTGTGGACAGTAGTTGAAAGATAGACCGGTCAAGATTTAAAAAAAAGAATATATGAATGCCCTACAAAGGCAAGGCTAACTCAGCAGACGTTCCAGAAGGTAGTTGACTCCATCGATCTGTGATCCTCTCGGGGAACTTGCAAAGGAGAAACCCTGTGCTAATAGCTCATCAGAAGAGAAAATTAAATGAGATCCTGATCTTTTCAATGTTTACTCGTCTGGCAACTACAATCTCTAAGGTGCCGAAAAAGAGTCTAATGTACAACTTACGTAGCATTGGCCGTAGTCAGTCGAATACCCTACAAGAATAGGCGTTGGTCATCCATTTACTTCCAATATTTTACATCTTATTTCCCTCTCTACAACTAAGACCAAAAATGTGTCAGAAAATCGCGATATACAGGGTGTACACCGAAGTAATATATCTTGCTCCTCCTACTTCTGTAACAGACGAACCCACAGGCGTTGCATTTGCAATGTCGGGCCTTAGACGCTTCTTCTTAGACCCACGCTCTCTTAATTATCCTTGCCAAAGACACTCCCACATAGCCATATTCCGAGCTCGGTAATTGCCTGGATCTCTTTTTTCTCTTCGAACGTAAGTTTTTATCACGGAGGATCCTTGAACCGTCTTTCTTGCTTATGGTCTGATGGGAAACTGCGCACAAGCTAAGGTGACTGACAAGCCGTTTTGTCTACGCCTGTCTGTCGGTAACTGAAGCCACGCTTGTGGACCCACCCGTATGCCCTTGGGTCCACTTGTAGATTGGTTCCGAGTAACCAAGTGGCAGCTGGTGGTCTTGTGAAGAGAACTGCGACTTGAGCATACTTCGCATTAACCCGCTTCTCCTATTATCTCTGACTGTGGATCCCCGACGGATTCCGAAAGGTCAGACGAATAAAATTTTCGTCCCAACGATCACATCTACTTCTGAAATACTAAGCATCCATAACCAGCTCCCGCCTCTTCCGTTAGATACCTTTGTAGACGCTGCCCTCAGTAGGTCCATTTTCTCAATGACTAAACTGCCGTGGCTATTTCCTTAAGCCCCATTCCCCCTCCGCAACTTCTACGATCAGGATTTGTGGAACTTTCTGGAAACTTTTTTGAGGTCTCCCCTTTGAGGTTTTGGCCTGGGAGATAACTTCTGAAACTATTCGAAAGCTACTATTTTCTATTTTTATTCTGATTTCTGGCCTATTAGATAACCATGATGTTTACTTTCACATGATGCATATCGCTTTCGTGTTTTACCACTCTCAGGAACGTGATTTGTTCACCGTCGCACACTTTCGCCTTTCCCACAGGGTTGAAAATTTAAGGCCATTATCGACTGCATACGCATGATTTTGTCACTTTGTCTTATTTACCTAAAGTAGCCCTGTTAAAGTCAACGAACTGGACTCCATTTGTCAGCTTCTATGGTCAGAAGGTTGACGTATCTTCTCTTTTGCCCATCCTTCATACTCTGGTGTCACTTTGCTAAACGCCATAAATCCCACAGATATGATCAGTGAGTAACGACTGTGAGGTTAAAATAATGAGGAATATTTTTTGAAAACAGACATTCGAACTAATTCCTCTTTCCTACAGCGGAAGCCTTGTTTTCTTTGACTTCTACAATTGTTCTAATCGACTGAGCGTGTCCGCACTCATGCCTTTCGGTGTAGTTAAATTTCTTCCACAGTTTTTCCCTGCCCTAAGATACCAGCGGCGATGAAGTTCGTCACGTTTTTGTACGACCCCCTGTAATGGCCACAGCGATATCTCCGACATCTTTGCCGTGAGCACTATGACCGTCCGCATTTTTTTAAATATTATTTTCACCTACTTACCGGCATAGATCGATTTCATCTCTGGCCTTAAAAACGCTAACCCAGCGACTGCTATCAAAACCCTTCTGATACAGTTTCCCATAAGTTAATAACAGCAAGGTGAGGACAGTCAATACGGGTCACGTGAAACTCTTAGAAGTGAACTTCGGTTCATCTTTGAATTGCCCAATATACTGAAGCTGAAGCTCAACTGCTCCGCCACTGACATCACTGACCGCCTATTGGGCCAAATGTTTGGCAACGTCCCCCGGGTGCCTGTGTGGAATCAACGGGCTGAACGCACAGAACCCACTACTTCCTGTGGATCATGTATCCAGCTTTATCACTTACCCCAATCATCAAGGCGTACAATCAGTAAGCGAAATGCTTCAATAAGTTCTTAATAAGGAGAGATTACCCAGGTGGATTTGTCAGATCTATCATTGTGTCGAATAATCCCATACTAGTTTAGATACGAATTTGAATTCATTTAAATCATTCGTTCGCAAAAAACGCACTTGGTAAAACTTATAAATGATTTATATGGATTTCTATTGGCCGTTGGTTCTCCTTTAAACTTGAATATATTTTATTTAAAAAAGGGCATAAAAACATTTTCTTGCACTCAGTTAATAACAATTTGCCTCTTGGTAAACTTTTGTACTTCAAGAAAAGTCATCTTTCGGTTTTCACAATTTTTCTAATGATGGGCTTCTTAAGATCTACAATGTCTCTTGAAAGAAGCGTTTATGAATAACCCCGTGGAATAGGCAACATAGTCCAAATTCATGAAAACTTCTATGAGTATAATGTACTCAGGGCATAGAAACATGGATGCCTTTCCTTAAAAGCAAAGTATATAACTTATAGACGGAAAATCCGAAATACAAATACAACGGCAGAATGGGCTCAAAATTCTTCGGAAATATAAAAAGCTAAAAAGTCTTCCAGCTAAATTTGGAAATTCAATTCGACAAACATATGTTTGTGACGTTGAGTAAGTTTATAGTCCCGATGATTAATAATAAAAATATATGTTTGTAGAACTGACCCTTTGGTGAAATCCTACTTTGGGTCACAGAAATTGTTTAAAGAATCTAATGTTTTCGCAGCAAATGAGCGCGCTGAAAATAAACGCATGTAATGCCTATTGGTGCAGACTGACATAATCACGTCAGATGATTATTGCTTTTTCTGGGCGTTTGTTGCACATTTTCTCCGTTCTGAAGACGAGAGGGGAACCTGTCTCGAAAATTTACACATTAATATTTCAGCTTTCTTAATGAAGCCTTTCTCTCCCTATTTTATTCGATGTGACAGATTTAGATTTTTTTACTTTCTTATGCTTTATAGATTGTTGGGTTTCTTGATATTCCTGAAACAAAATTGGTGGTAAGGAGGCCTTCTCCTTCAACTTACCTGAGGTCTTACTTACCGTGCTGGCGTTAGAATAGTATAGTTCGCTGCGCGAAGCACCACCCACACCTTCAATTTACATGGGCAAGAACTTTAAGTTAGTTTATTTTATTTGGTTCATTTTACTTATTTATACTTAATTTCAGTTTTCGGTTCATTGTTATGTCTACTAGGTTTATTTAAGTTTTAGATTTATTGAAAAATTAAGTGAGTTTAGCTTACTTTAGTTTACGTTTTTAGTTAGCTGAATTTAGTTTTGGTAATTCATTTTTAACTTTACTTTTTTCCCAATATTTGCATAATTGCACATTTTAATTATGGTGCGCTTTTTTGTTAACAAACATTAGATTATTTAGATAAATATTCATGTTCTTTCTGCTTTTAGTAACTTTATTTTTATTGATATTTTCTTTCCTTCGTATTATCCAAGCTGCATATTCTTTATTGCACAATGTTCTGCATTACATGAAGATGGATCTTTAGCGTGTTGATGTGAGACCCAAAGTAGGATTCTACCGACCTTTTGCATTGTAGAACTGTTTAAAACCTAAATATAGCCAACATTTTGGTACAAAATTTAAGCAGGATGCACTTTTCTACAAAGTGGAAGCAGAAAAGTATGTTTGTTCACGTTTATCCGTAACATATGGTTCAATTTAACAGGCTATTTAAAATCAAAAACAAATAATCATACTGCGCAAGTAGTTATTGTTTGCAAGTATGCTCTTTTCAGGCAGTCAAACATACGTGTACCTAAAATTAAACATTTTGATTTGTTTGAAGTAATATGGGATTAGGCTGCATGGCAGTAGGTATTACAACTTCTTTAATCATCTTTCATAACCGCCAACGCACTCCATAATTACGGTTAGCATTTTATAAGATCGGGTAATGATGTCTGGAATGTCTCCCTCCCAGGCATCGTGCTGAAAGACGTATCCGCAAACTGCCACGCTGATGCCACGAGAGCGCGCACCGTGGCTACCGATCTGTCGTCAGATCTGATTGTTCCGACACGACTCATCAAGCGAATCAGTAAAAATACGCAGCCTTTTCGTGAGAATGGCTTGCTAATTGTTAACACAGCTCTCCCCGTAGTTGATTGCCTTCTCTTACTTTCGCGTGGGAAAAAAATTAGGGCAAGCTCAGAGTTCGTGTTACATACTAGTGCAGGCGCAGGTCATAACAAATAACTGTACGTCAGCGGTGATTGAGGACCTGCACCTCTCATGAAATAGAAGTATTATTATAAGAGAATGTCTAGTACGCAAAAGTGGTGCAAGTCGCGCTCCGCAACTTCTTACTCAAGTAAGTATATACCCTTATCAAAAAGAAGGCATCTTGTCGTTTGGATAAGTGAGGAAAGTTGCATTCCGAGATGGTATGATGAAAAGAAAGAAGATCTTCGGAAAATCGGGTTGTACTCGTGAATTTTTGAACAGAAGTAGCACTTGTTTGTCGTCAGATTCAATGAAACGTAAGGGCCCGGAATATTGCACAAGAGGTTTTGGGGGCAGAGGTTTTATCGGAAGGGGATGGGGTGGGGGGAGGATTACGGTGACGTGAATCCTGCTGCAATAGGTTCTGCAGGCGAGAGGGGAGGTGGTAACGTTTAGATTGTGGGCCACGTGTATGGAGGAATGCAGAAGCAGTGAAGTTCTTCTTGGTCGAGCACGGATGGACTGCTAACACGAGACAAGCTAGGGAATTTATCAAAGTTTGGCACTCGAGCCTGACCAGTATCAACAGGCATGGGGATTTTGAAACACATAATGTCGGTTTGCGCGCATGGTCCACTAACTCGCGCCCATGTGATGACCGCAAACCTGGGCAGGACAGACGTTCACGCAACTGGTCGCAGTTCCTCAAGGACCACTTAGGTTCGCCATGGCAGGGGACCTTATCCCAACGCGCTTGACAGGCACTTGTAAGCCACTGTCACCTCTCATATAGTGAATTGCACACGGACCAGCGAGGACACCGTCAGTACGCTCCCGACTGCCGGCCTAGCCCCCAGACGGGACAACAGCGCGCTGGAAATCAACCAGCGGTGACTGCCACCTTGGAAAGTAACTCCGGGTTTTTTTACACAATAAACTCTCGTCCGGGTGGATTCCAAAGTTACGCCCTTATTATTTTTTTCGTCTTTGGGGATTTGAACGAGCGTAATCGAATGGTGACACCACACAGAAGTTACCGTTTCAGCCATTGTTGACGCAGAACTCACTTTGGCTATCTATGCGGAACAACTGCTGGCTATGATACAGCAACAGCAAGCTCAGTCCGAGGCAGGACACCTAAAAATGGCGGAATCAATTATGCAGAAGTTCAATCTGCATTTTCCTGATTCACAATCCTCTGGGAAGCAGTCCACATCGGCAAACCCAGCTGTTGCCTCCATCACCTAGTTTAATTATGATCCCAACTCCGGTGTGTCATTTTACGCTTGATTTTAGCGTTAGGGAGACATCTTCCCTCTGGTGCCTGGAAGGTGCGCCTGTTACTACGCCAATTGGGCATCAAAGAGCACGAGCGGTTCACGGGTATGATTCTGCCGAAAAACTCTCGTGACTTTACCTTCGATGAAATCGCCAAGCAGGTGTCGAAGACTTTCGGGGAGAAATCTTCACCGTTCAATATATGATAACAATGTCTCAATTTGGTGAAACACGAGAAGTACGATATTTTGACGTTCTCCGGTATCATCTTTGTGTGCGCTTTGCAGTCACCTCGCGATGCTTAAATCAGGATCCAACTTTGGCTGCCGAGTGTCAGCGACTCCAGAATATTCAGCATAATTCTGCCATCGTGGAACAAACCAGTTCCTCCTTTGCCGCCACTAGTGTTCAGGCTGTCACTCGCACGAGGTCGTTGTCTACACAGAAGCCTCACACTCAGAAAGCCACCATCAGCATGCTGACAGTGTGGTGACTGGCATTTTGCTCGCTTTTTTCCATTCAAGAAGCATGCTTGTCAGAAATGTTATAAAGGAGGGCATAAAGAAGATCACTGCCCGGTAGTCCGACCCCGCAAATCAAGGGCAGACAATAAGAAGACGAGGCGTCCCAACCGCCCTTCAACTTATTCCGGTCTACAGTGTCACTCAATTCGAGCCCCATTCAAGGCTGAATTTGAGACGCAGATGAGGTTTCTTACAGTTACTATCGATGGCAAGCCTGTACTCCTTCAGCTTGACACAGCCTCAAACGTCACTCTTTCCTCCGAGCGAATTTAGCAGATGATTGGACAGCCTCCCATGATCAAATCGGACAGATAGGTTATGAATATGTCCGGAAGCTTTCTCCGACTCACGAGTGAGCATGAATGTGACGTTTCTTTTGATGGTATGCAATTCAAAAGAAACGCTATATCACCAAGCGTCCGAACCTCAACCTACTTGGCCTCGACATGATCGGGAAATTCAATCTCCTAGAATTGCCACTTAACTAAATTTGCCATAGTGCGTTATCAACTTGGCCAAGTCCTGCCAAATCGAATCAGCCGTGGCAAAACTGACGTTGACTCTACAGGAAAATATCCCCTCTGTTTCGCTTTAACCTTTTCTACGATCAGGACGAAAAGGAACGCAAACGGTTCCTTTGTAGGTGAACTCGCGTCTCCCATCCTACAACTCATCGCAACCAGGGGAATAGTTAAGAGTTTTCCTGACGAGCGGCCCTGGCGAGCTCTGGGGCCACGTTATCGGCCCGCCCACACAAAGGCCGCGCGCGGACTGGCGCGCGTGAAGGAACCAAGGTCACACGAGGCGGACAGGACTGAGGCGACCAGATGGCTAATCGAGTCGCCAGTCGCATCAGGACACAATATGATTGGTCCCGTCCTATAACTTGTCTTCCTTATAGTCCCATTCAATGGACACAATTAAGGCCTTACTTTCCTAGCGACCTTGTTCGTTGTTCTCCTTATAAATTTAAACGAAAAGTCTGGGGCGACACGAATCTAGCTTTGGTAGTCATTACAGCAACAACTGCCCCCAAAATCTCTAGTGCGGCATTCCACGCCCTCACTTTTCATTGAGTCTGACGACTAACAAGTGCTATTTATTCGAAAATTCGCGAGTGCAACTCGATCTTTCGAAGCTTTTCGTTCTTGTCACATTGTCATTTATCAAGTAATATTATTTGAAGATAGTTATAGCTGTAAGATTTAATGGTACCATAAATTTCGGGAGGGCTCCTCAGTTACAATCCCTCATTGCATTAAGGTCCACGAATGAGAAAAACACGAAATTGAACATATACAGAAAGGTCATAGGTCCTAGTTTTTCTTTATCTGACTAGGACCTATGACCTTTCTGTATATTTTCAATTTCTTGTTTTTCTCATTCGTGGACCTTAATGCAGTGAGGGGTTGTAACTGAGGAGCTCTCCCGAAATTTATGGTACCATTTAATCTTACAGCTATAACCATCTTCAAGTTCTCTCCGGGAACAGCATGCTTCAAAGTTCTAAAACAGCACCTTGTCTTGGTTACCAACAAGTCTTTGGAAAGAATTTTACAATTACGATGCCGAATTACGAAAGAGAAGACACAAATTGAATTTCTACAGAATTGTCTATTAAACAAGGAATACTATTGTGAGTTTTACAAAGTTCTTCGACGTGGAAAGGTACGCCCATCCTTCAAAAACCTTGACCGCCTCACACAATCTAAAATAGAGGATTCTATTCAGTTACTGGATCATAACAAATCTCTTCTGAATCAGACTATTCACATTCTTGACAAGATTGGTTTTTACTGTTGGTGCATATTCATAAAACATACATATACCATACAAAGTAGACTAGAGAGACTTGGCGTCGCAAACTTATTAAGTGAATTTGCAATAAGCCTACCGATGATATCTTACCTTCAAACCCGAATGAATTCATCATGAATCTTTCTGACTTCCAACTTAATAAGTTGCAAACAGAGGCCCTTTCTTTAGGACTTGATTTTTGTTTGCTGTACAAACGAATAAATCCTGTAGACGTTGAAGCGCAATTCTAAGATTTTTACGCTCAACTATCCGACCTTAAACCACGTTCTATTGATGAGCAAGGATGGACGAAAGCAAAACATTTGGACATTGCCCATCAATACTGGCGAGCTCCAATAACACAACGTTCTCCTATAACCAAAGACCACACAAATGCTCTTTCCGAGTTGAAGTACCACAAAGAAATAGTTGTTTCCAAACCGGACAAAGGGAATGGAGCAGTTATCCTCAATCTCATGGACTGTGTCAATAAAATGAAGGCAATCTTAAATGATTCTAGCAAATTTCGGCCAGAATTGAAAGGTTAAGATGAAGCTAAGGCACTAGAAGATTTAGCCTGGAAGACTATCAAACTTTTGTTGGATAATAATTTGATTGACACCAAAACCACTTCTTCGTTAAAACCTATGGGTTCCCACATTTCGGGACTCTATGGATTACCAAAAACCCATAAAAACGGTATTCCTCTACGACCCATTCTTTCAATGTCGAACTCACCCTTTCACAAACTAGCGCATTGGATAGGTAAGGAATTAGAACCAATTCGCCAGAGATTTTCCAAATTTACATAAAAATACAGTTACCAGTTTGTCCACGAGATCAGCCAGCTCAATTTACAAGACAAGTGCATGCTATCCCTGGATGTGGAGTCCCTGTTTACATACGTGCCGTTGGATGAAACCATTGATATTATCTGTGCTTATTCATCCGACACAGGCCTGTCCCCACAATTACTACGGAACTTACTACAACGTTGTGCTAAAAATGTCCAATTTCTGTTCAATGGCCAACTATATAGACAAATTGACGGAGTCGCAATGGGTAGTCCACTCGGACCAACCTTTGCAGACATATTTATAGGCCATCTGGAAGGAAAATTACTCGCAGAATTGAACCACACAACAATCTACAGACGATATGTAGACGATTATTTTACGATCGTGGAGAACCTGAAAGAAGCCGAGGCATTTCTGTCCACTATGAACAGGCTACATCCGAAGATAAAATTTACTATGAAACTGGAACGTCATAACCAACTTTCCTTCCTTGACGTCCACTTGTCCAGACAAACAGATGGCTCCATTTCACGGAGAGTCTTCCAAAAGAAAACCTGGAAAGGTCAGTACTTACATTTTCTAAGTTTTGTTCCCATTCAATGGAAACGTAACCTGGTTTGTAACCTTTTCCAGAGGACTAGAAAAATCTGTTCTATGGATACTTTGGACGTAGAATTAGGTTGTCTCAAAGCTACTTTACTGAAGTGTGGATATCCACCTCAGTTTATAGACAAATATAGTAAACCTCTACGACCGAAAATGAGTGAACAATAAGCCCCTAAGAAGCCAGCATTTATATCCTTGTCCTTCAAGGGGGATAACGTCCTCAACACTATCAAGAGGCGCTTGCTCAAGACCATAGAAAGAACCTATTACGCCGCAGAACTCATATTTTGCTCTCCAACAAAGCCCCTACTGACTCCTTGTGTCAAGGATGCCTTTCCTTTGCACGCCACCTCTAATTGCGTTTACGGATTCATTTGCACTTGTGGATGCAAGTACATAGGGCGTACGCAAAGCCAATTGGCAACCAGAGCCAAGGGACATCTACCTAGCTGGTTATTTAAGCAAGAAAACCTTTCTCCTCGTTCCTCTATCACTGAACACCTACTGGACACGGGTCATTCGGTAGATCCTATAACTTCTTTCCTTTTACTTTTTCGAGCACGAACATCTCGAATCTTGTGTTACCTGGAAGCTGCTTATATTAGACGCTTTAAACCGGACCTCTGCAAACAGTTGGAGCACGTGGTTAACCTTGCCTTACCTTGGTAACCACAGGCCCCAGATTCGCACATTCACCAGCCCAATATTCCCCACAACTCAATTCCCTGTTTTCTCCAATTTTGTTTTAACCTCTTTCTCTATCTGACTAGGACCTATGACCTTTCTGTATATTTTCAATTTCATGTTTTTCTCATTCGTGGACCTTAATGCAGTGAGGGGTTGTAACTGAGGAGCTCTCCCGAAATTTATGGTACCATTTAATCTTACAGCTATAACCATCTTCAAGTTCTCTCCGGGAACAGCATGCTTCAAAGTAATATAATGTTGTTTAGCAGTATGATGATTTATGAATAGCGAAAAATTCCGAACAAGTGGATAAATACGGATTACAAACTAAACTTCTGTTCCATACTCATACCATGAGGCAGACTTCACAACTTCCCGAAGAAAGCCATATGTGGGGTAGGGTTACGAAATGAAATGAAAAAGCATTAAAACCATGAAAGTGCTTGGCAAAGTCTATGCCCTAAAAGGGTTACTCTCTTTCTCCATTGGATTGCCTGTGCGTGTTGGTTATTTTTGTCCAAAATATATTCTAGATAGACATCAAATTAGGTTAAATAACGGAATTTCCATATAAATGAGGGAGCTTAAATACAGTTTACTAAATTTCCGCAGCATTCGAACATTATTCAACTCCGTTTCCTGCTCAGTAAGTTCATTCCCACTCATCACAAGGGTATCAGTCTTTTGAAATGGTAAACAAATTTTCTCTGGATCATTTGCCATAGGAAAGCGAGCAGATTTTACGGTCACTGGTATCCTCCAAAGAAGTGAAACCTTCTCGACGGTGATGAGTAATAAAACAGAGGCTTTTTTGATATATTTTAATCGGCAGTAGAAGTCTTTTCAAAAGGAACCGATCGGCTATTGCGAGTTTCGTGGAGCCAATTTACTTTTTTTCCTTGGTTTTTGAATGATTTATTTTTTAAGAAATTGGTTAAACCTGGTTTACTTATCATGGACAATTGTAAGGAACCTCAAACGAACGACAGAGCTTTATTTCACTATGATATGGATTTGACTAAGATTTCGACTGCGTATAATTCCAAAGCAACTTGTTAGTTTGCAGAGTGAACAGTCTTCGAATGAGCAGAACAGAAAATGAACCTCACGCTAAGGATATAAGAATTGCGTGCAATCACAGACCACAGCGTCATTAACTAATATACGGCTTTCGCGTCCACGTTCTTTAACTGCATGAGAAATCATGACGCTTCGCGCCCTTTCAACAAGCTGGGCTTAAAGTATAAGTTACTTATAAAGAGAAGGGGAGATAAAGGTTGATAATTCAGGGTTAACTTTCCGTCACCAACCAGCCATAACTCAGACCAAGTTTGAGGCCGCACATGACTTGCACCCGGGCTTCTTGAGCATCAAAATGTTAAGCCAAACAATTGCCTATCAAGTCAAGGGTTTGCTTCCCCTCAGTTCAGAAGGGGACTACCCAATGGTATCCATCGCTGGTCTACCCTGGTCGCAGGATGCAATGTAGTTTCGCCTAAAAGCTCCGGTTCAGACCCCCGTGGTGACGGCAAGTTGGCAAATGAGATCTTATAACACAGTCCGTTACTAAAATGGATGGGAGTAAGTTACTTTGATGTCCGGGGCCTTTTGGATGTGGGCGGTATGCGCACTAGCATTGATGGTTTATGGCGTTTTCTGACGTCAGGCGTTCCCAGTGCCTACCATGGTATGTACTATGCATGCTAAGATAGCTTCTATGGTTTAATAGCCAAGTACGTGATGCTTAATGGTAATGCACTACACAAAACGCCCATGCAGTCTAAGCTGTTGGGTTTCTCGACATTATTTAGGTAAAGAGTATTGTACAAAGTTCCATTGGGAAGAATCGTTTTATAAAGCAGGAATGTGGGGAGGAATCCGATGATCAAGCCTAATCCTTACCTAGGCACCGACTCACTATAGGGCCACACTGCAGGTATTCATTATCAGTATATTTGAGTGAAATGTAGGTGCGTTGCCTTTGAACTCCCTGTTTGTATATGCGTGTTCTGAAATCAAAAAATAATAGGTCACCTTATTGGTGATGCCAAGTAGCGTAAGCCACTGAGGTAGAACAAACGGGAAAAAGAACAGACAGTGAAAAAAAACTGCTTGAGATGTTTAGGAGAAAAACTTTCGCTCCTGGGGGAAAATCAGACGAGGTTGGTATCGCAGAGGTCATCGGGTTTGTAGTGACCTTGTACTTTAACAGGTGCATGTCTCGATGTATGGCTTTCCGGTCATAGCCTCAATCCGTGTATACCTCAAGGTCGTTAAGCCCGCCGGACTTACTGGCGCGAGACACAGGCCACCCACGTTCTCCATCAACTGTTTCAGACAACATGTCGTCCAACCAATAACAGGCCGACTTAGCCAATGAAAGCTCTCTCGCTGTCTTCTGGCCCGACTACTCTCAGACTCCACTTGAGACCCGGTCAATCTACTGAACGGACGTGTCTCTCCCAAGTCAATCTACTCTCACCTACTCTCCTTTCCTTTGTGTACACATTGCACTCTTCCTACTAATCTGGCCTTTCATGCCTTATCCTATTCAAGCAGCTTATAAAGGTTGGGATACGTTCCGTCGTCTTTTATATGGCCGGACCACATCGTATCCCACATTGTTGACCCCGACATTAAATTAATTCCACGTTCCACAGGCTCATCACTGAAGTGCGGAAGGTGCGGCCAGATACTCCCTTGCTAATTGCAGAGTCCACCGACAAGGTTGCGGAAACAGAAATATCTGCAAGATCGTCTATAGTCCGCTACGGGCCGAACCAAAGAAGAACGGTTAGGGGCCGCGTGGAATATGGCCACATGATTCGGCAGATGCTGATCACTGATCGCTGACGGGATCGTCGTGGTCCAGTAGGGAAGACCGCGAAGACCTTCGTATGGTAAGAGAGTGCAAACGATGGGCTGTGCATATATAAATAGTATATAAAATAAAGGTTACTAAAATGTAGCAAGTAGTATGATAATATTGAGTTTTCCGCCGTCGAGATCCATGGCTCTGAGGATTGTACGCCACCCCTACTATAATAAGTTCTTCTAGGTAACAAATGTTACTAGAGTATAGAATGTAGTATACTCATTGTGATTTTACGGGCGCTCGGATGACAGCGAGCAAGTGACTCGCACTTCTATATCAGACCATCTTCCGGTTAAAAACCTCTAAGTCTTCCGCCATAACCTGCAGAGGCAGAGGCTTCGAACACGATGTTGGAGAGAAGCAACTTTCAAGTATCCAGGCTGGCCCAGTCACACGTAAGTTTAGAGGATAAACTCTCAAGTTCGTGGTTGTTGTTAACTTCTGGAAACCCCCTGAAACGAGACAGCAGTCTTGAGCACGTAATATGCGCAATGTTATTATCAGGTCCCCACGAAGCTCTCTTTAGTGAAATAGATTGAGATTTGACAGCCATGTTTCGAAGGATAGTGAGCCCTATCCGATAACAATTTTGGTTGCACGCTTTTTAACCTTTTCGAGGATTTTTAGGTTTTACGCGGCCTAGAGTCTCCAGACTTGGATAGCGGACTCCAGTTGCGGCCGCACAAAGGTTCCGAAGACTTTGGTGAAGCAGTTGTCCTCAAAGGCATAAAAAGTTTGTTTGACGAGGTACAGAAAAGACATCGCAAATTTGGCTACCTTTGCGCAACGCACGGTGGGTTGAAGCAACGGCCTGATCCAGACTCCCAAGGCCTTTTGGGCGTCAACTTCTTGCAGTAGTATGCCATTCAGTCGGTAAACCATGCGGTTAGAAGAGCTGACTTTGCCTACTCGTGTGATATTGCACTTGCTCTCACTGAACGGCAAGACCCAGTACTTTAGCCGATGGTCGATAAGAGAAAGCTGATTATGATGATAGGGTTTGATGGAGCAGTCTAAGGGAGAAATTGGGAGGGAAACAAACAGAGTGGGGATGAGCGCATGCAGCAAAGTGACTGTGGGTCACGCCACCTGTGAAGTTTGTAGGAAGTACTTTTGTGTACACAACGCCGGCTTCATGAATCTGATAGCGGTCGCTTCTATTGTTGCTAGCAGGCGCTGGCCCAGCGACTTTGGATAATTTGGTGGGAACTTGTAGATGACTCGGATTGCTTCGCTGGGGTCCACCTGATGTCAGTAATGTGCGCCAGGTTAAAGATGTCTATGCTTCTAACTTCAACTTTTCTCGATAATGCCGGGAGGTGTTCCTTGATTCATTTGGATAGGGGCCGACTCGTGCGACCAACATAACGTGCTCCACGAAAGCAAGCAAAGGAGTAGATGCACATAGAGGTAGTCTGAGCTGGTGACCAATCCCTACCTGTCCCATGGGAGATTGTGTTGGTTGAAAATAATACCTGAACTCTGGCTGCTGGGAAGGTTCGTGAAACGGCTTGGTCAATGCGTCTTTTTAGCAGTTCACTTGCCACGTCCCCGGAATTGGGACTTTCAGGGTTTCATATGTCTCGCAGCCATATTCCTTGTAATAAATCTCTTAGGACACCCCTTCTCGCAAAGTAGGTCCTAAATTTCTTGAGCTCTTCCTCAATATTGTCAAGTGAGCAGTCTTTTCTAACCCTTTACACTAAGCAGCGGATTCGATTTCGCTTCTGTTGGAGAAGTACAAAACTGTTAAAATTCGTGTACTGTCCAGACCAGGTTTTCTTTCTATAAACGCTCCTTTGGACGCTGCTGTGAGACAAATAAAACCCATCAAACTTACTATGGAAAAGAAAACACTATTTTTCAATGTCCCCTTTCGAGGAGACATGGCAAGTGAACTCCTAAAAATACGCATTGACCAAGCCGTTTCACGAACCTTCCCAGCAGCCAGAGTTCAGGTATTATTTTCAACCAACCCAATCTCACATGGAACAGGTAGGGATAGGTCACCAGCTCAGACTACCTCTATGTGCATCTACTCCTTTGCTTGCTTTTTGTGGAGCAGGTTATATTGGTCGCACGAGTCGGCCCCTATCCAAATAAATCAAGGAACACCTCCCGGCATTATCGAGAAAAGGTGAAGTCAGGAGCATAAACATCTCTATCCTGGCACACATTCCTGACATCAGGTGGACCCCAGCGAAGCTTTCCGAGTCATCTACAAGGTCCCACCAAATTATCCAACGTCGCTGGACCAGCGCCTGCTAGCAACAGCAGAAGCGACTGCTATCAGATTGATGAAGCCAGCGTTGTGTACACAAAAGAACTTCCTACAGGCTCCGCAGATGGCGTGACCCACAGTAACCTAGTGGCATGCACTCATCCGCGCTCTGTTTGTTTCCCTCCCAATTCCTCCCTTAGACTGCTTCACCAAACCCTGCCCTCCTAACCAGCTTTCTTTTATCGACCACCCCGCCCCCATCCGCACGACTTACTTGTGAGAACAGACGAACACGTTTTAACATGCACCCCCTTCCCATATAAATGTATTGGCCTGACGAGAATTTATAGAAAGTACATATGTGCACGCTCACCAAACTAGTCTTCTGAATTATCGTATGGGAATGTTCGCAACTCTAAAGCAATCCACACTTTTTTTTGAAACCGACTGCCTTAGGCCGCCCTTCTAAACAGTAGAGAAAATTTATCACGCAGGGCCTACGTCTACGGAATCCGTGCTGGACATCGGATAGCAGATGTTTATATCCTGGGAACTACATTACTTGCGGCTTAATCACCTCTCCCATAATACTTCGGGAAATTGAAGTAAGGTTGACCGGTCGCTAATTATTTGCGGAAATCCGGCTTCCACCCTTATAGAGCGGCCTAGTTCACGGCTGGTAGACATCTGGCCTCGAAGGATCTTTGGAAAAGCGTAGAGAGTGGTTTTACCAACTCATTATCGAGCTCCTTCAAGATCATGCCAAGTCCTTCATCGGGACCAGGTAACTTAGAATTACTTAGCTCTAACAGTTTCTTAAGGACAAAAGCTTCAGTGAATTGAACTGTCTCGACCATTGCATTGACTTCGGAGTCAACTGCTGGATAATCGTAGCCCGTTTCCTTTGTGAATACTGAGCAGAAAAATTCAGAACGATGGTAAACTGTCGCTTCGTGTGCAGTAAGGTCCTCAGCTGGGGTGTCGGATCCTTGTTTTGCGTACTCTGCCTGAGGTAACTGTAAAACAGTTTCGGGTTCCGGTGGCATGGTTTAGCAGGTTCAATTAAAAATCCTGTCTTGTTCTAAGAACAAGGCCCTTAACCCGATTTTTCTGAGTTTTTGTGCGCTTAGAAATGCAAAAGTCCTGTCTGTGAGTGATTTTTCTACACCCTTCGCTATTTAAACTCCTATTTTTAGGGCATGCATAAGCCATCGAGGTCTCTTAGTCAACCTTTTCCTCGAAAGCGACCAATGGTTTTCGATGAATCTGTGTAGTATGTCCCGCAACGTTTTCCAGTTGTAGGTAAGGTTTCAAAAAATATAAAGATTCCACTCTGTGCGCGCGAGTTCGACCATCATCCGATTGAAATTGTCTTGCCAATTATTTTTTCTGATTGTTGTGGGTCTCTCGGGTATTGAAAAACGCGAGCATTCCCATAGCAGTACAACGTTGTCACGTTTACCTAGCGGAGATAGACATGAAACTTTGTCAATGCTCGCCTGCGATTTCATGAGAATGAGTTCCAAAGAACTGGCCTGTTGGCTTTCTCGCACCCTAGTTTTAAACGTGACGTGCTGGATGAGAAATAAATTTAGCGTCATGTTCAGAAGGCAACCGTCAAAGGGCAGATCAGAGCCATGTGCGTAGTCCGAGCTCCAGTCGATGTGAGGCACGGTAAAGTCGCACACGATCAGGATTTCTGACCATATAGCAATCTTTTCAAGCTCCTCTAGAAAGCAAGCGTCAGCTACGGGGTCTCTTCTCGGTGGTCGATAGAGTGTCAGGACATCGAGATTTGATGAATCCGGTACTTTAATGGATAGCCAGATTGCCTTGGAAGTTCACACCAGTTTATCTGTTTTTCTTCAGTCTATAAGTCAAATTGATGACCTCCCCCGTCTTTTCCAAACAGCTGGTAGCCAGACATCGTTAAGTCACGGTCGTCCACATGTTGGGACAACCAGGTTTCAGTTAAAGAAATTATATCTGATGACTGTTCGTTGAGGTGGATCTTCAGCTCGACGAACTTTGATAATGTGCTCTGCGAATTGGTGTACATTACAGTTAGGTTGCGGTTTGCTCGGGATGGGGTTACGATCGGACTCCACTCTCCTGTTAATGGGTCGACTGCGCGGTCCTCCGGAACGGGCCTGTCCACGGGAAGAACTATGGACACTGGATGACTTGGTTTTGGTAGATAATCAAACTTGGCTCCCCTTCGCTGAGCCTCTGTCGCAGTTCGATAACAAGTTAACGATGTTTTAGCCGTTCCGCAGGTGAGAAGTCCTGTTGAAAAAACTTCAGGTTTGCAGCCTTTCATCCTAAAGCGCCTAGACAGAAGGAGCCTGGCTTCCTGTCTGCTGACCAGAATAAGTTTAAGAGGTCTAGGACGCGTTAGTTCAGCGGCGCTCTCTGGCTGTTTTCCAAGGCATAGGGCTTTTATCACTTCTCTTGCCAGAAATAGACCTAGGCTGCAACCGCCCATTTCTGCTGTGACCCTCGTCGTGTCTCACTTTTGTGGGACAAGAGTCTCTCGCTAAAGAGATGTGCCGTGCGTAGAGCTTTGACGTCAGTCATACGTGACCCTCGTAGACGTCTTATTTAGACATGCCAGCCCCTGTGCTCACACACATTTCCAGTCGTCTTGAGCACAGTGTGTGTCAGAATGCAGGGTGCGGTGGAGCCAAGCCCTAGATGCTTGACCATACAAGATTGCATTCACCTCATGAAGCAGTGATGGACCTTGTCACTCGTGATGATCTATTTATCGGAGTGTCATGGTTTAAAAAAGTTCCAATCCGACCTCTGTTTATATTTTCGGAGGATGACGACTTGTTTCTAGTCATTTAGAATCCACCTCCTGACCACCTTACAGAAAGTCATCTCATCTTTGATCTGTTCTTTTTTTTCTTTTATTCTATGGATTTTCCTTCTGTGATGGGTGGTAACACCCAAACTTTCATGCAAATAGCGGTGCAAACTAGACGTAGAGCCCTTCAGCCCTAAAGCATTCAGTCTCTTTGCGAGTTTCCTAGTGCTTTACCTTGATTAACCAATGGATTTTACAATATCGATCTTTTCAACCCTTTCCACATTTGTTGGTCTTCCAAAGTTATTATGCTTTGTGAGGAGACCTGCCTGCTTGTACTGTGATCACGAATACTTGACCGTTCTGATAGACATACCTTTAGCTTTAGCAACCTTCGACTGCTTCACCCTGGCCTTAATTATACCTATAGCTCGAGTTCTGCCCTGTGGCCTTCACGCCATCAGAATCTCAGACACTTTTTTCTTCCCGATTTACAGTACAACTGTGCAAAATTCGTTTAAAAATAAATCAGCAACCAATGAGGTTAAGTAATATATAATTCTCCTCATCTTTTCCGAGCAGCTTTCTCCATGACTTCGAGAAAGGACCATCGGGAATTTAGGTGATCCGCTTGAAACTATTCTCTCTGTCTCGTGTTCCCCGAGGACCTAGATGTTTCCATTAACCACCGCTGAATCAAACGAAGCCACGCAGAAGTACTCAGTCTAAAATGCTGCAGTTTCGTTGACTACTCACCTTCATCAGACCACCCACACCTATTTCTGCTAACTACTATCTCCCTAAGCAGTTTTTTTCTCTTACACACTTTTTGAACATGGCTGCCCGTTGAACAGTGTCTCCATTTTCACTGTAAGAGTTTTTTTTAACTGCCATAAGTTTTTGTTTTTAGTTCAAAATTACCTGCAAAACATTGCTAAATTTTGCCCCAAAAGGACAATTTCTGCTGACATTATTACAACTTTCTACGTCTACTTGCACATATTGTCAAATTCTTTTTTGAATTTTTATTTTTTCGAAATTAACTTTGTACAGATAGTGCCGTACCGGCGCTGAAAAATATAAATTCCAAATTCCAAAATTCCAAATACATACAACCCCATTAACCTTCTTATCGTTTTTCGCAATAAAACCGATTTAAGCTTGCAAGTTTCTGTGGCTAAATGAGAAAGACAATCGATGGTGTGATCCCACTCCAAGAACACGTCAAGCCAAGCCGAGTCGAGTACCTTTGGTATGCAAAAAGTGACTACGTACCCAATCTAGTGAAGAAGACCAAAAGGAGGAAAATGCCCACTATTGAAGCAACATGCAAACCAGTTAAAACGTAGCGGGAAACGGTTGTACATCAACTTAAGCAAAAGGTTATAGGTACAAGCTACAAAAATGCGTAATGGCTAGAATTAGTCTACAAAGTTGTGTACAAATTAAAATACGGCAAAATTATAAATGCATACAAGTTTGGTAAAGGGCTACCACATGTCTGCTGACAGACACCTACAGAAACCACGCAGAGTACAGTTAAGTAAACGAATATTTAGTATCGAGTATGTGTGGTTGCTTGGTCCATCCAAACTTTGTGTACCTAGGGCTGCCAAATCCAAAGTAACATTCTCAGATGATCACGTGTGTGTAAGCTGGTGTAACCACTCTTGATGTATCAACTATAACACTAGCATCTGTGACATCCGAACCCAGGTGAGGCACACCCACTCGATAGCAGATTTACGTTATATTAACACAGATTTTTCATCAATTAACAGGATTTTAGCAAATCAGAGAGAGATTCGCAGTAATTCGAAAATATCATTCCAAATTTTTCAGAAAAACGTCCTCTATTAGTACGGAATCAAATTAGGCGCACAAGCTCACAACATCTGGAAATCAAAAGTAATCCATAATCACCAGTGACTGCAATTGTAGACATCGCGGAGAAATGTCCTTGAGTAAGTCGTAAAAAAAGGCCAACTTTGACTGCTTTAAAAACGGCGTGAGCGTCGAGCACTGATGACCTCATTGTAGTACAAGCAAACAAAGGCGATCAAAAATGGTTTATGAAGGGCGTAGTAGACCAACCAATTTATATATAAGGCAATTTATATTCGAATGGAAGGGAGAAAAACGGCCTATCATTGAAGAAATTTCCTATGCTATCAAGTAAGACAGAACAAACCCTATGGGAGGACCCCCAAAGTAAGTAAGAAATGGTTAAAACATATCTCTTCCAGAACCAGAAACTGTAGTCCGAATTCGCTCAAATGCAAGTGAAGTAAATTTTGAGGAACCTCAGTTATAAGAAAAAAAATGAACAACTTCAATGTTCAAAAATTATTTTTTGTTTATTCTGAAGTATTTGTGCCACAAAATGCAGTACTAAAAGGTTTTTGAGCGCATTTTGTTTTACCGCATCAAATATTTTGAACGTAAGCAAAACTGACCATATAGTATGGGGAAGGTGAAAGTGAAAGCAGATTTTATTTAATCCAAATCATATAGAAATATACTGTTTGTACACTATACTTTCCACTTAGGCGTAGTTTACATATGGAACAGACAGCAGATTAATAATGATTACAATATCTTAGTAGAAATTCGGCGACAATTTTTTTGCATTTGCAAGCTTAGAGCAGAGCCTAAAAGTAATCCACTGTGGCGGATTATACTCAAACATCGAGAAAAGTGAGTTCTTTCAGATTCAGCTGTATCTTCAGATAAATTTTAAAAAAAACTTGTCAAAATTCTCCATTTTCATTTTGATAACAATTTGGAAAAAATAACATGCACAGATATTCGTTAGCTGAATATCTAATTAGAATACCTTTTAAAGAGATAACCTATCATAGATTTTTTTATTAATCTTAGGAATCACGATATCAGACTTCTGTTGCGGACGTTCTTTTTGCTCAACAATGTTTTTTGCTGCTTGGAGGAATTTAGAAATATGGCCCAGATGGTCATCTTCATAAGTACTAATACCCAAAAACTCCTTTTTTCGGTAAACGTTTTTAATAGATATCTTATTTTAAAAGTTCTGACATAAGCATCGAACGGAATCTATGTTTATGAACCAAATCTTGAAAACACAGAAATTCATAGCTATTTTTCATGTCTGAGGAAGTTCAGTGTTATTAAGAAACATTTTCTTAACAATCAATTAGTACTTCTTAGATTTCTTCTAAGCACTAAATTTGCCTAAGGTTTTGCGTCATTATTCCTTAGTGTTCGTACATACGTTAATGGCAGTTTGCGAGTTATGATCAATATTTGACAAACTTTAGTATTTTACATGACTTATACCTAGTACTGTAAGCACATTGTCCTCCTAACTGTTTCGACGGTTAACTGGAAACAAGTTAATTAATAAAACCACAAATCAGAACATGCATTTTGGGTATTTCCATTGAATCAGGGGTAATGATGTTTTTTCCATATGCTATATAGGGTACATCTGATGAAATTTGAAGAGCAAATTTTGAGTTGGAGATTGAACCTACGTGTGGGATTGCTTACTTTTTCATTGTGTTGACTCGACGCACAAAATTCTGTTTACTATCAAAGAATTCAGTTCGGAACAGTATACTGAGGGCAGATAAGGGCGGAATGGGGCCAAAATCGAACGTCTGTTGATATCCAAAGAATTTCCTTTCCTATTAAACGCTGCGAAAAATAACATATTGTTTGTTCGTGTTTTACTAAAAAAGAACACTAATATATAAAAGAAACCTTTTCATTATATGTATTCAGAGAACGGACAAGTTTGTTTTTCGTTCATTAAATTGAGGTAAGGACCATTATGAGATAACGAATTACTGTCGGGAAAAAAAGAGCGAATTGAGTTTGAAAAAATTCCATTCTGGCAATCTGTTAATTTTTGTACCATAAAATTAAGCAATAACATATAGAGTTGTAATTTGGTTAAACCCACCGAGAATATAAACCGTAAGCAAGCATATATACGAGCACCAGAGACATGCCGTCAAACATAGCTGTCAAGCTCTATGCGAAATATGTCCAAACATCTCTTATCTATAGAGCAGGATCATTTAATAGAAAAACTTTAAACGAAGCGGGCAGAAGATCATTAGTTTTCTCAAAATCGATTTTTATTCATGAAGAGGCTTCCTCTACATTTAAAACTTCAGTTTACCTAGTGCGTCCGACGATATTTTTAAGCAGGAATTTCCAATCAGCGTGCCGTTCGGAGGCATAAAGGAATTACTCTTACGCTGCACTTTAAACGTGCAATTCAGCTTTAGTGGCCAATTTTACTGCCAAATCGATGGTGGGATTACTACTCGGACCTCTAATAGCTGATATCTTCATGGGCAAACTGGAGAGCAACAAACTTTGCCCATTATAAAGGACCTTCCATCCAATGCTCGCTATGTGGATGATATATTTATAATAGTGGACGGAAGACCCGAGCTTGACACATTGTTAGATAAAGTGAATCAGTCGCACTCAGCGTTAACCTTCACTTTGGAAAAAGAGGACAGACAGTGCCCCCCTTTCTGGTCGTCCTTCTTAGTAGAAGGTCTGGTGGAACAATAAGTAGAAAATTATTTCGCAAGAAAACCTGGACAGGGCAATACAATAATTTCTACAGTTTTGTGCCACTAAGTCAGAAACGAGGCCTAATTGGCTGCCTCATGAACCGAGCTAAGAGAATATGCTCTTCAGAGACCCTAGAGGACGAACTCGCACTCATCAAGATCACCTTACAAGAAAATGGCTTCCCCGAGAAGTTCATCAATAAGTTTATGGAGGAACGTCCACCAAAATTGGGAGTACTGATGGCTGAGAAGAAAAGCTTATTACTTAAGATGTGATCTTACTAGAAAAACCGCAATATGCCATGATTTGATGAACAACTACTACTCTATTACAAAACGTTGGCGAGTGTGCACTTCATTAGTGTTGATTTGAAGTGCTAGACACTATCAGCGGAGCTCGGCTTGAGGTCATAAGCTTGATTATAAAGATTTTCAAACTGGGTTTCTAGTTCTAACTGATTAACTTTTCGACAAGGTATGCAGAATTTGGTTCTGAATTACCTAATGGAAATTTTTGCAACTTTAAACATTACTTTATTGTTATAATACTTTGGGGGCCGCGGGGTTTTTCTTGTAAAAATCCTTGGATCTCCTGAGCTAGAACACCTATCGTAAGTTCTTCAAACAGTGAGTTGTTCGGGTGTTGGTTGGCCAGAGGTTGGCCCAGCCAGAGACTTTTGGTCGCCTGCCTGCCTGCCAGCTGGTGCACGCTTGGCGCTAAAGCCTGCCGCGTGCGCTGCGTGACTGTCATGCCTGCGTGTGTGTGGACATGCTAGCATACGCGCATACACACGCACACAGGCATTTCCGGCCAAAATGGACGAGGAGGTATGCAAGCGCGCAGCGTGGATGACTAACACAGCATATTGTAAAGTTCGACCGTCGCTCTCGATGATGTCCACCACGCGCTTCAGCAAGCTGAAACAGCGCTGTGGCTGCGGCCGGAGAACAGCGAAAGTAGACTCGCGCAGAATCTACCCCATTCTCTCGCTCCATTTCCCACACCTGAACCCGGTGTCAAGACAAAAGTCAAGAAGACCGGACATGGGGAAGGACGCAGGTGGCTGGCGCGACGAACACTCAACATGCATACCAACAACATACCTCACTAGGTAGGTCCCGCCGGGAAGCGCTATAAAGGCCACATTAAGAAGGAGCCAGTAAGCCACAGTAAGCCCACAATAAGCCACCCCACACAACAAGATACACACTGGGCCGACTGTGGTGTCCATGTTATCCCGTCAGATGGTAACCCTCCAAGTCACAGCTTTTAGCCTACCGCGATTGTTTCAAGCGCATCGGATTGATTATAGTGAGGAAAGAAATGCGCTGAGGGTGGGTCTCACTCTATCCCTCACTGCCAGCAACAGGCCACCGCCTAGCTGATCGGTCGCCACAGGTGGGATGGGCGCAGTGCCGAGAAGGAAAACAACACACACACATAATGTAAACAAGCAGGACACTGCAGAAGTAAACGCCACTTCTAGTGTGTAGCAGTATTGCAATTAATCCCTTAGTGGGTCCCTGCGTGGAACTCTGGCCCCAGCAACGTTGCAGAAACTTATTCAACGGCAACTTTAGGAACCAGTCCGCAATCTGAGGTTTCATCTGTGATACTTTTTGTCATCGAGACGCTAAGGAGAACTTTAAAGTGGCATTGAACTCGATGTTTCCACGCATTCAATTCACAATGGAGGAAAAAAGAGATGCAACGCTCCCATTTTTCGATGTACAGATATCGAGGGAGGAGGGCGGACGTCGTCAGACTGACGTGCTTCTTAAATCGACAAACACGGAGAAGATTCATCATTAAAACAACAGGCATTGCCTGTCGCTTAAAAGCAGTTGCGTCCGGACGACTTTTCACCGCATCCAGACACACTGCAGCACAGAGGCCGAGAAGCCACACAAACGTATGGCGCCTCTTCCTCACAAGTGTTTGTTCTACAGACACACGAAGAACGATGGGGAGCGAAAACAAATACCTGAAGGCTTCCGTTTCTTAACCAACGTGAGCAACGTTGCTGAAGTCACTGAACGCGGGCCAATACTGCAAAACGTGAGCTTGGAAACCAGCCAGAGGACACTGTCCGTCGCTTAGTCATGCAGCCCAAAAGTCGATAACCACCGGCAGGCACGTCAGGCATCGTTTACCGCGTCAACTGTCTTGACTGCCGGGCGACCTACTGCGGCATTAAACGATTGAGAAGGCGCATGCGCAAGCATACCTTAGCCGTAAAGCTAAGGGATGCACGTTGCCATGGCTAGCCTACAAAACAACCATCGGGCTGAGTTTCATGGTGCTTAAGTGCTCGGCCGAGCCGAAAGCAAACTAGCAGGAAAAGGGCTCAAGGCCTGGTAGTCAGCCGCCAACCCTGTCAGTGGCAGCATTGACCTACCAGCGAAATAAAAGGCCGCAAGATTGCACTTGAGCACCAGAGGGGGAGCAAAAAAGAAGATGGAAAGATGAACCAACTGTCTTCTCCCCAAAGATCGTCTTATCTTCTTCTGCCCTTCCAAGACCTGAGTTCAGCAGATTCACCTGTATGTATAGACATGCGTAAAAATTCGGAGTTCCCATATCTTATCGTGATCAGCATCTCCCCAGTTCGTGTACCGAGGTACAATTGTACTGACGTTTCTGAACCCCTCTTGCTCCAATCAACAGAGTATTGTGGTCGTTGTGTGTGGTGGTCTTGAGTTTGTCAGTCTTGCCGCCTCTCTCATATTATGGCCGTGCTGGACGCACGAAATTTGACCTACCCGTTCACTGCTGACTATATTTGGTCTTGCAGGGGTCGGTCGCAGATGTACCTGACCCTCCCCCTTCCCCCTGCCCCAGCGCAAGGCCCTCTCTACACGCCGATCTCGCCATGCGGGCGGCGTGAAAACGATGAGCTGTAATCAGAGGACCCTTTATAGCCCTATCCAATTGTAGGATTTTCATTATACCTGCAATTGTACTGGCCTGATTATGAATTGCTGAAAAGATGTTTGCCGAATAAACTTTCCAAGCCAATTATGTTGGCTTAACCGGCAAACAGGTTTTCACAAGACTGCACGAGCATGAACATGCTTACCTTGGTAGGCACCCACACATCCTCGCCAGGGCACGGCTTCGACTACGAAAGCGTGAGAATAGCGAATTTCACGCCTGCTGCAGGAAGCATGGCACACGCGCGCGGATTCTACTTATAGGCATATTGGTCTTCTGGATTCTTACCAGACGTGGCGCAAACTAATCAATAGCAGAGCTGAAGGTGACTCCCGGCAGATGTGAGCTGTATATGCTGTAAGCGTATAAGCCTTTACTTTTTGACCATGGGTTCGCGGGAGAGTTTGCAACGTCGGAAAAATAAACAACTGTTCCCAGGGAACACCTTCCCGTCGAAAGAAGACGCAGAAGAAAGAAGAGCGCTTTCATGGACCACTGTGTATTGGGGCTGACTTTTCGGAAACATCTTATCCTCCATCATCAGAGTGGGGATGTAAGCGTCCCTGCTTGTTGAGAGTTGTTTTGTCTCGCCATCTGTCTTATATTATAGATGTTAATAACATACGAGCTCTGACGTTAATGCTGTCCGCGGATTGGCTGCTGCTTCTCCGATGCGGATAGCTGGCGCCTTCGTGTGTCCCTTGTCCCCTGTCCGACTGTTATTGTCGCAGCCAGGCTCGTGGGTGCATCGCCTGCAGAGAGCTTATGCGAATTCAAAATATATTCAAAGGAAAAAGAAGCGACCACTGGAACACGAGTTTTACTTTCCTGACCTTTCGGACACAAGGGACGCTTGACGGTCGTTATGAATATGATTAAGTACCCAGCATAGCTGCAGGTTCCGTTGGGGAACGAAGACGCCTATCAGCTTTTGGGAGCTGGAGAGTTCAAGAAGCATGTGAACAACGTCAACCGGCTGATTGACAATTTGAAGAAGTCAGGTGACCTTAAATGAAAGGAGACACTGACCGCCAAAGTCACAGCTGCCGCGTTTCTGCGGTCTGTAAAAAGTATATAAGTCAGGAGTGCCCCTTCGCTCCATCTTCTCCTTATGTGGCACCCCGACGTTTGGACTGTCCAAGCGGTTTCGTTTCTTCCCAGAGGACTCCAAATCGACAGTGAAGTCGGCTGAACTATTGCTAAGGTACAGCAGGCATCTAGAAATGGATTTAGACGAATTAATGGTTTAGCGACTTTGTTTTCTGACGCATGCATGTCGCGCATGTCTGGCTCTCGTGCGCGCCAGACGTGTCAAGGTCACTGACGTGTCTGACCTTAATGGCCAACCACTTCTCAGGGCCAGTTCACAAAGGACTTTAATGTGTGGTGACTGCTTGCGCTCAGACACTCCCAGGCGCGGCGAACTGACCGCCGGACTGCGACTTCGGAGCGGCCAACTTTCATGGCTAGACTGCACCTGTCCGGGAGTCAATTACCCATTATTTATATTCTATTCCTTGTACAGTTAATTAAATTATCCTTAACACTCTGGCCTTCACGCCTTATAATATGTACTAGCTCATAACCGTTGGTATACGTTCTATCGTCAATTATCTGGCCGGAATACTTCGTATCCCACAATGGTATCGTTTGACGTGGTATCCTTATCCACCTCCACTCCAATCGGCCTCACAGTAAGCACCATTGACGAACTTATTGACGGACAGTATGAAGACGATGACCAAAAACATAAATAGCAGTACGTCACCAACCTCTTGAAACTGAGCCTCAGGACTTTCTTCACCTTCAGCGGTCAGGTTTATGAGCAAAAGAAGGGAACAATGATGAGCTCCCCCTGGCTGGGTTAATTGCCGAGGCAGTCCTGCAGAAGCTCGAGCGAATATTCTTCCATCCATACCGTCCACAATTCTGGGCCAGATACGTTGACAACACCTTTGTCGTAATCAAAAGGAATGACGTTCAAAAGTTTAAGAACTTACTGTACTGCATATTCCGTGACATCCAATTTACGATGTAAGAGGAAAACAACAAGCCCTTCCTGTATGTACGAGTTACGTAAACTTTCGAGGGGAGGATAAAAACTATTGTATAGTGTAAGCACCCAATTGGTCACACACGCAATTTTGCTAGAAGTCTATTTCGACGCGTTCAAACACACTGCAGCGATTAAGACGGGAAAAGGAGGAGGCGAAATACCTAAATTCCTTGTTCACAGGCAATGGTTATGCAAAGTCCTTCCTATGTGGGTGTCGACGAAAGCCTGCCCGGGAGCAACCAAACGGTGACAAACCGAAGTTTTGGCTCGCGATCCCCTGCGTGAGGAACGTTTCCGAGGTGACAACACGAATCCTGAAGCCTTTTGAAATTGGGGTGGCCCAGAAACCGGATTCGACTATCAGACAGCAGATAATAAGACTCAAGGTTCCGCTACCGGCAGCGGAACAATCAGCAAGAGTTAAGACCACACCGCGCCAAAATCGCAGCGCAAGGTATGCTATTGAAACGGGTAAATGCCTCTGCACAAGGCTGCATGAATACCAACCTGCACTCAACCGCGAGAATATACTGTCACTAATATACGGCCACATGGAACGGGAGCGGCATAGTTTCGTCTTCAAGGACGCCAAAGTTATCGGCCGATCAAACGAAAACATGGCCAGACTGGTGCTCGGTGAGCACAATCAACAGAAATATTGATTTAAATCCAGCCTACAAGGCCCTTCGTACAAGACTCTAGTCAGTCCAGACGGGGCCGAAAGCGCTATTGAATGACTTAAACTACGCCAACCGGGGTCATCATCGCAATAGGGGAAGAGCCAGTCGTAGATCACACGAACGAAGTGAATCACCTACCCACCGACGAGCCCAAACAATCGCACATGATCGTCACCTAATCCACCCACCCGGTTATGAGGGGAGGTCCTACAACAGCCGCACTACTGCAGGCGAGCGCCCACGAGCCTAGCGGCGACAACAACAGCCAGACAGTCGACGAGACACACGAGGGTGCCAGCCATCCACAACGCAGAAGCCACAGTCAATCCGCGGATAGCATGAAGGTCAGAGCTCGTGTTTTTCACACCTATAATACGAGACAGACGGCTAAACAAAATAACGCTGGGCACGCAGGGACGCGTGCCTCACCACTTTGATGATTGAAAATAGGATGTTTCCGCAACGACAGCTCCAATACACAGTGATCCATGAAAGCGCCTCTCTTTCTTCTTCGTCTTCTTTGGGAGATGATGAACGGGATAACTTTTCAGGACCTCTTATTTTTACCCATGAGCATTTATGATTGTAGGAATAATTGCGGAGATTATCAAGTGCATGACCCTAAATGTCAATGGACATTAGAATCGAAAACAATTAACTACTATGGAATAACTAAGGAATGTCCATTCTACAAACAAATAGTACGACAAGTAGTATGCACTTTTTATGACTCCTAATAATTACCAAAATTATTCCCCTGATTATTAGCAGGAGGTCATATACCAGAAACTGCATAGAGAACGCTGGGGGCCCACTGAGGAGCCAAACTCCTCGTTGCTGTATCGTGCAGAAGCAGAAACATCAGCGAAACACGTGTCTGGGCTTTAAGCTAGTATATATGTCGGAAGAACGGCATCATGTGATTGTCGTATAGAATTCATGCTACTGATAGTACTATATGTTTGAAGAATGGACATTCCGTGGTTATTCCAGGGTAGTTGATTCTCTTCGACTCAAATGTCCACTGAAATGTAGGGTCTGGCCATAAAATGTCATGTCCCGATCGCTTCCTTTCATGTCATGCACCTAATGGGATCCATGCCACCGCGCTCAGCTTCTTCTTGCTACGCAAAATTCAGGCCAAGTGTTTGGTGTGGATCAGGGAGCGTGGCGATACGCTCAGGTGCATATTTCGCCGCGCCAGCCACCTGCGTCTAATCCCGCTTCCGGTCTTTTTGGCGGGTGGGGAAGAGCGAGGGCGATAAATGTAGTGCAAGTCTACTGTCAATTAAAACTAATTCATATGCAAGTCACCGTGCTTGCTTTCAGGCTGTTGTGAGGCAGGCAATGGACATGTTCGAACTCGAACTGTCACTGGTATGTGACGGTATGTTCGTCTGACCTGAGCTCCTACCCATTTCGCAGCTAGCCTTTGCTGAAGGCTCTTCTATCATCCACCACCAGTGGACACACCAAATAGCCGGCCACGGGACTGAAAGGAATAGTGGTCTTCTTAGGTATTTTTTTGCGTCCATGAGCAGTATTACACAGTAGAAGGAGATTATAATCTTTCTACGGTCTAGTATCCTGGCATGAGAGCGTACTGCATTCAACTACAAACAACGCTAACACGCGCAGGCCTCTCAAAAGCGGCGACCGCGTACGAAAGGCATACTGGCAACAAGACTAAAATAGTCCATTCTTACATCATCAGATTGAACAAAGTTACATGGACAGAAAGTCAAAAACACGGAAAGAAAGTTGTGGATAAATTTGGCCCAAGTCTGTTAATAATAACCATTCAAACTTACAGGCACTCGCTCGAGTCTGAAGGTGAACAATGACTCAAGCTGTTAGTCAAGCAACGTTCTATAAATTTAGGGCTACCACATATGGGCTTAAAACGACGACAGTGAATGACTATGCAGATACTAAAATCAGCTGCAATTAGGTCAGACTGAAACTAAAGCAGTTAGAGGACTAATGCGGGTATAAAGGCAAGGACAGAACGCAAAGAAGGCGATGCACGAGGGCCCCAATGATTTAGAAGAAGTGTCCTCGTCGATAGTTCAAAAGAAACAATCGAAATCGTCTAACCTATCATTGTTTCGCAAGTCCAACTAACTTGATTATTGATATGCTGAGCTGGTAGGTTGTGGTACACCTTACAAACGTGTCAAAAAGCATAACTGGACTGTTAACGAATATAACTGAATATTGTAGTAGATATGACGAATGAATTAGAACCCAGGCAATGCACTAATGCCATTTGGAACCGAAATAAAAGGAAAAACAAATCGTGTAAAAAGAGGATTTACAAGAATAATTTGCGTAAATCTTCAGAACAGGATGCGAAAATAAAAAGTAAAGCGGGTTACACGGGCAAAATTACACACTGGCTATAGCGTACGAAGTAACCCGAAGCGAGAAGAGGAAGTTGTGAGATGCAAATGGAACCTGAGTTCTCTGAGTCACAGGGGAAGCGGCGCTTGTGATGGAGCAAAGCTCTCTCAGTACGGTCAGCTCGTCCGACCGGAACGATGCGAATCTGAAGCGAAGTTTTTTGTTTGCATGATGGGCATACGCTCCAAAAAACTGTAATTAGTCACGATGGGAAATTTGATACAATAAGGGGGCTGTCATTGGGCGATTAGAAAGCACTTAGGTGTGGTTCCGTTGACTTTGTCGCTTTGGGAGATCCATCAGCACGAGGTGAAGATGGCTCTCTGGGCACTCGAAACTTGTTAAAACGTATGAGCAGCATGAGGAAAGGCAGGGCGACTAACACCATCATAGTACAGAACACAATTGTTGGTTTACCTTCCAAACTTCCGCCAACATAGGGTCCGAGGAGGAAGGCCACATTTATAATTGTGCGGAGAATCGTCTGCGCCTTGTCCAACTGCTGAGGCGGAATGAACTTTGTGTAGAGTGACTCCGTTATCGCCAACGGGAAAGGCATTCCAATCACATGAATAGCCACACCGACCACGACGAGAGTGGCTCCCAAGGTTTTCGACATGGACAGAACGTTGTGCAAAACAAAGGACAAAAACGCATAGGCAACCGTCAAAAAGAAGAGTCCCAAGAGAACAAGGCTTCGGTCTTCCATGCACCTGGACATGAGGTGCATCAGACCAGAGACGATGATAACAAGTACACTGGAACCAATGTACACATAGCTTACTTCAACTTCCTTCCATTTGAAAAACCGGTTCGCAACGGGAGAAAGGACGGATTCCAATGACATCACACAAAAATAAGCGCTAAAAATTACGAAGTACAACGTGACGATGTGGTATTGTCCGTATCCTGCGAAGGCAGCTTGGATGCGACTATCCGACGGTTGACGGGAATGCTTCGGAGTAGACTCCGTTGGGGATGATGTGGCCTCACCCGGCTGGGAGTCTTCAACTACTTGGCCGAATTTGTCCAGATGAGGGTAAAAGAAGAAAATCAGCAGTGTATGCACAACCCACAACACAGCCATGACTAAGCCCGGACCGTTGTAAACACTGATTTGGACGGGACCGATTTCGATTGTCATTTGATGTAGAATAAGAGTGAACGCAGGACCGATTATAAGGCCAACTTGACGAGATAACAGCAGAACAATTATGTAAGGTGTCCTTTCAATCTCGTCTGTTGCGCGGGTCAAGTCGGCGTACATCGGAGACTCGCAGCTCGCCCCAACACCAGCTATTAATCGTCCAAAGAAAACGAACCACGGACTGTAAGGCAGTAGGTAAGCCACGTTTCCAATCACCTCCATGAGGTTGGCGAACATAAGCAAGTACCTTACATTTACATTGGCATGGCCGGCAAATCCAAATAGAGGAGTGGTGACTAAAATGGACAGGCTGAAAGCAGCAAGCGTGGGACCGTAGAAGCTTTTTGCCACCTCGTCGCTCCAGTAGGTTTTGAAATAAAGCCACATTGTGGGCAAAATGATTGCTCTTTCTACATTTGTCAGGAAACCCCAGGTTGATGCAATGAAGGCAATTGCGTATTTGGGAGGTCTCTTTTGCCGAACAACATTCCGTTTGCAGCAGTTATTTAAGTTCTGGTTGGACGCATCTCTCTGAACGCGGTGTAAATCAGCATCCTCATTGTTTGAGAAGGAATTATTATTTCCAGTTATTCGAGCCCGGATCTTGCTTGGTGACTGGATGGAGGTAAACACGGGCTCCAAATCATCCGTCAGTAATGGTACAGCGTCCGACATCACCCGCTCTGCCTACAAGACTGGGGCTGTTACGCTTTGATGGTTGATCGATACCCCTGGATGTCGGGCGTTTCTACTGGTCAGGTTGTAGCCAATTAAGAGGGAGGTAAAAACGGCACGTACGCACGTGGCATCCAGCGCCAATCACAACGCCGTGATAATGAATGAGCCATCACTGCACCAATTAAGACCTCAAGCGGTGGCTAAAGGAACCGACAATTATAGTACGCATGCGGTTGACCGCTACGAACTATAAATACCGTGTTATCTGTGCATGTATCACCCTATCTGCGCATGTTTCAGACTGTTCTTCGATTACCTATGATTAAGGATTCCCGAGGGAATCCGAAACGTCAGGAAAATAAAGTCCTTGTTCCAGTGATCGCATCTTTTTCTTCTGAATCACAACAACCTTAGTTCCGCCAGTAACGACGTGACAGTCGCATTTCGCAGGCTTGCGTTAATGACCGACTCTGAGGCTGACAGGGCTTTTCGAGTTGGTGGTGACGGCCGCTACATATCGCAAGGATCTTTTAGTTACTATTTTGTTTCACAAATAAGCAGTCTTTCAAGTTGCCATTTACACTCATCACGCTTCAACTACACGCGAAATTTCTTACAGGTCCGAGTGATGTGAACTGCTTCCCGTCCAGAAACTGTTTTCGCCTTTTTACTAATAGCTATGAAGTCGGAGACCAACAAATCCATCATTTGTCGTCATATTGTCTGGTCACTTAATTTCCATTTCAACCACCGTCGGCGTTATTCCACTCGTCCTCTCTAAATGCCAATATTATTGACGGTTACCTTTATATATTTCAGCATTAGGATATTTGCTCAATAATTATTTGCAATTGAGCATGTTTGAATATAGTAAGTCCTTCCAGAGCATATAATTTGAAGAATTCTCGAAATAAATCACATATCCACTGTATTGAAAGGACCTTAGCCTGCTCCGACTGAGTAGCACAGCGGTTTAGGGTGACTGTAGATTGTGGTCCGCCAAAATGCCATATTACGAACATTGGTGTATAAACTCACAAGGCCCTGGCAAAACCAAAAGATCCATCGACTTAACTAGGCTGCTTTCCAAGGCATTTCTATTATCAATCAGCCAACAGTATGATAGTCGCGAACGCCAAGATCCACTTCTGCCGCACGAAGTGGACGTAGGGGTGACATGCCCGTGCATTTGTCTATACTAAATCTGACTTGTACGATATCTGTCTCATTACATCGCCGTAAAATTATCACCCCCGAGATCGAAACGACCGGAAGCTGGCAGGGCGTGGTACTGGACAATATCCAACTGCCCGTCTACAAGTTCCATACACGATCCATCCTTTAAAGTGCGCCAATATTCAGGGTCCAGATATGATATCGGAAGAGGGGGCAAGTTTTGGGGCCAAATTGTATTTCATCGAGCGGAAGATAAGGGCGATGATGTACCGTAAGACGACCAAAACTGCGTACCTCCTTCACTTTAGAAAACACCACCCCGTCGGTCATAAACGCAGTTACGTCAGGACTCTCTTCCAACGCGCACAAACGCACTGCAGTGACTACGATGGGAAGAAGCAGGAGCCGAAGTACCTACATGCCCTACTCTAGACTAGTGGTTAGCCGAAGTTCCTCGTACATCGGTGCCTCGGGAAGTCCCACTCTGAGGTGTTGACCGAAGAGAAACCAACGTTCTGGCTGTCAATTCTTTATGTGAAAAATGCCCCGAAGGCGACTGCAAGACTCTGTAGCGACCCTTCATTCCTACTCATGCTTTCCTCGGACGCCGCGGGCACAAGCCATGTCTGGCGTAAACACCACGCGGACGGAAGACACGACAGTCAAAACCTCCACTCAAGGTCGAGACTTGTCTGGCCTCACTAGCCAATCACTCTCAAGGTGAGACCAGTGCACAAGATGCGGGGAATTTGTATACGCTCAACTACTTCCAGAGCCGACGACTCAGTGTTCGGTTGCAGACCTCCGGACTCCGGCCCATTCATGGCTAGACTGCACTTGTCTGGGAGTCACTTTCCTATTGCTTACATTCTACGCTTGTTCCTACCTTAGTAAATTCTCCCTGACACTGTGGCCTTCCATGCCTTATTATATTCACTAGCTTATACATGCTGGAATACGTTCAATCGCCTATTATATGGCCGGACCACATCGTATTTCACAACTCCTGAAATCGTGCAGGATCGGCGTGGCCCACAAACCGGCACTAACCATCAGGCTTGGAGTCCAAGGATCAGCTACCAATGACCGAATAATCGGCGGCGGTCTACAGTCTCCCGTGCCGAAACTGTAAAGCAAGGTATGTCGGTGAAACGGGAAAATTTCTTGGCACGAGGCTGCATGAGCACCAGCTCGCAATCAACCACAAGGACGAACTTCCTATGCTCTACGGTCACGTGCAACAGCGAAACCACGTTTTCGCATTTGAGAATTCGAGGGTGATAGGCAGGACCAGAGCTAAGACGGCCAGACTAGTGCTTGAAAGTTGGTCGTCCGCTGGCACACTAAACAGAGTCATTGAGTTAAATCTCGCCTACCGAGCGGTCCGCACAAGGCCCACGTCCGCGCAGAGCAGGGCAATAAGGCGGGCGAATGAAGCAACACAGGACCGAGAGCCGACGCCCGCGAGGGCAGGTGGCAGCGGTCAGGAGCCACATGACCGGTGTGGCACGCTTTCTCACGGAGGCGTCCGCGAGGCCAAGGACGCTGTGAACGAGTAACAGCAATCGAGCGATCCAATGTCTGATGAGGGGGAGGCCAACGTGCCCCCTAAAGCAACGTCAGTGACGGTGGGTAGGATAGAGACGGCGAGCGGACGCACGTGCATCGGGCAAGGTTACAACACAAGGCTGGCGGTGAGACGCATTAATTCAAGGCCGGCGGAAGAGAAAGCACTACTTTATAAAGCATGTCTTCGAAAGGTCAGCATAAATACAATTTGGACCCAGATATTGCCCCCTCTTCTTCGTCCTTTTCTGTGGATGATGAACACAATACCATCCATTCTCTGCAACATATACAACACGCTATATCTGGAAGTTTCGAATCCCACTTAGGTGATAAGTTTCATAGGAGTCATCTATGGCCCAAGGCTCAGTCCTCAGAAGGACCTCATTAACCTGTCACTCGACAACATTGCAAGCCGCGACCGATAACCTGTCGTGCTAACTTCGAATGCGTCAGAATTTTTCTATTGAAGAATGTACGGATTTGCCATTAGAGTGGATTCTGAAACGGTAGCCTCACCCTCTCTCCTCCCTAGCGTACGAAGCTATGGCTTGTTTGATTAAAAACGGCCGGTGATGAGATTGAGCGTAGTGGTTGACAATAGTACCGCCGCCCTTATCATAAATGACTCGGACATCATCGTAGAGGCATTAAATTGATGTGACATTAGGCAACTTTTGTTTACAGAAAATTGAAACATTGTTTTCCCGGAAGAAATTTGAACAAGGCAAAGATCACGAGTTGGGCAGAATTTCGTAGATATCGCCTATCAATAAAGAACAACCCCGGTTACTCAACACTCGCTTTTAACTAAGGAACACCTTAGTGCTTTAAATGACCTACGAAAGGACACAGATGTCGTTATCTAGAGACCAGACAAAGGTAGCGGTGTCGTGATTCTAAATAAGGAGGATTACGTCAGAAAGATGGGAAACATATTCAATGACCCCCAGGAGATCCTCTCCCGAAATCCATGGGAAAGAAGAAACAAAAGCAGTGGAAGATCATATTGGGAAAAAAGTTAAATCGCTATTGGAAAGACAGATGATAGACGAGAAAATGGCTGCCCTTCTTAGGCCTGTTGAGTTACATATTCCTAGGCTATACGGGCTAACAAAATTACACCAGCCTGGAGTACCATTACGGCCAATTCTATCAATGAGAGGTTCACCGCAGCATCAACTTGTCCAATGGCTAGTCCGACAAATTGAACCTATCAGATGCAATCTTGCTGCTCATACGACCAAGGACACTTTTTCGTTCGTAGATGAGCTGAAGAACCAAAGTTTACGGAATAAGCACATGATGTCACTCGACGTACAAAGTCTGTTCACAAACGTGCCACTGGATGAAATCATTGACATTATTTGTGAGCATGCGGCTGAAACATGCCTGAAAGCAAGCCAACTACGGGAACTATTACAGATATCCACTAAGAATGTGCAGTTCCTGTTCAACTGGCAGCAGTATCGACAGATCGATGGCGTAGCTATGGGTAGTCCATTAGGGCCAATCCTAGCAGATATTTTCACGTCGAACCTTGAACGAAAACTGGCCAAACTTATAGAAAAGACACTCTTATAGACGATGCGTGGATGACATTTTTGTCATAGTCGAAAGCCCTAAGGAGGGAGAACTGCTTCTTAATTGTATGAATGAGGCACATGTAAAGATGCAATTTACGATCGACTATCTGAAGGAAGACACACTGGCCTTCTTAGACGTGCTTATCCGCAGGCGCGCAGATGGTTCCATTCAGATGTCCATCTATCGGAAAACCACGTGGAAAGGACAATACATGCACTTTCTTAGTTTCGTTCCAATTCAGAGGAAAATAAACTTGGTGTTGTGAGTTTTCAATAGAGCTGCTAGAATATGTTCTGCTGATACGATCGATGAGGAGATGACTTTTCTGCTTGGAAACGGCTACCCTGAGAAATTCATTTATAAGTATCAAAACCGCAGACAAGAAATGACTCCTGAAATATCAGTACCAAAAAAGCCGGTGAGCATTTTACTCCCTCTCAAGGGTGATAAAGTCTCCAACTTGATAAAACGGACGCTAAGAGGCACAATTGAAAGAACTAATCCCGCCGCTAAATTGATGTACGTAAGCACAACAACGGCCATTCCAGTTCGACCGACTAAGGACCCTCTGCCTATGCACGCTACTTCAAACTGTGTTTACGAGGTCATATGTAGTTGCGGATGCAAATACATCGGGTGCACGCAAAGGCAGTTGGCAAGGCGGTCAGCTGAACACATGCCGAAGTGGTTGCTCAGGGCAGAACATAAAGTACCCAAGAGTTCAATCACGAAGCCCGTAGTGGACACTGGTCACACAGTCGACCAAACAACTGCATTTAAGGTCGTACTTCGGGCGACCACCGGACGTCTCCTACGTTTTGCGGAGGCCGCTGCAATACGGAGAAGAAAACCAGAGCTCTGTAAGCAGCTGGACCATGTGATAAACCTCGCATTGCCGTGGTAACGATCGATAAACTCAATCCCGCTTACGCCTCCTCGTCACCCCAAGGACTCACTGCTACCCTGTTTCCTGCCCCTGCCCCCC
>JAYGXS010000001.1:43815846-43839665 GCA_036362985.1 Ligula intestinalis | reverse complement strand
TTTTTTTAACCACGTCCTGCTGGCTTTCATGAACTGCTATGCTGTGACAATTACCTCCATCCTCCTCTAACCCTCACCATGCGCCCACATCTATGACTGACTGTTTCTATTCCCTTGACCTATCATGTTTCAACCTTCGAGACTGACACTTAAGTGAACAGTTAATTCTCTTATTAATAGGCGAAGACCGTTCGCAGCTGATTGAGAGGTCACGAAATTTCGTGACGTCATTAAATTCTGCCTAACCCGTGATCTTTGCCTTGTTCAAACTTTTGTTTTACACAGTTACATAGGCCTTGTACTGTAAGTGGAATAACTCATGAAATCCAGGTTGTAATTGTAAACGTTTCATTTTGTGCACACTAAGAGAACTTTGCGAAAATTCCCATTGAAAATTTCAGAAGATGAAATGGCGAACATACGTTTGTTTTCGATAATTCTCATCAGGCCTTTGCATTTATATGGTAATTAAGTAAATGAAGAAGTCGGGTTGGTAGAAAAATAGAACTGTTTTCAGGAGAGGGGGAATGGGGGGAGGAAAGGGGGGTCAAAATACGCTCAGCATTAGGAGGAACGGATAGTCGGCTGAGGTGTTAAGCTGCTGGCTGTTGGATTAGCAGCTTTTGACCATAGCAACTGCGGCGCTGCGACAAAGTTCTTTTGAGCGCACAGGATCGGTCGGCGAAGCCTGATGGCAGCCGCTTCTGCCGTAGCCAACAGAAGTTAACCAAGAAATTTTGAGTAGCCTGACGGTACCTTGTAGATAACTCGGAAGGCCTCTTTGGCATCCACCCGATGGTCTGAGTCTACCAGGTGCGCTAGAATGGAACTATTCAACCCTTTAGTTGAACCTTCCCTAACCATGCTGGGATGTGTTCTCGTACTCTCTTGGACAAACGCCAGCTCGTGCGGCTAATGTATCCCGTCCCACAGGAGCAGGTAAATGAATATATGCACATGGATGTGGTCTGGGCTAGCAGTTTGTCCTTGACCTCTCCGTATAGGATGGGAGTCGTAGAGAACAGTACAGGGGCGTTTGTTGCTGGAAAAGTGGTTGCTACAGCTTGATTCAGGCGCCTCCTTAGGAGTTCGCTTGGCCGTCCCCTTGAAATGGGACTCTGATGAATATTCTCTTCTTCTCTGCGGTTGACACTGCGGGTTTTGGTGGCCTTTCACCCATGTTCTTGGTGATAAATCGACTGGGATACCCATTTTGTCGGAACACGCCGTCAATCGTCTTTAGCTCCTTTTCTACGCTATAATTCGAGCAGATTCTTTTCGCCCTTTGCGTCAAACATCGTATTAAATTACGTTTGAAGTTTAATGGTACGAAGCAAGCAAAATGGATGTGTTGCCTGGACCACGTCTTCTTACGATATACTTGCCGTTGAATACTCCCATCAGCACTTTTAATCAGTAGTACATCAAGGAATGGGAGCGATCCAGATTGTTCTTCTTCTACTGTAAACTTAATTGACGGGTGCGCCTGATTGACTGTATTCATTAGAGCTGACAGGTTAGTTTGGTCTGATGCAACCGCGAATATATAATCTACGTAACGTTTGTAGTAACGTTTGTAGTAATGTTTGTAGTAACGTTTGTACGTCAGATTATTTATCTGGTGGCTAAGTTGCGTAGCCTCCAGTTTTTCCATGAATATATTTGCTAGAAGCGGACCCAGGGGCGAACCCATAGCTACTCCATCTAATTGTCTGTACATGTTGTTGTCGAAAAGGAACTGCACATTCAAGGTGCATTGTAGTAGCAATTCCTTGAGTGCATTTACTGGCACTCCTATGTCCTGGTGATTTGAGCTAATGAATTCACTGATGTAATCTACTGTTTCTGTGACTTGCACGTGTGTCAACAAGGAAGAGACATCCAATGAGAACATCACTGTGCCGTTCAGGCCGAGCTCTTTCACACCGTCCACGAATTCGAAGATGTCTCGGAGACTGTGTGGGGCTAGTTGACTCTGTATGGGTTTAAGTTTGTCCGCTAGCCATTTCGCTGCCGCATGGTATGGCGAATTTCTCATGGCAAAAGTAGCTTATTTAGCCCCAATCCTATACCCCTAGTCCCAACATTTGTCCTGCAAAAATGGTGGTTTTAGAGTTTTTTGGGGTGGGGAAAAAGGGTAGGCAGAGAAGGACATTTTTAGAAGTAACTGTAAAGTGAAAAATGTAGTCAAAGTTGCTTCCCGCGGCTGCTGGGTGTAACTTGTTCCGCGTGTAAATTGTAGGTGTGCGCGGCGCTCAGCGCCGCGGACTTTACTAATCTAACTCCAGAAGGGTAAGTCGGACCTCATGTAAGTTGAAGTAGACGACCTCCTAACCACCATTTTAATTTTTCGGGAAATGCAAGAAACCTGCTGTTTGATAATTGGGTTTTTCCAAAGTAAGTTAAATGATAATACAGATTAGGAAAATCTACAGATATAAATCAACAACACTTCTGAATAAAGTAAAATAAAAATGCATTTAGCATTTATTAAAGTATATTACACTGCGTGTCCTAATTTCCCGCCCATAAAACCCGATCAACATCATTTTCGTAGGAGAACATGCAGGTTTTAGGGATTAATGAGTGGGGCTATATAAGCTACTGTTGCCTTTCTCATATCTATGATGGGATGAACGGGTACGCCATCTTTGTGAATTCTTCATTTACTTAATTACCATATAAATGTAAAGGCCTGATGAGAATTATCGAAAACAAACGTATGTTCGCCATTTCATATTCAGTTGCAATTTCTTCAGGATTTCGATTAAGGTGAGCTTCAGATCGTTCTTGAAATGGTGGTTAACGCTTCAGGATATTTAGTGTTTTCAGCAGATGGTCCACAAATAAGGATAACATTTTACTTGCTCAACAAATACGATATTTCTTAAACACATTAACCTTAATGGTGCGATTCTGAGCATTCTTTATAATACACTTGTCCGTTTGGGTCATTGTTCTAGAATCACCCGAAAATATCAACTCATCGCCAAGAAAAAGGAACGTCCGTAATAAAAGCAAACTAAGATCAATTAAAAGGCTTTCTATAACAATTTACCTCTTGAAATAGACATTTCGACGTCAAGCATCTCCGTTATAAACATTTTTCGAAGATTAAGCCAAGATAAAAAAGGAAATTGTGACCGGGATTTTGGCTTCCCCGAGTACTGGGAATAAATCGTATGCTGAAAATGAAAGAAATAGCTTTTCTAAGCATACTAGAGCAGTTTTCACTATAATTCTTTAACTTTAGGTCCCCTTTTAAAATTTCGAAAACAAAATGGTGGCAGAATATATACTACGATTTTGCAAAAACTGGCAATCTTCCGCCCGATCTAACTGCGGTTAGAAAACGTCTGGACATCTTTTTCATATGGCTTGACAGAGAAAAGCAACCATGTATCTCTGGTGTTCATCTATATGCTTGTTCACGGTCATTATTTTCGGTGTTGTCAAACAAATTGCAGCCTTATAAGTTTATTACTTAATTTTATGGCAAAAAACGTAGCAGATTGGCAAAATATAATTTTTCGAATTAATCCCCACTCCCTTTTCCGACAATAATACTTTAAACTTGCATTTACCTCAATTTCATGAACGCAAAGCAAAATTTCTGTTCTCTGAAGTAATACAATTAAAACGTTTCCGGTCTTCCCTTATATTCTTTTATAGTACAACTTGCACCAGCAAGACCTTTGAGTCCACGGCGTTTAATCACAGAAAATTCCTTGGATTTGGCCAGCCTTGACGAATTTCTGAACTCAACTTTTTTTCTGGTAAACAGCATTTTGCGCCTCAAATCTATTCAATGCATACAATAAACAACCTCATATGTAGAAGGGTGGTTCGCAAGCGTACGTAGGCTTTCCATAAATTCTCAACGGATCGTTACATTTATATCGGAACGAGGCACATGTTAACCAAGTTGTCAATAATGTTCGTCTTTTCTCACAAGCGAGTCGTGGGAATCGGGAGGAAGGGGTCGATGAGAGATGGATGGTTAGGTGGGGAGGGTTAGGTGGAGCCAATCTAGGGGATTCGGGGGGGGGGGGGAGGAAGATGTGGGAGGGAAGGGATACAAAGGAAGCGATGACGAGTACATGCAGCTAAGTGATTGTGGACCATGCCAGACGTGGAGCTTGTAGGAGGTTCTTTTGCGCACACAACGCTGACTTCCTCGGCCCGATAGCGGTCGCTTTTGCCGTTGTTAGCAGGTGCTGACGCAGGAATTCGGAATAGTTTGTTGGGACCTTATAACTGCCCTTGAGGGCTTCGCTGGGGTTCACATGATGTTTAGAATCAACGAGGTGGGCCAGAATTGTGATGCTTATGTTGCTGCTTTCACTTTTGCTCAGCTATGCCTGGAGGTCTCCCACATACTTTTGGACATCCACCGACTCGTGCGACTCATGTAACCTGCTCCGCATGAGCAAGTAAATGAGTAGGTGCACATGGAAGTGGTCTGAGCTAGCAACCTATCCTTGCCTTTCCCGTGCTGAACCTGTTTGGTTGAGAATAATACCTGAACTCTCGCTGTTAGGAAGGTACTTGGCAGGGCTTGGGCAAGGCGTCTTTTTAGAAACTAATTTGCCGCGGAACGTACACAAATGTTCCCCTCTGGAACTTGATAAATATTCGCTTGAAGCATTATACCCTGGTCCGAAATACAGCACTTTAAAACTAAAAAATCGGTATTACTGATAAAAGCAGGCATAAACAAGTTAAAACCGCTGTGAGAGCACAAAGACATCTTGTCTACTAGACCGGATAATGGAAAGAGCGTCGTTATGAGGAACAGTTCAGACTATTTAAAGAAGATACAGACCGTACTATCGGACCAGACGAAAGTTACTAAAGTGTGTGAAGAAAAGCTTGTACGGATGGTACAGCTGACTGACTGCTTGAGAAGACTCCAAACGGGAGGATTCGTAAGCGACCGAAACCTCTAACGCCTCCGGCCAGTAGGCATTGACTTCCGATGTTGCTCATGCATAACTTGGCACCCCATGCACCACATAGCTATCAAGATACCTTCAAATTTATCGACGACGTCAAAGACATGAACCTAAATGGCATGATTGTGCTCTCCCTAGATCTCTCATCGCTGTTCACCAACGTCCCGGTTACAGGGACAGTCGATTGCATTGCGGGCTTTCGAATTTGAGCTGCCGGTTTTTTTGCTCTCCATTCACGTGGGAATTTATTATTGTATACCAGACTGTCTACTTCTTTACTTCGTTTTTCTGCATTTCTGGTCATTAAGTCATCTCTGCTGTACACTCGTACCTTTTTGAATGCACAAAGGACAAATATTCTATCGATGGAAACTCACAACGAACATTCATGTAATTTACGTCCAATATGCCGAACCCGCAGTACATCAACATCAAATGTTATCCAATGGAATATAATGCGATCACATAAGCACGGATGCGGTTGGAAACGAGCTATGAAGCGTCAACCATTGGTCTTAATGTCTCTTCCAGGTCTTATGTCCACTAACTGCAGGTCAATTTTCAATAAAAGTCTCGAATTGGATGCACTTATGTTGAAACAGGAACACAGTAAGTGCAGTGTAATCTGTCTTCAAGAGACCTGGCTCAATATGGATATAGAGTTGCAGCTCATCACACCTCCAGCTTATTGCTGTTATCGTTCGGACCGAAAATCCAGATCAAACAGCAGAGGTTGTGGAGTAGCAGTTTTTGTTAACCAACAATGGTGCACAAACTGTAAGTCCCTTTTTTCTTACTCCGAAGAGCACATAGACGTTATTGCAGTAGTCTGTAGGCCTACATTTTTACACAACTCAAAAGGCATCATTTATGTTAGTATTTACATACCCCCTTCCACCTGTCAAGGTGCTCTTACCCATTTTTCGATTTTCTTTTCCCAAAATTTGCCGCACTGTCTTGCGAGCACGTAATTATTTTATGTGGAGACTTCAATCGAGTATATCTACGTCCCCTCATATTGTTAGGTTTTGGCGACTTAGTTAACTCCAATACACGAGACGACGCCCCAATCAATCATATCCTGACTAATTATCCAAAGCTTTTTTGCTGTAAGAAATAGATCTCCATTGACAGGCTCAGACCATTCTGTACTACTCTGTCAACCAAAAATCGATTCTTAGGCTAACAAAGGGCTATTAGTAACACCGGAGAGGAAATTACACATTCGTGACAACTCCCCACATAATATTTCCTTGCTTCAGACTTGTATATCTGAATGCATTCCTATCGTTCTCGAAAACACGAATTTTGAGTCGTGTTCGAGTTAACTTACAACATTTCTCAACGGAATTTTCAATATCTGTTGTCCTTTTGACACGGTCATGGTTAGACCAGACCGAATATCTTCTCCCCGCTTAAAAACTTTGAGAAGAAATAAAGAACTGTTCTACAAACTAGGTCTACGCGAAAGACTGAAGGACGTTGATGTCCTCATAAAACGCGAGATCACAAGACTAAATGACCTTTTTGTTAATCAGTTATTTAATTCTTCTACATCTTCGTCTCCTCTCTCTCCCTCCGAACTATGGAAGAGTCTTAAACGTCTCACTGGTCAACGCAATACACTAGCACATGTTCATGCTGACCTAGACAGCCTAAACTCAAACTTCATCCACACTCCCACCGACTCCTATCTCCTGACAAATGATATTTCCTTGCCAACAAGTGATTTTTCTCCAGTGTCTGTGGCAACAGTGATGAAAGGTACAACAGCTGCCGGACCAAATGGTGTCTCCCCATTTCTCATTAAATCTTGCTCTTTTCAATTAGCTCCTGCCTTGGCACCTCTTATTAATTGATCTTTCATAGAGACCAAGATTCCTGACGGTTGGCGTTCGGTCAAAATCACTCCTATCCCAAAAAACCCACTTCAACGGGTCCCAAATCCTTTCGCCCAATTGCCTACTCTTCTGCACTCCTCAAGCTTACAGAACGAGTTGTTTTGGACATAATTAAGCCATTTTCATCCAATTTTTCTGATCCCTTGCAGTTTGCGTATAAGGCTAGGCGTAGTACGCTAGATGCTGTTGCTCTGGCAGTCCATTCTGCCCTTAGAGACTTGGATAAGGGATGCCGTGCATACGCATGTGCTTTTCTCGACTACTCCTCAGCCTTCAACACGATCCCGCGCCATCTTCTTCTTAATAAAACCGCTGCATGCGGCTCTCCTGGCTGGGCCGTCTCTTGGCTTGGGACCATTTTTCTTCCCGCACCCAATTCGTTCAGAGCGGGAAGCGAAAATCCATGGTCCTTCCCAACAATTGTGGAGTTCTGCAGGGTCTATATTATCCTTTCATCTTTTTTCCCTCCATACTGATGACCTACGATCTCCAAACGCATGCTTGTTTGTTAAATATGCTGATGATATGGTTGTCGGCCATCCTCTTAAAAGCCAGACCCATCTCCAAACACTGGAGGATGGACTGGACCATGTCATAGCATGGTCGTTAGACAATGGCCTTTTACTTAATGAGCGGAAGTCAGTCCAGTGTATCTTTTGGCTGCGACCCTCTCCCAGTCCTTAAACCATTGACTTTCTGCCCAACAAGGTATCCTCCTTTGGATACCTTGGTGTAACACTAGCATCCAACCTCTCATTAACTCTTCATATTGAAGACCTTTTTATTAAAATCCGCAAACTTTCATATGATATCCGCCGCTTGCGTTCGTATCGCACCCCGCAAGCCCTCATCTGGCGTTTTTAGATGCTTGTATCCTCCCTCTCATTCTTTACTGCTCTCAAGTTTCTTTTCCAGCATTACTCAAGAAAGACTTGCTTATTATTAAACGTATTCTCCGCATGCTCTCTTCAGCTGCCGGTTATTCCTATGCTTTTTTAGCTGACCTTATAATTCAGCGACATTTCAAATCGGTCAAGAACTTCGAGGACCGTATTCTTAGTGAGGTCGCTCACCCTCTTTACTCTGAATTAATGACTGTGACGTCTTCTCCTACTATGCGCCGAAGCTTCCGTCACATGAACTGCCATACATCGGCCTACCAGTACTCGGTACTCCCATTCTTAGCACGATTCCTCACGTGTGAAGAAACGGAAATTGAGAAGCTGAAGGTAGATCTGTCTCCATAACTGATGTGGTAACCGTTTCGATTTCTTACCTTGAGTATTTTGTGATCTTTGACCGTTTACTCTTGAGCCTTTTGGACCCCTTAATTTACCTTATTTTTTGCTCTCCGTGCATGGAGCCATTTTTTTGCAGAAAATTTTGATGTTATCATCAAAATTTAGTTCTCTATCTATCTATCATTGCGAATTCTTATTGGCAACTCAGATAGACGTAGGAATATCATCGGATGCATTCAAGGAACTATTACTAAGATGCACGTAACGGTGCTGCAGTCCACCTCCTCTAAACGCGAGATGCCACAGACGTGGTCTCGCGGGACCATCTTGGCCGCCCAGTCGCTCGACCCAACGTGATCGCCGATGTCCGCCTTCGAGGCGTAACCTTTGCCCTCGGGCGGCTGGGGCGCACGCACGCACCCTACACTGGTTGGGCCAATCAGCAGCCTGAAGCTAACTTAGTCAATGCTCGCTCTCGGCCCTTTTAACTATTCCCGCACTTCGGATCACGCTCCTCTAGCGGAAGGTCGTGCTCTCCGCAGTCAACCTTCTTTCATCTATTCTCCATTCCTCTGTGTACACAATAAATTATTCTTTCTATTCTGGCTCCTACCGACTTCGTCTCCCCTAAGATACCATGGTCTGAATATCGCAGTTGCTAGGATTCAACTTAACCTCCTGTGATATGCACATTAAATGTGCAGTTGCTTTTTAACAACCAACTATATAGACAGATAGACGGCGCCGCTATGGGCTGGCCTCTTGGAACTCTCTTGGCTATTGTCTTCATGGGCAAACGGGAGAAATTTCAACTAAGTACTTAAATCCATAAGTTCAAACACTACGGTCGCTATGTCGACAAAATCTTCACCGTCGCTCCAACAGGAACTGATGAAGATACCCTCTTAAATACTGCCAATCAAGCATATCCTTCTATTAAATTCACGTTGAAGGTGGAAACGGCAGGCGCGCTTTCTTTCATGGATGTCCTCCTAAGTCGAAGACATGATGCTAGCGTCCAAAGAAACGTTTATCGAAAGAAACCTCGTCCGGACAGTATACAAACCTTAACAGTTTCATGCGCATCCAACAGAAACGCAATTTAGTCCTCTGCTTAACGCAAAGGGCTTGAAAATTTGCTCCACAGACATTATTAACACGAAGATTAAGAAAATTCAGGGTTTGCTTCGTGAGTAAGAGTATCCTGAGAGGTTCATCACCAAGAATGCGATGGAAAGAGAAATAAAGCCCGCCACAACCACTGTAGAAAAGAAGACGTTATTCCCCAAAGTCAACTTTTAAAGAGATGCAGCAAGTGAAATCTTAAAAAGGCACCTTGACCAAGATTGGCCCCTAGATTGGCTTAACCTAACGCTCCCCACCTAACCATCCTTCTCTCATTGACCCCTTCTCCCGATTTCCACAACTTACTTGTGAGAAAAGACGAACATTACTGACCACTTGGCTAACATGTACCTCATTCTGATATAAATGTCATGATCCGATGAGATATTATGCAAAGCTCGCCAACTGCTCTTTACATTCTCTGATAGGAATTTTTGTAACTTCAAAACCTCAAATATGTCTTAGACCACCCCCTCAAATTTTGACACTCACATTTTATGAGATAGGTAATTTTCTATGAGTAACTTACCGCAACTTTCAGTAAGACGCCACAAAAGCACGTTGTTTTTAGTGCCCAATGTCTTCGTTCTTATAGACTGGTTTATAACTGCTGGAGTATTTATATGTTAGATTCCCAGATAGGCTTCTTCGTATTCTACAAAAGAACTCGAATCTCACAGACGACCTTCAATCGTTATATGGATGTTGGCAAAATTAACTGAATGCGTTTCGCATAACTGTTGTATGCATTCCTGTGGAGAATTCTAGCATTCGCGTATGGGACTAAATATGGCAATGTGTAGTCAAAAGGGCTCATCGGCGGGCCCATATTTAGCGATAGTTATTTCAGTCTGACTCTTTTTCGTGACTAAAGTTATTTCATCAGTTGTCAGACTTCTAAGGCATTGATCTTAGTTAACCCTGATAGATAGAAGTGCGTCGGATAGCGTATAGTAAAGAATGTACGCCTGGGAGGTACACCCCAGAATTGACCACACTTACTTGTCCCTATAACGAAAATCAGTTTACTCTCCGAGACGGACAACCATCTGGCGTGGAGTTGGACGTATGTGGCTATAATGGATGGCTTTTAATGGGTGCACAGTCCGGATATCGCGTACCCTACTTGAATCTACTCCGCTAGTCTGCCCAATGCAGCATCTGTGAGACCTACTGTAGGGGGGGGGGGGAAAGGGGAGTACATGCCTGCCACCGACCACCATCTCTCCCTGCAACATCACTCGATGTTGACCTGTCTCCGCTGCGATCAGCCACTTGTGAATTCACTCCGCTGTGGCCGGAAATCATTGCTCTAAATCGTTACTCATGCCTCGGCTCCTCAAACTGTCCCAGGATATAGAGACACCGCACGGCTTTTTGACCGATCAATACAGAAAAACCTTCAGCAAAACAGCACGGTTCAAACATCCACGCAATTGCCAATACAAGCGGACATGCATGTCATGGGAAGTAACTGGGAAAAAGATGATTCGATCGCTGTGTCAATACTTTTATTCGCCTGACGTTTCGATCTCCGTCGCAGCTTATTCATGAGCAAAAAATTGTAGCAGAAACGGGTGATGTATGCACAGGAAGCTGCAGTGTTTATAGGACACAGCCATCAATGCACACATATGACAAATAACGAAAATTAACGATAAATGCCTTCGTGTGCGTGGATTGCTTGGTGACTGACATGCTTCGTGACCTGCTGAACTTGCATCACGCGTGGTGAAATTGGACGCTATGATTACTCAGCCATATGATTCTCCGATGTTGGCCTTATACGACGCGGTGGCCTGTGCGTTCCCAAAGTGACCATTTGCTTTGGACAAATTGAGCCTGAGGACCGAATATGGATTGGGCAAGTCATTGCACTTCTTTATGGACTGGGGGCCCGTTCACCAGGACTCAAGTGATTCTCGGCTTACACGATTATCACCTCTTGCGAGAATTTCGGCTTCATCTCGTCAAATAGGCCGCAACTTGAGAATCGCATCATTTCGCCGCACTGCTGCCGCGTGTTCGGCAACTCGCGTTCTCCGAAATCTCCCAGTTTCTCCGACGTAGTTGCTTTGTACGCAGCTGCACAAGATCCTCTAGACGACTACAGATGATTCTCGCCGTGGCAGTGGGTGTTTTTTTCATTGTCTGACGCCATTCTTCGTGTGACTACAACTCCGAGTGGTGCGAGGAAGCGGCCAACGGCCTTCGAGATGCACACGAAGGCTTTCATCGTTAATTTTGTTATTTGTCATATGTGTACATTAGTGACCGTATCCTATAAATACTGCAATTTCCTGTGCATGTATCATCCGTTTCCGCAAATATTTTTTGCTCATTAATAATCTGTGACGAAGGTCGAAACGTCAGGCGAATAAAATTGTTGTCTCAGCGATCGAATCTTCTTCTTCGCAGTAACTTCCAGGGGCGTTTGAATTATCTCTTGGCAGAGAACATAAATTTTATTTTGCTTTCATGAAATTGACGTAAATGCAAGTGTAACGTATTATTGTCGGGGAAAAAAGAGCGGATTAAGTTAAAAAAAATCATTTTGCAAATCAGCTATGTTTTGTGCCGTCAAATTAAGGACCAAACCTATAAGGCTGTAATTTGTTTACCACAGTGTAGATATCGACCGTACACAAGCCTATCGATGCACACCCGAGACCCACGGTTACTTTTCTCTGGCAAGACGTATGCAAAAGATTGTGGAATACGATGTAATCCGGCCGGATAATAGAAGATAGAACTAGTTGATAATATAAGGTGTGGAAAGCCAGAGTGTTAGGAATCATTTGATTAAGTATAGAAAGAGTAGAATAGAAGAAATGGATAAGTGACTCCTAGACGAGTGCAGTCCAGCCATGAGCAGGCCGGAGTCCAGAGTCGCATTCCGGTCGGTAAAGTCGCCGAGTTTGGAGGTCTGCAACAGGCAGTAGATCGCCTGCTCCGGGAGTGTCTCATCGTATTCAATCCCTGCACCATGGGCCTTTGTGGACTGCCCCTGAGAAGTGGTTGGCCAGTGGGGGTTTTAATATCGTCTCTTGCGCATGCGTGATGTTCATGCCAGACATGATCTGTCCCCGCGGCGTCCGAGGAAAGCGTGGCTAAGAAGTACAAGGTCGCTACGGTTTCATCGGCAAGCTTTCTTGGCTATTGCTTCCTCGTCGGTATACGATTGCTTGAGCGAGCTCTACGTCCGGAGCTCTAATAAAAAGAAGCATTTTTCACAACCTCTCTTGCAATCAGGGCACATCAGCAAGTGTTACACCTACGCACTACTATGAATAAGATCGCCTCTGCTATAAGCTTGAAACTTGAACAGATTTCATTCTCAAGGTAATCCGCTTTCACCTTTTAGATGCCTTCGATGGAAGCCATATAAGAGGTGCTTCATTCCAGTGGATTTTTAAAACGAAATCAGGCGAAATTGTATTACCAAGTCACCTGTTTGCTAACGTTACGGTGCAGGGCGACACTGTGCTCCTCAGTGGACTGCGTAAGGACGTTGATGTCTCGCGATTCCGATCTACAGATGAACCTCTTGAAGGAAAGTGCATTGCTTTGGCTCCGGCGTATTCGGGTCCCCTCTACGAAACAAGTACACCCTACGCCTACCCCTCGGACAAGTTCTTAGTGCTAGATACAAACAAGGCGGTCGATTCAACAGACCCAGAAGCAAGAAGTCTGACTTTTATTCATAAAACACCCTTGAAATGTGAGTGCTCTACATCATAATCAGCATCCTGCCAGAACTTAGTAAAAGCTTCCGGTGCGGAGATAGCTCCAACTAGTTGGTAACCGCTTATTGAGACCAGAGATTTTGCTGTGTAAGTCAGAAGTCCATATCCTATGGACTCTTGCTGACCCAGTTAACCAGAATTCAAGTGTCGAGGTTAGTGGCTGATGAGCTAACGATAGGTATGAATAAAAAATGAAGAGTTCCGTCTTTGTTGTTTTTGTAGGATACGAAGTAATCCGGCCGCATAATAGAAGATAGAACGTATCCCAACGGTTATAAGTTAGTTAATAATATAAGGCGTGGAAGGCCAGAGTGTTAGGAATCATTTACTTAAGTATAGAAAGAGTAGAATATAAGTAATGGATAAGTGACTCCTAGACAAGTGCAGTCCAGCCATGAGCGGGCCGGAGTCCAGAGTCACATTCTGGCAGGTGAAGTCGCCGAGTTTGGAGGTCTGTAACAAGCAGTAGATCGCCTGCTCCGGGAGTCTCTGAGAATAAGCAGTCACCACCTTAAGGTCCCTTTTTGACTTGGCTTTGGGAAGTGGTTGGCCAGTTGGCCAGACACGTCCGCGGCCTTAATCTGACGATTGACACTGTCTGGAGCGCACGGGCTAGTGGCCACGCGGACATGCCCCACACGCGTGCAAGCAAAGCAGGGCTTAGAATACAAGGTCGCTACAAGATACCCAAACGTTTTCTAACTACAGTTCAAAATGGCCGAATAGAGAAACTTTAAACGGAAATGGCAGAAGGTTCTCAGTTTTCCCAAAATCGTAGTATGGATTCTGCCACATCATTTCGCTTTTGAAATCACAGAATCACACCAGATTTGTGTCTGGCTCGGACAGTAAACTGATGATCGTTATAGGGACTAGTTAGTGAGGTCAGTTTTGGGGTCTATATCCTCGGCGTATACTTTTTACCATACACTATCCGATGCACTTCAATCTATCACGGTTAACTAAGATCAATGCCTTAGAAGGATGCCAACTGGTGGAAAAATTCTGTACTCCGTTCAGGGAGAAGAGTGAAGCTGAAAAAAACTGCCGCCAAATGTGGGCCCGCCTATGACATTTTCACCCTGTTCGGCCTTCAGTCGCCTTTTTCCTGTTTGTGTGAAATCCTGATCCTCCGCGGACTGGGTGTGTGTGTGTGTGGCACAGATAGTTGGGCTGTTTGGCATTTTCAGCCGCCTTGACTTTGCCATAGGTGGGGGAGGCGAGAAACTGTGAAAACAAATTCACGCACAAATCGATGTCTTTTCACCTATCCGACAGTGGATCACGTGGTTGACAGAAGCGGTAACGACAAGCGAACTTCCGGACTATGGGAATTTGTTTCCAGCTTTCAGAAGCACATGGTGCACACAGACGCATACGATGGTCGAACTGTTTGGGAGCGGCGGCGGCGGCGGTGGCAGACATTTTCTTGGGGGTTTGTGACATTGGTGATGGAGGTAACGTGGGCAGTGACAGTGGAGGCGGAGCATCGAGCGTGTGTGCACTGGTGGTGGTTGTGGTCGTAATCATATACGCCATGGGGCGTTACGGTAGGGGATGACAGTGGAGGCATTTTGGCGGGTGACAGGTAGAGTTGTCGTGGCCCAACTTCGAGTGCATGTTGCAAACCTGGACCCCCTGCATCTCGCGATCACATGCACGTGCGCACCAATGGCGGCCGATCCAGGCTGTCCTAGCTGCCGAATCGACTTAAAGGTGACTCATACATGACCGCGCTGGAGACGCTGTGATATTTCCCATGGTCACGCCCTTCGGACGACGGTCTCGCGGCTCCGGATTTGCACTCGTCTGGCCTTACACTTTTTTAAAATCTCTTTTCCAATAGTCCTCTATAGTATACAAAATTTCTCTCATCTGGCTTCCCACTTCATTTTTCCCCATACGGAACTGGGTCCAAATATGGTAGCGGCTAGGAAAGTCGGAGTAACTTAAGTCGGTTATCCCCTTTCATCGGCCTCTGATCTGCCAAAAATTAGATCTTTCCGCCCAGCGTCTCTTCATCTAACTCCATGCATATTTGAAATGTGAAGACCGTGTGCACCATCCTAGCAGATCGGCCCACTATTTCCATATTCTCCTTCGTTGTGCAAATAATTTCATTAGGGATTGCGCGAAACTCGGCGGCATTAGATCTCACCACACAACCAAAACGCAAACAACCTGAGCTAGGCGGGACCGATCACATTTGAGTCAAGTTGCCCATCCAGCCTCCTGCTACCTATGGAATCCATTATTTCTAATAGAGTTAACGATGCCACACTTTTTAGCCTGTGAATGCTGCACAGATTGGCTAATTCTAAACGCCCTCATGCTATTTACTTGGTTGACGAAGGCCTACTTCTACGGGCTGTAGTTATCTGCCAGAGTCTAGATAATAATGCGTCCGACGTTACTGTAAGGTAGGGTCTGAGTGTGTTGGGAACAAGTGTACCCAATTAAACCTAAATATGGCTTCTGCCTAATGCGTGTTACGAACTAACACTGATTGCGGACTACCATAGGTTACCTACGCAGATAATTAGTGAGCTGTCACACTGCAGTGTCTGACTGCACACCTTGGCAAACAGAAAAATGGCTAGGACTACTGTGACTGCAAGTATGGTCAAGCCAATCCCGTCAGGCCTAACTTTGCCTATTCCGGTCAACTGGAAGGCATTTGTAATATTATGAAGGGAATGTAGTCCGTTCATGTACAATGATGTCTGGCAGCCGATCATCTTCAAGACTGCCTCAAACATGGGCGCACTGGAGACGCTTTGTCGATTCCCACAGTCTCGCACTTCAGATACCGGCCTCGCGGCTCCGGACTTGCGCTTGAACCTCTTCCAACCTATTTGCTAATTGTTCTGAGCGGAATACAGTATCCAGTTAACGTGACATTCCACTTCTCTTCCCATATGGAACTGGATCTGAAGGTAGTAATGGCTAGGGTCTCCAGGCCCGATTTCTAAGAAGTGGGATACCAATTGGGTGGAATACTTTATCCTGTACGGAAGATGGGGAGAATAGGTAGGAGGAAGTTGGCTGTCAGACTGGTGCACGACAATTCGAGAGAGAGAGCACCAGTGTCAGAAGTGTCTTAGTACGGCGGTCGTCGCACGAGGTCCTGTGTGAGCCAGCCTTATGAAGGTGATTGGCCAGATCGGATTTGGGCAGAGAGGCTTTGGTGTGTCCGCATTTGCTAGCCACCGTAAGATGTTTGGCTTTGGCGTCATTTTTCGGCACCTGTAATTGGCTGTCCTAGATGCGATCGATAAATGCAAAAATGTGACCTCATGCATGGAGTGGTGCGGGAGGTGGAAGGCACTAAAGGGTCACCACAGTTACAGTGGACAAAACGCGGCATTTAAAGGAGACTTTACGGCCAAATTTGAGCATGTGATGGAATAGTTTATTACTGATCGGCTCACGTTGTCAGAGGAAGCCAACAGGCAAATCTCCTCCGACGGAACTGGATAAAATGTGTCTATTTAGTGTTATCCTGTATTCAGTGTTGGTTAATCATAAAGAACTATGTCGGGATGCTTCTACTATACGACACCGCGGTCCACCCGTTCAATCAGTTTTTCGATCAGAATTTCACTTCCATTATTTAAAAACTCGTTTAGTCACCTATGCAGTTGCATCGAAGGTCAAAGAAGAATTTCATCGCTTATAGAAAATGGACCTTATTTAGGTCGCACAACATTCGGAATGGGCAGCCCCAATAGTTCCTGTTCGTAAATTCAATGCCCTCATGCGTATTTCTAGTGACTACAAGCTGTTTATCAAATTAGCAACAAAACTAAACTCTTATCTTCTCCTGCGTATCGATAACTTGCATGCATTTCAAGGGCTCAAAGATTTATCTTTTTGGATTTACAGTATGCTTGCAAGCAAGTCGTCCTAAATACAGAATCCCGGGACGCCACCACCATCAATGCACACCGGAATTTCTTTCAAAACAAAAGACCACCCTTTGGAGTAGTTTCAGTTAAGTTCAGTTTCAATGAGCAAAAGATAGGCGAACGCCTTTGAGCTCAATACTTATTAAAAATATGACAAGAAAACGCATCGATACAACGGAAAGACTATAAAATCCGTCGTTTCCGTAATTGCAGGCGAAAAGCGGGCAGCTATCTAGTAGTCTAAAAGAGTAAACACACATGGTTACTCATTTATTACGAGTAGCATGATGGTATGTAACTATCTGATCGCATAGATTTGTGTGTCGGTGGTAAATGAGAAGTTAAATGCACGTCCAGTCTGCGCTTAAATGAATGCACGCAGGTAGAGAGAACAATATATTCGGACAGAGCGTTGGACGCTGCAATCAATCTGTTATTGAAGAAAAAGTTGCGTCCATCGCTCGTTGCTTTGCCTTCGCGTAGTTCTAGGGGATGAGCGAACAAAGTGGGCTTCTTAACCCGAGTGAAACAATAATCAGGGACAAAGGTATAATCCAGGCCATGCAAAATACGGGAGGTTAAAATTAGGTCACCTCGTAGTTGTCTGTAGGAGAGGGGGAATTGTTTGGAGGCCGACAGTCTGTTATCATGGAGCAAAGTTCCCAGACCTTTGATCATGTTCATCGTCCGCCTCTGAACCTTCTCACAGACGATACAGTATTTGACAGTCCAAGGTCTCTAGGCCGGCAGCAGTGCAGCGAAATGATGCCCATTCTCAAGTTGCGGCTTATTCAACTAGACGCCGCCACACGTGCAAATTTTATGAGGCCAAAATTCTCGCAAGAGGTGATAATCGTGTGAGCCGAGAATCACTTGAGTCCTGGTGAACGGGCCCCCAGTCCATAAAGAAGTGCAACGACTTGCCCAATCCATATTCGGTCCTCAGGCTCAATTTGTCCAAAGCAAATGGTCACTTTGGGAACGCACAGGCCACCGCGTCGTATAAGGCCAACATCGGAGAATCAGATGGCTGAGCAATCATGACGTTAAATTTCACCACGCGTGATGCAAGTTCAGCAGGTCACGAAGCATGTCAGTCACCAAGCAATCCACGCACACGAAGGCATTTATCGCTAATTTTCGTTATTTGTCATATGTGTGCAGTGATGGCTGTGTCCTATAAACACTGCAACTTCTAGTGCATGTATCACCTGTTTCTGCTACTATTTTTTGTTCATGAATAAGCCGCGACCGAGGTTGAACCATCAGGCGAATAAAAGTTTTGTTCCAGCGATCGAATCATCTTCTTCCCAGTTACTTCCCGGGACGTGCATATTCGCTTTTATTGGCAATTGCGTGGATGTTTGAACCGTGCTGTTTTACTGATGGTTTTTCTGTATTGATCGGTCAAAAAGCCGTGCGGTGTCCCTATATCCTGGGACAGTTTGAGGAGCCGAGGCATGAGTAACGATTTAGAGCAATGACTCCCGGCCACAGCGGGATGGATTCGCAAGTGGCTGATCGCAGCGGGAACAGGTCGACATCAAGTGTTGTTGCAGGGAGAGATGGTGGTCGGTGGCAGGCATGTACTCCCCTTTCCCCCCCCCCCCTACAGTAGGTCTCACAGATGCTGCATTGGGCAGACTAGCGGAGTAGATTCAAGTAGGGTGCGCGATATCCGGACTGTGCACCGATAAAATGTAATTCATTATGGTATGGTGACAGATCTAGGCGATGACTGTTGCCGCGCCAGCCACATGCGTCCAACTCCACGCCAGTTGGTTGTCTGGCTCCGACAGTAAACTTGTGGTCGTTATATGGACGAGTTAATGAGGTTATCGGAAAGTCTTAAGTCTACTAGGGTTTAACCCTAACGGCTGCGATCTTCCAGGTGAGAGAAGTCTTGGAAAGCCAGAGTAGTAAGAACAATATATTGTCTACAGAATGCGTTGAAGAATAGTTCATAGGAAGGTTGACTCGGCCTGGCGTGCCTTCGACCGTGAGAGCCGTGTGGGAGAGCAGCGGCGTCGCATCCGGCCCGCGCGGGGGCAGAATGCCAATTCAGTCTAGCCTCGGTCATCCCGAGCGGCCACCGAATCCTCTCTCTGTCTCGCGGCCTTGATGGTGACTGGTTAGACCGCATGAAGGTAGACACTGGCGTGGGTTATCCGTGTCTCGCACGCCAGTTTGTGTCTGATCGGAGGCAGGCCCAAAAGCACATTCGCGCCAGGTCCTGCTCTGAGTGAACTTGTCTGTAACGTCAAGAGTTAGGTGGGCGTCGGACGGAAACGATCACTACAAGGTCAGTTCTGGGATCTACGTCCTTGGCGTATATTCTTTACTATATACTGTCGGACGCACTTCCATCAATCAGAGTAAACTAAGATCAATGTTTGGGAAATTCGCCAGGCCCGCATACCGAATGTGTCGAAGGAGTGATGGTCGACTACAGAAGGTTCCCCCCAGTCAGAAACCAAGTAAAACTATTTAATTTGGACGATTAACTGTAAGAAAGGAGCTAACAAAAGGATTGCAAAAATGAGTTGCCCACCGTACAAAGGCAAGAACGCCTGTACCAAGTATGGCACAGGGTATGCCAGCAACGACCAGCACCCAAGGGAAAGACGCCGTAAACCAATGCTCAACATGAGAGAACAGGTAACGAAGGTGACAATAGGTGAGCTGTTCATGGCCTGAAGGAAGAAGTCAGGGTTGGGGCACCGACGATCAGCTTTTGGAGGAATGACACTCAGTGGAGCTCTAGTGTCAATCAAGAAATGTCTGCCCCTTTTGTTGTTGTAGCTGTAAAAGGTTCGACCGGGCTTAGAAACGCCAGGAAGATTGGTGGCATCCACTTCCGTGCGTGCCCGTTTTACCCGCGTGTTCCGATTGTTAATGAAAGAGCAGGGAGTGGTGCAGCGACCGGCTTTGACAGCGAAATTAATAAGACACCGGCAGGTAGCAAGATGAAGTCGGCTGGAAATGCCGGGTAGTTAACCTTAGTGGGCTCTCAGATGAAGATGTTGCTTGCTTTTGAAGTCCTTTGTAAGCTCCTTCTTAGAGTACACACTGTCCAAATTTATCAGTCTCACCTGGCATCTGACTTAAGGGAACCTTCCGTTGACGACAATCACACTGGCGACAGCTTCTTGTCGCTTCTCGAAACATCCTCCATCTCGATAATTTCCGTGAGTTTGGCAGTCAGTCGCAGAAGAATTAACGGACGATTTTCACTGGACGCTTACTTTACCTTCGATTCATATCCACACCAGGTCTACTGGCTCATCCTTCATAAGTGTCCACTGATAGGTTTTGATTGTTTATGCACGGACGTCTTATTTTTCATCCGGCCGCTCTCCGAAGTTGTAATTATTCCTGCATGAGGAGAGAGAGAGGGGCCAGTAATGCGAATACTAAGAGTGAATAGACACCCCAGTTCTGTCCGTTGCAATGCCCTTGAGACACGAGTAGAATGCAGACGGAAAATAACCATTTTACTTAAGTCAAAGTGTCTCAATAAGAAAAGTCGCTTTTGCCAGTTTAGCTTGAAATTCCACCACCGCCTCCTTTGAAATAAATCTCGAAAAAGCGCTGTATCCTGCGAAAGTGGCAGCCATTCAAAACCAGTCCAATGGCACCGATGAAGGCCGTTCATAATTCCTGAGTTAACGTTGCCAACACACCAAACCCTACTAATAGCGCCCTGTATTAACATACCCAATTCTATAGTGCATATTTCCCAATAAGTCACAAATCGTTCGAGTAGTAAACCTTGCCTTTATAACCACTTGTCGTAATGACTGGGTTTTTGGGATGCTCACATAGAGGTTACACTGAGGAGGTGTGCTTGGTCGCATTTTTTGTTTTAAAGTCCATAACTAGCACAAAACTCCCCTCTGCATCATGAAAATGGAAGTGACTCCTCTTTACGCTGTATTATGAAGTTACTGCTTTTTTCTTTTCTATGCCTTTTGACGTACGCTAACAGCAAAAAAAGATAGTTAAGGTGAACAAAGTTTCGAATGAGTCTATTTTGTGGTAAATAGCCAAACATCGGCTGAAACACTGTCGACCAAGGAAAGTAATTCGGTGAACATACAATTTTGAATTATCATTTCCAAAGTCAATAGTCCAAAGCAGACGTCTGCCTAACAAAAAGAAGTAACAACCACGTGAACGTGGATTTAAGGGCATGACTATATTCTAGTCTCGCACCCCGCAGACCCAGTCGATTCTTTGACTGCTTGACACGAATGCATAAGGAGCACGCAAGAATGTGTAGCGACACCCTTTCTTAGTCATGCTTTCCTCGGACGCCGCGCGGACTAGGTCATGTCTGGCGTGACCACCACGCGTCCGCAAGATACCATAGTCAAGGCCTCCGTTCAAGGTCACTCCTGTCTGGCTTTCTCAAGGCGGTCTAGTCTCACTAGCTAACCACTTCTCAAGGTTAGACCAGTGCCCAAGATGCGAACGATTTGTTTACGCTCAACCACTTCCAGAGCCGACAACTCACTGTTCGGTTGCAGACCTCCAGACCCGGTGATCGACTCACCGGAATGCGACTCTGGACTGCACTCGTCTGGAAGTCACTTCTCCTATTGCTTACATACTACGCTTGTTCCTACCTTAGTAAATTCTCCCTGACACTATGGCCTTCCACGTCTTATTCTATTCCACTAGCTTACACATATTGGGATACGTTCTCTCGTCTATTATCTGGCTGGACCACATCCTATCCCACAAATGAATCCTAACTGTTCTAACTCCCTCTCAGTTTTGAAGAGTTCGTAGCGAAGGTTGATACGTACGTCAATTGCATGCTTGCAGGCAAAAAACAGAGCAGTTGTTTGTTAGTCGAAATTCTAATAAAACATGATAACTCGCTTAACATGAGAAGCATGAAGAACTGAAGGAGCGCCTTCTTAAACATTCTTTCCATTGCTTGAGGTGGATTTGACTACGGGGAAGCAGTTTTCACTTGGTTCGGCGGATAGGGATGTCGCATGATCGAAGGCCACATGTCGAGATATTGGTCTACAGCTAAGGAATTTGAATTTAATTACCAGATGCACTCCTAAGCTTTTCGCTTACTGTCTACTAAAGGAGTTTTTATTACGTAAACTCGCTGCATGTTTCCTAGTGGTGATGGTGATGGAATCCACCATGCATGTTGGTGTCCTTGAAATGTCAGCGAATACTTTGCGGCTTTTGAGGTCATCTATGGATTGTGGATTGTACTTATCGAAACCTTCGAAGAAGGAGAGTTCTTGGAAACCTTTACCTTAGTTATTAGTTCTGGGGCGTTAGCTTTTATGCAGATAGCGGTTTTTGTCATACTTACGCAAACATGAATGCTAACTAACAAGGGCATGTCAGGAATGGTTGCTGTGACAACTACGGGTAACTAACGGGATGTTGACCTTGTAATGATCAATCATTCGTCTCTCTAGAAGAGCAAATCTTCGTCAGTATGATGTAAGAAGTGAGCTAACAAAAGGTTACGCAAAAAAGCTGCTCACCACACAAAGGCCAGCTGCTGTGTGTTTGTGTGTGGGCGTGTGCCTGTGCGTGCAGGATTAGAGAAAAGCCTGTCTAGTTCTTCGTTGACTCAACCAATCAGAAAAAAATGCACAACGTCAAGCTCGCTAGGCCAAAGGCCAAGACGCGAAGCATGTACCCGACCGAGAGGCAGAAAATGCGGGGGCTCGACAAGTAATGAGCGACGGACAGTAGCCGCAAATGCAAGCTTGGTGGGCGAAGACACGATAGATCAGTGATAGTGGCGCCGATTATAAGATCGGGAGAGTACTTCCCCGCCGACCAGACCGAAGCCGCCGTGAAGCAGCGCCAAAGGAAAAGATAAGACTATAAACAGCAAGGGTTACAAGACAGACATGAAAGTGAGTGTGGCGTCCACTGTAGGTAATATACACAGGAGGCGTAGTCAAAAACGTGGGTCGCAGTTGGCATGCTGGAGGTTGACCGTCGGGTAACCGTCAATGATAGTGGACAAGGTGAAAAAGGAAGCAAACGAGATGGAGTGGTAAAGGGTCCGGAAGCAGAGGAATGGGAACCACAGGGCTTGTCCTGCGGAATATCCGGGACAACCGCTTTGAGGCAGCCCACGCTCACGACCTCCTCGCGAGTTTCGCGAAGGATACGAGAGGTCGTCGTATCTCTAGAGAAAACCCACACGGGATCACCACAAAGGGTTCCGTCGCACGGTGGACTTGATCACATCGTGGAAACACGTGAGAGCATTTCGCCAAGCTCCTTTTGAGATAAGAGCCGGAGACAGAGGGCCTGAGTGGAACCGGAGATTGCATCCACAGAAACTGCCGGAGATGAGGCAGGAGGTTTGTACGATCCTCTACCGCACCTTGAGGGGAATGGCGAGATCATCTTACGAAGAAGTCGAACAGGGACGCCAAACACCAGTTCAATGGCAGAACAGTCAAGGTCCGATTTGAGGTAGAAACGGATGCCCAGCAGGACCAGGGAAAGATAGTTAGTCCAGTTTTCCGGATCGGCCGCGGCACAGAGGGGCGGTTTCAATTATCGATGAAAACACTTGACCACCCTGTTAGCAACCGGATGATAGGCTGTAGTGCGGATGCGCATACAGCCTAAAAAGAGAGAAGAGTCTGGAATAGAAAGGACTGCAATTGGGCACCACGATCAGGCGTGATAGTAGAGGGGGCGACAAAACTGACAACTCAACGACATAGGAAGGCCTTGAAAACTGTTAGAGCAGCAACCTCAGGAGTGGGAATTGCTTGCGTCTCGAGTGGACGCTGCAGGCCAACGTCCTCCATTGTTTTGCCTGGCGTCATCGTTCAACGCCAGCTGCCACAAGGTTATCCGGTTCCTCAGTCAGCGCTTACAGTCGCGCTGACCTGCAGAGCCTTGACCTACTTCCACTCGGACACACACACACACA
>JAYGXS010000001.1:43748190-43810367 GCA_036362985.1 Ligula intestinalis | reverse complement strand
CACACACACACACACACACACACACACACACACACACACACACACACACGACAGTTCCCCCGTCGATTTCGACGATGGGCACCACGCGCTCCAACAAGCCGCAGCAAGCGCTGAAGCAAGCCGCAACTGACACAAAGGCGAGCTGGGCAGGCAAAACGCAAGCGACAGCTAGCAGGAGCAACGCAGAGAACTGGCGCGAAGGAAAACAGGAGTTTAGGCAGACTTGCGCAGAATCTACCCACTCGCTCGCCACTCCCACCTCCGTATCCGGTGTAAAGACAATGTCAATAAGACCGGGGATGAGGGAGGGTGTAGATGGCTGGCGCGATAAACACTCAGCACGCGCACACTTGCATCAGCCATCTCGCTAGGTATGCTCCCGACTGCGCGGGAGCGCCATAAAGGCCACATTAAGAGGGAGCCATTGCAGCCTGACTCTCAGTCCTCCCTCTCCTCCCGTACGCACACACAGACACAAGCGTACAGAAGGAGCAGCAACGGAGGGGGTCCGAGTTTTCCCGTCAGTTGGCAGACCCTCCAAGCCACGGCTTTTAGCGCACCGTGATAGATTCAGACGCATTCAGATTTATTATAGTGAGGGAAGAATCGCGCCGAGGTCGACCTCACTCTCTCCCCCACCGCATAGTGACCGCCTAGCTTTTCGGGCACCCGCAGTGGGGCCTCACACACACACACACACACACACACACACACACACACACGTGTGACTAGGTTCTCGCGGCCGCCCAAGCAGCACTCGAACAAGTCTCTTTTCGCCCACTCTCGACAGCCAAACGTCACTTAGGACCACGGTGCTCCAGCGGAATGACGTATGCTCCGAAGTCCAACTTCTCTCCATCTATTCTCCGTTCCTTTGTGTACGCTATAAATTATCTCTTCTACTCTGGCCTTCCAAGACTTCTCCCATCTCCTAAGGAACCGGGCCTGGAAGATTGTAGGTGTTAGGGTTGATCGTCTTAGCCTTAACTCCTATACGTCCACGGTGTATATCGATTCACAAAAGTTATGATTAAGCATTTCTATCTCTACAAGAGCAATTCTTCATTTATATCAGTATCAAAATGAGTTTGTTGAGGGGAGGATATTTGAACGCCTCTGAATTTTATGTTGGTAACAAAATGCGGGGAAATTTATAGAAACAAAGAAAAATTGAAAAATAAAATCACGCCAGTAGCATGCTTGCAGGCGAAAATAGAGCAGTTGTTATATGTCATGATTTCTCGCTTAGCCCGAGTAGCACAAGGAAGTGCATGAGCGGCTTCTTAATGATTCTTTCCATAATTTTGCAACAAATGGAGGCACTACTCATCGGTCTGTTATTAGTCGCAGACGATCGGCTCCTAGTTTTGAAAAGCGGAGTGATCGTTGCAGACTTCCAATCGGAGGGTAGGCACCGGGGAGAAAATTGTGTCTGGAATAGTAAGGCTAGCAGCTTTGCCATTTCAGAAGCTAGCACCTTCAACAGTTTGGCCGGGATTGCATCGGGTCTTTAGGGGGTCGATTCTTTCAAGTTTAGTAGCTGCGTTGGAGAGGAAGATGAAGAGGAGGACTGCATCAATGAAAGGCCTCGGTTCGTATTCATAAATTGGAGAAAAAAGTTGGGTTCAGTCATTACGATGGACCGGAAGAACTGACAAAGATGGCTCGCCTGATGCTTGTCCTCTGAGATTTTAGCACCTTCAACAGTTCGCAAAAGGGGGATAGGATCCTTGGTACGCGTGCTCTGCCTTATATAACTGTACCCGACTTCTGGATTAGCCATCTCATGGTTTAACAGACCCTGTTCAAAGATCTGCCGATCTCTGATGATGAGAATTTTGACCCGATCGCTCCAGAAATTTTAACTATTGAGAGATTCAGGCGGCCTATGACAGTTTGCTCTTCTTGTTAACTTCCATTTTCACTAATGCAGTCAACTAGCGAGGTCGGTTCGTTAGTCTTTTGCGCGTAATTTGGCACTGGTTAGATCTGAGGTTGTGGACTTTCCGTTTGATTTGTTTCCCAGCTTCTTCAACATTGTCGGATGCCCAGTCGATAGAACAAAGATCATGTTTAATCTATTCGAATTCGCCTCACCAAATATTTGGTCGGAGGTCTTGCGATTGGGTAGGCAGAGAAAATAAAGTGCATTCACAGATGAGATCTATATGGTCACTCAGGCCTAGTGAGGGTGTTGTGACTAGCTCCAGTCGAAGTGAAATTCCCTGAAGGCTCACAGACGTTAGTCTCGACACCTGGATCAGCTAATCACAGTTCCCGCATAGATGCCTTTTCGATGGTGATGAATAGCAAGCTTGCACGCGTTCCCAACGCAATCTATCTGTCTGGCCAAAAACCTTCAAGGCCGACCCGGCTACTGAACGCTCTCTCTGTCTACTGGCCTGATTGCTGTCAAACCAGCACGTGGATGCGGCTGGCTCTCCTGGCAGGTATGCTCTCCAAGTCAAATCTCTTTCCATTTATTCTCCGTTCTTCTGTGCAAACAATATACTGTCCCTACTACTGGCCTCTACTGACTTCTTCTCTTCCTAAATAACCATGGTCTGAAGATCGCAGTTGCTAGGGTTTAACTTACTTAACCCCCTGAGATAAAGGTAGGCAATTTACAATGTCAATATTTTCAGGCGACTTCGGGAACACAAAGTCGAGGCAGTTCATCCGCTGGTCCTCACGAATTCTTGTTCGAAATGTGACGGGTTGGATGGGAAACAGAATGTTAGTTATATACAAAAGGTGGTGGTCGAATGCTGCTGCAGAGCAAGCGGTGGAGGTGGAGTTCCAGTCGATGCTACTTGCATTAAAGTCCCCAAAAATTAGAGTATTTGACTATGCAGCAAAGGCGTTAAGCTCGTCCAACAATAGGGCATCAGTTTCAGGATAGTTTTTCGGGAGTCGGTAGGCAGTTAAGATAACGAGGCTTTGAAACCCATTGCTCTCACAGTCGACCATACTGCTTCCAGACAAGTCAACTTAGCAGATTTTTCAGAAAAAAGTAAACCGTTCTTTACAAATGGTGCTATGCCGCAGCCTCTTCGGTTGTCCCTATCTTTGCGGAACATTTGAAATCCTGGCATACAAAGCTCTTTCTAGTCAGTCTGTTCAGCAAACCATGCGCCTGTTATTGAAATGACATGTGGAAGGAGGTCACATACGTGGATTCTCAGTTCATCCATTTTGGGAGTAGGTATTGCGCGTTATTATACATAAATGTTAACTTCTAGTTCATGCGAAATCCGTTTTTAACGCCGATGCAGTCTGCTGGAGTAGCGTTGCTATCATTCGCATCGGCTTGATCCAGACGGGGTCATGATCCGCTTATTTATTCCTGACATAACTTCTGGTTTTGAACTGTTTTGTTAAATATAGCAGTCTCCTTTTTCCTTTATAGTAGGTATCCAGTAATTCTAACTACAAAATATTCAAAAATAGTGGATAAACAAACAGTCATTGCTTGTTATTCCTGGAGTCTAAAGCCTTCGGCCAATAATGTGTATGCTGTATAGGGATTCATAAACCAAGCGGCAACTGCCACTCCTATTATAATTTTGACTGATTGGAAGTCGAAGGTACTCGCTACATACGTAAGGATATGCCAGTTCAGATCGAAGCTCAGACAATTGGCTCTGCTAACGAATATCTATAATATACAGTATGGCGTGTACTGCATGCAAAATGCCAAAGTTTGTAAAAGTTTGATCACTACTCGCATACCGGCATGAACGCATTTACGAACACTTAGAAATAATAATGAACAGCATTAGGCAAATGTAGTACCTAAAAGAAGTATAAGAAGTTCTAAGTGTTTGTTAAGAAAAATACAATTATCTTGATAATCCCAAGCTCTGGAGACATAAGAATAGCTGTGAATTAAAACAATAAATTTAAATTTTTTCTTCATTTGAATACATAACCCAACCATTTTCCTCATATAAAAATAATTTTTCCTTAGTCAAAATATTTAAAACATATTGTCGTTATTTAATTACAATTACTTACAGATGGACCTTTAAATGCCGGTAAATTTTCGAGCGTTTTAAGTGCTGTCAAGCTTCTTCCCATTAATTAAGATTATGTTCAACGATAACAACAAAGCCTTTAAAAAGACCAATGCAAGCGAACATCTGTGTCCCAGGAAGCAATTGAGAAGAAGACTCGATCGCTGGGACAATATGTTTATTCGCCTGAAGTTTCGATATCCGTCGCGGATTCGTCGTCAGAGGCATGAGTAGCAGAAAGGTTAAGTATGCACAGACGTTTGCAATATTTATAGGATACAGTCATTGCTGCAAGCATACAGCGACAATTAACGTTAGTTGCCTTCTTGCGCGTGGGTAGTTTGTTGGGCGGCACGCGGGCTCTGACTTGTTGAACTTTCATCTCGGGCGGTTGACTCGGGCGTGATAATTGTTCGGTCATCTGGCTCTCCGGTGTTGGCGTAAGATGAGGCGCTGGCCTGCCCATTCCTCAAGTGACGACTTGCTTTGGCCAAATTGAATCTCAGGATTGAATATGGATTGGGCAAATCGTTGCACTTTTGATGGATTGAGGGCCCGTGAACCATAACTCAAGTAGTTCTCGGCTCACCCGATTGTCACCTCTTGCGAGAATTTCGGCCTCATCAAATTTGAAGGTGTGGCCGGGTCTCGTCGAATGAGCCGCAACTTAAGAATTGGTATCATTTCGCCGTACTGCAGCCGCGTGTTCGGCAATTCGTGTCCTGAGAAGTCTGCCAGTTTCTCCGACATAGTTGCTTTGACCACAAAAAGAGCTATATATTAAGAAAATTTACGAAAAATGAGTTTTTCGGATGTTATTTCTTATGAAGATGGCCATGTGGACCGTATTTAGAAATGCCTCAAAACAGCGAAACAAATTGTCTAGCAGAAGCAACTTCCGCGACAGAAGTCTGATCTTGTTATTCCTAAGATTAATTTACAACTTTCTTTCATAGGTTACACCTTTAAAAAGCACTTTACTAAGATATTCAGCTAACGAATTTCTGTGCATATTACCTTTGTCCAAGGTAATGTCAAAATGAAAATGGGGATTCTTGACAAGCTTTCTAATTTACCTAAACATAAGTGATTTAATTTGACTGGAAATGAAAGACCCCATTTTCCTCCTTATATTGGATTATTTTCCACCGCAGGGGATTACTTCCAGGCTCTTCTCTGAGCTTGCGGCTGCAGAAACGTGTGGCCATATCTATAGAAAGATACTTGCATAATTATAATTCTTTTATCTGCTCCTTTCCTAAGTAACGCATAAGCGGCGCTTACAGTGTACAAAAAGTATATTTCTACCTGCTTAGTTTCTATCTACGCGATGTGGTAAAACATAATGCGAACAAACAGTTTTGGTACTGCATTTTGTGGAAAAAAACTTGCTAGGTTAGCTAAACATAACTATTAATACTTAAATTGTTTCTCGTTTGTGAAAATAAATGCGATTTCTCACTTGCTTCACTTGCATCTGAATAATTTCGCAAAAACATTTCTGGTTCTGGAAAAAAAATGTTTTACACGTTTTTTACTTATTTTGCAGTTTTCCCATAGCAAAATGCAAATTAATAAAAACTTAGGTTCTGTCACACTCAATAGCGTAGGAAATTCGTTCGATATGAGATTACTCCCAATTTTGCCAAAGTTAATGCACATTGCTCTGAAAAAAGTTAACTAAAAGGGCGATTTTTCGAACAAAAAGGCTTTCGAGGGATTAAATCTACTCAGAGGACCAAAATAACGTAACCAACTATATGCCAAACTACCAAGGCAATTTTCATCATGACTTCTGCTTGCAGCATTCGCCATACTATACATATATAATACATAATTTAATTCTATGTATTATTTTTTTGCCGTACCATGCTAAGCTGCGCCTTGCCTATTGAGAGCACTTATACAGGCAGTTGCACGACTGGCGAACTAGACTCTTCACTCATAGTCACGTGCCTTCGTAATCAAGCGAACAGTCTCGTCACGTGCAACAGCAGCCATGCTGACCGCTACTCCTACCGTGAAAGCCACTGCAGCCACGGTGCAGCAGTAAAGTTAATTGCTTTCCGTTTTTATATTTCGTGAGCGCTATTAGCACCTTTCTGTAGCCCTATTTCGCATTCTAAACTCGAACTTTAGAATGTTAGGTATTGCAGACGGAAAAACAAGTTGTCTGAATCAGTAAATGTGCCTCTCCAGTGCGCACGTGAATAGAATCCAAGACTAACTATGCTTAATTTAAAAAGGAAAAAGGCGAGGAAGTAAATATGTGGACCACGGGCCTACTCAGATTGTGACCCCAGTCTGTGCGCAACACCTGCCTCCCTCGGCCGCTGTCAAATGCGCACGCACTAGTGCCTGCATATCCTCATCCAGTCTGGCCAATCACCTCCCCGTGGCTAATTAACACAGGAACTCCCTGTGTCTACAGCCACGTTCTCACACTTTGGACACGATCACCTCGCGGGTATTCATGCACTCGACCGACTTTCAATTTCCTCCAACTCGTTGTTAACCTGCTCTGTACATAGCACGCTATTCCTCCCATTTGGTGTCTTACTTCTTCTCCTACAACATGAAACCGGGCCTGAAGGTCGCAGGGGCAAACGTTTTACCTAGTAACTTAAGCCACTGCGATAGTCAAACACAGGATTTTCAACAGATAGCAATAAAATTAAGAGCGCTAGCAGGGTCAGCTTATTGTTTTTTAGATCGCAAAACGGCGCCCAGACATTGTCAAACATGAAAAGTCTTTAAACTAACATAAACAGGACATTGTTTGCTCAAGAAGGTGGTGCCATGCGTAGCCATATAAGTTCTTAAAGTGCGGGTCCACACCCTCGGTAGCCGACGTTTAAGCGTAAAACTGTGTACCACCTGCGGTTTCATGTGGCTATCAGGCGAGATGGGTGGACGTCAGGTGTGGCAGTGCCAAAATAATTAATCACAGCCAGTTGCACCACTCCTATGAAATGCCATGAGTTTGCCAAAATGCCGCCATCTATTTTTGATTCGGAAAGACTACCCAAGTACTGTTCATATACTACTCATCATGCAGCATATTTTAAATATATTTCAGTCACCTAAGAATGCGGGCTTTTGAGCGAGCTCCACTTCGACAATCTGCAGAAACTACACACGAGGGACAGTTACCAGGCGGCTGGTATGGCGAACCGTTACTACCTAGACACGCGACCTATGCAGAGCGGCTCGAGCTGGATTGGCAGACTGCGCCCACGGATGAAAGGAGCGGCATATAACGAGAGCCAGGAGTTAGAGTATTCACTCTCTGAAGATGGATAGACGAGATGACTATCCGAAACGTCAGATCACAAGTAAACCTCTCTCAGGAATGCCCTTTCTCCTTCTGACCTAATAAAGTATTTCGACATTTCCCATTGAATTCCGTTATCCTTAGAAATTCAAATATAAACCTAAATGGTTATCTTGTCCACCCATCTTCAGAGAATGGACACTCTGGCTCATGGTCCTCGTCTTTATGGCACTCTTTCTTCCATGCGCGTGTTCTACCAATAATGGCTGAGTCACTGTCTGCGTCTCGCGCCTCACCGTCAGCCTCCTCATTCACCCTGTCTGTCATCGTGCCGCTTGTGTTGTTTTCACCCTCATGTGCGTTCGTTTCGTCGTCCTCGTCGCACCCCGAGTTGTTTTAGGCATATACACGTTGTTCGCGCTGCTCATTGACGGCTTTGGTTGTTCTATGCCGTGTCAGTCCCCGATCTACAGTTTACGATGGTAGAAGGGGTGGAAGGCAGACTTACGCTCCTGGACGTTCTCGTATGCTGCTAACTGGACAGTAAATTGGCATCTTCTGTCTACCAGAAACCAAAAAGTACATCGCAGGTCTTGAGCTACAATAGTAATCACTCGCTGCAAGACAAGCGAAGTTGTATGCTCACGCTATACCGACGGGTAGAAACCCACTGCCCATGCCAGCTGCCAAACGGGACGAGACAAAGCTCCTTCGGGAACTTTTCAGAGCAAACGGCTATCCAAGGGCGTTTGTTGAACGGACCCGAAAGACACCAAAAACACGAACCGAGGAACCTTGTCCAGCAAAGTCATGGCGGAGCATCACGCACATGAAAGGAGTCTCCAAAATTGTGGCTAGATCTCTCGCAGCTCACGAAATAGAGGTTGCCCACAAGCCTACATGCTCAATCCGACAACAATTAATAAGGCCAAAAGATCCTGTACCTCAACAGAAGAAGACAGGCGTCATCTGCCGACTTTAGTGCAGCTATAGGATGTGCAATTATGTTGCAGAAACCGGCCGACAACTATTAACGCGAATGCACGAACATAAGCTGGCTGTAAGAAGGTTGGATCAAAAGTCGGAGATAGCTGCCCATGCTGCAGAGATGGGACACGACTTCAACTTTGGCGCGGTCAAAATTGTAGGCCAGGGGGGCGATCAAACAAAAGGCAAATTAAAAAAAACCCTGGATGTCGACCGAAGGTTCAGTAAAACGCCTCACAAATTTACCGGTCCCCTATGTTCATTTAAGAGCCTTCTTATCCGGGGACAGACACGGTATGGAACAACCGGTGCCGTCAATGAGCAACGCGAACAACGTGTATATGCCTAAAACAACTCGGGCTGCGACGAGGACGACGGAACGAACGCACATGAGGGTGAAAACAACACACGTGGCACGATGACAGGCAGGGTGAACGAGGAGGCTGACGGCGAAGCGCGAGACACACACAGTGACTCAGCCATTATTAATAGAACACGCGCAGGGAAGAAAGAGTGGCATAAAGACGAGGACCATGAGCCAGAGTGTCCATTCTTTGAAGATGGGTAGACGAGAAAACTACTCGAAACGTCAGGCTTATAATAAACTCCTCCTGGTGAACGCTTCTTTTTCTTCTGATCAAACACCTGATAATCGAATTTTCAACACTATTACTGCAAATTAAAATATGCATAAATTGGAAGGCAGACATCTTCGAGAATATAATTTCAAGGAAAGACGTCGTTTGGGATAATGAGATAGTTTTATTCAGTAAATTTTTGACACTGGATTCCTAGTTAGTCGTCGGACTTGAAAAATGTGCAAGGAACAATTAAAATTTTTAAAAAAGTGCTGGTGCAGTTGTATTGTCAGCTGATGTGAGTGCTGATTTACAGCCGCCATTAACGTCAGTCCCAGCCATTCGGTGTGGGCGCTCATTAGTAGCTGCTGTTCACGTTAGTCCGTAGTGATCGGCTACAATATTAGCCATTACGCTATCGCAACTACTAATTGGTCCACCACGGACTGACGCAAATTGTCGATGTCAATCAGCGTCCTCACCAGATAGCATTCCAACTGTACCAGCGCTATTGAAATGTTAATTGTTCGTTGCACATCTTTTCAAGTCTGACGACGATCTGGGGATCCAGTGTCGAAAATTTACTGAATAAAACTACCTAATTTTCCCAAAGAACGTCTTGCCTTGAAATTATATTCCTTAAGATGCCTGCCTTCCTATTTATACATTTTTTAAATTTGCAGCAATAGTGCTGAAGACCAGAACAAGATAGTATGCTTCGTACTCATTTGGTAGCAAATTTCGGCTTCAAGTTTTATACGTGAAGACAGGATATCTTTCTGTTAAAAAAGACTTTAAGCTTCCAAGATCATGTTGAAGCCCACCCGTCGCTACACTTTATTCAAATTTTCAAAAGCACAAACGGTATAAATTCCGTCTAAGGAAAATCATACACCTTTCTATGCCATTGGGAAGATGTCATACAGTGCCCATAACGCTTTACAATGGGCGTAAAACAAGCTGTTAATTTTGCAAGCAGCATTTATAAATATATAAATACGAGTTGACATTTAACGATCTTCAAAAACTCATAATTAGAATCCTTTCACGGCCAAAAGAGACCTATTCCTCAGTTATAACATTCGAAGAAGATCTCATTTGCTGTAGAATGAGTACAAGAAATGATGCGTTTGTGCATGGTCTCTCAAATACATACTCGCATTTATAAAGGCATCAAAAGTCAAAAAGGGCAATGCATTAAACTTAAATAGTCAGTTCACACAGTGTAGTTTTTGCAGGCGGCTGAAAAGAAGCTCTATCAGAAGCCGACATCCTGACTGAACTATCTTGGTCTTGTGCTGTACAACTCTACTCTCACTGGTCTCTTCAGGTCGGAAACACAGTTCATAATTTCAGTATCCTTCCATGAAGTTGCAAATCTATTGGATCTCGTATTGTTTTAGAAGGATAAAGGGAAGCTGTTTGCACTTTAGAGCAGACGGTTGGGGCCTCTCTGTCCTTTTACAGAGGTTATAAGCCTCGTCAATTCGAACAATTACCTGCTTCATCCGCTCCCTAATAATTTCGTCGGAATACGAAATAAACTTCGTGGTAACATGAGCAACCGTACGTCTCTGCTTGAATCAAGAAAAATAGATGTTTTTATACTATTGTCTCTGCTGATGAATCCATGACGGGATCCAAAATTTCAGGTGAATAAATTTATTGTCCTAGCGATCGCTTCTGCTCCTTCTGAGTTTCTAAGGGTATCATGTTGATAAAGCAGTGGGGGATATAACACAGAAGCATATTTGATCGGGATCACTCATATGGCCTTCCGGTAGCACCCCAGGAGGGATAAATGTTCCCGTGTCTTTGTGGTAGCACTAACCACAACACTGACCACAGCTACCCTTACCTTAACCGAAGTTTTCCTGGACTTCAACGTAAAGCCACCTGCATTATGAGCCGGTACTAGATCCGTGTTGGGCCGGAGGGAGGGGGAGCTATATAAACGGTGCCTCCCTTCTATTTTTTATTTGACCGATATGCTTGCTTGGGGGGGGGTAAGTCTTTGGAACGTTTGGATGGTTCGAAGGAAGAATATGAAGGCAGCTTTTAGTCAAAGTGCGCAAGATTTATGTTGAATATGCAGTAGAATGACAGGCTAATTTTATTAAACACAGAGCGATACTCACAATACGCTGCAGAATTAAGGGGAATTAAGCAGCAGCCTATCTCTTCTTGATCTTGCGGGCTTTGGTTTCTCCAGACGGACCAGTATGCTGCCGCTTATACCCAATTTCAGGAAGTCAAGTTAGACGAACCTACGTTTTCGATTGATTCAACAGCAGGCAATATAGTAATATAAGGGAGGATAGAGTTAACGAACATTTTAGGCAAACCTGTCAGTAGTAACATGGGGGAAAGGGGGGAGAGGAGTCTAAAGGGATCAAAGGGACTGCGACCGCGACTGCCAAAATAACCTGTATGCCCGTGCGTGTGTGCGTGTACCACCTATGGTCGCAGTCAAAGTGTTAATTGGGGGCCAGAGGAAGGGGGTGGGGGTGGGGGGGGGGGAGGGGAAGGAGTCCGACAATTAGCTCATGTCACCCCATGGTCCTCGTCTCGAGTTTTGTTGGGAGGTGTGAGAACGCAGGGTGTTAACGTCTTGTGACGGCATCGGTGGCCTGTTGATGCTTAATGCCGCAGTCTCGTCGCTGGTTCGCGTCGTGGTCAGAGGCGTGAGGGCGGATGTTGAAATGGCCTTCGGCCACGGGAGCCAATTTGTTGATTTCCGGACAGGTTTGCGGTCCTATTCATGCATAAGCACTAGTTATTAGGTATATGAAAAGCTTTTGGTTAAGATAAGTCGTCACAGCAACAACTGATTAGCCTGTCGGTGGACGAGGGGCAGGCCAGTAAACACGCTGACTTGTCAACAATTAAGACAGCTGCCAGCGGTCAATCTCACGGTCAGTCAGCAGCGAACAGACAGATCAAATTTCGTGCACCGAGCACGGATATAATGCCATGTATGCGGCAAGACCGAAACAGTCTCAGCAAACAGGAATAATCACCCCGTTACTCTGACGATGGAACAAAGCGAGTTTCCGAAACGTCAGTCTCCATACACATCAGTCCATGTCCTGGTACCTTATTTTCCTTTTTTGGGAGGATGCTGAAAACGATATTTACTTTCGTACCACCCAATTTAGTGTTGGTATTTTTTCCGCCATCTTGATTTGCAGACCAAACCAAATCTGTTCACATACCATAACGGGCGTCTGAATGAGATAATTTTATCTGCATGATAAATACTTTTCACAGCCATAAATAATACAGAGTCAAAAGTTCGGAATAAGGATGGCTAATTACTGAAAAGAACTTACTGCGGTTACGACGGTAGTAGGTGCCCACAGTAATACACGGACAGTGTCAAGTTGCAAGTCTGTTTTCAATTGTCTCGCTAAAATGCATTTCGTTTACACATCCATATGTTAAAGAAGACTGTTATCTACTAACTGATCATCAGTCTAGATAGCATGTGCCGCTTCCATTGCTGCTTACCCATGCTAAACGCTGGCCAGACGAGATACGGAAATAGTACATAGTGTTTGCCTAGCCAAGAGACATGGTTTTGGTTATTTAATATGCCTCTTCGAAAGAAATAGATGACCCAGGACGACCGATTGGCCAGTTGCATGCAGGTATTTCGCAGAAGGGGTGGGAGAGAAACAAGGGCGGCAGTGCAATTGCAACTGCACACATGCGCAATAAGTACAGAGCGGACACGGGCCGTGATAGCCCTTTGATGCCGGTAATGGCCAGAACGTCACGTCACGTAGAGCCACAGCCTTCATTCACTGTTCAGTACGGATGATCCTTGGCCGAGAAAACCGTCAAATTCTGTCGAATCCAGAAAATTAAACTTCAGACTTCTAAAATCTTTTCCCGTAGAAGATAAATCCGTCCATCCTTTTGCGTAAGACACAAACAACCACATGTTATATAAATCGGTAAAAGGCAGCAGGAAATCATTGCTCAGCAAAATGAAACTTGATGCGGGTTTGTCGTTCAGAGTTATTACGAGTCACCCAACGCAAGTCTTTTCACTCACTCAACCAAAACGATTTTTTATGTCACTACAACATTCCCCTCCCAGGCGAAAATATGAATGGGAGAAAAATGTAGAAGTTTTAGGCATAACGTACGAGTTTGTAAACATCAGGAAAGCGGACATAACGGCTACTGCGTGTAATAGGTAGAGTTTGGGGGGATAGGTGGCGGCGCAGCATTATCAAGTATAAGCAGAGTCTGGGAAACAGCAAGAGGCATTGCACCGGGTGGAGAGGACTGTAACGACCTCTCATGCACGATCCGCATGAGGTCATGTGACCGCAAGACTCAACGTACCTTTTGGACAGTCGCATGCTCTGCACCAACGCCTGGTCTGCGCCAACGCCTGGTCTGCACTGCCAGCTGGCATGTGCAGACACACGACAATGCCTGTCGACCTACTCCTATCCGGCACGACCTGTTAGCACGCGTGTAGCGTAGGCCTCTCCCGGTTTGGCCAATCACTTTTAGGGCTGACTAAAACAAAGACAGTTTTCGGTGACCGACTGCGATTACTGCATACGCTCTAACACTCTGGACCCCACCCACTAGGCAACGGGCTGCACTCGTCCGAGAGTCGAATCTCCTCCTACCTCCTTTGCCATTCCTTCTGTACAGAATAAACGGTCTCTACTACTCTGGTCTCTCACGACTTCTCTTCTCAGAAGGAACCGGATCTGACGATTGTATTAACAAGGGTTAACCTTATCAACCGTAATTCATCGATAACTAGTGACCCCGCCGTGATGAACTCTCAACTTCTTAAGTGGCCGATCTCAATCGTCATCAAACTTCCCTTGCCTTCAATTGAATTTTTCCTGTGCCATCGTATATGACCACGACATGGATAATTTCATCACCGACATCCTGTCGTCAAGCTGTATGGAGATCCTCAATGGCTCACAGCCCATCGAACTCCGGCTATGGTTCCCTCCCAGGTCCAGCAGAACAGAATCCGCGGTGAGTGCCAGCATCCAGACCACCTTCCCAACATCTGATCTTCCTTCTGCTGCCAACAGTATGTCTCGTCCCTTTCAACCAACACTGACACGCTGTTGAGACTAATACGGCTCACTCATACCAGCCATAGAAACACACGCTGTTCAAACCCTACCGTTGGTACTTACCTCATTCCCTATTTTTAAGTATTCTTCCTCCGCTCGGATTCTTTTATCACTCGAACTTCGGTCTGGGGAATTGTGTTGGATGGAGAAGGTTGTTCTATTGGGGGCAGTTGGAAAAGGCTTAGTTTAGGTCACCTTCAAATGGTCGACTGATATCACTTCGGTGCGGTCGCCACGAGCGATTGTGACATGCCTGTCCGTGCGTGACAGTACCTGAAATGGCCCGTCCAAGGGCAGCTGCAGTGGCCTACGAACACCATTCAAGCTAGCAAATACAAAAGAACATTTTAACCAGTGAGAGTCAATGTATGACTTATTTGCTAGAGTGCGTGGACTCGGATATTAGCTGTTATTTGGGGTAAGCTTTGCAAATACTCAGTAAGATCTACGTCGGCAAAGCTTTAAGGTTGTCCAAAAAATCACCGGAAATCCGAAGGGTAAACAAGTTCGGCAGAGGAGCACTCCAAGTCGGGCTTGAGTGCGGTACGGATACCGAGCAAGACCAAAGGCAGATGCTCGCTCCAATGAAGGGCGTTGTCGTGGGTCCGGGACTAGGCTTTGAGTTGACGGTGGAAACGTCGGACTAAACCGTCAGATACTTGTCAAAGGTTTGGGGTTAGTATAAATCGAAAAATCTCTGCCTCAAATATAGTATGGAAAATGTTTGCTAGCTAAATAAATGGCAATGAATTCTCTATCAAAAAAGCTATAGCGAGTTTTAGGGGGTGTCAATTTGGTAGAGTATAAAGCCAAAGGTTGGATGCTTGTGGGTGTCTGTTGCTGGAGGGCTGAACCTATGGCGAAATTGGAAGCATCGGTCACAGCGGAGAGCGGGGCATCGGCTTTAGGGCTGCGTCTGCGTTGGAAAGCGTCTACAGCTGTGACAGGAAACGAGAACTCGCGGTTGCTTCCGCATAAAAGTTAAGTTGGAAGTAATATCAGTTGAGTGCAATGAGGGATGAAACGTCGATAAACAGTGACAGGGCCTACAAAATGACGTAGGTTTCGGGCAGAAATTGGAGAAGGGAATTCGCGAATAGCTTAAATTTGGCATCTATTGGATGACAATCGAAAACAATTACATGGGGTCCACGGAAAAAGGACGAGAGAACATCGAAAACACATTTAGAGACATTAATGAAATCCCCAAATTTAGTGATTAAGTGTTGGTATTTAGTGTTAGGATTATAAGTATAACTATTACTTATATTATTACTATCATAGGTTTTATTAGCATTAATAACAATCCTGCTACTTCTGCAACTATTACCACGATAAATACTGCTGCTCCCACACCCAGCCCACTTCACTCCTCCCCTTGGAACAAGGGCAACGTGCAACCTCATATGCGGTCCAGGTCATAGAGCCGTCTTCTCACTAAACTAGTGTCCCATAGTGGACTCCGCCGTCTGAGACGACTAAGCAGCCAGGTTTAGGGAGAGTATTGTCTACCCCCGCGAGTGGGGGGTAGAAAAGGTGTCCAAAACAAATGCTATGTTTACGCCTTCTGCCAGCGGGCCATGGCTCGCAGATCGCTATATTTACTGCCGAAGTACAAACAGAAATAACCTTTGAGAAGAAGAAGAACGTGCTCCGAAATAACCTTTTTTGTCCCCTCCCTCCTCCACATCCTTCCAGCCGCACTAACACTAGCAAACGTAATCCCTGCTGAGATTTACAAATACTATCGCCACCAACATATGACCCATCTCGCCACACCCTTCCAGGAGATATGGCGTGAAGGACATGTCCCTGAGGACTTCAAGGACGCCGCAATCGTCAACTCTATAAGCGGAAAGGCAACCGCCAACTCTGTGACAATCACTAAGGAACCTCGCTGCTCAACCTCGCCGGAAAAATCTTCGTCTGTGGTCTCCTAAACCACCTAAACAACCACCTGGAACAAAGACTGATGTAGTTTTCATCTTCATCGCGGCACCACCGATATGATCTTTGCCGCTCGACAGCTACAGGGGAAGTGCCGGGAGATGCGCACCCACCTCTACACGACCTTCGTGAACCTGACAAAGCCTTCGACACTATGAATCGCAAAGGACTGTGGACATTCATGCAGAAGGTCGGCTGCCCTGAGCGTTCCACCCATATCGTACTTTGGCTTCACGATAGGATGATGGCACACGTCACGGACAACGGGACGGTTTCGAAGCTTTCACAGCGACCAATGGAGTGAAACAGGACTGTGTCCTCGCAGCTTCTCTCTTCAGTCTCCTGTTCTCTGTCGTGCTGGTGGATGTCTACCGTGACGAGCGCCCTGTGATTTGCATCACCTACAGAACTAATGGGCACCTCCTCAACCTCCGACGTATGCAGGCCCCCACACGCACTTTTACGGCCACACTGCACGACCTGCTCTTCGCGGAAGACTGTGCGCTCAATACCACGAGAGAAGAGGACATGTAAAGGAATATCTCACGCTATCTCGCAGCACTAAAATTGACGACACGATTAGCCATCGGATCTCCAGAGCCAGTCAGGTCATGGCTTTGTAGCGACCTTGTACTCTAACAGATGCATGTCCCGATGTCTGGCTTTCCGGTCATGGCCTCGTCGTTAAGCTCGCCGGACTTACTGGCGCGAGACACAGGCCACCCACGTTCTCCATCAACTGTGTCAAACAACATGTCGGCCAACCAATAGCAGGCCGACTTAGCCAATGAAAGCTCGCTCGCTGTCTTCTGGCCCGACTACTCTCAGACTCCACTTGAGACCCAGTCAATCTACTGAGCGGACGTGTCTCTCCCAAGTCAATCTACTCTCACCTACTCTCCTTTCCTTTGTGTACACAATGCATTTTTCCTACTAATCTGGCCTTTCACGCCTTATCCTATTCCACTAGCTTGTACATGTTGGGATACGTTCCGTCGTCTTTTATCTGGCCGGACCACATCGTATCCCACAGCTTCATAGTGAACACCAATCTGAAGATTTACAAGACCGTCGTCCTCACAACACTCATGTACAGATAGGAGACCTGGACCGTCTACATCAACCAAACACGGAATCTGAAGCATTTTCATCTGAGCCGCCTCCGCAGAATACTAAAGCTGCGATTGCAGTTCAAGATCCTGGACATGAACGTCCTCCTGCGAACGGGAATCCTCAGCATCCACGCCATGCTGATGGAGCGGACACTTGGTGCGGATGGATGACCAATAACTACTCAATTGGTTCTTCTACGGTGATGTCGCTGGGGTGTTTGCCACCAACGGGAACAACAGAGACACTATAAGGGAAGCCGACACACCCTGTGAGGCACCTTCAACTCAACACAACGAGAAACTCGAGTCAAATCGATCGGCTTGGAGAAGAAAAGTGAAAACAGGTGCAGTTATCTACGAAGCCAGTCGGATTGACACCGCCAATTTCCAAAAGTCGGCCAACAAGTCACAAATTCAACAGACGAACGCTGCCAATGCCCAACCCCTTCCAACCTGTCTGTGCTGTCGACACAGCCTCCTTGCATGCATCGGCTTGGTCGGCCATCACTGAATGCAATGTACCATCCCTCCAACGATATCTAAGTCTACGGCGGCAAACACCCCAACAATGCCTCCTGTTTCCAGCACTCCTAGTACGATCTCTCTCATCAGGGAAGCTCAACTACCGATGCCCTCAGGCGCCGAAACAATTCTCCCTGTTGCCAACCCCTACTGACATCACAATTCCAACTCTTTCCAGCTCCTCACACGCACCTCTTCCGACGCACGTCTCCATCACCATCAGGACTAGGGACTGGAGCCTAACTGGCTCTAATTGCGGTCGCACATTCACTTCACGTTTTCACCTGGCCAGTCACTTGCAAATCCATCGCATAGAGACTGGTGAACCAGTGCTTGGAGCACCAACACACAGCAGAGACTGCCCACGCACATTCGCACACCGCATGAACATACTAGGCCACATGTGCCTCCATTAACACCCGCGGTAGACCGCTGCCGGCTATATGACATTGCTTCATCTCATCTCCCCTCACCAGCATCTACTCCATATATGTTCACGTCCAAAATCACGTACCATCCACTTTCGACTACCAGCTCTCACTGTGGCGCCTCTGCTGGGTGTATAATCACAGCCTAAGACTATCAAAGTTTACTCGAAACTTTGGCTTGTAAGGCCACCAGCTGACGCCTGACATCAGACGACGCCATCAGCCCAGCATGCGTTGAGTGTGAGTGGCTAGCCAGTGGGCTAAAAATCAGACGGTTCCTTCATGCTCCCTGATCTTTAACATTCCTTGTGTCGGTGTGTTTGTGTGTGTGTCAGCGGGATCAGGTCGTACTCTGACGCACGTAGACGGGTTCATCCATCCTGTCAGATGCCGCGGCCACCCGGCATCATACAACTGGGCGGCTCGCACGGTGGCCTGGTGCTGGAGGCGGGGCGACATAGTGACGTAGACGGTTAAGCGCACTTTCCACATTATAAACAATCTGACGTGCTGGTTGGTGGACAGGTTTGGTGTTATTGTAGTCAGGGTTGGCGGGGGGGAGGGAGAAAGGGGGTGGGGGAGGGTTGGGGAGGGCTGGGGAGGGCTGGGGAGGTTGCGGTCAGAATGTCAATGCGTAGACGACCGGCGTCCAAGACAGGTGATAAGTTGTGCGTGGTTGGATTTGGGATTTGTTCATCTCTGCGGGGACTCGTTTCCGAGGCCAGTGATCCGTCCTGTGCGGTTGTGTTAGCTAGTTTCGCCCATGGTAACTGCGGCGCCGCGACGAACAGCACTTTAAGTCTACACTAGTTAACTGTTCATATCAGTACTTAAACAGCGGCCAGAAACACCGAGGTCTGCTGACGAAAGCCTACATTGAGGAATTAAAACAGCTCCGGCAGAACAAGGAGATTCTAACAACGAGGCCAGATAAGGGAACGGGCGTTGTTCTAATGGACAGAACAGACTACATTGCGAAAATTCAATCCAATCTGTCAGACAAATAAAAGGTTAGCAAGACAGAAAAGGATAACGATCGCACGGATGTGGTTGAAACCCAGCTGACTGATTGTCTGAAAAGACTTCAAAGGGACGGCGTCATAAGCGAATATGACTTAGAGCGTCTCCGTCACGTTGGCACGCAAATACCTAGACTATATGGGCTACCTAAGGTTCACAAAGATGGTGTGCCCGTTCGTCTCATCCTAAATATGAGAAACTCGCCATACCATGCGACAGCAAAATGGCTAGCAGACAAGCTGGAACCCATACAGAGTCAAAGAGCACCTCACAGCCTCCGAGACACCTTCGAATTCGTGGACGGCGTGAAAGAACTCGATCTCAGCGGGGTGATGATGTTCTCACTGGATGTCTCGTCCCTATTCACGAACGTGCCGGTCACAGAAACAGTAGACTACATCTGTGAATTAATTACCTTGAATCAGCGACACATAGGAATGTCGGTAACTGCACTGAAGGAATTATTGCTAAAATGTACCTTGAACGTACAGTTCCTATTTGAAAGCAACCTGTACAGGCAATTGGACGGAGTAGCTATGGGCTCGCCCCTGGGCCTGCTTCTAGCAAATATATTCATGGGCAAATTAGAAGCTACGAAACTAAGCCACCAGATAAATAGTCTAACGCACTATAAACGGTACGTAGATGACCTATTCGCAGTTGCATCAGCTCAAACCAACCTATCAGCGCTTATGCATACAGTAAATCGGGCGCACCCATCGAACAAATTTACACTGAACGCAGAACAATCTGGATCGCTTCCATTCCTTGATGTACTATTGAGTAAAAGGGCTGATGGGAGCATTCAACGTAGGGGTATCGCAAGGAGACGTGGTCCGGGCAGTACATCCATTTTGCTAGTTTCGTATCGTTGAACTTCAAACGTAATTTAGTACGATGTTTGAGGCAAAGGGCGAAAAGGATTTGCTCGGCTGATAGCATTGAAGAGGAGCGTAAGATTGTTGAAGGCGTGTTTCGACAAAATGGGTATCCTTGTCGATTTATCACTAAAAACATGGCTGAAATGCCGCCAAAGCCCTCCGTATTAACAGTAGAGAAGAAACGAATATTCATCAGGGTCCCATTTCAAGGGGACGGACCAAGCGAACTACTAAGGAGGCACCTGAGTCAAGCCGTAGCAACTACCTTCCCAGCGGCCAACGCCCACGTATTGTTCTCGACTACTCCCATCCTATACGGAGAGATTAAGGATAAACTGCCAGCCCAGACCACCTCAATGTGCATATGTTCCTTTACCTGTTCCTGTGGGGCAAGATATATTGGTCGTAAGAGCCGAAGTTTGTCCAAAAGAGTAAGAGACCACATTCCAGCATGGTTAGGGAAAGGTCAACTAAAGTGTGTAAATAGTTCCATTCTAGCGCACCTGGTAGACTCAGACCGTCGCATGGATGCCAACGAGGTTTTCCGAGTTATCTACAAGGTGCCTTCAAGCTATTAAAAATTCCTTGGACAGCGATTGTTGGCTATGGCAGAGGCGGTCGCCATCAGGCAACGCCCAAAAGAATTTCATCGCGGCGCCGCAGTTACCATGGGCGAAACCAGCTAACACAACCGCACAGAACGGATCACTGGCCTCGGAAACGGGCCCCCGCAGAAATGAACAAGTCCCAAATCCAACCACGCACACCTCATCACCTGTCCTGGACGCCGGTCCGTCTACGCATTTAAATTCTGACCGGAACTTCCCCAACCCTCCCCCACCCCTCTTCTCCCCCCACCAACTCTGGCTACAAAAACACTACACCTGTCCACCAACCAGCATAGTTTATTAATTTCATTACCATATAAATGTAAAGGCCAGACGGGAATTTATCGAAAACAAACGTAGGTTCGCTATTTATCTTCTGAAATTTTCAATAGGAATTTCCGCAAAGAAAAAATCTGACGTGCTTAAAACTACCACGGTGCACTAAAAGCCAAGGCGTGAAGGGTTGCTAACTGATGGGATAACTCGGACCGCGCGGTCAGCCTATGATATGGTTTGCTGCCTAAAATATGTGTTTACGCAGAGAGTGTTTGCGTAGTACAGTGCTGTCATTCAGAAGAATTAAAAATCAGTTTAGTACATGCTGTGGTAAACCTCATAAAGGTCTTTTAGATATCAGAGTGCAGATAGCTGATGAGTGCTTAGTTAAAGTACCTGCCCCCACCCCTTCGCTCTCTCTGTCTCTCTCTCTCTCTCTTTTTCGATCTTCCTTAGATTTCTCAGTCGGTCATTATGCTGCTTCTCATTAGCACCCTCAACACATACGTTCTCGTCAACCTAAATCCACAGCACATACAGTGTACTGTGAATACACCTACGCATGTCGACGGGCGGTCACATACGTTCCTCCCGACTTAGCCAATGGACGGTAGGACTGATCATCGCCTCGCCATGTCGAAGGTAAGGATCCACCATGAAGAACGCAGCTGACCCGGCGCCGCAGCCCACCTGGAAACGCCCATAACAATATCATCTTATCATTCATTACATGTTGTCATTTATAGTACTTTTGATCTTATTGGCGTTAGTATTACTAGTACTACGAGCCGCAGTCAGACTGTGACCGTCGCACTTTCAGCGTATATATGGCAAAAGCTCAAGGTCCACTTCCGAAAGCTTCTAGCACTCCCAAAAGTATCCCCACTGAAAGATAAGCTGTGTTCTCGTTTTTATCTCTCTCTCTTTCTACCCTTCGCTTCTCCTTTTTCTTGTTTAACCTGTTTTTCAAAACTCACCTCCAGTCTGTTTTCCTGCCAACTGGCGCATTTACCGGGCACACCACCCGCCCAATGTGTGTTTTGCATGAAGTGGCTGATGAGTGGACTGGGAGTCAGAGGACGCCAGTTCCTTCTAATATCTTAGTTATTTGGATCCTGGTGTGCGTGTGTGCGTAAAAGCAAGCCCCGCCCACGGACGCCAACCGGCGACGGAGCATGGGTAGTGCCTTTCAGTCGTTGACTGACTGTTTACCACTCTCAGGAGGGTGTTGGCCCAGGCTTCATGCAGGGCTGCTCTCACCCTTCTGAGATCCAATGGTCTGTATGCACATGCAATGCCAGTCTTCAGCCAACCACGGTCCCTGCGGCCTGGAAGGCGCTGGCAATTTCTCTCACTTCTGATTCCCTGTTGGTGACTGCGCTCGCGCTCCCACTGGGTTTCAGGCCCCACTGCGGGTGCCCTAAAAGCTAGGCGGTCACTATGCGGTGGGGGAGAGAGTGAGGTCGACCTCGGCGCGATTCTTCCCTCACTATAATAAATCTGAATGCGTCTGAATCTATCACGGTGCGCTAAAAGCCGTGGCTTGGAGGGTCTGCCAACTGACGGGAAAACTCGGCCCCCCACGTAGCTGCTCCTTCTGTACGCGTGTGTCTGTGTGTGCGTACGGGAGGAGAGGGAGGACTGAGAGTCAGGCTGCAATGGCTCCCTTTTAATGTGGCCTTTATGGCGCTCCCGCGCAGTCGGGAGCATACCTAGCGAGATGGCTGTGTCAAGTGTGCGCGTGCTGAGTGTTTATCGCGCCAGCCATCTACACCCTCCCTCATCCCCGGTCTTATTGACTTTGTCTTTACACCGGATACGGAGGTGGGAGTGGCGAGCGAGTGGGTAGATTCTGTGCGAGTCTGCCCAAACTCCTGTTTTCTCTCGCACGAGTTCTCTGCGTTGCTCCTGCTTGCTGTCGCTTTCGTGTTGCTTGCCCAGCTTGCCTCTGTGTATGCTGCGGCTTGCTTCAGCGTTTGCTGCGGCTCGTTGGAGTGCGTGGTGCCCATCGTCGAAATCGACGGGGGAACTGTCGTGTGTGTGTGTGTGTGTGTGTGTGTGTGTGCGTGTGTGTGTGTGTGTGTAAAGGGGCCGGGCTGAGCTGCGGCGCGCGCAGACGGGTCCGCCGGCACTGTCAACCCCTGTGCTCATCCCATCTCAGGCAACCGAGCAGTAAGGTGGTGGATTTTGTTGCCGGTGGAAGGGGAGAGAGTGAGGTCGATCCTCAGTGCATTTCTTTCCTCAATTTAATCAATCGGACACGCTTAAAGCTATCGCGGTGCGTTAAAAGCTGCAGCTTGGAGTGTTGCCAAATGACAGGGCCGTGCAGTCAACCCAGTGTGTGGACTGGCTGACTGAGAGTCAGACTGCAATGGCTCGTTTTTAATGTGACATTTATGGTAGTCCTGTAGTGGTCACTGCTGCCCGACGCCGTTCTAACTCATGACGCCACAGATGAGGTCACTCAAAGCATAGGACCCCGCGCGACCTTTCCTGCTAGCGAACGCACGCACCTGGTCTCGCCTGTCATGACTCACTAACACGCGATGTCGCGGGGTGGCCACTTACCATCAAAGCTGATCGAGACAGACAGAGCTTTTGGTGGCCGCCCGGATTATTGTTGCTAGACAACACTCCGGATCCGACCCGACTAGGGAATGGATGCACTAGTCCGCGAGTCAAATCTCCTCCTAACTATTATCCTATCCTCTGTACAGAATACACTCTTCCTATCACTCTGGCCTTCCCATGACTTTTCTATTCTCCTAAGAAACTGGGTCTGGAAGATCGCAGCTATTAAGTGTTAACCTTATCAAACTTTTAGCCATGCGATATTGCAACGCAGGTGGAATCAAAACTAAGCGTTGCGGCACGCTCAGGGGTGGCTCCGGCCATGCCGGTCACCTGCGGCCCCCGTTTTCTCGACTTGGTCTTTACACCGGCCCCGGGTGGGAGAGCGGAACTGAGAGTGAGGTACATGCCACGCAAGTTTACTCTCAGCATAATCCGGCGCAAGTCACTAGAGCACCAACACAGCAGAGACTGCACATGCACCTCCACGCACCGCATTGAATAGACTTGAAGGTCCTGGTACCATTAAGGTGTGTACCTGCATTTGATTATATGCATAAATTATTCACATTGTGTTTGAATACACGACACTTTTTCCCTCAACTTGGTTGGCGTGCTGCACGTGACCGAGAGACATCTATTCCTGGTGTGACTGGCGACCGATCTGGACAGTGTGCTTGGAAAAGGACCTAAAGTGACCTTCCCTTTTTAGCACGCTACCAATCGTTATTGCAACCTCCGTTGGACCGGAAGAGTGAAATTGGCCAGCAACTTTGATCAACAACTCTTCATTGCAAGTCGACCTTCAGGCTAATGCTGTAGAAGATAGCTCGGACTCCGCGAGTCTGTATCGTTACTATTTCGTACCCTTAGCAGTTTACTAAGTAATATTTAGGACTTTGTTTTTCACCTCTTCTAATACGTTCTTCACGTTTTTGTCAGCTTGAGACTCAGAGGCCACTACAGACTTGAGGTGCAAAATGCTGTTTAGTAGAAAAGAGTTGAGTTCAGATGTTGGTAAACTTTGGCCGAATCCAACCTTTCTTGATATCCTAGGAATTGCCTATGCTATTAAATACCACGGACAAAAACGTCTTGTTTGCGCGCGTTATACTATAAAAAATACGAATAAAGATCGGAAAGGTTTTAAGTATATCCGTTCAGAAATCAGAAATTTTGTTTTGCATTCATAAAATTCGGGTAATTACAGGTATAACGCATTATTTTCGGGAAAACAAGAGCCGATTTAGTTGAAAAAGTGTTTTTTTTAAAAATCTGTTACATTTTGTGTCGTATAATTAAGCAATACTCTTATAGGACTGTAATTCATTTTACCGCAGCGAAAGTAATGACCGTAAACAAGCATAAATATATAAATACCCTAGACATTCCCTCACTTTTTTTCTGTCAAGCCGTAGGCAAAAAATGTCCAAAGGTTTTCCATCTACAGTTAATTATAAACGATTAGGGAACTTTTAAACGGAGCTGGCAGAAGATTCTTAGTTTTCGCAAAATCATAATATACATTCTGCAAATATTTGGTGCTTTTTTAATCTTCGAACGGAGCCTAAATGTAAAGAAATATTATGAAAACTACTCAGGAAAGTTGAAAAACAGTTCGCATTTTGCATTTTTTATCTTGATTTGATCTTCAAAAAAGGTAAATTACGTTGATATTTGACACCGAAATATCTCATTAAAGCGCTATTTCAAGAGGTAACTTGCTACAGAAGGCTTTTAATTTATCTTAGGCCTATTAATATCGAACTTTTGTTGCGGACGTTCATTCCTCTCGGCAATGAGTTGAAATTTTTGCGTGATTCTAAGAGTATTACCCATACAAACAGGGGCATTATAAAGAAGGCTCAACAGCTCACTATTTAGGTAAAGGCGTTTAAGCAATATCTTATGTTGAGGGTTTTGGCTAGGAGGTAATCCTTATTTATTGACCATCGACTGAAAATTTTAGTGCTAATCACCATTTCAAGAACAATCTGAACCTCGTCGTAATCGAACTCCCGAACTGACTACAAAGAAATAAGGAAAGAAATTTTTCATAGTGTACAAAATGGTACGTTTACGATTGCACCTGGCACTTCTATTTAAATGTATTAGTCGCTGATCGGCATTTTCACACTATTCTCAACTACATTTCCTACGCTACCTCCGAGGTGGGTGATTAATTACGTAATGCCACAATGCTGCTCAACGTATACAACCTGGTGTGAGCGGGGTATTGCGCGTGTAATCATTACAAACTCGCTATATGCCTGCATATTGTATCGTTGCAACTAGTCTTATGGTTACCCTCTGTGAAAACACCAATAAAAATATTTCACACTATTTTTACCTACATTTCCTCCGCTACCTCCGGGATGGGTGGGTAACTATGTAATACTGTAGTGACTGGCGCAACACGAAGTGAACTTGTGAACGCCTGTCGTGACTAGCTCAAGTCGAAGTGCAGTTTCGGAAGTGCTCGCTATTTTCGGTCTCTCTAACAGCCAATCACAGACTGGTTCACCCAGAACCTCATTTGACGACTGCCGAGCAGAGCTTACTTTAGACGCCGTCCACTGGCTTGTGCGGGCATCTGATAGTCATTTTCCTACTGCCTCCTCTCCAATTAATTCTGCAAAGAGTATATTCTTCCTTCTAATCCGGCCTTCCCATGACTTCTCCCATCTCTTGTGGAACCGGACCTGGAAGATCGCAGCCGTTAGGGTTAAACCGTATTAGCCTTAACGCAACGTGATAACTGGTGACTTCCCGACGTGTCCCACTCGATAATATCATAACGCTACCCAACGTTTACAGTCTGGCGTAGGGGAAGCATTGCATGTGTAACAGTTACTTACTCCCTTTATGTCTACAACTGCAACGATGCAGCGTCATGGTATTGCGTTATTATCTCCCCCACCCCTTCTACCCCGGATGTAACGGTGGTAGTTAGCAGAGGAAATGGAGGTGATGAGAATATTGTGAAAGTTTATGAACGATGTACATTGCTGATGGTATTACGCAATATTACTTGTTAAACCGCAGTATGCTTTATTTTGAATAAAGACCGTTAATTGACTGCTGTAAGACTTTGGCGGACGCAATGTGAGGTGCGCTTGCGTAACAGGGATTTCCATGTAAACGTTCTTGTACTTCATGGGCTAGCCCAGCTGCTGTATATCACTCCTCACCAGCACTCTTGGCCACGCCAACATAGCGCATGCTTATAAAGCATGCGCCATCGAAAGGTAAGTCCGACCTTTGATTCTTTTTATATACAACGCTTTAACTTCATTTAGGATTGTAATTTGCAATTTTACCGAAAAACTGGAAGTCAGAGCTTTTAGAACTAAGAACTGACGCTTGTCAGACCACAGTATCAAGCCAGTCTGTGTAAAGCGGCTGATCCGTGGACTGGGAGTCAGGTTGTAGTACTAGTAATAGTGTCAGTACTATCATCACGAAAGAGTATTGTTATTATTATTAGTAGTAGTATCATAAGCCCTGTATTATTTCTGTATTGCTTTCTTCTATTTGTGTGTATTATTTACTGGTACTAGTAAACAAGGTTATTAGTATTGGCGTATTATTCCTATCAACAGTATTTTTGTCTTATTATTTTAAACTTAATAGCAATATAAGTATTAGTAGTAATAGTATATTAATAAGCATAATCCGCACACCAACCATACGACGCCTCATAACCCCTCACCCAAGTGAATAAACACAGTTGAATGTTAATAGCGGAGTGCAGACCTGGTACAGTCCGAACCGATCCAATCTATATTCGGAAAGTTTCGATACCCCCACCTTACTCAAACACGCTCATCCCACCCGGCTGAGGATGGCGCAGACGACCACGATAATGAAGCGTTTAGGCATAGAATTGGACGCAAGGGGAAAAAACCGCAGCAAATGTAGTCACCGAGCCCCAGTTGCATTGGTAATCGCACTGCAAAAAGTAGTCACCTACATATATCAATGAGCATAATTTAGGCCAGAGCCAACACAACAGACAGCTAACGAGGTAAAGTGGAGCCTCGGGTGACGAGCAGCCACGTCTTCACCCGAGGTTCCACTTTACTTCGAGCAGGCCCGTCTTGGAAACCACAGCAGACGCGTCTACGTCGCGTTCCCACCCGCCCTCACGGCGGCCAAGGTCTGCTACATCAATCTCCCTACGGTGCATCTACCTCTCCATCTGTGTTTTTGATGACGGAGCAGCCCCTCTCGACCATGCTGCTCCGACTCCTCCACGCCGCCGGGATTGAGGTCCCCCCGGCAGGGCTCCGGATCCAACAAGGGCTACTAGCCAGCCAGCAGCCCCGTCTTCGAGCATTTCAGGCAATGAGCGAGCCACTAGCAGATAATCTGTTTCGATTGACGAGCTTTCGCTCAGTTAAAGAGTTCTCAGTGTTATGTGTGTGCCAACGTCCGCCGTTGAGTCTTGCTCCCAGGACGTGTCTCCGGTCGCCTGCAGCCAATCATTAAACCGATGCAGTTTGATCGGTTACATTTCGCAAGAAGAGCGTTTCAGATGACGAGCTCGCTGCTGGAACGGATTAAATTCGCTAACCGATGTTCCACTTTACTCATGTGTACAGATTGCGTAAAATGTATTCTATAGTGGTTGGGGCCGGTTAAGTCACGCATGCATGCTCCAAGTCGTCTTAAATGCGGAAATGTGATGAGCACATACAAGAAACATGAATTATTATATTTCCATAGGAAGCGAAGGGCAACTAGTAAGCAGCATTGTAGCATTCAAGGTCTTTGCGCAAATATAAGAGATGGTTTTGTGAAGTTTCGGAATTTGGGAGGCGTCCATGCATCTTTGAAGGAAGCTCACGACTACCAGATTGCTTTTCTTCTGTAAGGAATGGCAGAATCGCATTTAATGAATCGACATTCAAACTGCTAACGCAATAGCGTCGTCACTAAGCCTACCACATAGAGGTAAGATACAACTATGAAAAGGAGCATGGTTAACTTCGTCAAATAAGCCATTCATTGTCTGATAGCAACGAAGTTAGTCAGACGTGCATTCGAAGCGTGCATGAGCCATAACGACACGGACGGCTCGAGGACATTATCGCCTACGCCTGGTCAGGACTGAGGAATGGAGTCAAAAGTTAAGCGCACATTCTGTTCATATCAAGGAGAGCTTGTTCTTTGATCTTATCCCGAGTGATCCTGGTCACCAAGGGACCAAAATTAACCGTGCATTTAGAGCACAGAGGACTAGATAAACAGAGGTGCAACGACACCAAAATTTCAATGACAAGGATGGTGAAAACAAAATAGAGAACGGAGCAGATCAGAAGTGCATTTATAGCGTATGATACAATGCTATAAAGTAGAGCAAGATCCGTACACACGGATCACTCACTAAGATTCTCAGATCATCCTATGGATAGGTAGTTGTAGAGCAAGATGGCATCAGGGGGGGGGTGGCAAGGGCAGGAGAAGGCACCGTACAATAAAAAATAGGACGAGGCAATAATTCTTAGATAGTTTACAAGTTAATTCAGCGAAGTAGCAGAAGTCTAGAGTAGAGCGGGCGGGCGGGGAAGAAAATGAGGAATGTGGCCCTCTGAGGAGGAGAATTGCTACGATAGACAAAGGTTAAAATAGAGTACGTTGTACAAGCTGTTCCGATGCACTCAAAGAAAGCACAAAGCCGAGAGCGTTCGGGAGTTGGCTACGTGCAGGTGAAAAGTAGAAAAATATAAAAAGGAGGCTAGTGTATCCAAATCGCATGTGTACGCCCTGAAAAGAGTAGCGGATAATGAATCCAGTAAACAGAAAAAGCGGCTCAGGTTATGTTCATGAAGAATTGTTCGAATTTTTGAAGTTTACATCTCGTAGTCGTTTGACTTCCGGAAGTTCTGCGCGCTCGCGGATCTCATCGAAGGTGTACTCTCTTAAGAGGTGACCGTTCTCAAACACCGGAATAAGCAGGTCCTACGAAATAAAGGAGGTAAGAAGAGATGTAAGAAAAGTTAATGAAAGAAAGTGTTAATGAGACCCTTAACCATCAAAAGGCAAATTATAATACAAACAACACCCGACCAGATGCAGTAACGCCCAAGGTGGCAATGGAAGATTCACCATTGCACCGTTTATACGAATGATGGCGAGGAATTTAATGACAACGAACAACAACGCACCTTTTCCAGATCCCCAAGGCCCTCCTCCATGGTTATGTATCCATTCTCTGAAGACGAGCGGAGAAGGCAAAGACGACCCTTCTTAGAGGTCTTCTGAGGGTCAGTTATGGGATGTTTGCATACATTGACCTGAAATGCGCAAGGTGTAGTCAGGTTGGCGGTAGTGACTGCTTGCCTGACAAAATTCTGACCTATAAAGAAACGTATGCAAACTCCGTAACAGTAGGCGGGGTCACCCTAGAATTTGAGGGAAAATCCCCCAGCAACGACTGGCGGTACAAGAACAAGAAATTGACTGGCAGCTGTTAATTAATGTCAGGCTTTCCAACCTCGTGACAAAAGGAGTCATCAGCGCAGTCTGACAAGCGTCAGGTTGGAGTCGCGTAGAACAAGTCATATCAGTTGACAACCGAAAAAAATACCACAGGGATGGAATATCTTTCAATCAGGCATAATTATATGAAAAGACACTAAGTTTACCTTTTGGAAGCTTACTGTATCTCTACCCAAACACGAAAACGAGGACTATTGAAAATAGCTACGACCAAACATTATGGGCGCTAGGGAAAATAAAAGCAGGTTTTCTTTGGTGAAAGGGGTGGGTTTAATATATCTTCTTTAAAAAGCCAGATAGGAATGAGAAACCTCACTAGGATACAAATTATTCATCTAAAATTTGAATCACAATTGTGGGTAAGAGGGACTTGGACAGGGAAAGCCCTGTCTTCTCCAAACGGTAGCTTAACGGGCCTTAATGAAACCAACGATTACCTAAATTCTAGGAGGACTGGCTCAGGTAATGCTAGAAGGCAAAAACAGCTTCCACGTCCAAGGTGTAAAAATGTCTCAGATATGAAAATGTGATCCAGAGATTGGAGTCCGGGGTCAAACATGCAGCGTAGGTTAGTAGCAGCTCCACAACGGTTGCTAAATTGAAGTATTTGCAACGCGAAAATATGTCAATTCAACAGAAACCAAAAAGCAGGGAATGCCAATCAGCAGCAGTAGCAGCGTCCGGCATGGGGGTGGCGATCGATAATGAGCCAATAAATATGCAGCGCTCAATGGATTCGTTATGTGGTGAGTCATTCGCAGCTGCGCGATGTTCAAAAAAGAGAGGTTGTCGTGAGTAGAGACGTACTCTTTACGTTTGAGGAAAATTGGGACAGGCTCAGCTTGAATGAAATAAGACCTTTAATATGGTGGTGGGGAGAAAGAGCATATACCTGCTTTCCATTTACCACTGTGTGGCTGCACTTAAAGGCGCACTTTTGAGTGTCCCGGTTTAGTCGCTGCAGGAGTGCTCCCCCGCTGCCGAAGGATACGTTGACAGTACTCCAGCCAGCCTTTTTCACCGACTCCAGTATTTTACCTGTAGGAGGGAAAATCTGTATAACAATCAACTTACCCATGCAATTATTCTGTTCGAAAATCAAGTACGTTTAAATAAGATAGACAATTTGACTACTGAACAAGAAAGTACACCGACACCATACAATTCAACTGCTGTCAGGCTAAGAAAGGGCAATTATGGAAGTTATTTTCAGACAAGTCTTATAGAATGACATTTGGATGTTTATTAAGTAATATTTGTTAGTCAGCCATTTGGAACGTTGTTCATAACCCAATTGTGATGCAGGTCAACATGAGCACCTGACAAAAAAGCTTCGGCTTTCAACCTCTAACAAAAACCGAACGTGGGAAACGTCGGCTAGAAACCTTCGGGACGTGGGTCAACCATTGCAAATCGCACAGTTTAATCTGCTGTAGAAGTAGCAAATGCTTGAAGAACTAGGTCGGCGCATTAGTTTAATCCAGGATATAGACTTAAATCTAAGATATATCAAGAGCGCGTGTCAATCTTGGTTTGAAGATAAATAGAAACGAGAAGATTAGTCTTCGCACCTAAATTTCGCATTTTAAAGCCGACAACTAAGCCGTTATGGCACGTTTGTTATTCCAAAAGCAGTAAGATGCGCGCAATCTTGATGTTGTACGCCTAGTTTTCTCTGGCAACTCGGTGAAGAACTAGGTCGGTGCATTAGTTTAATCCGGGATATAGACTTAAATCTAAGATATATCAAGAGCGCGTGTCAATCTTGGTTTGAAGATAAAGAGAAACGAAAAGATTAGTCTTCGCACCTAAATTTCGAATTTTAAAGCCCACAACTAAGTTGTTATGGCACGTTTGCGATTCCAAAAGCAGTAAGATGCGCGCAATCTTGATGTTGTACGTCTAGTTTTCCCTGGTAACAACGGTGTTTCTAGTAACAGTCTGGGCAGGGTACATGCAGTCCGGCCTAGTTCTAAGAAAACGCATTAGGGTAAACTACCCCGTAATATCTAAGGCAAACTGCACTAAAAGGCGAAAGCGTTAGTGGCCAAAGGGTAAAGATTCAGCGTACACATCACCAAAGTAACGGGAAACCCCACGTTTGTATAATATGGGGCCGATGGTGATAGGCATTGTATGTGTAAGGCATATCAGGAGAAGAACAACTAATCAAAGAAGAAGAGCGTATAAAAGGAGAAAATGAGTGGGGCGATTATCTAAATAACCTAACGTTTTACAACAAAAAGCGTGCGGTGATTAAAATGACAATGCAGCCAATAGGAAAAATCGGAACTGCGCAAATAACTGCAAATTTTCAGGATTAAAGTAAACCATGAAGGATAGGCTTTTTTCCCCGTTTTAAGTCGAAAAGCAACCGCGTGTCGCTAATAAAAACTAAATTAAAACTAATAAACTACAAACTAACCTGAACTAAAGCTAAACAAAAAATAAACAAACCTGACTTAACTAAACTTAAACAAATTTAACTAAAAGTAGCCGCAGGACGCTGAATATTTTCGTGTGGGGGAGTGCAATGGGTTGGTAAATGGTGAATGCGTACACAGGCTTACTATAACTAAATAATTACTTAGTAAGATACAGTAATCGGTGCAGTTGTGTGCATACTGAATCCTTGCCGGCCAAAGTAATCATTAGTGCAAACAGTCCGAGGGAGCGCCAAAAAATGTCATAAGCTCATGAATAATATGATTGGGCTTTTTATAAACTTTATTCGACTCCGCTTGGATAAAAAGTTCTATTAAATATGTGTTAAAAATAGTACATGGGGAGCGTTAGGGTGTGGAAAACAGTTTATAGCCTTGTCAGGCCCACTAGTTCACTTGAATTTGTTACATATGTATGGGGAGAATTGCTAACACAACGGTACTGTCATTTCTTCGGTAAGCAAGGAAGTAGTCAGTCTTTTTGTGCGGAAAATCGCACAATGGTCTTATCTTACTGAGTTGGGACCTGTCTACCAAGGGGAGAGTTAATACAAAGTAGTCCACAAGCCATAACTCATATTCAAAACAAAATGAGCACGTCTAGAGAACTGACTCAAACCAAAAGGCCATGATATACACGTATACTGAGGCACTTCAAGTTGAACGGTATCATCTCAAACTACTCGACCCACCACAACAACCAGCTGACTGGCGTGCCATCTAAGGAATACTTCGTCGACTCCCACAAAGTTTACTGGAGTGAGGACACGACTGGATATTTTTCTGTAGATGTTTCCCACTCCACCTATTTCTATAAGATCTAAAAAACCGAAATTTTCGTAGATAAGAAACACTTATTAAATCTTGAATATAGACTGCCGAATAAAATCGGAGATACAGTGACTGAAATTTTGAAAAAAACTGGTTTTGGGGCATCGTCTGGATGTGACCAGCAATACCAAATTGAGGCTCGGGTGTGAAGGCCTCCAAAAGACTTGGCGCCGGAGAGTCTTAGTTTGTTGAATAATCAAAAGAAAGGAAGACCTAGTTCATTTAAAAACTACATGAATCTTATATTTTCTCTAAGGAGACACGGTAACGAGTTGCATCAAAGGAGGCTTACCCAAACTTTCGAGGTTTACGCCATCGCCCTGGATGAGACGAAGGTAGGGAGGAAGAACTTTGTAGCCCTTGCTGTTTAACTCATAGCCGAACTTCTCGCCCAGAATGTTCAAAACACCAACAACAATTTTCTCCGGCTGGCCAGAGTCAGGTCTAATGACCAGAGTTCCATTCCGGTGCGCGACCTACATAAGAAGGGAATAAAAAACTGATGCATACATAGAACTGTGAAACTCCTGCGGACCTTTTCAATCGAGGTACCCACAGATATCTTACTTGAACTCTTCGATCTTATCACAGAAACGAAGTTTTCCTTGTCAAGAAATACTACTGACATCTAAAAGGTGCCCCATGGGATTGCTAATATCCGGCTTTTTGGCGAGGCCATGGTGCAAAAATTAGAAGCTATGCCTCTTCGTGATGTTCTGGCCACATAACATAGACGAAACACTTGTTACAGTAGTCGCCGGTTATTAAGCCCACGGCTAATAAGCCTAGCCGTGTATTAAGCCCAAGTCAGCTTGGGACGGAATTTTACATAGCAAAATCCGCCGGTTAATAAGCCCAGTCGCCGGCTACAAAGCCCAGTTTGCCAACAGAATAGAGTGAAATTCTCATCTCTCTGCGTGCGCAACTGGTAACGTGCCGCAAATATTTTTTTGTTTTTGTTATTACGTAAAATACAGACAAACAGCATTCTTTTCTTGTGCATAACCAAGCTCTACACATAATACAGTGCGTATGTAATGTATAGTGCCTATCCAGCGTTTTCTAATCAAGAACTAGGACTCTCCGCTTAATGCGCCCGCCACTTATTAAGCCAATTTGGTCTGGGCCCGAGGTGGGCTTAATAGCCGGCGACTACTGTATCATCAAATGAAATGAAATCAACTAGGACTACTCAAGAAACCTAAACTCCATATTTCCCGGTATGTAATCCACCTTCGAACAACTCTCTTTCTTAGCTGTCCTCGCACACAAGAAGACCGAGGGAAGGTTACATACTTCCGTTTCTCGTTAAGATATACACTCCGAAGTATAACATGTTCCTCGGGGCGGACATTATGTTTACCCCTTTTCTACTGAACACATCCTCAACGTCAAATGAAACAGCGGTTGGTAGAGATAGTGTTTCCAACAAGCTCCCCTTTGTGTCATTGATTTACTTGACCGAACCGTTGGAGTTGTCAGACCTTTACTTTAATACCCGCATCGCGCCCCAAAACATGGTCCGTGGGTCGGAATTGTTGTAGTTTCCATAGGGGTTTAACGCCAAACACGTCAAGCTTTCTTAAGTAAACAGCGCGTAGAGTTACATTTTGCGGTAACAGAGCAGGACGACTGACCATAACCTAATACACGCAAATCTGTCTCCTGCCAAGCTTCATGAGGCAACAACGGGCACTTTCAGAGTCGGCAGAATGCGCAGAGTGCCAGCTACATACAGCTTGTAACAGAGAGCATCCAATGTAGACAAAAACATGAGCCGATTCGAGTCTTTTACCATCCATGAGGGCAGGGGACACTGCCTGCGACGTAAAATAGTTGAGGAGCAGCATTCTAGTTTACTCAACGTCTACTTTAAAGACATATATATGAGATTCAAGGACTGTACGAGCAAGAACAGGTTTTGCCTTGGTGGCAATACCAACCGAGACAGTTTCAATGGCATAGGCAAGGTGTAACACTAAAAGGTCCGGTAGTATTATGGACAGAATTGAGTTTATCGCATTATTTAAAAAAAACAGCTCTTCCAGAGGCCAATGTTGGCAGCAATGTAATTGTCTTTTCAACCATAACTTCGAACGTCATTTCGCGTGCGTCGACACAACTCCTAGTGCATTCAAGAAGGCAGATTGTTTGACCGTTTTGAACACTTTGGTGAAATCCGGGAAACCAGCGGTCTTTCTTTGTTTAAAATCATCTAGCTCTTCTGGGACACGTCGATTTACCCGCTCAGCCTACTGCACGTATGGAATCCGCCATTTCGGATATAGTAGGCTGACTGCCCAAGCAGAATTTCCTAAGCAATCATCTAGAATCCACCAGAATGACTACCGTGCATACTGCTGCAGAAGGCTGGGCAGGTAAATCGACCGAAGTGTGATTAAATTCACGAATTTCAGCGTGCCTTCGTAGCTCAACTGGTAGAGCGTTGGCTGTACGACAGCCTATCTTACTGATGTGGGTTCGAATACCACCGAGGCCAGTTTTTTCACAACTGGGTCAACTGAATTATTTTCAGCTCCCAAACCCTCTAATAGTTATTCTTTATATTTAATGAATTGATTTGAGACGGAAAAGCAGTTAACTAAGAAAAATAGCTCAGTTCAGAGGGAAAAAATGGACAGAATTGGACAAAATCCAACATTTCTTGATATCAGAAGAATTTCCTACGCTATTAATCGCCATAGACTAAAACCTCTTGATTATGCGTGTTTTTCTATGAACGAGCACCAAATGCAAGTGTGATAAATGGCACTGTTTTCGGGAAAAGGCGGATGCAGTTTAAAAAGTATGTGGCTGCTAGCTGGGTTCGAGAGTGAGCCCGAAGGCACAAAGGGACGAATGAATCCCGATCTGTGAGCGCCTATTCGCCACTATGCATACATAGAACATGAGAATTAGGAGAGAACTGTTTAAACCGAAACTGTCTTCCTTATACCGGGGGACAGGCAAACTCTGAGTGAGACGACATAACACGGCAAATTGCAATGCAGGAGAAAAAGGGAAAAAACTCACGAGGTCATGCAGAGTCTCGCCCCATATTTTTTCGCAAGCGTTCCAAATGTTATAGCTGTCAGAAACACAGGCGACAGAACCAGTGGGAAACTGTTCAAGCAGATTGCGGTACGCGTCGGCCTCACCAGCCTCTTGCCATACCGTTATTGTGCTAGAAATACAAAGTCAAAGGTTCGATCATCGGAAATCTCTCCCAAAACAGGCAGTGTGACTATAAGAAGTTTCCAATGAGGATAAAATGAATAAGAAATTGCTTGATCGACTATTCAGATTACCTATGTTAGTTCCGTGAGGAAGGAGGAGTGAAACCACCACACCAACGGTGCCCATAGTATTAGTTGGTGGAAAGCGGTCTATAATTTACACGCAGGTTAGCTTAATACAGGCGTTAGTAAAGAGAGTGCGAGAACGAGAGAAAGCCTCGATTATCGTAAGATTCGATTCAGTGAAAAAAGCAGTCGTGCTTGTCAAGAAAGCCACTATAACGCTCGTTTACAAAAGAAACGGGTCCTATTAAAGAATATTACAGCTGCGGGTTCTCTTGTGCCTTTTCACTACAACGAACACAAATCAAAAAGACTAGATGCCCGGAAAAACGGTTCAGTCAGCCAACGATACGCAGTACGTGCGAGCATCTGAAGTCGAAAACTTTAGAGCATTGCAATATCCCACTAGGCCAATTAGAGACGACCAAAAAAGATACCATCTGAATTGGAACGAGACTCGATTTGGACGAAAGTAAAAGTACTAACGGGTTCTTCGGCATTCATTGAAGAGTTGCGAAGACAGCAGTCCCCCTACGACTGTTCGAAGAAACAGAGCCGCGGGTGAAGATATACGCCTAATTAAAGTCTACCACGGTTACAAAATGTTATTTCTGAGCGGCCTTTCCAAACTGTTAGCGCAGTGAGTTGGGTGCATAAGGACACACCAAAGCCGCTCCGCCTCCTTCTTTTAAGAAGTGAGAGCTAACCGTATTAGAACACGGGAGAGGCTGCTCAACTGACTGTTAAGAAAAGGCCTTTGCTGGTGTTTTCGCAGTCTTTTTGGATCTTGCAAGGAAACACGGTCTTCGTCTAACCAGACATGATGTTTACTAAACAAGTGACTATAAACACTGTATGAACAGTAATGTAAAAAACCAAAATCAGCTATGGTAGTTAGATAACGCGAAAGAAATGTGCCCCAAGTAAAAACAAGTGATCAGCAAGCGCTCTAAATGTTATGATTCAAGCGTTTCAGGTCCCAAAATTATAAATAGACAGAGGAATGAGAAGTGCATCGGGTTTACTAGAAAAATAAGAAGCGCAAGTTCATCTACAAATTACTAAAACAAGAAACAATATCCACTTTATTTAATCCGGATAAAGCATAACGAGTCACACCGAAATGTATCGGCTTGATTAAAATGGAGAGGGATGCCACTTATAAATGACTATAGGAAGCACCAAAGATCAAAGAATTTATACAGAGAGTAAGACGGATAAATTTGATTACCATGCGTGTGTTCCTGTGTCCGAATCAATATTACCGAAGAGGTTGTCAGTTACCAGCATATCTATTGTAAAGTATTTCTGCCTATGCGCGGTGATTTCGAGAAAAAATGGACCCACTCCAAACGTGGTCACCCAACCGAGGCATCTTATGGTCCGAATTAGAACGAACTTTCTTGGTGGTTACAGATAAAATTTCTTAAGTGGCGCATTGCTAGGTTATTTGAGAATCTGCGCAATGGCAGAGGGTGTGGTCGTGCGAATGGATCACTAGTAGAAATGACAAATTTACTTTAGCCTCAGGCGAATCCATAAGTAGCTCCTTTCAATTTGGCATGCAGGAATTAAATTAAATCAGAGTAATATAGAGGTTAAAACCGTAGAAGGAGGCGGCTCCCAACACTAACACAAAGACTTTTAGGGGCATAGTCCGCAACAGGAAACCCAGAAACGGTGACGTAGTTGACAGACGTCAAGTGCGTCAGTTTAGAATATCTTGTGAACGTTCCTAAGCCAAGCATTCAGACAAGGTTAGAGCACAATTAAAAATGACGCAGACATGCAAATGATCAACATGGAAAAGCCCATTTGCAAAAAAAGAAGCCAGTGGCCAAACACAATAAAAATTGTGAAGATAAAAAGTATACAACTATAACCCAAATACATAAGCATCCTAGTGGATGAAACTAAGAATAGTACAAAACATAAAGGTTGCGGACGTTTGTAGTGATTAAAAAACAAAAAGTTGAAATCTTACCTATGCTCAGTGGCAGGAATGCTAAAGCCAGCCATATCACAATCGTAGAACTCCTTAGCTAGGCCAAGGGCTGCCATGGTATCAGTACCTTTAAAGCATACTAGGTGAGCCGCACCGCCTATTGATGCTGACTAAAATCAAGCAAAATAGTACATATAGTACATAGTACATATAACTAAGGGTGAAGGCGATTATAGCTATATAAATAACTTCAATGAGTGGACTGGAAGGCCGACAACTACATTACAATGAAACGCCCAATCCAAGAATGGTTATGTAATTATGAGCAAGGAGGCATGCAGCATGTTAAAATCAGGCGTCGCGGTACATCAGTCTCTGCGCTTAAGATAACTTGTGGTTGGCTTGACCTAACGCAGCTATAGAAGAGAGGGCGTGGAAAAGTTTGATGGTCCCAGTTCGGAACCCCAGCCCGGGTTTGTCTGTCAAAGGGCAAATAAGATTTTAAACAAATACGACGCGCAAAGTACGGTTTGCAAGTTTACCAGATAACAGAACATGTTCATACATGATAAAGAGAATTTGCCAATACAAGCGAAGGAGCAAATACAGGTTCTACAGCAAGAAACCTCATTCAACACGGCTGATGCTAAACCTGCTAACATGATTGCAGCTGTGGAATCAGTCATAAATCAGACAGAAGCAACGGAGGAGACGAAGAACCTTATCCGACACCCGGTATCGTCCCTCCTGATAGCTCATCAACCGCGGGAATGGCTCCTCAAGGTCAAACGCGTTGCATTAAGAGCAATCAAGGTCGACCGGGACATTGTCATCGTGCCAGCCGACAATGGACGTTCTACGGTCGTATTAGACAGAACTGACTACCTTCAGAAGGCAAAAAACTTATTGGAGGATCGTCAGTTTTATGTTCCTTGTGAAACCAATCCCATCAAAAAGCTGACACGCGAAATAAATTCGACCTTGTTGGCTCTAGAGAACTCGGGTGCAATAACGCCGTCCGACCGACGCATGGCGAGGGCACAAGAAACGGCCTTGGCCCGTTTCTATGGCGTTCCCAAAGTGCACAAGGGAGGCACTCCTCTCCGACCCATCGTATCACTAAAAGGCACTCCAACGTACGGGCTAGCAAAGTGGCTGTTTCGGCGTCTCAAATTTCTGACCGCTGATTCGGACACCACGATCCGCTCGTCAACACAGTTCTTGGAGAAACTTAAAGGGGTAAGTCTCTTGCCAAGTGATATCATGGTTTCCTTCGATGTCACGTCTCTTTTTACTTCTATCCCCTAGGATTTGGCAATCGAGACGGTCGAACTGCTCCTACGAAACAAGTACGATGAGACGGAGACGGGACACGCGGAAATCCTACAGCTCCTGAAGTTGTCTTAGGACGTACTTCACGTTTGACGGAACGATCTACGAGCAGGTGAAGGGGACACCGATTTCGGGACTCATAGCCGAGGCGGCCCTGCAGCGGCTGGAGTCGCTGGTTTTCCAACACCACAGACCGAAATTCTGGGCTCGGTATGCGGATGACACCTTCGTCGTCATCGAACGGGATCAAGTGCTCACGTTCAAGGAACGTCTCAACAGCGTCTTCCCGGACGTCCAATTTACGATGGAGGAAGAAGAGAACAACCAGCTGGCCTTTCTTGATGTCCTCGTCTGTCGAAAAGATTGTGGTGGTCTAAAGACTCAAGTATTCAGGAAAGCGACAAACACGATGCAAGTACTGAATTACAACAGCAACCACCCAACCAGCCACAAACGCAGTTGCGTAAAAACACTCTATCGGCGTGTTGAGACGCACTGCAGCGAAGAAGAAGACAGAGTTGCCGGGGTAGAATACCTCCGACGGGTGTTTAGAGAAAATGGCTACCCGCGCAACTTCGTCAACCGGTGCTTGCACAAATGAGCTGGCCAACAAAAGCGCACCGACCCCAAGATTTGGCATTCGATCCCGTATGTCAAAAACGTATCGGAGGCAGTTGGCCGCCGTCTCGCACCACTTGGAGTTGGAGTCGCACACAGGCCGGAAGCAACCATAAGGCGTCAGATAATGAAGCCGAAAGACCCACTGGCACGGCAAGAAACATCTGGGGTCGTCTACAGGATCTGGTGCAGTTGCGGTCGTGCAACGATTTGCCCAATCCATATTCAATCCTGAGATTCAATTTGGCCAAAGCAAGCCGTCACTTGAGGAACGGGCAGGCCACCGCCTCATCGTACGCCAACACCGGGGAGGCAGACGGCCGAGCAATCATCATGCCCGAGCTCACCGCCCGTGACGAAAGTTCAACAGGTCAGAGCCCGCGTGCCGTCCAACAAGCAGTCCACGCACAAGAAGGCAACTAACGTTAATTGTCGCTGTATGCTTGCAGTAATGACTGTGTCTTATAAATACTACAAGCCTCTGTGCATGCTTAACCTTTCTGCTACTCATGTCTCTGATGACGAATCCGCGACGGATATCGAAACGTCAGGCAAATAAACATATTGTCCCAGCGATCGAGTCTTCTTCTTCTTCTCACAGAGAATTCGGTAGCATCGGCTCTATAAATTTGTCCTTAGGACCTTTCCACGTGCGAATTAAGAGCAGTTAGTGGAATATGGGCTACCTCCGAATAAAGGAATAACACCAGAGTGAGGTGCGTAGAAATGGTTTTAGCCTGGCTAATAACCGCATCCGAGCTGACTTAACATGCCAGTAGAGCACAGTGAACGTGGAAATTGGAATGTTACGGACGATTCATTTTCAACAAAAAATAACCCGTAAGTAAAAATGGCAATTTCTGGAACACTGTAGGACCTCGTTGCTTGTGGTGGAGGAAAAATTAAGGAACATTAAATAAATTATTTGAGCTGTCATGGATAGTTTAGATAAATCAAACATAATAATCGGTTTAGGGATAAAATTATGTTACGGCTGCAAGAAAAGGCGCCTCCTGCTAGGTTTAAGGCGGCGCTACGATGCATGTACTGTAAACATTGAAGATATTATTAGTGAGCGTTTGATTGTCCAAAATAAACACTGGACAGACAGGTTACTTTTTACGACCGGTAGATCACATTATAAAGTTCAAGAAGAATTCAGGAGGGAAAATTCCAAATGTTAATGAAGACTAACAAAATAACTCAACAAGAGGATATGGCCATTCCTTGAAAAGTAACAATGACGATTTGTTTCCAATTAACTAATGAAATACGACGAGTTTATCAACTGTATATTAGTAACTTACCTCAATGGATGAGACTCCTCTAAAGCCAAAATCGTGCATAAGAAATGGTAAGGTTGATAAGTCATCAGATGTTTCTTCAAGGCTCTGAAATATTATTTTCTTGAATGCTAAAGAGTTCGTGGCCACAGTAAGTGGGTACCAAACTTGGACAAGGATGGTCTGCGGACTGTAAGTACGAAAAAAACTCTTACTTCAAGATAGCTGGTTAACCAGTAACACTTCGGATCTGTATTTTCAACTGTGAATAGTACGTTCTTAACCGGTATTACCATTCCTTCGGGAATGGCTTTAATCCGTATAGGTAAGTGTCCATCGTGCTCCTGAAGAAGAAATTAAAATGAAATGAAAGGTACTTGTAGAATGTAGCGCCACCCTTCTTCATTCATTAAATCTCGGCCAAAGTGTTTTTTCATCATTTCCTTGGCTGCTTCGATTTTTTTTAATGTTACAACTTGGCCAGCAAGGTATCTTTTGATGATGTACTGTAATCCAAAGAAGACGGTCTCTGGGAATTTGCCACCGCGGCATTCGAAGTAGGAGTAAACCTCTGTTGTTCCTTTAGGATACTGCAAATAATGAGAGACCTATACAGAAATTATTATATATTGAGGGCTCTGCACGAACCTTATACGAATCGCTGAAGCAGATCAAGTTAATGACATTGGTATTGTATTCCTCTACAGAACTTTCCTCGCATTTTCGACACTTCATAATGACTGAGTTGGCAGTAAGATGGCAGAGGATGTGGGCACACAACAACAGAGAAAGGGCAGACCGCCAAAAAAAACCAAACTCAGGAGACTGGACACCAATAGAAATAATGATCTATACATACACCAAGGTCTCGCTAAAAATAGTATAGAAAAACAACTGCACGTGCATTAGTCAAAAATAACCTTACCAGCTAGAAGAGCACTTAAATTACCCGCAAAAAATATTACTTAATTAACCTAGTACTGCAACAATTTATGATGTTTTGCAATTCTCAGGTGCCAGGAAATCCCATTCGCCAGCAGCTGACTTCCGAGAGCTAAATAATAAGTTGTTAAATGGTGAATTGCATAGTCAGTAGCTATGTACCTCTAGGAACCTAGGCCGCCTCTACCTAAATGTGGTTCTTCTTCATCCGTAAAGCCTGCTACTAAACTGCCTTGGCGGGCATATCAGGGTATGCCACACATAAGCGACTTCGTGAAGCGAATTATCTTAGAAGTACACCTCTTGGGTGCCTTCTAAAATCTGAAAGACAGGAAAGAACCCAAAACAAACTCCGTCTTTTGCAGTCAATATTGCCTTTGTTTTACTTTTTTACGCGTTCAATAGTTGGCGATATAGGGTTTTGGTTTAATTGTAAAAAAATGCGTCGAAATGTATGATACAAACGAACGGAATGTATAGTAATAGATGGAGTTGATAGTTGAGCAGAAAAAACTGCATTTGAGAGACTGAATTTCGGGACGGGGGTTGGACACGAGAACTTAGTGTTTTCGGTCTCCCTTGATTGTTAAGTCTTCGAGATTCTGCACCAGAGGAATGTGTCGGCGGACGGTTGCACGCTCCCGGCTGAAGAATTAACCAGTTGCGGGAAGCAGATTCAGCACCATTGCCCTCAGAATGAGGTCTTGTAGTGTTCAAAGTCCACGAAAGCCCTCGGAGTGAAAGACATATTACACTTAGTCAGCACCCAATATTCTTGAAAGTTGTCCTGAATGTAGAAAACCACTGATAACTCTCTTACACAACGGATAGCTTTTCTGTATTTAAATACGTCTAAGTAGCTTATGTCATTTACTGAAAAATATTTACGGTATCTATCCGTGTGTGCCATAGTGAAAAATAAAAATACATCTTGATGACTGGCGCTCCGAGAATGGTCGAGCTACCTCAGGGTACTGAGAGGATTAAAGTTGCGTCTGTTTAAAAGTTTGAACCGATAAAATATTCCCATCTGTAATCTGTATAAGCACAATAAATCAAGGTAATTAAGTTCACAACGTTGCTGGTAGGACACGTTTCGCTGTTCTGACGAAAAAAACTTTGATGAAGAAATGCTGGACCGATTCGATTTTCTTCCGTTCACTAGTGCGCAGAAGGCTATATAGGGGCGAGCAGTATTCGAGACTAGGCCTTCGTACATATTATAAAGGCTAGTTCTAACATCGATGATTTTCGACTTTTTGAGAATAAATCCAGTAGTTCGGCGTGCTTTTGAGACAGTCAGGGCGCAGTGCTCTTACTAATTGAGACTACTAGAATAGGATAGGTCATATCCTTAATAACTCCGGCCACATTTATTTTGTGAGCACCAATGCTTGGTTTAGGCTGATGAATGTCGCCATAAACAAAACAGGAACACTTTGCTAAGAAATGGAGAGACACCATATATAAAAGGTACATAAATGGTCTACCCTACTGAAAGTAATCAGGAACATCGCAAGGTAAGCGTGAGCCAAGTACGCAATCCTGAATAACATCACTCGACATATGTGTGGGGTTGGAGAAGACACCGGATATATTAACTCACTGTGTGCGAACATCCAAATTGGAGGATATTTAATTCAAAAGCTTGTTAACTTTGCCGAAAGAGGCAAGTTTTAGCAGGAGGAGGAGGAGGAGGATATTCTGGTTAACACGATCAAAAGCCTTAGTGGAATCCAAATAGGATGTGGAGGGGCAAGAAGAGAAGGCTCGGCGATCTCTAAGGCTTTGGGGAAGGAGGCCTGAGGGAATGAAAGGAAGAATGTTTTGGGAGCAAACTGGTAAGCGCCCGCTAGTGCGTTTATATTTAGAGTAGTGTACCGTGAAGGGTGTCGCGGTTAGGACTAAAAGTTGCTATCACAGTCAGAGTACAATGAAAGGGGTGCGTCACAACTGCTGACCCATGCGCGAGTAATGGCGTTCGCAACTGAGGCTGCATCTTGTCGTAGGAGGGGTACGGCCTCAACCCATTATGTAAAGTAGTCGATCATTACGAGGATATATAATTGTAAGCACGAACAGAAATGTGAAGGGGACTAACGATATCAAGACTGATCCATTTCCCTGGAAAGCCGGTGGTCATGGGTTGTAAGGATGCGCGAGGACTGCGAGTGGGGGACTTGAGGGTGGCACAGGTGGGGCATGGTTGGCAGAAGATCTGTACCCAGGAACGGAGCTGAGACCACAAAAACCGAGAGCGAGCAGCTTGTTCTGTGTGTTGTTTGCCGCAATTCTCGGACTGCGCACGGTAATCGTTATGGATATTGTCCAGTTAACAGCCTAGGACTACCAGGGGTAGATGGCCGGTGGAAAGATCCCGGAAGAATAGCACTTCGTTATCGAGTACCAGATGGGCCTTCTGATGGAGTTAAAGGTGCGCTCCGAGAGTGGAACCGATCATTTTGCGTGTGGTTGGCTTGGATTAGCCTTGTGTGAGATATCGGTCGATAGTGGCCGTATCCGAGTCAGAAGTCTGCACAGGCGCACAAGAGGGACGCATGGTTTCCGAAGCCGTGATAACATTGATGGGGCAGGAAAGCGGTGTGTCCTCCATGGGGTTAGGCAACGGCCGTCGAAAAAGGGCTTCGGCATTCCAGTGTTTGTTTTCCGGACGATATTCGCACTTGAAATCGAAATCTTGTAAGAATTCGTGCCAACGAGCCAGCTAGTTCATATGTTGATCAAAGGAACCTAGCCACTGCAACTCTTGGTGATCAATGCGGAGCACAAATCGTTTGCATACAAGGAGGTGCCTGAATTGGTCGAGGAAAATGACTATGACTAGAAGCTTTCGTCGGAAGACACAATAGCGGCGTTTCGACAGCGTTTTACTAGCAAAACAGATGGGATGTTCAACCCCGTATACATCAGTATATGATTGGACCGCGCCAATGACATTTACGCTTGTATCAGTGTCTACTATGAAAAGGCGAACATCGGAGACAACGTAAAGACGTGCGAGCAATGGATCGTAACAGAGGGCGGCCTGTAGCTCTTTAAATGCGATAGCATATTCGGGAGACCAGATGAAATGACGGTGTTTCTCCGTGGGTTTGTGGAGTGGGCTAGCGATATGGATGAAGTCGCAAATGAATCGGCGGCAGTATGAAGTAAGTCCCAAACGGCTGCGCAGCTTGGTCAGGTTCTTGGGACTGGGCAATTTGCGAACTCATTCAACCCGGTCAGGTAGGGGGCAGACACGCCCTGGTCGATTGAGATGCCCCAAGAATTGCACTTCAGTCTGAAGGATCAGGCATTTGGAAAGATTGAGTGTGAGACCGGCCTTGCGAAGGGCTTCGAGTACCGCGCGGATATTGTCATTATGTTTTGTTGACGGTACGGCCGAAAACGATGATGTCATCCAGGTATTCTAGACAATATAGGGGATGACGTGGCGGAGGGGGTGGTACATTAGGCTTTGGAATGTGGCAGTGCCCTTGTTTCGTCTTCTTTACTTTTCCTACCGTATCCAACAATCACGCGTACCTCAAACCCATGATAACAACTATCAAGGCAGTACGGTACTATCTAACAAATAGTATAGGATAATCAAAGTACAAACCTCAACAATGGATACACCAAGGCAGTCAGTCTAATCGACTGAAATTGATCTATTTCCTCTCAATTATAGACAAGTCCGCGGTGACCTAATCCATATCTGTCGAATCGTTACAGGCCATGAGTGCGCCCTAGGATTTGATGGATTCTTCAAATTGGCTCAGATGGATCATCTGCGGGGCCATCCCTTTAAACTGCAGAGGAAAAAAAAGCAATGACGAGGCCCTCCGGGCCTAAAATATAAAATTTATTTCTTTATTTATTTATGGACGTTCGACGGAACGCCTTCTCGCAGAAGATCATCGGAACGTGAAACAGACTCCCTGACAAGGTGATCCACTCAGATAGTGTTGAAATTGTTATACACAAACTCGATTCTCATTTGCTGAGAAATTGTGACAGATATAATGAATACAGGGTCAGTAGCAGCCCTTTGCACCTGGCTTACACTTATGGCTGATGTTAAGCCCGCATTGGTATCATGTTCTTTTATTACGATTGAACTCTTTTGCAATTCTTGGATACGGACTGGGAGCTTAAGGGTGAAAGACTTTTTCCCTCAATAAGGTGGCTTACAGTGACTTAAATCGCTTGAATCTTTACAAGAGAACAACACAGTTTCAACAATAACGTCACATGGGGCGAAACTAGTCTTGGGAAAGCTTGTGTGTGTTAGTGAGAGAGGGAGCCTGGCTCTGCTTTTATATGATTTCAGGAGGTCCTTCTTATGGCCCGAGGATTGGTCTGAAACTATCAGCGCGAACGGGCAGGGTGGACGTTAACAGGGGTAATTCTGTGCCGGCAAGGGGGAATTGTAAGCGAAATCGAAACAGAGGTAGAGGAGAACTGTCGATTAGTTCTTGAAACAGTCGTCTCTTGATCCAGTGGAGGCGGATGGAAGCATTGCAGGAAGAGGCGATTTAAAGACAAGAGAGCCGATCGGGGGGTGGGGACAATATTCAAGCGCCCCCTTAGTGGTACTTGGCCTGGGGACTGGTTTTAATATCAGTGTGCATTCGACTGGAAACAAAAAGGTAAACAGGAAGATAATTCTTGGATAAACGGGGATTGGGCACATAGTTCAGAGGACGAGGAACAGTTTTTCTTAAGAGGGAAACAATTAAGATCGATCTAGCAGGAATTCATTGGAAATGGGCGTGTAGAATTTCCAACTTGTTCAACTGGAAATAACAGACATTTTAGAGTGCAAACGGTAAGATCCGGCGGTCATCAGGGTAGACCTCGACCTGCCAATAGCCAGACCTGAGGCTTAGTGTGGAAAACCACACCACGTCGGCTAGCGCATCAAGGGTATTGTCCATAGGGAAAGTAAGAAGCAGTCGGGGTCCGTTATCACATTAGACAGGGGTAGTCAATACATAAACATAGGGACCCGAATTTTTTGGGTAATATCGCAATCAGGGAAGCCCAAGGTGAGGAGAAGGCTTGAATGATTTTGCCCTCCGGCAACTCATCTATGAGTTCGGTCACCTTTTCACGATATCGAACTGGGGAATCGACGAGACAGTTGCCGGAGTGGTTTAGCATCGCCTGTATCTATAGCGTGTTGCATGAGACTAGTGCGACTGATAGCGTTTGCGGGCCAGCTGAAAATTTCTGGAAAAGAAGCTAAAAGTGATCTGAGCTGGCTGTTAGCGGCACTCCATACCGAAGAAGTGAATTATAGTATCAAGTCTAAGGGAGTTGGGTCTAAAGCCACGGCGCCTAAAACGGAGTTATACAGTAAGTTCCAGTTGTCAAGATGAGGTGACGTCGAGGGGGATAACAAATTGGGGGAAAGACTAAAAGACATTTCCGCTCAGCTTTCTCCATGAGTCCGAGGAAGGACCATCGGAAATTTAGGAGATCCTCTTTAAACTCTTTCCTCTGCCTCGTGTCCCCCGGGAACCTAGATGTTCCCATTAACCACTACTCAATCAAACGAAGCCACGTGGACGTACTCAGTCACAGCAGCTGTTGTTTCGTTGGCTACTAACCATCATTTGACTTCCTACACCTGTTTCTACTCTGCTTATCTTTCTTATCTTCCTTAGCAGTTTTTTCCCTTACACGCTATTTGAAAATGGAGGTTCGTTGAACTCTGCCTCCATTTTCACTGTAAGCGTATTATTTAACTGCCTTTAATTTTAAGTTTTTGAGTTCAAAATAAACTGCAAAACATCGCTGATTGTTGCCCTAAAAGGACAATTTCTGGTGAAATTATTTCAACTTTCTACGTTTATCTGCACAAATTGTCGAATTCGTTTTGATTTATTTTTTTACGAAACTAATTTTGCATGGACAGTGCCGTTTTGGCGCTAACAAATATCAATTCAAAATGCGTGAGTGATACAATCACGCTTAGTAAGGAAACCAAGTTCAAGTACGATAGGCCAGGGGCTATCAGGAGTCACGAGGAAGTCTTGTGCTAAGTCCGTATTCTGTCTGACGAAATGAAAGAAAACGTGGCCGGAGATAAGGATGAAAGTGTTGTTATCAGCCTGAAGCTGTATAGGACTAGGGAGGGGTTCGATGAACTTAAGATAATGTTGGGATAGGCCGCGGAAGGTGACTTAGGAGACGTTAGCTCCTGCGTCGACTAAGGCATTAATCTTAACGTGATCGATAATGAAGGATACAGTAAAGGCGGGGACGAGTAGAAAAAGGGTTAACGGAAGAATACACAAAGAGGGTTATGTCCACAGTGCAGGGCGTGTGGTCCGAACACCGTGCAGTATGAGCGACCGGGATTAGGTTAGGCGAAGCGGACTGGTAGGAGTTGTTTCGTGGGTGCGGAGTGTGTCGGGCGCTGGATCGGCACACAGGTCAGTGCCGGCTGAGGGTCTGGTAAGCCAGAAATGGGTGGGTGGGAGGTGGTTAGCATGGAAGTTGCGGAATCCAGGGTTGGGCGATGCACGATATAGTAAGTCTGGTAAAATAGGCAGACGTTCATGGCGCCGACGCGATCAACGCGTCAACCAATTTGGAATCAAAGAGTCAGGTGACCAGTCGGTGCAGGATGAGGTGTTCACGTTCGCTCGCGGGGGTGTAATCGAAGACAATAGACGCAAACCGGGTTAACTCGGCAACAAAGTCATCGAGTGACTGGTCGGCTTTTTAGCGTAACTTTGCAATTTTTTCTGTGGTGAACCCGGTAGGAGTAGGGTTCAGTCAAAAATTCCCTAGCGATTTGGAAGGTCTCAGGTTGTACGCCGGCGTGCATGGGACGGCGGCGAGCAGCAGAAGAAAGAGAGTGCGGTAAATATGAAGTTTTTTGGTCATCGGGGATAGTATCTAAAAAGATATCTAAGTCTAACGACCACTCGGCTAGGTCATTTCCAATGTCAAACGTGAGCAGGGCCAGCATGGGAGATAGAGTAAGTGGAAAAACTGCAGTTGGTTTAGTGGGAAGATTGGCTTGCGTACGGGCAGGGGTAGAAAAATGGGGTGTGGACCCCTTACCTTCTACCACCGATGTAATACCCGAACGGCGGGCAGGTGGGTACTTTGGTACTACGCTACCATTCTGGTTATTTATTTTGGCCGGAAGGAGAGTTTTCGGGCGCAAAGGTTACACGAATGGGTTAGTTTGCACCGTCCTATCTGGCAGGAAGGGATTTGAATGTCGTAGTTCGGGACTTTAATCCAGAAACTGAGATGTGTTCTGAAAGAATGAAGAACAAGTCACAGCTTCGTCTAATAAATCGGGAAAATCTATCCTGTCGGACTCATCAGTCTTCTAGTCCTGATCTGACGTGGTAAAAGATATGGGTGAGGGTCATATAAGTCCAGTTATGGATAAATTGAAAGAGAGTAATCGGAGAAAACACAAACCGGGAACGATACAAAATGAATATATGAACGAGTAACAGTACGGAAAAAACGAAAATCGGTAAAAACGTTATGAAAATTGTGAGAAGTATGTGGAACCAGAAAAAAGGTGAGAAATAGTTTGTCTAGTAAACGCAGAATAAAAATAATGAAGAAAAAACGATACGGAAAGTACAAAAATAACGACATCTTGATATGAAAGTACAAAAATAGCGAAAAATGTGCGATCGAGCTGAAAAGGAAACCAGAGTGGACTTATCCGTGGGAAGATGCGAAACTCTTAATTTAAAAAAAAAGTGGGGGGCATTCACTTTAAACGCCCTTAATTCGGGTCGGCTCGTTACATACCTACAGTTTTATTTACGTGAAACAGTTACAAGCATCGACAATTTCTTTTCTACTGTGCACTTATCCGGGATCAAACAAGCATTGCCTGCTCATTAATGAAGCATTTAACCTTTAATCACGGATTCGGTAAGATACTTGTGCGGAGATGTTTTTTCAGATGACACCACAAGTAAGTCTTACATTTACGGCTGCCAAATGTACAGTAGCAGACGGCCCAATCAGTCTGTTCTGTGGCAACTTGATGTCGTCATCAATTCGCTTACAAACAGCCTACACATTGCATGACTTACCTTTTACCACAGTAAATTCCAACTGGGCAGGTGTCCAATATGAATGGACGGACAGCCATTACTAAAATGTGTCAGAGTTTACCCTCGGTCTTTCAGAAAACCAACCCACCATTAGTTGAAATATTAACTACAATCTCTTCTTCACACACTGGAAGTTTGCGTTTCACAAGGAGTCGCTTAGTTCGACCTATGGAAACATACTTTCCACTTATCATACTTTCCATTCGATAATGGCATGATCCCTCTAGCACTGAACCCTGCTATAAAATAAATATTACATATTGACAGTCAATATAAAATCGTAGATAATGAAAAAGTAGAGCCAGGAAGATTTCTACAAGGCCGGCATTAAGAAGTAATGCGGTTTGAGTCGCTTTTGGCCAAATATAATGCCATCAAGTCTTCTTTTAAAATCAGCAGTGGTGTTGTTAACGATTTCCATGGTCGTACCATTCTTTGGCTGAAGAAAGAATTTCGAGGACCAATCAAATTGATTCGCTCGGGACCTTGTAAGGATGAGCAGGCACAAGTGCTGTGCTGGCATACCCAAAGAAATTATCTGACGTCAGAGACGAAACATGGCCTTGACTTGTCCGAAATGTCCAGAGCAAGCTACGCTTTAAGTGTCAGTAAAACAAGGGAAATAAGACAAACCCGCACAGCAAGGAAGGCTTTTACGCAGCCACGGCGCAGGCGTGGCGTCGTAGCTCAAGTCGGTAGAGCTTTGGCTGCGTAAAGACCTTCCCTGCTGTGCGGGTTCGACTGCCGCCGACGCTGCCAGTTTTTCCACAATGAGGTCAACTAAATTAATCTTGATCTAACCGCGTAAGAGCTCAATCCCATTACCTTAGTCTGACAGTCTAATCCCCTCCTACGTTTTTCCATTCCGTCTGTACAGAATAAACTGTTCCTAACCTTCTGGCCTTCCTAAGACTTCTCATCTCCTAATGAACCAGGCCTGAAGATCGTAGTGTTAAGGGTTTACCTTATTGACCTCAATCCCTTAAAAAATACTTCGAACTCTTGTCTAATTCAGTGCCACGTACTAGTCGCCTTCTGGACTTCCTCTTTGCAGGCCCCAGATGCCATCAGTTTTGCGGTTGTCCACATACCCCGATGTTTGTCCGTTTTCACCTCTTTCAGTTCGATGCCATTTATAAAATATTTAAGTTTCGGCCAAACGTTTCGACTGGGACTACTGTGTATGAACAAACACTTGGGTAGATTAAATTTAATAAGCCACGAGATCGACCAGCCAATCAGTTTGTCGATATTTGATTGTAACTTCTTTACGTCGTCAGCGCAGTTAACTTCAATCCATATTTTTACTGTCCGTAAACATGACAGATTTACAGTCTGTGTCATTAAGGCAGGCGTTTACGTAGACCAGGAAGAGTCTTGGACCCATAACAGAACATTGTGGAACATTATTTTATTTACGAATGAGAGAGAATGTGCACATTCCAGGTATGTCTTTTGGTAAAGGAGACAAATGGTCGAACACTGGAACGAAATTTATTTTTCCTGAGCTTTCGAGCTCCTACAAGAGCCCATCGTCAGAGGGGGAGAAACAGCAACAGCTGTCTTTCCTTGATGTCCTCGTCAAGAGAACACCCAACGATGAATTCGAAACGACGGTTTACAGGAAGGCGATGAACATAACACAACTCCTCAGCTTTCACAGTAACCATCCAGTTGCTCACAAACGGAGCTGTGTAAAAACACTCTTCAAGCGGATCCAGACCCACTGCAGTAAACCAGAGGAAAAGACACGCGAGGCCAGATATCTCCTTGACCAGTTCATGCGGAATGGTTATCCAAAAGCATTTATAAACCGATGCCTACACGTTCGGCCCTGGAGGACCCAAACAGAAGAGCCACCGATAATATGGCGCGCTCTGCCATACATAAAAGACGTCTCAGAAGCGACTGAGCGCATCGCTGCGAGACTAGGTGTTGGAATTGCATACAGATCTAAAGCTACAATGCACAGCAAAGTGATGAAAATAAAAGACCGGCTTACGCAGAATGAACAATCTGGAGTAGTATATTGCATCCCATGCCTAAACTGTCCCTGTAATTTTACAGGTCAAACTGAACGCATGCTCGAATTGCGTATACGTGAACACAAGCAGGCGGTGCGACTAGGCGACGAATCATCACAAGTTGCAACTCACACCTACGAAACAGGCCATGAGTTCAAGCTCGCTGCAGCCAAGGTACTCGCCCACGTGGGAAACAAGACGAGCAGAGAATTTATCGAAGCCTGGTCCACGGATGAGAATTCGGTCAACAAATGTGTCGAAGTGACGCTGGCGTACAGGGCCTTACGCTATTGCAAGCGATCATATCTAGACACCCACCGTAATTAACTGGCCCAACATCCTCCGCAATCATCCCACTTTCGATGCTGATGTGGCCATTTGGCGCCCAAGCCTACACAATCCCTCTTTTCTCATCCTCCTTCCCTTCTATGATTTTTTAATTGCCCATCCCTCCCACCATAACTATTGCTTGTTTTTTGTTAACGATTCTATTTCTGCAAATATTTCCACCCAACCGTCGATCTTGCCTACTGGCACAGGCTAACACAGCCCTCAGTGGCAATTCGGCGGCACAAACACACAATTATTTATTTTCTACACGTTCAAAATTTTAGTTATTGTACACACGTCCAAGAAACTTCCCATTTGTTGCTGTTTCCATCTATGACGATGGGCTCTCGTAGGAGCTCGAAAGCTCAGGAAGAAATAAGATTCGTTCCAGTGTTCGACCATTTGTCTCCTTTACCAATTATGTTATTTCATTTTGTCCATTCTGAGGTTTAGTTTCCAACAATGACTGTCTGGTCTTCGAGGGACAAAAAAACGTCCGCTCCATTTAAACATTCTTCTTTGAATTCGCACCCCCCAAATCTGCTTTAAGGGAAGGCCTATTTGAATTTGAAACTAACTGGATAACCCTCATTTTGGCCCTTGTTCACTTTTCATGCAATTAACTAGCATTCGTGATGCATGAGGTCCTAGACAAAGGCCTTTCTGGACATCGCAAAATTTTTTAAATTTCTTTCCAGATATATCGCTCAATACCTTTTTATAATACGCTCCATTATTTTACACGCGATGCAAGTTAAACTGGCAGGGTTGTAATCTTCGCAGAGAAGTCCTGAAGCTTCATTAAAGATCAAGATGACGAATGCCCACCTCCATGCTTCTGGGAGTTCGCATAAGACTTGGAATATGACAGCCACTAGTCCACATAGTTTGTTAGCAAGATCTCGCTGTATTGGTACAGAAAGTTTATTCGGCCCAGGTGATGTTGCAGGCCGCAGGTGGAGTAAAGATGTCCCGCGAAAAATCTTACTCCTTAATTTTAAAGGATACGGAGAAGGAGGGGAGATACTGTGTCGATATTTTTTGACGACTGGATAAACCAGCAGCAAATGTATTAGGCTCTTTGGTGAGGACGGACTGAAACTGGAAAGAAGGAATACTTGAACCTGGCCGTTGGCCTCTAATATTCTACCTGCGGACCTATGGACGGGGACCAGTTTCTGAGTTCTCGTTTACTCTCTGTGTAGCCATATGGTGTTTTGGGTACTCCAAAGAACTTTCTAGTATGTTCAGCTCGTAGTTCCGTTGCAGCTTAGTAGGCTCACGTTTGCAAGTTTAACGTTGGTGCTTATATTCTCATTAATGCTTATATCACTCGGTTAGTCTGTAACTGCTCCGAAAGCCTTTTCTTTTTTGAAAGAGGCCGGAAAATATACGTTCATCCACCTAAAAGATTTGCAGTTATTCTTCGTCTGAGAGAACAGTTGAGGTAAAAAATCCATTTTAGTGTCAAACTCCTTATTTCGCACACTACTGACCAAGCATAAAACCAAAAACAAAGTCAATAGCGACTGCGAAAGAAGTTTGTTTAAGGTTTTTTCCTGTTTCCAAGGGTTTTGACGGCGATCAAGATGTTTTACGAATAAACCTTAATAGAAGTCCTCCAATGGTCAGTTGCTCCATCATAGAGTTCTGTTTCCGAGGATAATCTGACATTTTTCTTCTGATAAGTTGGAAATCCCCTTCCCAACTGTTTCTATCCCACGTATCAGGCCGATTTGGTTTGGAAAACAGCGAACACTTAATAGTAAAAAATAATGTGGTCGCTTGAGCTTAATGGTGGTCAATCCTGTAAGTCCAGCACAATTTCCTCCTCTCGGGTCGAAATAATGTCCAGGCGGTTCGACTGTTGTTCTTGCATAGCCCGTGTTCCACCAGTGACGCTCCGGCAGAAAACTTTGTCTGTGGTCCGCTGCAGTACTTTATGGCTACGTTATCTAGAAGCCGCCGCGCAGTCTACGTTTGCCAGTCAAAAATAGGAGCGTTTAAATCCTAAGCGATAAGGACATCTGTCATCAATCCTTTTAATTTCCTCAGAAATTAATTTCTGGTCTCAGTATAGGTTATTATATGCAAGGTCTATGTTAGGGCCCAGCTTAAATCAAAGTGCATGCCACCCTAACGAGGCGTTTCCACGCGAGACCACCGGTCCACCCACGCAGACTGCATGTGAAGACGTGCACACAGTGGCCAGCGCAGGACCCCAACGAAAACCAGACAACTGGTCCGCCCACACACAAGTGACACAACTGCGCCCAGCTCCAGCTAAGCGATAGAAGTCATGTCTTTCTTGTGACCAACATCTAATTAATCCAACATTGTACATATGCGTTCGCTTTCTTTAAATTATGCTGTTCTAGGTTTCTCGAAGACTTGTACATAAGTCCACTTCTTGTCGTGTTCTTCCTTTGGGGGCTCATACAAGGTTTAACGTAGACGGCGATAGCGCAGCTTTGACCACTGTTACAACAGTCTATAGACACAGACCAAATTTTGATGCATATATTTCGGCGGAACTCTACCAGCCACTGCGGGATAACCACGTAACATACAAATAATAAATCGTGCACTGCTATATTTGCCAACGGACAGACAGTAGTTTAAATTGATGTTGTAATTTACCATCCTGGCAGCACAGGTACTCACTGGACTTGTAGAGTTCCGTTATGAACAGTGTCTCGAACAAAGGTCTGATTTAGCGAACGATGCGCCATAGAAAGCGTCAGTGGTCTGGCACACTTAGCAGAGACGGTGATGCCTAACCTCTCCAGATCTCGTGTGGAACATTCCCTCAGGCATGGGGGCCAGCTTACAAGTGACATAAACTATAACTTCTCCCCTAGTTGGCCTGTCTCTCCTGCAAAGCTGATATAATTTAAGTGATAGTTCAGAATCGGCCCTATTAATGGGCGACTGACAGTTTATCTGGGGTTTAAGCTGCCATGATGAGCGTACAGAAGCAGACATTCCCGCATATACTGTGCTACTCAGTTTCTGAGTTCACTCGCACCATGGGCGCACAGCAGCCAATAGGCGTGCCTGAAAATTACTGCAGGATAGCACTACAGTAGTCGCCGAAGATCACGAAACATGCCGACATATGCGAAAGATTGTTAATCTTTCGCTAATCGGCATTGAGTAAGTTTACAATACTGATTATTGTGTAGTCTATCCTGAAGTCGTTTCAGTCATGATGGGATGCAGGCTTTTTAATGAGCTTTGTTCTGCCCACTAGAAAAACGCATCTACTGTAAAAACTTGCTACTTAAGTAGTATACCTTTTTATCATTTATTCTGACTGCCTTTATAAATTCAAATATATTTTACGGAAACATGCGCGAAAATATTTTTCTTGTACTTGTTTGATAGCAAATTACGCCCTATTTCAAATTTATACCCATAGAAAGGGTAGCTTTCGGTTTAAAAAAACTTGCTCAATTGCCGAATAGCTTCCTATCCTAGTGATTGCTACATTCGAATTCAAGGTTTAAACACTGCTCACTGTGCACATCCTGTTTAAAGAAAAGTACGTTTTCGCCTACTTAATGAGGAAAAAGTCACATAGTTGTCATAAAATATTGAAAAAGATGTGGAACATATTTTATGCAGTATAGGCAGCATTAATCAATTGACCAATACGATATATTATGAATAAACACCTCACAATTGTAAAAAAAGCTCATAATTAGCAACTTTTTAAACCGAAAGCTACTCTTTTTTGGGTATAAAATTTAAAGAAGGCGTAATCTTCTATCAAACAAGTACATGCAATAATCTTTTATTGCATGTTTTCCATAAAATATAAAATGAATTTATAAAGGCAGTCAAAATAAATCACAAAAAGGCATACTACCTAAATAACCAGTTGTTACAATAGATACATTTTGCTAGTGGGTAGAACGAAGCTCGTTAAAAGTCCACATCCTATCATGACTGAAATGACTTCAGAATAGTCTAGACGATAATCAGTATCACAACCTGAGTCAATGCCGATTAGCGAAAGCGTATCAATCTTTCGCATATGTCGACATGTTGCGTGATCTTCAGCGACTACTGTAACTGTTCGCAGAAATTAGTAGATGACTGTTGGCAAAAAAGAGCATGCATTCTCACTGGTTTTCTTCTACTGCAGTAGAAGAATCGGAATACAAAGCCATCTATACTGGCCCACGGAACTCGTTCCTTCCTCCTTCCACGGCGTCAGTCAAGATGATCGGTTAAAATGCCTTCCCGCTATAAGTCCTCCACCAGATTTTCTGAGTTAATTGGGGGCTGTATTTTTGGGTAAGTATTCATCTAGCCGGATAACGGCTGTAGTATTCAGGTCTGTTTATTCGCGGTTGAACCTGTGCCGGATGTAACACAAGCGTTCCCTTGGAAAGCACTTGACTTCTTTTTACCTATTTGCCGTCTGGAAATAACAGTACGATTTGATGCGCACACCCCATATTCAGTTAGACTTAAACTGGTGCGGAGATGTCGGATTACCGTTGAACTAGGAGTTATTGCCGGGTAAGCAAGCGGTAAGGTTACTCGTCTGACGTCTTATCCGACTTAATGGCCATGCTCCCCCCGGCAACAATCGGAGTGTGCAATTGTGCTCAATTATCATAAATGTCGCTTGTGGTTGCCATGTCGATGGCTTTTGAAATTCCGTACGAAATTTTGGCTTATTTTGGAACCATTGATTTAAAACCAGAAAGGAACCCCACTCTTTCTTATCATATATGTGGCTTTCAGCTTCGGCGTTCATCGAGCCAACACTCCTCGCAGCTCTTGGACTTTTATTATGCGCTGTGAGGATTTGCCCGAGACGACAGTTGGGGGTATTCCATTCGACGGGAATGGAAAACCCTCTGAGCGTTATTGCCGGCAGTTATGTGGAGAGTAATTCCAGATCTTTATTACTTCGACCATTTATATACATAAGTAGCATTCAGAGTTCACTACGATGGCTCGTTTAACAGAGGCTCAATCGGCTTGACCTGTACATCTCCACCATGCCTTTTAACACTCCACGCGCCTGTCTGTTTCGGAGGCGTTGCATTCCGTTTTTGTGCGGCTTTCACCTGCACTTACAATATACACTTGGCACAAAAGTTGTCAATCTCCGGCTTCACTGGAATCGGGAACACTTCGGATCCTATTGCAAGAGCTAAATTGACTAGACAACCCATTCTTTTTAAATCTAATTATGCCAATAGCTTTTGACTGTCAGTAGTACTGCTCTGTGAGGTCAACCAGCATGAGACCACCAGCAGAAACTATGGCCCTTAAGTGCGACACCGCGGACGGAAGGGCTGCGCTAGATGCGCGGACAATGAATGTTGCAGTAAAGTCGATGTCTCTGACATCCCCATCGGCCTCCTCTCCTTCTTAACGAGTGACGGCAGAATACTGAGAGAAATAAAACCCACTTAAGTGGTAATTCCTGGTCCAAAGCATAAATCTACTGAAGCCCCGCTTCCACCATGCATAATGCACCAGAGGAAGAGTTTAAAACGTGAGCTGAGGGCCATTTTGGATCACAATCCTCCCAGTGCGAAAAATGTAGCGACAGTTTAGCAACCACTTTCTGCGGCTTCATAACAGGAATATTAAGAAATCCTGCTGCTTGTGCCTGTTTTCAATTCATACCGAGGAAAAAAATGCTCTGGCAGTGAAATCGAACTGTTCGAAATAACCGTCCAGTCCTTGCCCAATGATCGGCAAATTAAAAGCAAGACAGATCGTCTACCCGAAAGAAAAAACTCAAGTGATTAATGTCGTCATAATTATTAAAAGAATGGAGAATGACGTTAATAAACGTGCAAAAACAAAGTTCTAATAACAAAACAAACAGATGCGAAGTTGGGACGCAATAAAGCCGTCCGTGAAGAGATGGACCTGGGAATAATTAAATGCCTGTTCGCTTGATAAGCGGCAGAAAATAGAGCAAGTCAGTCGAAAGGCAATTTAAGGTGCATCCACTGCAACCACTTTTCGTAGAATGGATCTGAAAGAGAGGTGGAGACATGGTTTAAGCGGATTCGCGTTTTTTGACAATGGTGTAGAAGACGGGGTGGATGAAAACCACACAAAGACCCGTTCGGAACAAGAAAACTTACTGTCTTCTGGGCTGACATATCCGTGTCGAACAAGGAAGTCCAGCATCACCAGAGCTGAGGTAGGCTTGAATTGCGGACATCCAATTAGTTTGGCCACCTAGTAAAGTAGAAGGCAGAAAAAGTTTGCTAACGGTACCGTAAAAACCTTGTGGGGGCTGTTAAAAAAGAGGAAGAATACGTTTTTGCCGCCTTCTGGTTTGCCGGGAGGGAGTGGGTAACAAATGCAAGATTTATTCGTCGCAGGAGGAAAACCAGCAAGGTCATACTGCGATGAATATCATTCGATTAAAAGACGGTTGAAATACTACATAAAGCAGAGTAAACAGGCATTAGAAGCCCAGTCATCAGAACGTTTACAAGTCTCAACAAAAACCGATAGACAGTACGAGCCTTGCAAAGAAAGAGGTCTATTAATGCCCCGAAGAGGGTGCGTGAATGTGTGATGATGCAGGCTTGCGCCTCATCCACTTCACTTGCCAACGTTCGATATAATACGCTGAGTTTGCAAAAATTCCCATTTTGTTTTCGATTGAAAAGTCGTATTGGCAGACAGCTATTTTCGATCATTCATCATCAGGCCTTAAGAGACATGGAGAATAAGAGAGTAAAACGGGCAGTTATGTAGATTGCTTATATAGTTCTCAAGATAGGGGGGGGGAGCAATTATTCATGTCATCGTTTCCTCGTCTCGTGCATGCCGGACTCAATGTGCTGGGGACGTTGGGTTCTGACGCGCGTGAAGCGGGGGGCCGTCCCCACGGTCGATGTCACACGCGAGGCGTGCTCTCTGTGGCTGTGGGTAGCATGGTTTCAGACTCCATGGGTTCTGATGTCATGGCTTCTGGCGGCGCGAGATTCTTGTGGGTAGTCGGCCAAGGGAGGTAAGCTGCATGTACCAGCGTTTTTTGACAGCAGAAAGCGGGTTTTGCTAGACAAATTGCCTCTGCTCTAGCTGTGGCTAGCACCCGTTTACACAGGCCTTTAGGGTAATGTGTTGTTGCCTGGTATATGACCTGAAAGGCCTCTCGCGTCAACTTGGTGGTTTGTATCGACTAGGTGTGTGAGGATTGAAGTTGCAATAGACCGATTTTCACCTTTAACTAGCCAGGCTGGTATGTTTTCGCGCACCCCCTTTCCCAGACGTCTCGTTGTTCGGCCAATATATCCCGCTCCACAGGAGCAGGTGAAGGAATAAATGCACATGGATGTGGTCTGAAACGGTAGTCTGTCTTTGCTTCCCATCCGCAGAAAGGGAGAGTTTGTGAAGAATACGCGTAAGTTCGCTGCCTGGAGAGCACTCGTGACTGCTGCCCTTAGACGTCATCTTACTAGTTCGCTTGCTGCGTCTCCTAGAAAAGGCAGTCTTTAAGAAAATGTCTTTCTTTTCGGCCTTTGCTACGGCAGGCTTTGTGACACACTTCTTGATGTTCCGAAGGATAAACCTTAATGGATAACCATTTTCACGAAGTATGTTTTGTAGCTGCTGCAGTCTTCCTTCAAATATTTCAGGAGAGCAGATGCATCGTGTTTTAGCTGCCATTTCCTGGACTTAGTCTATTTTAAGATGAAGGGGAACAAAACTGTTGAAATTAATGCATTGCCCCTTCCAGTTTTTCTTTTTGAATGTCCGGCGTTGTATTGAACCATCCTCTTGTCTGTATAAGACAACATCTAGGAACGCGATTTCGTTGTTCACCTCCGTTTCCGCAGTGAACTTTAGTGCTGTGTGGGCCGAATTAAACTTATTGATTAGGCTATCGATATCGGTAGTCTTCTTGATCAGGAAAATATATCATTCACGTGCCAACCATAGAACACAACGACTTTGATAGTGTCTCTGAGGTTCGTTTCCCCGACGTTGCCCATTTAGACATTTGCGAGGAATGGTCAAAGTGGTGAGCCCAGTTTTGTGGATACAACAGATGGACGCGAACCCAATTGTTGATGAGGTGTAAACCCCGTTAGATGTAGAAGGATACCTTAGCAGCTCTCTTGCCCTTCTCTCAGCCATGCACTAGTGGTAGATACGAGTTTATTGACCAAACGGGCTGGTGCGACAAGAACTTCAGTTGAGCATGTGCCAAGCGAAAGTAGGCCAATAGCTACGGATATACCAAGATGTAGCGCGAACTCACTAGCGCAAACCATAAACCAAGGCGGCTCGTAGTTCGTCTGGCCAATTTGAAAGACTAACACTACGTGGAAAATACTGACTAGAACTAAAAGTAGAGAAGACTGTGTTATGAAATGGTAATCGAAATCCGGAAATGCATTTTCGAATGAAAAAGGCTGCTTGGTAACAATAAAGTTGCCTGACGCACTTAAATATCCCTGACCCTAGGATTATGTCTTACGGGAGTGGTATTAAAAGGGATTTTATAGTTAAGTCATACCACAGGAAAGAAAAAATAAATTAAAAAGGAGAGCGTACGAAAGCAAAAAATAATAGGAAATACTTTGTTAAACAACCCAAAATCTGTGTGCGATAAATAAAATGACAAATACAAACAGGATGCAAGAACTGCGCAAAAGTAATTGAAAATAGGAGTGTATGTCAGTCGAAAGTTTTTGGAGATTTAAGTGCGCCAAAAAGATATGCTTTCCCCCATTTTTTATAACTTAGAATAGTTTATAATGCATTTCGAGAGATATTGTAGTACAACAATCCGAAAAGCAGCCATAGTCGCTTAAAAAATTAAAATGAATTAAAAATTAGACTATCTAAAATTCTAACTTAAATTAAACTAATAAAGTAAACAAAAACTGGAAACTACAAACAAAACTAAAAGTAACGACAGGAAACTAAAAATTTCCCAATTTTTGGATGCAGTATTAAACATAACTACGCCTACTGAATTACATATAGTAGATATTTGTTATTAGATAATTCTACTCCGATCTATTTCAGGATATACCTACCCTGGATCATTGTCAGTGATAGCGAGCTAATTGGAACCCTAATTGTATATGTTACTCGCTAACTCTTAATAACAATGGTATTTTACCGACAACACGGACCACACAACGAAGCTTTTCGGCCTATTTGGGC